>JAVHJM010000009.1:0-1200000 GCA_036971725.1 Arthrobotrys conoides
TTTATTAATTTTAATTTTTTTTTTAAAGATTTATTTAGTTTTTATATATTTATATTTTAAAAAATTTTTATTTATTTTAATAAAGATTTTATTCTTTTTTAAAAAAATTATTTTTTTAAAAATTATTTTTTTTTATAAAAAAATATTTAAAATTTTTAAAATAATTTTTAAATTTAAAAATTTTAATTAATTTATTATATTTATTACTTATATAATATAAATTCTTATACAAATTAATTTTTTTAAATTCTTTTTTTTATTAAAAAGTTTTAGTTTAATTTAAAAACAAAATATTAATAATTTAAAAGTATTATCTTTTTTTTTATTTTTTAAATTAAAATAAAATAATATAATTATATTCTTTAAAAACTCTTAAAATTTTAAAAAAATTAAAAATATTACTTTTTTGTTGTTTTGATTTTGATTTTTTATTATTTTTTTAATTAAATTATTTTTTTTATTAAAAATTATTATTTTTTCTAATTTTTTTTAAAAGTAATCTTTTTTTTTATTTATAATAATTTTTTTTTTTTTAGTAAATAATACTTTTATTAAAAATAATTTTTCAAAAAAAAGTTTTTTTTAATTTTTAAAATAGAGGTTATAATTTTTTTTAATTGGAAAAAGATTTTTTATTATTTAAATATTTTTTATTATAAAAATTATTTTTTTTAAAAATTTTATATTTTGTATTAATTAACATTTTTTATATATTTTATTAAAAAATTTTTTATATTTTATATTGGGATAAGAATTTTTGTTTTTTTTTTTTAAAAAATAGTAATAGATATATAATAATTAAAAAAATAAAAAATTTTATATTTTAGAATATAATTATTTAATTTTTTATATAATATAAAAACAAAATTTTTTTTTTTTATTTTAAAAAGTTTTTTTTTAATTTATAAAATATTTATTAAATATATAAATTATTATTTTAAATTTTTTTATTTAAAAAATTTTTAACAAATTTAATTTTATTAATATAAAATTATTTATTTTTTTTATAAAATAGTTTATTTTTTTTATTTTATTATTTTATATTATTATATAAATTTTATTAAATTTTATTTTTATTTTTTATAAATTACAAAAGTTTTTTATATTAATAAAAATAAATTTTTTAATATTATTTATTTTTAATTTAAATATTTTTTTATTTAGATGTTGTTTTTTTATAGTAATTTATTAAATAAATTTGTTTTTGAATTTTATTTTAAAAAAATAAAATTTTATTTATTTATATTTAAAAAAATTATTTATTATAATAAAAGTATATTTTGTTAAAAAAAATATTAATTTATTAAAATTTTTGATTTTGTATTTATTTTATAGAATTGTTATTTATTAAAAATTTATAAAATTTATATAAATAAATTTTAAAAATTTAATAATTTTTTAATAAATTAAAATTTTATTTAATATAGTTATTTATTTATTATAGATATATAATTTATAAATATAATTAACTTTATTTAACAAAATATAATTTTATATTTTTATAAAAAACAAAATTTTTTTAATTATTTTAAAATAAAAATAATTTAATTTATAATATTATTATTTTAATAATCTAAAAAATAATATTTTATTTATTTTAAATATTTATTTTTTAATTATTATATTTTTTATTTATAAAAATTAAATATAATATTTTAATTTTATTTCAAAAAAAATTTATTATTAAATATTTATTTTTTTTATTTTATAAAAATTTATTATATAATTTTTTAAAATTTTATTTATAAAATATTTTTATATATTATAAAACAATATATTTTATTAAAATTTATATTAAAATTTTAATTTATAAATTTTTTTATTATTATTAAGTTTAAAATTATTTTTAATATACAAAAAATTTTATTTTTTTTTATTTTATATATATTAATTTTTATTAAAATAATATTTATTTTATATACTTCTATATAAAAATTATTTATTAATAAAATTCTTTTTTTAATTAAAAATAAATAATATATTTTAAAAAGATTAAAATTATTTAATATTTAATTATTAATATTTAAATTTATATATGATTTATTATATAAATTTTATTTAAATATAAAAATATTCTTATAAACTTTATAATTTTACTTATATAAATTTTTTATTATATAAAAAATAAAAACAATAAATTTCTTATTATTTTTAATTATTATTTTAAATAAATTGTTTTTAAAATAATTTTTTTTTTTATAATTAAAATAAAAATAATTTTTTTTTTTTTTTACAATATTTATATAAATTATTTATTACTTATTTTAAAAATATTTTTTTTTATCTTAATATAAATTTATTCTAAATTTTTTTTATTTAAATTTTTTATTTTTTTTATTAAAATATAAATTATAAATTTTAAAATTTTTTTTTAAATTTTTTTTTTTTTTTATTATTTTTTATAATAATATATATTATAGTAGAAGAAATATAAATTTTAAACAAATTATTTTTATTCTTTTTTATAAAAAAAATATTTATAAAATATTATTTATAATTTTAATAAATATATATTTTCAAATTATCAAAATATTTTATTTTTTAAATTTTAATAAAAAAAATTATAAATTTATTTTTAAATATTTTAAAAATAATTATAAATATATATAAAAATATTTTATTAAAAAATTTTGTATTTAATAAAAAAAATTTTTTTTTTTTAAAAATTATTTATATTTTTAAAAAAATTTATAATTATTTTATAAAAATTTTTTTATTTTATAATTTTTATATTTTAAAATTTAATTTTTAATATAAAAAATAAATTTTTATTTAAAAATCAATTTTTAAATTTAATATTTATTATATATATTAAAAAATTTATTATATAAATTTTTATAAAATTTTTTTTTTTTTTTAAAAAAATTAACTAATATTAAAATTTAATTATTAAATTTTTATATTTTTTAATAATTTTAGATTTAATATTAATTTTATATTAAAAATTAATATATTTTTAATAAATTTTTTTCTTAAAAAAAATAATTTTTTTTTTTTTTTATAATTATTTAAAAATATATATATTATTCAATATATTCTTTTTAATATAAAAAAAATTTTTTATTTTTATAATATATTATTTATAATATATAATTATATAAAATATACTTTATTATAAAAAATATATAAATTTTTATAAATATATTAATTAATAATCATTATTTTAATATAAAAGTAGTTTTATAAAATAAATATAAAAATAATAAATATTAAGGTTTTTACTATAATCTGTTTTTATAATAATCAGTAACCTAGCTATAACTGCCTTTGAAAATGGCTATTCTACCACAGCAACAACAAAAATAACTTTTCTATCAAAAATTTATAATATATTAAATTTAAAACAAATTAATAATAAAAAATCAAAATCTATAATTAATACAACTCTATCCTTAATAAATAATATAGAAATAACAAAAAATAAAAAACTTTTAACTTCTATTCTATTTCTAAATATAAAAAAAGTTTTTAATAATATTTTAAAAACAAAATTAATTAATACACTAAAAGACATAAAATTACCAATTTAACTATTAAACTAAATTAAAAATTTTATATTAAATAGATATATCAAACTGGTTTTTAATAAACAAATAAAAAAAAAATTAAATTTAATAAAAATTAAAATATTTTAAAAATTACTTATATTTTTAATTCTATTTTTTTTATATTTAACACCTCTCTTCAAAAAGTTAAAAATAAAACATCCATCTATTAAAGTACTTTTTTATATAAACAATATAGTAATAATAATTCAAAATAAAAAAATTAAACAAAATATTAAAAAATTGAAAAAAATATTAAAAATAGTTTTTTTATAAACCAAAAATAATATAGTAGTATTTGATAATATTAAATCTATTATTATTATTATGTATCATACACGCATGCAAGCTAATAACTTATGGCAGACAGAAGAGAATTTTCTTTATAGTATATCCAAAATTTCAAATAATAAATAAAATAAATGAAAATTGTAATTTTAAATAAAAATTAATTTAAAAATTAAATAAATTAATATAATTAATTTATTTTATTTTTTTTCAATTTTTTTTAATTTCTTTAATTTTTTTTATTATTTTTCTTAAAGTTTTTTTCTTTTTATATTTATTATTTTTTTTTTATTATTAAAAAATGAATTGTTGATTTTATTTTAATATTTTTTATTTATAATTTCACAATTAATTTTTTAAAAAATTTTAATTAAAATGTAAATTTATTTTTTAAAATTTTCCTATTTTATTTTAATCTTAATTTTTTTTTTTTAATTATTTTTTTATATAATTTTAATTTTTTTTATAAATTTTATTATATATTATAGATTTATATTATTAAATAATAAAATTTTATATTTATAAATTTTTTATTTATTTTTTTTTTTAATATTTTTTTATTTTTTTTTATTTTTTATAATATAATAAGAAATATTTTAATATTTAAAATATTTTGTTATATAAATAATTTTTATTAATAACATCTTTCAATATTTTATAAAAGTAATTATTAAAATATTTATAATTAATTTTTAATTAAATTATTATTAAATTAATTTTATTATTTAATTTTTATAAAACTTTATTTCTTTTTAACTTTAAATAATTAAAATAATTTTATTTTATTTTATTTAATTTTTAATTTTCTTTCTATTTTATAAAATTTTATAATTTTATATTTTTTTTTAAAAAAGAATAAGAGGTAAAAGGATTTTTAATTTAAATTTTTATAATTTTTTTAATTAAATAATTTATTTTTTTATTTTTTTTTATTTTTGTATATTTTAATATTTAATTAATATTTATTTTTATGTTATAGAATTGGATTTTGTTATATAAAAATTAAATTTTTAAAATTATTTTTTGTTTTAGATTTATTTTTAATGATTTTAATTTTTTTATTATAGTTTAATTATTAGTAAACAAATAAATTTTTTTTTTATTGTATTATTTTTTATTATAATTAATTTAGTTTATTTAAAATCTTTATATATTATAATTAATTTTATATTGTAAATTTTTATTTTATTATTTAAATTTTTTAAAATTTTAAAAATAGATTTTTGATTTATTTTTCTATAATATCTAGTTTTAATTGATTTTATATTATTTTTTAATTTTAGAAGAAATTTATTAATATAAATAATTAAATTTTCTTTTAAATTTAAATATATATTTTTTTTTTATATATTTTTGCTTCCAGTTCTTTATTATTTTTATTTATATAGAAGTTAATATTAATTTTAAACTATAAAAATTCTAATTTTAAATTAATTTCTTTAATTTTTATATATAGATTTATTTAAAAATTAATTTTAGATAAAATAAAATTTAATATAATTTTATAATATTTTTTTATTTATTTTATTTTTATTTTATTTTAAATATTTTGAGTTATTTTTTTTAATTTTTTTTTTAAAAAAATTTTTTAATAAGAAAGAATTTGGTACTTTTAATTTAATTAAATATTTTTTATTCAAGAAAAATATTTTTAATATATATTTTTTTTATATATTATTTAATTTAATTTTTAATAATAAAATAAATGTTTTAATTTTTATGAGATTTATTAAAATTGTTTTGAAAGTGTTTGTTATTTTTTTTATTATTTTATTTTAAAATATTTTAAATTTTTTAATTAATGAATTTTGATTTTTTTATTAAATTTTGGTTTTAAAATTAGATATACAATATATATAATTTTTATAGAATTATATAAGTGTTTTTGAATTTAATTTTGTTTTTGAATTAATTAAATTTTAAATATAATTAAATATTTTTTTTGTTGTAGATATTTTATTTTTAATATAAATTTTAAAATTTATTTTTATATTAAAAAAGATTTTTAATTATTTGATAATTTTTAATAATATTATTTTTATATTATTAAATAAAATTATTTTATTTAATAATATATTTAAAATAAAAGTAAATTAATTTAGATTTAATATTATTAAATATTATTGTATTATCTTTAATCTATAAAAAGGCTGTTTTTGATGTTTTTTTTAATTTTTTAATATTTTGTTTAATTTTTTTATTTTAAATTATTATTATTATATTATTTATATAAAAAAATATTTTAATAGATAAATATTTTATTTTTAATTTTTTAAAAAAAGATATTAAATATAAAAAAAATAAAATTGGGGATATAGGTGATTTTTAAAATATTTTAATTTTTATTAAATTTAATTTTTTTTTTATTTATTTATTAAAAGTTAATTTAATATATTTATTTGATATAAAATTTTTAATTTAGTTTAATAGTTAAATTAATAATTTTATGTTTTTTAATATATTAATTAATTTTGTTTTTGAAATATTGTTAAAAAAATTTTTTATATTTAGAAATAAAATAAAAATTAAAGATTTTTTATTTTTTGTTATTTTTATATTATTTATTAAAAATAAAACCACATTAATTACAAATTTTGATTTTCTACTACCAATTTATTTTAAATTTAATATATTATAAATTTTTAATAAAAAAGTTATTTTTTTTATTATTATTTTTTTTAATATTTTCCTCAAACAATTTAAAAAATTTATAATTCTATAAGCTTTTAGTATATTATAATCCAATTTATTTAATTTTAATAATATTACTTTAATTATTTCTCTAAAACAAATTAAATAGTAACCATAATTTAATAATTTATTAAATAAATTATTAAATCTTTTTAAAATTATTTTATATATTTTTTTAAAACATAGAAAATTTATTTTATCTAAACCTAACACTTTTTTAGAATTTAAAATAAATATAACTTTTTTAACTTCTTTATTTGTAATTTTCTCCTATTTTATCTCTTTTTTATTTAAGATTATCAAACTATTTTTTTTTTTAAAAAATTGAAAATTTTAAAAATAACACTTTTTTTAATATTTTTGATTTTTTTTGAAATTTAATATTTTTTAAATTTTAAATTTTAAATTAAGAATTATTTATATTTTTTTTAATTTTATATATTTTAATATATTAAAAAAATTTTTATTTTTTATATTTATTAAATAATTTTTTTAAAATTTTTATTTTAATTTTTTTATTATTTTAAAATATATATTTTTTTTATTTTTAAATAAATTTTAATTTTTTTGTGATTTATTATTTTTTTAAAAATTTTTTTTTTATAGTATTTTTTTTTATTTTTATTTATTTATTAATTCCACCATATTTTAGATTTTAATATAATTATTAATTTTAATATTAATATTTTCACCACATTAATTAGATTTTTTTAAAATAAATTTGCTGTTTATTTTAGTTTTTACTCCATTTCTACTTTATTTTTATTAAATCAAAAAAGTAAATTATTTTAAAAATTATTCTTATTTAGATTTTTATTTAATTTTAATAAATTTTTTTAAAAAATTTTTTAAAAAAATTTTTGTTAATTGTATTTATTAGTAGATAATAAAATATCTACCAAATTTATTAATTATAATATATAAAATAAGATTATTTTATAATTTGATTTAATATTTATTTTATTTTTAATTTTCTATTTTTTAATAAAATTAATTATTAAGTTTATAGTTAGAGTTAAATTTAATACAAGTAAACCATTTATATTTTTTTTTAATAATAATAAATTAATATTTCTAAATTATTTAAGATTTATAACCTTTTATTTTCAATCAATTTTATTATTTTTTTAAATTTTAATTTATTAATACATTTTCAATTCTATAAAAAATAATATAAATTAAAATTTTCTAATATTAAATATTTATTTTTATAATTTAAAAAAATTTTTTTATATAATTTCTTTTATTATATATAGTTTTATTATATTTGTTGTTTTTAAATCCATTTATTGTTTTTTGTTATAAATATTAAAGATTCTAAATATATTAAATTTATTTAATTTAAAATTTATAATTTGATAGTCCTCATCATTAATTAAATCTATTTAATTCAAGATTTTGTATTTAATATTTTTTAAAAAAAAAATTATTATTTATAACTTACTCGTGTGTTGCAGGTTATGATAATTTGCAGCTTGTGATAAACAACTCCAATTTTGACTCATTCTCTTCAACATCAAAATCCAACACCACACTAAATTTTAAAATTATAAAAAAAATATTTAATTAATTATTATTTATAAAATTTTTTAATATTATTTTTATAAATCTATTATTATTTAGAAAAAAATTGAAATTATCGTTGTTGTCAATTTGATTATTAATTTGATTAAAAAACATATTTTGTCTTCCTCTATTATTAATAAAAATAATATAAAATACAGAATTTATAGATTTTTTTGATAAATATCTATAATATTTGGGCTATTATTTTTTTTATACTATTATTTTTTGTTTTTGATTTTGATTTGTTTTCATACATTATATGTTTATATTGGTTATTAAATAATTTTTATTTTATTTTAATATTAATTAATATTGATTATTATATTGTTATATTTTTTTATAAGTTATTTATAATATTTTGAGTTATATTTTTAATAAATTATAATATATAATATTTTATTTTGCTGATTTTATAAATATGTTTATAAGATAGTGTTATAATAGAAAGATATTATATATAATAAATTAATTTTTAATATTAATAATATTTCTTAAAATTTAAAATATTTATAATAGTTTAATATTATCTAATTTTATTGTTAAAAAAATTATCTTTTTATATTATTTAATAATAAAATTAGAATTATATAGAAAATATCTAGATTAATGTTATATAAATATAATATTATTTTTGATAAATATTTTATTATATATTTTTTTAAATATTAAATAAAATTAAGATTTTAATAAAAATATTTAATAATTTATATTATATAAAATTTTAATAGTGTAGATTAAGTAGTATTGTTGTAATGGCCTGAAAAGTTTAATATTTAGTGGTTGGAGGAGGTGGGTATTATAGATGGGTATATATAATAATTTAATATTATTAATATAATAAAAATTTAAAAATTTAATAAAAATATATAATTTATAATTATTGAAAATTAATAATCAATTTTTAAGCGTATTGGATGATATTTTAATTTATAAATAAATTTTAAATTAACAAATTTATTTGATATTAAGAATATTATTTATTTATTTCTTTTTTGTAATATTAAAAATAGTTTTTTTATTATTTAAAATAGTATACTAGTTTTTTATATAATAAATATCTTTAAAAATAATTGTTAGTAATATTATTTTAATATTATTAATATTTATATAATTAATAATAATAATATTTTTTTTATTATTATTTTAAATTAATTAAATATATGTTTTATAATATATAATATTTTAATAATATTAATTTTAATTTATTATAATATTTTTTTTATTAAAATTTTATATATTATTTTATTTTATAATTTTATTTCAAATAATAGTTTAAAATTATAAAATATTTATATAAAAATTTAAATAATATTATTTATAAATATTAATTTATATAATTAAAGTATAATTTAATAAATTTTGTTAAAATTATTATAATATATTTTTTATTTATATAATTTAAAATTTTATATTTTATTTAATTAATAAATTTGTTTTTAAATTAAGATATTTATAATTAATGAAAATTAGAAGTATTATAATAAATTATTTAATATAATTTAGATGTTTTATTTATAATAAGAGTTGGGTAAAAAAAAAATTTTTGATTAGAATAATAAAATATTTATTTTATAAGTTTCTGTTTTTGTGAAGTATTTAAAGATTAATTAACTAAATAAGATTTTTAAATATTAATATTTTTGAGATGATGTTGTAGATGTTGGTGGTTAATATTGTATTGTTGTGTTATTTTTGAAATATTATGATTTTTAAAAGTTATATGATGAAGAGAGTTTAAAGTTTTTTTTATTTTAGTATTAGTATTTATGATAGTTATTTTAATGATAAAGATATCATTGTTTTTGTTTAATTTTAAAATTAAAAAAGTTGTTATAGTAGAAAAGATTTTAAAGAGTTAAATAAATTTTTTAAATAGATAATAGTAATGTTATTTAAAAGTTATAATAATAAAAATTGATATTATATTTTTTTTATAATTTTAAAAATTTAGTGTGGTGTTGGATTTTGATGTTTAAGAGAATGAGTTGAGGTTGGAGTTATTTATCACAAACTGTAAATTATTATAACCTGCAATACATGAGTATTCTCTTTATAAATCAAATAAATTAAATTAAATTTAAAATATGAAATTATATTTTTTTTTTTAAAAAAAAATTATAATTTTTAAAAAAAAATAATATTTATTTTATTTTTAAATATAAAATCAAATATACCTTATATTATATTTATAAATGTATTACAATTATATTAATAAATTTTTATATAATTTATTATTTTAATTTTAATTTTCTTAATTTTTGTTATTTTTTTTTTTATACATTTATTTACAAAATGATTTCTTTTATATAATATATATTTTATTTTAGTATATTTGTATAATTTCCTTCTTTTATTATATATTATGTATTTATAAAAATAGGTTTTATATTTTAAAATGTAAATTCTGTATTTGACATTTTTTTTGCATTTAAAATTTTGATGTTCAATTTTTTAATAATTATTATATTAATTTTTAAAATTAAGATTATAATATTATTCTATTTTTAAATATTTTTTTTATATAAAAATTTTTTTTTTAAAATATTGAGTACCATTTTTTTTTGTTTTTATTACTAGAATTATTAAACAAGATTTTTTCTTTTGTAATTTTTTTTTATTTATTAGTTATTTTGGTGATTTTGTTAGAAATATTTTAAAATTGTTTTTTTCTATTTTTTTTTATAAAAGAATTAATTTTTTTTTATTTTGATTTTTTTTTGTTTGTGTATGATCATAAAACCCCAAATTTCTATTTTTGATGATTTTTAAATAAATTTATTTATTTTGATAATTTTTTTAAAAATTTTGTTTTTATATTTTAAAACTTCTTTATTATTTATATTCTTATTTATCATTAATATTAAATTTTTTTTTTTATTTAATAAGATATTAAATATATTAATTTCTAAATTATTTTTTTTAATATAACATTTATTATTTTTTTGTATTTATTTATCATTATTTTTAATAAAATTAAATTTATTCTTAGAATAATAATTCTTTTACTTGGTAATAATAATATTTTTTAAACTAGAATTATTATTTTTATTATTTTTATTATTTTTGTTGTTTTTATTGTTTTTGTGGCTTTTCTTGTTATTTCTGTATATGTTTTATTTTTTTGAATTATTTTTTCTATTTCTTTTTTAAAATTCTAAATCTCTTCTTTTTTTTCTTTAATTATTTATCTTAATTTTTAATTTTGAATTATTAAATTTTTTATATTATAAATTTCTAAATTTAAATTAATTAATAATTATCTTTTTTATATTTTATTTTATAATTTAACTAATTAAGTGGTTAAAATTAACTCATTTATTAAGAAGATTATTTAACGTATTTATATTTAATACTTAACCTAAAAAGATTATAGTATTTTGAGTATTCTTTTTGTTACCCCTTTTTTTATTTTGTATGTAAACAATCGTAAAAGATTTCCAGAATTTATTTTGTAATTTTTCTCTTATTTTTTCAATTTGTATTTTGTTTTTTTATATATTTACTCTCTACTTCAAGAGCTTTCAAAAGATATTTTTTTATTTAATTTTGGATACTTCGTTCCAAAGTTATGGGGGGGTCGTTCGTTCCGAAGGTCGTTTTTAATTCCTTAATATTAAATCTAAATTAATTTATTTTTATTTTAAATATAAAAAAAAAAAAAAAATAATTTTATCCAATAATATAAAAATAACACTATCAAAAATTATTAAATAATTAAAAATCTTTTTTAATATAAAAATAAATTTTAAAATTCATATTAAAAATAAAATATTTATAGCAAAAAAAACATTTAATTATATTTAAAATTTGGTTAATTTAAAAATTAAATTAAATTTAAAAATATTTATACAATTTTATAAAAACTATATATATTCTGTATCTAATTTTAAAACCAAAATTTAATAAAAAAATTAAAATTTATTAATTAAAAAATTTGAAATATTTTAAAATAAAATAATAAAAAAAATAACAAACACCTTCAAAACAATTCTAATAAATCTTATAAAAATTAAAATATCTATTTTACCATTAGAAATTAAATTAAATAATATATAAAAAAATATACATTAAAAACACTTTTTTTGAATAAAAAATATTTAATTAAATTAAAAATACCAAATTCTTTCCCACCAAAAAATTTTTTTAAAAAAAAAAATAAAAAAAAATAGTTTAAAATATTTAAAATAAAATAAAAATAAAACAAAAAAAAAAAGTATTACAAAACTACATTAAATTTTATTTTATCTAAAATTAATTTTTAAATAAATCCATACACAAAAATTAAAAAAATTAATTTAAAATTAAAACTTTTATAATTTAAAATTAATATTAACCTTTATATAAATAAAAATATTAAAAAACTAAAAATAAAAATATATAAAAAAAATATATATATATATATTTAAATTCAAAAAAAAATTTAATTATTTATTTTAATAAATTTTTTTTAAAATTAAAAAATAATATAAAATTAACTAAAACTGCATCAGGAAAAAAACATAGTTCCTTAAGTGCCTTAGGATAAAAGGCCTTCTATCTGATGGAAGCCTTTCTATCTTATGCCATCCTGTGCCATCCTGTACCATCCTGTACTATTGTATTTTATCTTAAATTTATATAACATTATAACAAAATTAATACAAGTTTGTATAAACTTTTTATTAAAGTTTAAAATCTTTTTTAATATTAAATTTATTAGTATTATTAATATTAATATCTAATTTTATATTTTTATTTTTATAAAAATAAATCTTATTTTAAGTATTAAAGTTAATATAAATATTTAAAAAATATAAATTAATTTTATAAAAAATAAAATAAGTTAATTTTAAAATATTTTAAATAAAAATAATATTTTAATAAAGTTAATAATTTTTTTTTTATAATTAATAAAGAGATATTTATTTAGTTAAATGAAGTTATATAGGTTTTATATAGTTCCATTTACATATAATTTAAATTCAGTAATAAAAGTTAGTTGAAAGGATTTATTATTAATTTTATTATAAAATATAAATAATAATTCCAATTTAGTTATTACTTTTTTTTTAAAATTTTTATATAAATTTATATTAGATTTTTGAAAGATTATAAAATCTTTTTAAGGATCTTTTTTTTACTAATTTTTAATAATTTAAATAATATATTAAATAAAAATATTTCTAAACTAAAAGTTTTTAATTAATATTGCAAAAATTTTGAATAATTATACTTTAAATTTCTTTAAAAATAAAAAATAAAAATTTAATCAAAAAAATATTTAAAAAACTAATAGAATTCTAAAATAAATATATAATATTTAATTAAAATTTAATACTAAATATTTATATTAAATTTAATTTATTATAATTTATTTTTTTTTTTATATTAATAATTTTAAAATTTTTTTAAACTAATTTAAATTAGAAACTTCCACAAATAATATATTATAAAACTCTATTCAAATTTTTATAAAATTAATTAAAATTGATTTAATATATATAATAAATAAAAAATTAATTAATATATTATTAAATTTTAATCTATATTAATAATATTATTTATACTATTTTTAAGTTAATAATAATTTTAAAAATATTTATTTAAATTTATTAATTTTTTTTTTTTTTATTAATTATTTAAGATTTAAAAATTACATTTTAAATTAATATTTTTAATATTTGTGTTTTATTATTTAAATGTATGTATTTTTATAATTAGATTAAACCCATTTTTTTTTAAATTATTTAATATGTAACGTTTTTTTTATTTCTGTTGATTAAGCATTTAATTGTTTAAATTTTTTAATAAAATTAATAAAATAGGTTATTAAATATATTTTAATAAAATTAATAAAATAGGTTATTAAATATATTTTAATAAAATTAAAATGTTTTTTGAATTTTAAATTTAATTAGTTTTTAAAGAGTTTTAAATAAAAATTAATAAACATTAAAAATACTTCTAATAAAATTTATTAGTTTTAGAAATTTTTAAAAAATTTTTATTGTTTTTATTTAAAATTTTATTATTTAATAACTCTTTTTTTAAATTTGTAGTTGTTTTTAGTAATCTCATTTAAAATTTTTAAAATTTTTTAAAAATATTTTTTATATTATAAAAATTTTATAATTAATTTTACATATTTATAAAAATTTATTCAGTATATAAAAAATAAATTATATATAAAATAAAATTTATAAAAATATTTATACAATTTATTGTTTAGGTGAATATAGATTTTTTAAGGTTTAATAGATTTTTTAAAGTGTTTTCTAAAGTTGTAATAAAAATTTTAATAATTAATTTTATTTTTTTCTTTACCATTAAAAGATTTGTATATAATTTTTATAGAATGGTTAAAATTTTAAATATAATAATATAAATATTTAATATTTATTAAATAATTATAATTTTTTATATTTTTTTAATAATTTGATTATCCATTATATAATATATTTAATTATTTTTAGATAAATACAATATAAAAAATTTAATTTATATAAATCTATTATAATAATTTTTAGATTTAAAAAAACCTTTGTTAAATTATTTACTTCTTCCAATTATAATTAAATTTTTTTAATCTTATTATTATTATTTAATTATTTAGTATAAAAAATATAGTCTTATTCAAAATATTTCAAAATTTAATCAAAATTTTAAAAAATTATAATTAATATAATACAAATAAAATAAGTTTTAAAAATAATATTAAAAAAATTAATATATTTCATATAATCTACCAACCACCCATATAAACAAAAATAACAAATTCATTTATATTTATTTTTATATCTTATTAATAAACTTATAAAATACTTATTTAAAAAATTTAAAATTTAATTTATAAAATTTTATATTTTCAAATCAATCTAATATTTCTCCAAAAATTATAACAAACCTTTCTTAAATAAAATTAATAATAAAACAAACAAAATCCAAATATTTTTAAATAATTAATTTTAATATCTAAAATTAATATTCCCAATCAAAAAATAAATTAATTAAGCTTTTTTGTTATTAAAAAAATTTATAAAATAAATTATATTAAAAGCACAAAAAACTAATATAAAATTATAACCAAACAATAAAAATTTTTATTAATTATACCACCAATTTACTATCCATAATTTTATATATTATCTTTTACTAATTTCACTATAAACCTTTTCAAATACAAAATAAATTTTTAATACATATACATATTACCATAAGAAATATATAATAATTTTTATAAAATTTTAATAAAAATATTTTAATTTTAAATAATTTTTAATTTAAAAATTAAATATATTTTTTTTAAATAAATTTATTTTAAAATTTTTATTTATTTTTTAAATCACTTAATAAAGATAATAAACAAATTTAAATAACTTAATATTAATATTTTTAATATTTAAATTTATTTTATAATTAAAATATCAATTAATTACTAATTAAAAAATATTTTTTTTGATAAATTATTTTATTAATTTAAAATTCTATAAATTAGTAAAAAAAAACCATAAATTATTTTTTATCTATTAAACTATTAAATTTAAATAAGCATTAAATAAAACTCTTATATTCTTACTTAAAAAAAATAATCTAAAAACAAAAATTTTTAATTAATTAAATTATCAAATATTTAAATTTTCTGATATTTTATTATTTTATATAAAAAAACTTTCCAAAATTATATCTGTTTGATCAAAAGTTTTTTCAATATTATTTAATTTTAATAACAATATTTTTTAAAATATAATAATTTATTATATTTTGCTTTTTAATAATATAAAAAAAAATAATTAATATTTTATTTAAAAATAAATCTTATATTATTTCAAACTTTTAAAAAATACTTAAGAGTAAATATAATATTTAAATATACTATTAATAGTTCTTATTAATTTTCTAAAATCTAAAATTATAATATTATTAATTTAATATAATATAAATAAATAAGTATAATAAGATTATAAAATTTAAAAATTTAACAAATACATTTTAACTATAGTTTTATATAGATTTATAAATATAATACTATAATATAAAATAATTATTTTTTTTAATCTTTATTTCAATATATCTATAAAAAATTATCAAATCAATATAAAACTCTAAAAAATTTAAAACAAAAAACTATAATTTTAAAAAAATTAAATAAATTAATAATTATATTTACCTTATAACTTAATATTTACTTTAACTAAAAATTAAAATTTAAATTATAATAATAAAATTAAGATATTTTATAATAAAAAATTATTCTAACTATTAAAACATCATATAAAAACTTTTACAACATTATATAATCCTTTTCCAAAATCTAAAAAAAAAAATTAAATTTTTATTTTTTAATTTTCCATATATAACTCCAATAATTTATAATAATATCTTTAAAATAATAAATAAAATAATACTTTTACTTAAAAAAAATTTTATTAATAATATTAAATTTTTTACCTATATATAATAAATTAAAATATTTTTTTAAAATATTAAAAATTATTCTACTAATTTTATATATTTTTTTTTTATTCTTATATATATTTTTACTAATTTTATAAAAGTAAACTACAAATTATCTAAATTTTATATTAAAACTTCAAAATTATTTAGATTTTAATATAAATTTTAAAATTAATTTTTTTCTTTTTATCTTAAATCATAAATTAAAATAGTAAATAAAGATAAAAATAAATTTTATATAATTAAATTTAAAATTTTATTTTAATTATAAAAAATTAATTAAATTTAAATTTAATTTTCAATATTTAATAATAATTTTAATTTAATATAATTAATATTATATAAAAATATTAAATAAATTTTTAAAAATTAAATACTATTTATTTATATTAAAACAAAAATTAATACTAAAATTATTTAATTAATAATTTTTAAAAAAGTTTACTTTTTTCTTTATTTTATTTATATTTCAAAAAAGTTTAATAATCTTTTTTCTTTTATTATTAATTTAAATAATAATAATATTTATAAAATAATTATATAAATTTATAAAAAAGAAATCTACATTATTAATAAAATAATAATTATTTTTAACAAAAAATTAAAATTAAAAAAAAAAAATTAAGATTTTAAAAACTAAAACTCCAATTAAGAATATTATTATTAATAATATTAATATAAATTTTAATAAAATAATTAAAATATTTAACCAGCTTTATTTAAATTAAAAAATTTTTAAAAAATTAAGAAAAGAGAGTTAAAATTTTTAATAAATATAAAATTAAAATAAAAAAAATTTAATAAAATTTATTAAAGCTTTGTTCATATTACCTATTAATTTATAATTTTTTTTAAAAATTAATAATTAATATAAAATTTTTATAAATTAAGTTAAAAAACATATTTAAATTATTTATAATTTTTTAAAATTAATATTAGGTTGATTAATAAAATTAAATATTAATATTAATATTTTAATTATTAAAAATCTATTACTTTTATTTATAAATTTTTAATATAATATAATAGATATTATTAAATTTATTAGTCTACTTAAACAATTAATTTTAACTAATTTAAAATTGTTTTTTATAAACTTTTTTTAAACTAATAAAGAATTAAAAATAATTTGGGGGTTTATAAAAAATAAAATAATAAAATATAATTTATTAAAAAATAAACCAATAACAATATTTATATTAATTGATAAAAAAATTAATATAATTTTTTTTAATATATATTTATATATTAATATAAATATTTTAATTTAATTGGTTTGTTATTAAAATTTAAAGATTATGTCACGACCCTGCTATATTAACTAACCAGATTAGGAAATATATCTTGACACAATAAACATACTTTTTGTTTTAAACTCTCCTTATTTTACAATTATTATTTATCCTATAATAATGCATCTCCTATTTTTCTAAAATTATACTTTTATTTTTACACTCATATAAATATATTAATTAAATAATACATCAATTTATTATAACATACAAAAATCTTAAAATTTCATCTATTATATAACATTTAATACCAAGTCTTTATATAAATATATAAACTATAATTTTAATAAACAGCCCGCATATATTAACTACTAAAAATACACTCACCATCTATAAATATTTTCTATAAGATATCATCATATATATAAAAACTCTTAAACAATAATTATTCCCAAACTTTTTTAAAACCCCATTAATTAATTTATCAACTTAGTTATATATTTAATTAAATAATATTATAATTTTTTTAACTATCTTATTGTATTATACTTTTTATTTAATAATTTTAATTATTTTATTAAATATTTATATCTCTAACTAAAAGCTTTAAATAATTAAAATTAAGAAACATAACAGAATATTAAAGCTATTTTAAGAATTTTACCAAAGAAATCTAAGATAAGTATAACACTTTAACTAATTCAACTCTTAATAAATAAGTAATATATATTAGAATTATTAGATTTAAAATATTATTAAATATAAGAATTATTAATCAATTATAACTTATTAAATACCTCTAAAAAAAAAAAAGAAGTTCCTAAAGAAGAAGAATAAAAAAATTAAAAAAAATCTTTAAATAAACAAAACAATAACTTAAATAATTTTTATAATCTAAATAAAAAATCAAATATCAATACTACAATACAACCAAAATTCATAATTAAAAAAGTAAACCCCAAACATAAAATAAATAAAATTAATTAAAAAAAAAGTAATTTTTTAATCTACATAAAACAAAGATATAAATCAAACGATCATATTATACTAACAGGTTTAAATATACAAATATTTTTAATAAAAAAATTATAAGAAGATATACACACTAAAAATAAAAACATAAACCAATTGTTAATAAAATTAAAAATATCTAACCCTATAAAAATTATTTCTAGAAAAACCTCCATTGCTCTAAATTTTATTAATACTTCTACTAAACCTAAATTATTAAAAATTGAAATCATTTAAACTAAACTTATCACCAAAATCTTTCAACTTCAAACTCAAATAAATCTTAATACCCAAAAAAAACTTGATAAGATATTATAAGTATACAATCCAACTAAATTTAATAATATATTTAAAAAACTTAATCACTTTTTCCAATAATTTAATACCCATTTTTAGTTTTAAATTAAACATTTTTTTAATAATAAAATTAAAATTCTTTTTATAGAAATATACCTTAAAAATCTTATTTTTTAAACATATATTTTTTATCAAAGTTATTTTTTAAAACTAAAAAAATAATAAAACCTACATATTATTAAAATAATGAACAACTTCAAATTTTTTACCACATTCCTCAAACAATAATACAAAAAAAATAATAAAATCTTTTACACTCAATAATAAATCATCTCTCTCAAACAAACCAATTCAGCTCAAAATTACTTTCATAATTTTAACAACCTCACCGTACTCACCAAATAAAACAACAATAATCTCTATTATTAAGCCCATAAAAGACTTAAATTTAAATTTCAACAATACATCTACACCCAAAAAAAAAAAACATAGAAATAAAGGATTAATTAATATAACTTATATAGAAATGCAACAACATATCATTAACATCAACAATATTAATTATAAAATTTAAATTTATTAATCTTTTTATAACAAAAACAAGAATAATAATAACTACAAAAAAAGAAAAAATAATAATAATAAAAAATCTAATAATAATAAACAATAAAAACAAAAAAATAATAAAAAAATACATTTTTAAAAAATTTTTAAATCAGTTTTTATGGATTTTAATATAATGTAATATATTAAATATCACCTTCGGAACGAACGACCCCCCCATAACTTCGGAACGAAGTATCCAAAACCAAATAAAAAAATATTTTTCAAAAGCTCTTGAAGTAGAGAGTAAATATACCAAAAAACAAAATATAAACCAAAAAGACAAAAGAGAAATCATAGAATAAAATTCTGGAAATCTTTTGTGATCATCTACATACAAAATAAAAAAGAACAACAAAAAGAATACTAAAAATGCTACAATTTTTTTAAATTAGGTATTAAAAATAGATATGCCAAGTAATTTTTCAATAAATAAATTAATTTTAGTTATTTAATTAGTTAAATCACAAAATAAAATATAAAAAAAATAATTATTGATCAATTCAAACCCAGAAATTTATAATATAAAAAATCTAATAACTCAAAATCAAAAATTAAGATAAATAATTAAAAAAAAAAAAAAGAAATTTAGAACCTTAAAAAAAAAATAGAAAAAACAATTTAAAAAAATAAAATATACACAGAAATAACAAAAAAAGCTATAAAAATGATAAAAACAATAAAAATGATAAAAATGATAAAAATAATAATTCTAATTTAAAAAACATCACCACCACCAAATAAAAAAATTATTATTTTAAGAATAAATACAACCCCACCAAAAATAACAACAAATAAATACAAAAAAATAATAAATACTATATTAAGAAAAAATAATCCAAAAACCAATATATTTGATATCTCATTAAACAAAAAAGGAAATTTAATATTAATAACAAATAAAAACATAAACAACAAAAAAATTTTGAAATATAAAACAAAATTTTTAAAAAAATCATTAAAATAAACAAATTTATTCAAAAGCCATCAAAAATAAAAACTTGGGGTTTTATAATCATATATAAAGTATAAATAAATAAAAATTGAAATAAAAAAAAATTAATTCTTCTACAAAAAAAAATGAAAAAAGATAATTTTGGAATATCTTTAATAAAATTATTAAAGTAATTAATAAATGAAGAAAAATTATAAAATAAAAAATTTTTTTTAATAGTTTTAACAACAAATATAAGAGAAATAACATTCAATATTTTAAAAAAAGGAATTTTTATGTAAAAAAAATATTTAAAAATAAAACAATATTATAATCTTAATTCTAAAAATTAATATAATAATTATTAAGAAATTAAACATTAAAATTTTAAATACAAAAAAAATATAAAATACAGAATTTATATTTTAGAATATAAAACCTATCTCCATAAATACATAACATGCAATAAAAAAGGGAAATTATACAAACACACTAAAATAAAATATATATTATATAAAGAAAATTATTTTGCAAATAAATACACAAAAAAAAAAAATAACAAAAATTAAGAAAATTAAAATTAAAATAATAAATTATATAAAAATTTATTAATATAATTGTAACACATTTACAAATATAATACAAAATATACTTAATTCTACATTCAAAAATAAAATAAACATTATTTTTCTTTAAGAACTATGGTTTTTAAAAAAAAAAGAAAAAAATATAATTTCATATCCTGGATTTAATCCAATTTATCCGACTTATAGAGAGAATAAGCTACGGGTGGTCATTTTCTTTTTAAAAAACATTAAATACGAAATTTTGAATTAAATAGATTTAATTAATAATAAAAACTGCTAAATTATAGATTTTAAATCAAATAAATTTGGTATATTTAGAATTTTTAATATTTACAACAAAAAACAACAAATAGATTTAAAAATAACAAATATAATAAAATTATATATAATAAAAAGATTATATAAAAAATTTTTTTTAAATTATAAAAATAAGTATTTAATATTAAAAAACTTTAATTCACATTATTCTCTATAGAATTCAAAATATATTAATACATTAAAATCTAAAAAAATAATAAAATTGATTGAAAATAAAAAGTTATAAATTTTAAATAACTCAGAAATACTAATTTATTATTATTAAAAAAAAAATATAAGTAGTTTATTTATATTAAATTTAATTTTAATTATAAACTTAATAATTAATTTTATTAAAAAATAAAAAGTTGAAAATAAAATGAATATTAAGTCAGATTATGAGGTAATCTTATTTTATATATTATAATTAATAAATCTGGTAAATATTTTATTATTTATTAATAAATATAATTAAAAAAAAACAAATTGGGAAGTTTTTTAAAAAGAATTATTAAAATTAGATAAAAATCTAAATAAGAATAATTTTTAGGATAATCTACTTTTTTTATTTAATAAAAATAAAATAGAAATAAAACAAAAACTAGAATAAGTGGTAAATCTATTTCAAAAAAATCTAATTAATACAATAGAAACATCAACACCAAAATTAATAATTATACCAAAATCGAAAATATAGTAAAATCAATAAATAGATAAAAAAAAAAAAAAATGCTACAAGAAAAAAGATTTTGAAAAAATAATAAATTACAAAAGAATTAGGATTTATTTAAAAATAAAAAAAACACATATTTCGAAATAATAAGAAGATTAAAATAAGAATCTTGGAAAAATTATCTAATAAATGCAAAAGATAAAAAAAGTTTTAATACATTAAAATACATAAAACCAAGAAAAATGCAAATGATTCTTAATTTAGAATTTAAAAAAGAAAAGGCATTGAATTTTGAAGAAAAATCAAAAATATTAAGAAAAGCGTTATTTCCAAAATTTTCAATTTTTAAAAAAAAAAACAGCCCCATAATCTCAAATATTATTATTATTATTTATCATACACGCATGCAAGCTATAAGCTTATGGCAGACAAAAACCCATTATATAATGATCAATACATACAAACTGTATCTCCATTATATAAATATATAATTAAATTAGAGGAAGAATCTTATAAATAATTTTTTTTTTAATATTTGAAATTTTTAAATTATAATATTTTTATATAAATTTTAATATTTTTTTTATTATAAGGTATTTATTATTAAAATACCTCTTATTAATCCTATTCTAATATTCTTTTTAATAAATAATATATACTCTTTTTTTTACAGAACAATTATATACATTATTTAATAATACTATTATTATTATAATATATTTATATATGTCTTTTTATAAAGATTATTTTTTTTCTATATATTTATATGCTTTTTATAAAATAATTTTACTATTATTAGAATAATATAAATATATTTAACTTTTTATTAAAATTTTAATAAATTTGATAGTTTTTAAAAATAATAAACTTATTAAGTTTAAAAATTAAAAACTTTTATTTAAATTATATTAAATAATATTTAATTAATGTATTAATATAAATAATACTAATTTATTTTAATTTTGTATAACAAAATTTATAAAATTTTTTTATTTTTGTAAAGGTGATAAGATTTGAATTTATAATATTTAATAAAAGTTGGGAAAACAAAAAAACCCTACTTTTTTGAATGACCCCATGATGACAGCCACACCACTGCACCACACCTCCCCATAATCTCAAATAAAAAAGAGATAAAATGGAAAAAAATTATAAATAAAAAAGTTGAAGAAGTTATATTCACTTCAAACTCCAAAAAAAACACTAGGCTTAGATAAAATAAATTTTCTATATCTCAAAAAAACATATAAAATAATTTTGGAAAGATTTAATAATTTATTTAATAAATTATTAAATTATAGTTATTATCTAATTTGTTTTAAAAAAGCAGTTGGGGTAATACTATCAAAATTAAATAAACCAAATTATAATATATTGAAAACTTATAAAATTATAAGTCTTTTAAACTATCTAGAAAAAGTATCAAAAAAAATAATAATAAAAAAAATAATTTTTCTATTAGAAATTCACAATATATTAGATTTGGAATAAATTGGTGGTAGAAAATCAAAATCTGCAATTAATACAACTCTATTCTTAATAAATAATATAAAAATAACAAAAAATAAAAAGCTTTTAACTTCTATTTTATTTCTAAATATAAAAAAAACTTTTGACAATGTTTTAAAAATAAAATTGATTAATATACTAAAAGACATAAGATTACTAATTTAGTTATTAAACTAAATTAAAAATTTTATATTAAATAAATATATTAAATTAACTTTTAATAGATAAATAAAAAAAAAATTAAATTTAGTAAAAATTAAAATATTTCAAAAATCACTTATATCCCCAATTTTATTTCTTTTATATTTAATATTTTTTTTCAAAAAATTAAAAATAAAATATTTATTTATTAAAATATTTTCTTATATAAACAATATGGCAATAATGATTTAAAATAAAAAAATTGAACAAAATATTAAAGAATTAAAAAGAATATTAAAAATAGTTTTTTTATAAACCGAAAATAATGCAATAGCATTTGATAATATTAAATCTAAATTAATTTATTTTCATTTTAAATATAAGAAAGAAAATAAAATGGTTTTATTTAATAACACAAAAATAATATTATCAAAAATTATCAAATAGTTAGAAATTTTTTTTGATATAAAAATAAATTTTAAAATTTATATTAAAAATAAAATATTTATAATAAAAAAAATATTTAATTATATTTAAAATTTGGTTAATTTAGAAATTAGATTAAATTTAAAAATATTTATACAACTCTATAAAAGTTATATATATTCTATATCTGATTTTAAAACCGAAATTTAATAAAAAAATTAAAATTTATTAATTAAAAAATTTAAAATACTTTAAAATAAAATAATAAAAAAAATAACAAATATTTTCAAAATAACTTTAATAAATTTTATAAAAATTAAAACATTTATTTTATTACTAAAAATTAAATTAAATAATATATAAAAAAGATATGTGTTAAGAATACTTTTCCTAAATAAAAAACATCTAATTAAATTGAGGGTACCAAATTCTTTTTTACTAAAAAATTTTTTTAAAAAAAAAATAAAAAAAAATAAAAAAAAATATTTAAAATGGAATGAAAATAAAATAAAAAGAAAAAAATATTATAAAATTATATTAAATTTTATTTTGTTTAGAATTAATTTTTAAATAAATTCATATATAAAAATTAAAAAAATTAATTTAAAATTAAAACTTTTATGGTTTAAAACTAATATTAATTTTTATATAAGTGAAAGTAGTAAAGAATTAGAAGTAGAAACATATAAAAAAAAAAAAGTATTTAAATTTAAAAAAAAATTTAATTATTTATTTTAATAGATTTTTTTTAAAATTAAAAAATAATATAAAATTAACTAAAACTGGATGTTATAAAAAAATAGATTAAAAGTTTGTTTTTAAAATTTTAAAAAGTTTAGGTGATGAAATAGAAGTTTATAATATAAAATTAATTGTAATATATAAAAGTTTTAAATAGGTTAAATTAATTATAATAAAAAATAATAAAATAAAAAAATTTTATTTGTTTATTAATAACTAAGCTGTAATAAAAAGATTAAAATCATTAAAAATAGATTTAAAACAAAAAATAACCTTAAAAATTTGGTTTTTGTATAACAAAATCTAGTTTTATAATATAAAAATAAATATTAATTAAGTATTAGAACATATAGAAGTAAAAAAAAACAAAAAAATAAATTATTTAATTACAAAAACTATAAAAATTTAAATTAAAAATTTTTTTATTTTTTATTTTTTTTTAAAAAGAAATATAAGATTATAAAATTTTATAAAATAAGAAGAAAGTTAAAAAACAAATAAAACAAAATTAAATTATTTTAATTATTTAAAATTAAAAAGAAATAAAATTTTACAGAAATCAAATAATAAAATTAATTTAATAATAATTTAATTAAAAACTAATTATAAATATTTTAATAATTACCTTTATAAAATATTAAAAAATATTATTAATAAAAATTATTTATATAGTAAAATATTTTAAATATCAAAACATCTCTTACTATATTATAAAAAGTATAAAAAAAAAAAAAAATATTAAAAAAAAAAATAAATAAAAAATCTATAAATATAAAATCTTTATTATTTAATAATATAAATCTACAACATATAATAAAATTTATAAAAAAAATTAAGATTATATAAAAAAATAATTAAAAAAAAAAGATTAAAATTAAAATAAAATAGGAAGATTTTAAAAAATAAATTTATATATTAATTTAAAATTTTCAAAAAGTTAATTATAAAATTATAAGTAAAAAATATTAGAATAGAATTAACAACTCTTTTTTTAATAATAAAAAAGAGATAATAAATACAAAAAAGAAAAAACCTTAAGAAAAATAATAGAAAAAAACAAAAAAGTTAAAAAAAATTAAAAAAAATTAAAATAAATCAATTGTATTGATTTATTTAATTTTTAAATCAATTTTTATTTAAAATTATAATTTTTATTTGTTTTATTTGTTATTTAAAATTTTGGGTGTGTTGTAAAGAAAATTCTTTTCTGTCCGCCATAAGCTACTAGCTTGCATGCGTGTATGATACATAATAATAATAATATATTAAATATCTTTATAATAAAAAATTTTGAGTATTAAAATTTAATATATTCTTATACTAAAACTACAACAAAACAAGATATTTTTAAAAAAATTGTTTTAACAATTATTAAAATAATATTATTATTATTATTATTATTATTTATCATACACGCATGCAACCTTTCGGTTATGGCGGAATAAAGGAAAAGAAATTAAAATACATGCTTTTTGTACTTTATTATTTTTTTTATTTTTATTATTATTTTTTTATTTTTATTTTTAAATTTTTTTTTTTAAAGTTTTTTTTAGTTTTTTTATCTTTTTTTTTTTTTTTATTAAAAAAATAATATTATATATTTGTTGTTTTTATTTATTTATTTTAATGTAATATTAAAATAATATATTTTATTTTTAAAATTTTTTTATTATTAAACTTTTAGATTTTTTTATTTTATAAAATAATTATTTTTAGGATTTTTATTGTATTTTTTTTTTATAATATTTGTTTTATTTAAAAATTTTTTTAAAAAAATTATATTTTTATTATTAAATAATAGAAAGTAATAATTTAATTGTTTATTAGTTTTTTTAAGTTTTTTTTTTAATATTTCTTTTTTTTTATTATAGAATTTATATTTTATAATTAAATATTTTGGTATTTAAAATTTATTTTTATATATATAATTTTTATTTAAAATTTTAGAATTTAAAATATTATATAAATAATTATTAAAGTACTTATGCTTAATTTTTAATTAAGTTAAAAAAAAAATAAAATTATTATTAAATTTAATAAATATTTTATTTTTTTTTAATTTTAACCTATTAATATAATTTAGCCTATTTTTTTATTTTATATATTTTTTTTCCCATTCTATTAAATTTTTTTTTTTTATTTTTTATTTTAAATAAGTAAAAGATTTAAATAAACTTTTTATTTTTATTTTTATAATTTTTTTAATTAAGTAATCTACTTTTTCATTTTTAATAACTTCAAAATAACCTAAGATTTATTTTATAAATATATTAATATTTTTAAAATTAAATTTATTTATAATATTTTAAATTTTTAAAATTATTTTTTAACTAAATTTTATATTTAGATTTTACAACCTTTTTATTACAACCTAATTATTAGTGAAAAAATAAATATTTTCTATTTTTTTATTTTTATTAATTATTTTTAAAAATTTTTTAAATTTTATTTTTAAAGTAATCAATTCTATGTTATATATTTTCATACTTTTTTTTAAATTAAAATAAATTTTAAAAATAAATTTATTATTTATTTTTTTATATATTTTTGTTTTTAAGAATTTTTCTTTTTTATTATTTTTATTTTTATTTTTTATTTTTAGTATAAAATTATTTATATAAATAAATAAGTTTTTTTTAAAATTTAATTTAATTTTTTTTTTATTTTTATAATTTTTTATTTTTAAATTTTTAGATATATTATTTATAAAAAAATTAATTTTATTTTTAATCCAAAATAAATTAAATTTTATATCTATTTCCTCAATCTTTATATATAAATTTATTAAGAAATTAATTCTCAATAATATTTTATTTAATATAAAAATATATTTTTTTTTATTTTTTTTTTTTTTATTTTTATTTCATCTTAAATAAGATTTTAAATTTTTTTTTTTTTTTTCTAAAATAAATTTAGATAGAAATAATTTTAGAAATTTTTTTTTTATAAAATGATTTTTATTAAAAAAAAAAATTTTAAGATATATTTTTTTTATATCCTATTTAATTTAATTTTTAGTAATAAAATAAAGGTTTTAATTTTTAAAATATTTATTAAAATTATTTTAAAATCTTTTATTATTTTTCTCAATATTTTATTTTAAATTAATTTAAATTTTTTTAAAATTTTTTATTACTTTTAATTTTTTTACCAAATTTCAATCTTATAATTTAAAATAAAATAAATATAACTTTTATATAGTTGTATTAGAGCTTTAATTTTAAATCCTTTTTTTAAGTTTATTAGTATTTTAATAAAATTTAAAATTTTATTTATTATATTAATTTTAATTTTAATATAATTTTTAAAATTTAGTTTTATATTAAAATATATATTTAATTATTTTAAATTGTTGGTAAGTTTTATTATTGTATTATTTAATAATTTAATATTTAATTTCTTAAATTCATTTTCTTTTTTTAAATTTATTTTAAAATAAATTAATTTTGATTTTATATTATTAAAAATTATTATATTATTTATAGTTTAATTAAAAATTATTTTTATAATTTTTTTTAATTCTTTTATATTTATTTCTATTTTTTTATTAATTATAATTAATATTAAATCATTTATATAAAATAATTTAATAATAAATAATATTTCTTTTTTTAATAAATTAAATAATAATATTAAATATAATAAAAAAAGAATTAAAAATATTAAAAAATTTTGTAGTATTTTAATTTCTATAAATTTTAATTTTTTTATTTGTTTATTAAAAGCTAGTTTAATTAATTTTTTAAATATAAAATTATTTATTTATTAAATTAATTATTTAAAAAAATTCATATTTTTTAATATATTAATCAATCTTTTTTTTAAAATATTATTAAAAATTTTTTTAATATTTAAAAATAAAACAAAAGTTTTTAATTTTTTTAAAATAATTATTTTTATATTATAAATTAAAAATAGAACTATATTAATTGTAAATTTTTATTTTTTGTTTTTAATTTATTTTAAATTTAGAATTTTATTAATTTTTAATAAAAAAATTATTTTTTTTATTATTATTTTCTTTAATATTTTTCCTAAACAATTTAATAAGTTAATAATTTTGTAAGTTTTTAAAATATTATAATTTAATTTGTTTGATTTGAATAGAATTGTTTTAATTACTTTTTTGAAACTAATTAGATAGTAATTATTATTTAATAATTATTTAAATAATTTATTAAGTCTTTCTAATATAATTTCATAAATTTTTTTTAAATATAGAAAATTAATTTTATTTAATCTTAATACTTTTTTGGAATTAAATAAAAAAATAATTTTTTTAATTTCATTATTTTTTATTTTTTTTTATTTAATTAACTTTTTATTAATTATTATTTTTATTAATAAAAATAAATTTATTTTTTTATATTTTAATAATTTTAGAAATAATATTTTTCTTAATATTTTTATTTTATTTTTAAAATTAAAAATATTTCTATCTTTATAAATTAAATTTAACATTTTTTAAATTTTTTTAAATTTAGAAAAATTAAATATAAAAAATATTTTTTTGTTTTTAATATTTTTTAAAAAATTAATTTAGGATTTCTTTTTAAAAAATTTAATTTTTTTAAAATATTTATTTCTTTTTATTTTAAATAGTTTTTAATTTTATTAGGTTTTATTTAATTTTTATATTTTTTTTTATTATAATATTTTTTTTTTTATTTTGTTTATTTTATTATTTTACTAAATTTTTAATTTTGGTATTATTTTTAAAATTGGTATAAATTTTTCTATTATTAAAATTAAATTTTTTTAAAAAAGAGATATTATAAATTTTAAATTATTTTTAAAATTTTCTTTTTTTTTATTAAATAAAAATAAGAAATCTTACTATAAATTATTTTTATTTAAATTTTTGTTTAAATTTAATAATTCTTTTTTGAAACTTTTTCAATTAATTTTATTTTAATTAAATTTATTAATTAATAAAGAATTATCCACTAAATTATTTTTTTTTAGTTTTATTTTAATTGAGATTACTTCATAATTTGATTTTGTATTAATTTTTTTATTTATTTTCTAATTTATAATTAATTCTTTTAAATTAATAAATATAAAAGATAAATTAATAATTAAAAACTTAGATTTATTATTTTTTTTAACATTGTAATAAATCAATATGCTAGGTTTATTTATTAATTATAAATTTTTATTTTTAACCAATTTTATTATTTTTTTTGTTTTTAAATTAAATTTAATTTTAGGGTTTTATAGTGAATAGTGAGTATTAAAGTTTTCAATTAATAATGTTTTTTTAATGTAGTAGTTTTTAATTTTATTAAAGAGTCAATCTATTGTATATTCCTTATTATTATTTTTTTGTTTTTTATTGTAGATATTAATAAATTGAATTTTTTTAAACTTATTTGATTTAAAATTAATAATTTAGCAATTTTTATCTTTAATTAAATTTTTTTAATTTATAATCTCATAAAGTAAATTTTTTTTTATAAAAATAATTATTTTATTTCGATCTTTTTTATTTTTTAAATTTGAAAAAATTAGTTAAAATTTTGTATATAAAATTGTAGTATTTTTTTTTAAAAACCAAGATTCTTATAAGAAAATTAAATTTGTGTTATTGTAATTTAATACAAAATTTAAAATTAATTGTATTATATTTATAAATTTTTTATAATTATGTTATATTATTTTTAAAACATTATTATTTATTTATAATAATATTTTATTTTTTGTTTTTAGAATATAAAGAATTCTTTATTTTATATTCTCCACTACAGTTAATATATTTATATTTTATATGTTTACAAGACTTTTTATTTTCCTAACATATATTATATAAATATTTAATTATTTTATATTTTTTAATATAAATTTCGCAAACAAAATTATTTTTATAATTTAATACATAATATTTTGTCTTTTAATAATTTATATACTTATTATTTCTAAAAAATTTTATATATTTTTTTATTTTAAATTTTTCATTTTTTAGAAAAATATATTTTTTGTTTTGAGTTTCTATTATTTTTATTTTTATTTTTATAGTAATAATTATAAAAAAGAATTTTTTTTTTTTAATTTTTTTTCTTTTATTAATTATTTTGGATTTTTAATTAAAGTAATTGTATTATTTGTTTTTATTTTTTTTTTGATATTTTTCATTTTTTGATTTTTAGAAATTTTATGTATTACTAAGAAGTTTTAATTCTTTATTTTAGAAAATTTTTGTATATGCTTATTTATTTTGATAAATTCTTAGTAGATTTCTTTTTTATATTTTAGAATATCTTCTTTTTTAGTGTTTTTATGGATAATCAAAATTAAATTTCCTTTTAAATTTAGAGAAATTTTAGAAATGATTAATTTTAGATTGTTTAATTTTTTTTTAAGAATTTTATTTATTTTTTCTTTAAAGATATTTGGTTTTTGAATAAGTAATTTGGTAGTATTTCTCGGAATTATTAACTTTCATTAGTTAATTAATATTTTTATATTTTATAGATTTTGTATTTTATATGTTTTTTATATTTTTTAAAATTTTTGAATTGCTTCCTATTTTATCATTTTTATTATTTTCTAAATAATTTGGGTATATATCTTTTTTATATTGTTTTTCTTTATCTTTTTTATTTTTTATTTTAAATTTTCTATTTTTTGTATTTTTTTTTTTAGAAAATTATTTAACTTTTTAATTTTTAGAAATAGGTTTTTCTTATTTATTTCTTTTTTATTATTATTAAAATTTATTAATATATTTTTTTTAAGTTTTTTTTTATAATATATAAGTATATATTTTTATATTATTAGAATTAATTTGTTTAAAGATGAATTTATTAATATGTTTTTTATTTTAAAATTAATTTTAAAAAGATATAGTTTAAATTAAATAAAAAAATTTTTTTTTTATATAATAGATAATTATAATTTTTGTATATTTTTTTTTATTATAATTGTTTTATATTAGTTTTTATATTATTTTTATTTTTGTAATATTTTTGTATAGTTCTTCCTATTTTTTTAATTGATATAATTTTATTTGGTTTTGGATATTTCGTTCAAAAGTTATGGGGGGGTTGTTTGTTCCGAAGGTCGATCTCTTAAATATTTTAATTATGTAAAAAGAATTTGGTTTATATTCATTTTTTTTTATATTATTATTTATAATTAGATATCTATAATCTATTATAACCGAAAGGTTGCATGCGTGTATGATAAATAATAATAATAATAATATTTGGTTTTTGGGTAGGTAGTTCGGTTATTAAAATAATATATAATGTAAAAGTTTCTATAATATTTTTTAAAAATTAAAAACTTTTCCTTCCAATAAAAAAATTAACTTTTAAATAATATATTAATCAAATTCTAAAGAATTAATTAAAAAAATTTAAAGAAAAATTCTTGAAATTTTTTATGAGACAATTTTTCAAACTTTTACTTCAAATACTTAAATACTTATTTCAGAATTAATAACTAAAAAAGATATTAAAAAAAAAATTACCACCTCCTTTTTTAATATCTTTTACTTTTCTATTAAAAAAAAATATTATTAAATATAGCAAAATTTAATTAAAAAAAGATATATCAAATATGAATAATATTTTAACAAAAAATTCTTTTAATTTTATTAATATAAAAAAAAGTATTATATTAAAAAAATTTATAATAATTTTAAGTTTTAAAATTTTATTATTTATTTTAGAACTACTTTCTATTAATCTTTATATATTATTTCTTTAAAAAAAAAAATTAAAAAATTAACTCCTATTAAAAATCATACACATAATTAGGTTATCAATAAACACTTTTTCCTCTTCCTTTGCTACAAAACAAAAACCCAAAACGTAGACTTCAACTAAAACAACAAAAAATACTTTTTAAACATATTTAAAAATAATAATAAAATTTTTTTAAAAGAAAAAAACCCTAACTATTACAATTATAAAACCCCTTTTATAAAATAAATTAAAATATATAATTTAAAATATAATTATTTTAATATCAAATATTACAATTATTATTATATTTTTATTTCAAAATATACAAAGTATAATCTTACTTAAAATTATAAATAATTCAATTATATTCTTTATAAAAAAACTTTTTATATAATAAATATTAATTTTTATAAAAAACTTTTTACTAATTATTAATAAATTTATTATCTTGTTATTAACATTAACATATTAGTTAATATTTATAAATCATTTTTAATATATTTAATTATTAAAAAATTTAAATATTATAATAAAATTTAATATCACTTATATATTAAAAGAATTTTTAATTACTTTTTTTATAATAAAACATTTTAATTATATTTTAAATATTATAAAAAATAGTATTATTATACAAAATATATTATTACATTTAAAATTTAATAATAAAATTATTTTTATCTACCAAAATATCTATAATATAATAACAGAATAAAATTTGAAACTTACATACAATATTTAATACATCATAATAAATATATTAAAAATATTAAACCTAATTTTTTTAATAATTTTATTTAATATAATACCAAAACCAAAATAAAATAAAGTAATTATATAATTTATAAATTTATATCAAACAAAAAATAAATTTATTAATTTTATAATTAAAAAGTTATTATTAAATTATATAAATAATTACTTTTTTATAATAATTATATTTATATTTAAAATAAAAAAACTAATTTTAGATATATTACCAAAATTTATAAAAAATTTAAATAAAAAAAATATTTTTATTTTTTTTATAAAAAAATCTACTCCTCATAAAATAAATATTTTAAATATTATTTAAAAAAATATTTAGATTAAACTAACTACATTATAAATTTTTTCTCCTTAAAAAATAAAAAAAACCAAAAAAAAATAAATACTTAATCATTTAAATAATAATCATATTATAAATTTAATCCTATTTCTACAAAATCAAGAAAATAATATTATTCTTATTAATAAAATAATAATTTATTATTATAAAATATATAAAAATAAATTTAAATAAATTTATTATTTTTATAATAAATATATAAAAACTATTTAATATAATTAATTATTTCTTTATAATAAATATAATAAAAAATAAATTTAACATATTAATCATTTATATAATTTAAATATATAATTATATTATTAAAAAAATTACACCAAATATAAATATTATTTTTATAATTATGTAAAAACATAATTTATATTTAAAGTATATTTTATAAAAAAATATTTTAATAATTTATAAATTAATTTTAATCTTTTTTTATTTATCTAATTAAATACAAAAATTTTTTAAAAAAAATTTTTTTAAAAAATTTTATTTTTTTATTTTCAAAATTTAATCTAAATAAATAGATAAATATCTTAAAAAAAATTTTTAAAAATTTAAATTAAAATTATTGTAAAAATTAATATTATTTAAATAATTCAATTTATATATTATTAAAATAAGATTTTTAAAAAAAATTTAATTTAATATTATAAAATAATATTTAATTTTTTTTATTCATATTAATAAAATATTTATCAATATATTTCTCAATAATAATACTAAAAATTCTTTTATTAATTTAAAAATTATAAAATAATTAAATTTCCCAATCTTTAAACATCAATCTCTAATTTTTATTACTATTTTTAAAAATAAACCATTTAATATTATTATAAAATAAATTATATTTTTTTTTTTTATTAATAAATATTTCAAAACCGCTATAATTAATATACTAAATACTCTTTATAATCTAATCTTAAAATATCTATAATTTAAAAAACACAATTCTCAAATCAATTAACAATAAAGAACTATTAAATTTTTTCAATATTTATACAAAAAAGCAATACACAAAACAAACCCCATTTACTTAAAAAAATTATCTCATAAAAAAGAAGTTTACCTTAATCTCATTCAACATATATTACCAAAAAAAGTTAAAAATTAAATTAAAAATAAGTTAAAATTTATTTAATATTATTTAATAAAAGTTAAGAAATTTATACAAACCTTAAACTTTAATTTATTTATTTAAATTATTTTTAATAATTGTTTAATTTTTAAATTGCCTAAAGAAAATAAATTTCTACCAAAATTTAATTAATTTACTTACTATATCCCTTTTAAGAAAAGAATTTAATCAAAATCTTTATTTATATATGTATATATTAAAGAAAAAATTATTATATTTTAAAAATATATTAATAAAAATTTTAGAAATAAATATATTTAATTTTTTAATTTATTAATAAAATACTTTATTTTTTTTGTTTTAAAAAAAAATAAAAAATTATATATATATATTAATTATTGAAGTCTTAATAATATCATCATTAAAAATACAAAATTATTACTTTTTATAAACAAATTTTTTAATTGTTTTATAAATACGAAAATATTTTTTAAATTTGATATTATTAATAGATATTATAACATTTGAATTAACCTTAAAAAAAATAAAAAATTATTTTTAAATGCCACTATAGATTATTTGAATATATAATTATGCCTTTTAGATTAACCAATATATTTATATTTTTCTAAATCTTTATAAATTATATTCTAAAAAAATACATTAATGTTATTTGTATTATTTATTTAGATAACATTTTAATATATAATAAAATTTTGAAGAATATAAAAAATACATTAATTTAATTTTTATTATTTTATGAAAATATGATTTGTGATATATAAAAAAAAAGTTTAAATTTGTTGTTATTAAATATAAATTTTTAAAAATTATAATTATATTTAATAAAATTAAAATGGATTTAAAAAAAATTTAAACCATTTAAAATTAGTTTATTTTTTAAAAAATTAAAGAAATATAGTTATTTTTAAAATTTTATAATTATTATTAATAATTTATTTAAAAATATAGTTTTATATTAATTATATTGAGTAAATTTATAAAAAAATAGATTAAATTTAAAATAATATTTAAAAGAATTATTGTTTTTAATATTTTTAAAAAATTATTTATTTTTATTTTAATTCTTAAATTTTATAACCTAAAATTATTAATTAAGGTAGAAATAAATATTTTAATTATTATTTTTAAAATATACTTTTTATAATTATACTCTGATAAAAAAATAATATCCAATTGCTTATATATTTTATAAATTTGATTTTATGTAACTACAATATGTTATTTATAACAAAAAATTTATGGTTATTGTTGAAGTTTGTTGCAAATAATATGTTTATTTTTAAATAAAAGAATTTTTTTTTGTTTTTTTTGATTATAAGAATTTTATTTATTTTTTAATTATAAAGGAATTTAATTGTTAATAAGTTTATTAATAAGAATTTTTATGTAAATATAATATGAAAATTGTTTATTTCAAAGAAAAAGAAAATGTTTTTGCTGATATTATTAACTGATGGTTAAATTTAATAAAAGAAATAAAGTTTAATAAAGGTGTTATTCTTAAATTATAAGGATAATATATTATTATTAATAAATTTTTTAATTTTATTAAATATATTATTGAGAATGATTTTAAAGGAAAATTTATAAAAAGTTATTAATATGATACTATTTTATAATAAATATTAAAAAGATTTGAAAATTTTTTATAATATTTTAAATTATAAAATGGAATTATTTTATTTTATAATATTTTTTATATTTTTTTGAAGAAATTCCAGAAAGATATTATTTTTTAATATTATGATTTATTTGCTTATGGTTATTTAGGAATAGATTGAATTCAAGATTTTTTGATAAAAATATATTATTGGTTTGGAATGAGAAAATATATTGAAGAATATATTAAAATTTGTGATATGTGTTGTTGAAATAAATTTAATTGATATAAATTTTATGGAATTTTTTAATTATATGATGTTTTTTGTGTATTTTTTGAAGTTATTATTTATGATTTTGTATAAGGAATGTAACTTTTTTGAGATTTTTTTACTAATTTTATTTATAATGAAATATTGGTTATTATTTGTAAATTCTTGAAAATTGTTATTTTTATTTTATGGTATGAAAAGTTTGGAATTAATAAATTTTAATATATTTATTTTTAATATGTTTTTTCCAAATATAAAATTTAATAAAAATATATTTATAATTAAGATTAATTCTTTTAAAATAAATATTAATAATTAATTATAAATTAAATTAGAATAAAATTCAATATTATTTTTAAAATATATTTTTAGATAAATAGAATTTTCGAACGTTTAATTCAAATATTAGAAATTTATCTCAGATATTTTGTGAATTATATACAAATAAATTAATTATCTCTCTTATTTTCTGTTAAATTTATATATAATATCTTTTAATATTCTATAATAAAATTTATTTTTTATAAAGTTTTATATAAATAAATACTAAAAATTTTTTTATTATTTTTTAATTTAAAGAAGTTGTATTTAATATTAAAAAATATATAAAAAAAGTAAAAGATTTTTATAATATTTTTAAAAAAAATCTCCAATTTTTATAAAAATAAATAATTTATTATTATAATTAAAAATATTTGGAAGTTTTATTATTGAAAAAAAGAGATAAAATATATTTGTTTGTATAAAATTTGAAAATTAAGTGTTTTAAAAAATTTAATTTTTAAAAATATAACTTTTATATAATTAAATGATAATTAAAAAAATATTAATATAAATTAAATATATTTAAATTTTTAAAAATATATTGAATATTTTATATTTCTTTTTTAGAATTTATTCTATTTGGATTATGGGAAGACTTAAATGATATGGAAATCAAATATGATGATTATATTAAATATGATGTTAAAAAATTTTTTAAAAAATTTAATAAAAATAATGAATATTTTATTTAATAATTTTTATTTTATAACTTAAAAAATGACTTTTAATAATTAAAAAAAAACATTTTTTTAAAATTTATTTAATTTTATTTAAGGTAATTTGGGATGTTTATTTAATAGGGTATTGTAGAATTAAAAAAAAATATGATTTAAAAAAAAAAATTAATTTAAATATATTTTTTATTTTATATAAAAATTAATATATTTAATTATAATTTTTTTTATAAATATATTTTGTTAGGTATTATTTATATTATTTATTTAAATATTTTTTTTTTAATTTTAAAGTATAAAATATTGGTTTTAATATTATTTGTTGGGTAGGAATTAGCAAAAGATAATGTTTTAATATTTTAATAATATTTTTTAATTTAAGGATAGGTTGAGTTAGAGATTTAGTAAGAAAAATAAAAAGTTTTTAATAAAATATATTATTTTAATTTAAAAAAATTATAAATATAAAAAAGAAATTAAATTACTTTTTTATAAATATTTTTTATAAAATTATTTAAAAAAAAGGTTTTTTGATTTTAAAAAAAATTTAAAAAAATATTAAGTTAATTTTTTGAATTAATAAAATAATATAATGGTTTTATAGTTATTTAAATAATATTTTTTGGAATTGTTTTTTTATTATTTATTTATTTAGGATTTAGATTTTATATATCATTTTTTAAATAATTTAGTTGTTCTTAAATATTTTGATTTTTGATTTTTTTCTTTTTAATTAGATCTTTTTTTATTATTATTATTTTTTTATAAGTAAGATTTTTATAATATTTATTAATAATTATATATATATTTTTTTTAATAATAACTTATTTCTTTAATTATTTTTTAAAAATTTTTTAAAAATTTTAATAAATTTTTTAAAAATTTTAATAAATTTTTTTAAATAATGGTTAATTTTGATTATTAAATTTCTATTTTTTTTTAATTTTTAATAATTCTTTTCTAAATTTTATCAAATTTTGTAGAAAGTTTTATAAGATATTTATGATTTTTTGTTTTAAAAATTTTTGATATTATTGGAAGGTTAATTTTGAAATAATTTTTATGAAAAATATAAAAATATATTTATAAGAAATTATATTATAATTTATCCTTTTTAATTTAAAACAAATTAAATATTTTTAAAATTTTTTTATTATTATACAAAAATAATTATTTTTTTAATAATAATTATATATTATTTTTACTTCGATACCAAATTTGTTAAATTCTTATATTTTTTTTTATAATATATTACTTGTATTACCAACTTTTTTTTTTGACATTTTTAAATTTTATTTTGATTTATAATAATGATATATATTAAATATATTATTTAAAAAATATTTAAAAATTTAAATTTTTACTTGACCTCTAAAAACAATTCTAATATTTTTATATTTATATTTACTTACATAATCCTATATTCCTATATATAACTTTTTCTATATTTAATTCTTTTTTTATTAATATATTCCTATATCTATCTTATCTTATATTTTAGAAAATTTCTATAAAAAATTTTTTTTAAAGAAATTTTTATATATAAAAATATTTTTAATATAAAATCCCCTATATAACTTGTATTTTATACAGACTTGTTTACCCTACACAAAAAAATTTTATATAAGAATTCTATATGACAGAAATTCCCTTATAAAAAAAGGAGATAGTGTCACAATTCTATTATATTAACTAACCAAATTAGAAAATATGTTTTAATATAATAAACATGTTTTCTGTTTTAAACTTTCCTTATCTTACAATTATTATTTATTTTATAATAATACGTTTTTTGTTTTTCTAAAATTATACTTTTATTTCTATATTTATGTAAATATATTGATTGGGCAATATATTAATTTGTTATAATATATGGAAATCTTAAAATTTTGTTTGTTATACAATATTTAATATTAAGTCTTTAAAAATCGACCTTCAAAACAAACAACCCCCCTATAACTTTAAAACAAAATATCCAAAATTAAATAAAAAAATATTTTTTGAAAATTTTTAAAATAAAAAATAAATATATTAAAAAATAAAAAGGATCGACCTTTGGAACAAACAACCCCCCCATAACTTTTGAACAAAATATCCAAAACTAAATAAAATTATATTAATTGAAAAAATAAGAAGAGTTATATAAAAATATTACAAAAATAAAAGTAATATAGAAATTGATATAAAATAATTATAACAAAAGAAAATATATAAGAATTATAATTATCTATTATATAAAAAAAAAATTTTTTTATTTAATTTAAATTATATTTTTTTAAAATTAGTTTTAAAATAAAAAATATATTAACAAATTTATCTTTAAATAAATTAATTTTAGTAATATAGAAATATATATTTGTATATTATAAAAAAAAATTTAAAAAAAATATATCAATAAATTCCAATAATAACAAAAAAAAAATAAATAAAAAAGATTTATTTTTGAAAATTAAAAAATTAAATAATTTTTTAAAAGAAAAAATATAAAAAATAGAAAATTTAAAACAAAAAATAAAAGAAATAGAGAAAAATAATATAAAAAAGATATATACTTAAATTGCTCAGAAAATAATAAAAATAATAAAATAGGAAGTAATTTAAAAATTTTAAAAAATATAAAAAATATATAAAATATAAAATTTATAAAATATAAAAATATTAATTAATTAATAAAGGTTAATAATTTTGAGAAATATTATTAAATTATTTATCCAAAAACTAAATATTTTTAGAAAAAAAATAAATAAAATTTTTAAAGAAAAATTAAACAATTTAGAATTAATTATTTCTAAAATTTTTCTAAATTTAAAAAAAAATTTAATTTTGATTATTTATAAAAATATTAAAAAAAAAGATATTCTAAAATATAAAAAAAAAATTTATTAAAAATTTATTAAAATAAATAAATATATACAAAAACCCTCTAAAATAAAAAATTAGAACTTCTTAATAATATATAAAATTTTTAAAAATTAAAAAATGGAAGATATTAAAAAAAAAATAAAAATAAATAATACAATTATTTTAATTAAAAATTTAAAATAATTAATAAAAGAGAAAAAATTAAAAAAAAAAATTTTCTTTTATAATTATTATTATAAAAATAAAAATAAAAATAATAAAAACTTAAAATAAAAAATATATTTTTCTAAGAAATAAAAAATTTAAAACAAAAAGATATATAAAATTTTTTGGAAATAATAGATATATAAATTATTAAAAGATAGAATATTATATATTAAATTGTAGAAATGATTTTGCTTATAAAATCTATATTAAAAAATATAAAATAATTAAGTATTTATATAATATATGTTAGAAAAATAAAAAGTTTTATAAATATATAAAATATAAATATATTAATTGTAGTGGAAAATATGGGGTAAAAAATTTTTTATGTTTTAAAAACAAAAAATAAAATATTATTATAAATAAATAATAATATTTTAAAAATAATATAATATAATTATAAAAGATTTATAAATATAATATAATTAATTTTAAATTTTGTATTAAATTACAATAATACAAATTTAATTTTTTTATAAGAACTTTGGTTTTCAAAGGAAAATATTATGATTTTATATACAAAGTTTTAGTTAATTTTTTTAAATTTAAAAAATAAAAAAGATTAAAATAGAATAATTATTTTTATAAAAAGAAATTTACTTTATAAAATTATAAATCAAAAAGATTTAATTAAAAATAAAGATTGTTAAATTATTAATTTTAAATTAAACAAGTTTAAAAAAATTAGATTTATTAATATCTACAATAAAAAATAAAAAAATAATAATAAAAAATATATAGTAGATTAATTTTTTAATAAAATTAAAAATTATTATATCAAAAAAATATTATTAATTAGAAACTTTAATACTCACTATTCATTATAAAATCTTAAAATTAAATTTAATTTAAAAGTAAAAAAAATAATAAAATTAATTAAAAATAAAAATTTATAATTAATAAATAAATTTAACATATCAACTTATTATAATATTAAAAAAAATAATAAGTCTAAATCTTTAATTATTGATTTATTTTTTGTATTTATTAATTTAAAAGAATTAATTATAAATTAGAAAATAAATAAAAAAATTAATATAAAATTAAATTATAAAATAATTTTAATTAAAATAAAATTAAAAAAAAATAATTTAATAAATAATTTTTTGTTAATTAATAAATTTAACTAAAATAAAACTAATTAGAAAAATTTCAAAAAAGAATTATTAAATTTAAATAAAAATTTAAATAAAAATAATTTATAACAAAACTTCTTATTTTTATTTAATGAAAAAAGAAAAAATTTTAAAAATAATTTAAAATTTACAATATTTTTTTTTTAAAAAAATTTAATTTTGGTAGTAGAAAGATTTATATTAATTTTAAAAATAATATCAAAATTAAAAATTTGGTAAAATAATAAAATAGATAAAACAAAAAAAGAAATATTATAATAAAAAAAAATATAAAAATTAAATAAAATTTAATAAAATTAAAAACTATTTAAAATAAAAAGAAATAAATATTTTAAAAAAATAAATCTTCTAAGAAAAAATCCTAGACTAATTTTTTAAAAAATACTAAAAACAAAGAAATATTTTTTATACTTAATTTTTCTAAACCTAAAAAAATTTAAAAAATGTTAAATCTAATTTATAAAAATAGAAATACCCTTAATTTTAAAAATAAAGTAAAAATATTAAAAAAAACATTATTTTCAAAACCACCAAAATATAAAAAAATAAATTTATTTTTACCAATAAAAATAATAATTAATAAAAAATTAATTAAATAAAAAAAAATAAAAAATAATAAAATTAAAAAAATTATTTTTTTATTTAATTTTAAAAAAATATTAAGACTAAATGGAATTAATTTTCTATATCTAAAAAAGATTTATAAAATTATATTAAAAAAATTTAATAAATTATTTAAATAATTATTAAATAATAATTACCATCCAATTAGTTTTAAGAAAGTAATTGAAACAATTTTACTCAAATTAAATAAATTAAATTATAATATTCTAAAAATTTAAAAAATTATTAATTTATTAAATTATTTAAGAAAAATATCAAAAAAAATAATAACAAAAAAAATAGTTTTTCTATCAAAAATTAATAAAATTCTGAATCCAGAACAAATTAGAAACAAAAAACAAAAATCTATAATTGATGCAACTCTATCCCTAATTCATAATATAAAAATAACTACTTCAAAAAAATTAAAAACCTCTATTTTATTTTTAGATATTAAAAAAACCTTTGATAATATTTCAAAAGAAAAATTAATTAATACATTAAAAGACATAAATTTTTTTAAACAATTAATTTAATAAATAAATAATTTTATATCTAAAAAATTAATTAAACTAACTTTTAATAAACAAATAGAAAAATTAAAATTTGTGGAAACTAAAATACTATAAGACTCTCCAATATCCCCAATTTTTTTCCTATTATATTTAACACCACTATTTAATTTATTAAAAAAAGAAATGCTATTTATCATTAAATTATCTTATATAAATAATTTAACATTAATTATAATTAATAAAAAAATAAAAACAAATATAAAAGAATTAAAAAAGACTACAAAAATAACCTTTAATTAAACTATAAATAATGCAGTAGCTTTTAATAATATAAAATTAAAACTAATTCATTTCAAAACAAATCTAAAAAAAGAAAATAAATTTAAAAAATTAAATATTAAACTACCAAATGGTATAATAATAAAACCTACCAACAATTTAAAATAATTAAATATATACTTTAATATAAAACTAAATTTTAAAAACCATATTAAAATTAAAACCAATATAACAAATAAAATTTTAAATTTTATTAAAATACTAACAAACTCAAAAAAAGAACTTAAAACTAAAACTCTAATACAACTATATAAAAACTATATTTATTCTATTTCAAACTATAAAACTAAAATCTAATAGAAAAATCAAAAACAACAAAAAATTTTAAAAAAACTTAAATTAATTCAAAATAAAATATTAAAAAAAATAACAAAAAATTTCAAAACAACTCCAATAAATATTTTAAAAATTAAAACCTTTATTTTACTATCAAAAATTAAATTAAATAAAATACAAAAAAAATATACCCTAAAATCCTTTTTTCTTAATAAAAATTATTTTATAAAAAAAAAATCTCTAAAATTATTCCTACTTAAATTTATTTTAAAAAAAAAAGAAACAAATCTAAAATCTTATTTAAAATAAAATAAAAATAAAAAAAATAAAAATAAAAAAGAATATACCTCCATACTAAACAAAATATTATCAAAAATTAACTTCTTAATAAACCCATACACAAAAATTAAAAAAATAAATATAAAATTCAATCCACCTTAAATTAAAAATAAAATTAATTTCCTCATAAATAATATACCCAAAAATTTAAAAACAAAAAACCATAAAAATAAAAAAAAAATTAAATTAAATTTTAAAAAAAACTTACTTATTTATACAAACAATTCTATACTAAAAATAAAAAATAAAAATAAAAATAATAAAAAAAAAAAATTCTTAGAAATAAAAATATATAAAAAAATAAATAATAAATCTATTTTTAAAATTTATTCCAATTTAAAAAAAAATATAAAAATATATAATATAAAATTAATTACTTTAAAAATAAAATTTAAAAAATTTTTAAAAATAATTAATAAAAATAAAAAAATAAAAAATATTTATTTTTTTACTAATAACTAGGTTATAATAAAAAGATTGCAAAATTTAAATATAAAACTTAATCAAGAAATAATTTTAGAAATTTAAAATATTACAAATAAACTTAATTCTAGAAATATTAATATATTTATAAAATAAATTTTAAATTATTCTAAAATTATTAAAAACAAAAAAACAAATTACTTAATTAAAAAAACTACAAAAATAAAAATAAAAAGTTTGTTCAAATCTTTCACTTATTTAAAACAAAAAATAGAAGAAAGAAATTTAATAAAATAAAAAAAAAAATATATAAAATAAAAAAACAAATTAAATTATATTAATAAATCAAAATTAAAAAAAAATAAAATATTTACTAAATTCAATAATAATTTTATTTCTTTTTTAATTCAATTAAGGACTGGGTATAAGTACTTTAACAATTATTTATATAATATTCTAAATTCTAAAATTTTAAATAAAAATTGTATATACAAAAATAAACCTTAAACACTAAAATATTTAATTATAAAATATAAACTCTATAATAAAAAAAAAAAAGTATTAAAAAAAAAACTCAAAAAAACTAATAAACAATTAAATTATTACTTTCTATTATTTAATAATAAAGGTATAATTTTTTTGGAAGAGTTCTTAAATAAAACAAATATTATAAAAAGAAAATATAATAAAAATCCTAAAAATAATTATTTTACAAAATAAAAAAATCTAAAAGTTTAATAATAAAAAAATTTCAGAAATAAGATATATTATTTTAATATTATATCAAAATGGATGGGTAAGAACAACAGATATACAATATTATTCTTTTAATAAAAAAAAGAAGAAAGAGACAAAAAGACTAGAAAAAGCTTTAAAAATAAAAATAAAAAAATAATAATAAAAATAAAAAAAATAATAAGGTGTAAAAAGTATGTATTTTAATTTTTTTTCCTTTATTCCGCCATAACCGAAAGGTTGCATGCGTGTATGATAAATAATAATAATAATAATAATTAATAATAATAATGTTTTTTTTATTACCATCTTAAACCAATCAAATATATATTTTGTAGTATATAATATTTTAATGATGTTGATTTTGATTTATTATGATATTTTTTTTATTAAAATTTTATATATTATTTTATTTTATAGTTTTATTTTGAATAATAGTTTGAAATTATGAAATATTAATATAAAAGTTTAAATAATATTATTTACAGATATTGATTTATATAATTAAAATATAATTTGATAAATTCTACTAAAATTATTGTAATATATTTTTTATTTATACAATTTAAAATTTTATATTTTATTTAATTAATAAATTTGTTTTTAAATCAAAATATTTACGATTAATAAAAATTAGAAATATTAGAGTAAATTATTTAATGTAATTTAGATGTTTTATTTATAATAAAAACTAAATAAAGAAAAAATTCCTGATTAGAATAATAAAATATTTATTTTATAAGTTTTTGCTTTTGTAAAGTATTTAAAGATTAATTAATTAAATAGAATTTTTAAATATTAATACTTTTAAAATGATGTTATAAATGTTAATAATTAATATTATATTATTATATTACTTTTAAAATATTATGATTTTTAAAAATTATATAATGAAAAAAGTTTAAAGTTCTTTTTATTTTAATATTAATATTTATAATAGTTATTTTAATAATAAAGATATTATTGTTTTTGTTTGATTTTGAGATTAAAGAGGTTGTTGTAGTAGAAAGGATTTTAAAGAATTAGGTAAATTTTTTAAATAGATAATAGTAATATTATTCAAAAGTTATAATAATGAGGATTGGTATTATATTTTTTTTATAATTTTAAAAATTTAGTGTGGTGTTGGATTTTGATGTTTAAGAAAATAAATCAAAATTAGAGTTGTCTATTATGAGCTGCAAATTATTATAACTTGCAACACACGAGTATTAGTTTTTAAATTATTTTTCTTAATATAGTATTTATTATTTCTCTGTATTTATTTGTTATTATTTTTAATAAAATTATATTTATTTTTAGAATAATAATTTTTTTATTTAATAATAATAATATTTTTTAAACCAGAATTATTATTTTCATTATTTTTATTATTTTTATTGTTTTTATTATTTTTATAACTTTCCTTATTATTTCTGTATATATTTTATTTTTTTGAGTTATTTTTTTTATTTTTTTTTTAAAATTCTGAATTTTTTTTTTTTTTTTTTAATTATTTATTTTAATTTTTGATTTTAAATTATTAGATTTTTTATATTGTAGATTTCTAAGTTTAAATTAATTGATAATTATCTTTTTTATATTTTATTTTATAATTTAATTAATTAAGTAACTAAAATTAATTTATTTATCGAAAGATTGTTTGGTGTATTTATTTTTAACACCTAACCTAAAAAAATTATAATATTTTTAATGTTCTTTTTATTACTTTTTTTTATTTTATATGTAGATGATTATAAAAGATTTTTAGAATTTTATTCTATAATTTCTTTTTTGTTTTTTTGGTTTGTATTTTATCTTTTGATATATTTACTTTCTACTTTAAGAGCTTTTGAAAGATATCTTTTTATTTGGTTTTGGATACTTCGTTCCAAAGTTATGGGGGGGTCGTTCGTTCCGAAGGTCGATTCAATTTAATAATTTAAAATCAAAAATTAAAACAAATAATTAAAAAAAAAGAAAAAAAAATTTTAAATTTTAAAAAAGAAATAAAAAAAATAATTTAAAAAAATAAAACATACACAAAAATAACAAAAAAAACCACAAAAACAATAAAAATAATAAAAATAATAAAAACAATAAAAATAATAATTTTAGTTTAAAAAATATTACTATTATTAAATAAAAAGATTATTATTCCAAAAACAAATACAACTTTATTAAAAATAATAACAAATAAATACAAAAAAATAATAAATGTTATATTAAAAAAAAATAATCCAAAAACCAATATATTTAATATTTTATTAAATAAAAAAAAAAATTTAATATTAATAACAAATAAAAATATAAAGAATAAAAAAATTTTAAAATATAAAAATAAAATTTTTAAAAAAATTATTAAAATAAATAAATTTATTTAAAAACTATTAAAAGTAGAAGTTTAGAGTTTTATAATTATATATAGGATATAAATGGAAGAAAATTAAAATAAAGAAGAATTAATTTTTTTATAAAAAGAAATAAAAAAAGATAATTTTAGAATATTTTTAATAAAATTATTAAAATAATTAATAAATGAAGAAAAATTATAAAATAAAAAATCTTCTTTAATAGTTTTAGTAATAAAAATAAGAAAAATAATATTTAATATTCTAAAAAAAGAAATTTTTATGTAAGAAGAATATTTAAAAATAAAATAATATTATAATCTTAATTTTAAAAATTAATATAATAATTGTTAAGAAATTAAATATTAAAATTTTAAATATAAAAAAAATATAAAATATAAAATTTATTTTTATAAATATATAATATACAATAAAAAAAAAAAACTATATAAATATACTAAAATAAAATATATATTATATAAAAAAAATTATTTTATAAATAAATATATAAAAAAGAAAAATAATAAAAATTAAAAAAATTAAAATTAAAATAATAAATTATATAAGGATTTATTAATATAATTGTAATATATTTATAAATATAATATAAAATATATTTAATTTTATATTTAAAAATAAAATAAATATTATTTTTTTTTAAAAACTATAATTTTAAAAAAAAAAAAAAATATAATTTTATATTTTAAATTTAATTTAATTTATTTAACTTATAGAAAAAATAAATTATAAGTAATTACTTTTTTTGTAAAAAATATTAAATATAAAATTTTAAATTAAATAGATTTAATTAATAATAAAAATTATTAAATTATAAATTTTAAATTAAATAAATTTAATATATTTAAAATTTTTAATATTTATAACAAAAAACAATAAACAAATTTAAAAATAACAAACATAACAAAACTATATATAATAAAAAAATTATATAAAAAAATCTTTTTAAATTATAAAAATAAATATTTAATATTAAAAAATTTTAATTTATATTATTCTTTCTAAAATTTAAAATGTATTAATAAATTAAAATTTAAAAAAATAATAAAATTAATTAAAAATAAAAAATTATAAATCTTAAATAATTTAAAAATACTAATTTATTATTATCAAAAAAAGAATATAAATAATTTATTTATATTAAATTTAATTTTAATTATAAATTCAATAATTAATTTTATTAAAAAATAAAAATTAAAAATAAAATAAATATTAAATTAAATTATAAAATAATCTTATTTTATATATTATAATTAATAAACTTAATAAATATTTTATTATTTACTAATAAATACAACTAAAAAAAAACAAATTGAAAAATTTTTTAAAAAGAATTATTAAAATTAAATAGAAATTTAAATAAAATAATTTTTAGAATAATCTATTTTTTTTATTTAATAAAAATAAAGTAGAAATAAAATAAAAATTAAAATAAATAATAAATTTATTTTAAAAAAATCTAATTAATATAATAAAAATATTAATATTAAAATTAATAATTATATTAAAATTTAAAATATAATAAAATTAATAAATAGATAAAAAAAGAAAAAAATGTTATAAAACAAAAATTTTAAAAAAATAATAAATTATAAAAAAATTAGAATTTATTTAAAAATAAAAGAAATGTATATTTTGAAATAATAAAAAAATTAAAATAAAAATTTTAAAAAAATTATTTAATAAATATAAAAAATAAAAAAAGTTTTAATGTATTAAAATATACAAAATTTAAAAAAATATAAATAATTTTTAATTTAGAATTTGGAAAAGAAAAAGTATTGAATTTTAAAAAAAAAAAAATTTTATAATTTTAAATAAAAAAAAAATAAAATGAAAAAAAATTATAAATAAAAAAATTAAAAAAGTTATAGGTATTTTAAATTTTTAAAAAAATATTAAATTTAAATAAAATAAATTTTTTATATTTTAAAAAAGTATATAAAATAATTTTAAAATAATTTAATAATTGATTTAATAAATTATTAAATTATGGTTATTATTTAATTTATTTTAGAGAAGTAATTAAAATAATATTATTAAAATTAAATAAATTAGATTATAATATATTGAAAGTTTATAAAATTATAAATCTTTTAAATTGTTTAAAAAAAGTATTAAAAAAAATAATAACAAAAAAAATAGTTTTTTTATTAAAAATTTATAATATATTAAATTTAAAATAAATTGGTGGTAAAAAATTAAAATTTGTAATTGATGTGGCTTTATTTTCAATAAACAATATATTATTATTATTATTATTATTATTTATTATACATGTATGCAAGCTATAAGCTTATGGTGGACAGAAACCCATTATATAATGGTTAGTGTATACAAACTGTATTCCCATTATATAAATATATAATTAAATTAAAAGAAGAATTTTATAGATAATTTTTTTTTGATATTTGAAATTTCTAAATTATAGTATTTTTATATAAATTTTAGTACTTCTTTTATTGTAAAATATTTATTATTAAAATATTTTTTGTTGGTTTTATTTTAATATTCTTTTTAATGAGTAATATATATTTTCTTTTTTGTAGAATAATTGTATATATTGTTTAATAATATTATTATTATTGTGATATATTTATATATGTTTTTTTATAGAGATTATTTTTTTTTTATGTATTTATATATTCTTTATAAAATAATTTTATTGTTATTAAGATGATATAAGTATATTTGATTTTTTATTAAAATTTTAATAAATTTGATAGTTTTTAAAAATAATAAGTTTGTTAGGTTTGAGAATTAAAAATTTTTATTTAAATTGTGTTAAATAATACTTAATTAATGTGTTGATGTGAATAATACTAGTTTGTTTTAATTTTGTGTGATAAAACTTATAAAATTTTTTTATTTTTGTGGAGGTGATAAGATTTGAATTTATAATGTTTAGCAGAAGCTGGGAAAACAAAAAAACCCTGCTTTTTTGAATGACCTCATGATGACAGCCACACCACTGCACCACACCTCCTTAATAAACAATATAAAAATAACGAAAAATTTTTAATTTTTAATTTTTGTTTTGTTTTTAGATGTAAAAGGAGTTTTTGATAATATTTTAAAAATAAGATTGATTAATATATTAAAAAATATGGGATTGTTAATTTAGTTATTAAATTAGATTAAAAATTTTATATTAAATAGGTATATTAAATTGGTGTTTGATGGATAAATAAAAAAAAAATTAAATTTAGTAGAAATTGGAATATTTTAAAGGTTATTTATATTTTTAATTTTATTTTTTTTATATTTAATATTTTTTTTTAAAAAATTAAAAATAAAATATTTATTTATGAAAATATTTTTTTATATAGACGATATAGCAATAATAGTTCAAAATAAAAAAATTAAATAAAATATTAAAAAATTGGAAAGAATATTAAAAATAGCTTTTTTATAAACTAAAAATAATATAGTGGTATTTGATAATATTAAATTTGAATTAATTTATTTTTATTTCAAATATAAAGAAGAAAATAAAGTGGTTTTACTTAATAATATAAAAATAATATTATTAAAAATTATTAGATGATTAAAATTTTTTTAAATATAAAAATGAATTTTAAAATTTATGTTAAAAATAAAATATTTATAATAATAAAAATATTTAATTATATTTAAAATTTGGTTAATTTAGAAATTGGATTAAATTTAAAAGCATTTATATAATTTTATAAAAATTATATATATTTTATATCTAATTTTGGAGTTGAAATTTAATAAAAAAATTAAAATTTATTAATTAAAAAATTTAAAATATTTTAAAATAAAATGATAAGAAAAATAATAAATATTTTTAAAATAATTTTAATAAATCTTATAAAAATTAAAACATTTATTTTACTGTTAAAAATTAAGTTAAATAATATATAAAAAAAATATATATTAAAAATATTTTTTTTAAATAAAAAATATTTAATTAAATTAAGGGTATTAAATTCTTTCTTATTAAAAATTTTTTTTAAAAAAGAAATAAAAAAAAATGACTTAAAATATTTAAAATAAAATAAAAATAAAATAAAAAGAAAAAAATATTATAAAATTATATTGGATTTTATTTTATTTAAAATTAATTTTTAAATAAATTTATATAGAAAAATTAAACAAATTAATTTAGAATTAGAACTTTTATAATTTAAAACTAATATTAATTTTTATATAAATACAAATAATAAAAAACTAAAAACGAAAATATATAAAAAAAAAAAAAATGTTTAAATTTAAAAAAAAAATTAATTATTTATTTTAATAGATTTTTTTTAAAATTAAAAATAATATAAAATTGATTAGAGTTGGATGTTACAAAAAAATATATTAAAAATCTATTTTTAAAATTTTAAAAAATTTAAATAATAAAATAAAAATTTATGATGTAGAATTAATTGTAATATATAAAAATTTTAAATAAACTAAATTAATTATAATAAAAAATAATAAAATAAAAAAAATTTATTTGTTTATTAATAATTAGGTTGTAATAAAAAGATTAAAATTATTAAAAATAAATTTAGGATAAGAAATAATTTTAAAAATTTGGTTTTTATATAACAAAATCTAATTTTATAATATAAAAATAAATATTAATTAAGTATTAAAATATATAAAAGTAGAAGGAAATGAAAAAGTAGATTATTTAGTTAAGAAAATTATGAAAATTTAAATTAAAAGTTTTTTTTATTTTTTATTCTTTTTTAAAAAGAAATATAAGATTATAAAATTTTATAGAATGGGAAGAAAGTTGGAAAATAAATAAAATAAAATTAAATTATTTTAATTATTTAACATTAAAAAAACTAAAGTTTTATAAAAATTGAATAATAAAATTAATTTAATAATAATTTAATTAAGAATTAATTATAAATATTTTAACAATTATCTTTATAAAATATCAAAAAATGTTATTAAGAATTAATTATAAATATTTTAACAATTATCTTTATAAAATATCAAAAAATGTTATTAAGAATTGTTTATGTAGTAAAATATTTTAAATAATAAAATATTTTTTATTGTATTATGAAAAGTATAAAAAAGAAAAAGAAATATTAAAAAAAAAATAAATAAAAAATATATGAATGTAAGATTTTTATTATTTAATAATATGAATCTATAATATATGATAAAATTTATAGAAGAGATTAAGATTATACAAAAAAATAATTAAAAAAAAAAAAACTAAAATTAAAATAAGATAAAAAAACTTTAAAAAATAGATTTATATTTTAATTAAATTTTTTTTTTTTTTTTTTTTTTTTTTTCAGAAGATCAATTGTGAGATTGCAAGTAAAAAACATTAGAATAAAATTAATAACTCTTTTTTTAATAATAAAAAAGAAATAATAAATATAAAAAAAAAAAACTTTAAAAAAAATAATAAAAAAATTAAAAAAATTAAAAAAGATTGAAGAGAGATAAAATAAATTAATTACATTAATTTATTTAATTTTTAAATCAATTTTTATTCAAAATTATAATTTTCATTTATTTTATTTATTATTTGAAATTTTAAATACACTGCAAAGAAAATTCTCTTCTATCCACCATAAGCTACTAGCTTGCATGCGTGTATGATACATCATAATAATAATAATATAATATGATATATTTGTGTGTTGCAGGTTATGATAATTTGCAGTTTGTGATAAATAACTCCAATCTTGACTTATTTTTTTAAATGTTGAAATCCAGTATTATGTTGGATTTTTAAAATTATAAAAAAAATATAGTATTAATTTTTATTATGATTTTTAAATGATGTTATTATTATTTATTTAAGAGGTTTATTTAATTTTTTAAAATTTTTTTTATTATAATAATTTTTTTAATTTTAAAATTAAATAAAAATGATAATATTTTTATTATTAAAATAGTTATTATAAATATTAATACTAAAATAAAAAAAGTTTTAAATTTTTTTTATTATATAACTTTTAAAAATTGTAATATTTTAAAAATAGTATAATAATACAATATTAATTATTAATGTTTACAACATCATTTTAAAAATATTAATGTCTAAAAGTTTTACTTAATTAATTAATTTTTAAATACTTTATAAAAGTAAAAATTTATAGAATAAATATTTTATTATTTTAATTAAGGATTTTTTTCTTGTTTAATTTTTGTTATAAATAAGATATTTAAATTATGTTAAATAATTTATTTTAATACTTCTGATTTTTATTAATTATGAATATTTTAATTTAAAAATAAATTTATTAATTAAATAAAATACAAAATTTTAAATTATATAAATAAAGAATATATTATAATAATTTTAATAAAATTTATTAAATTATATTTTAATTGTATAAATCAATATCTATAAACAATATTATTTAGATTTTTATATTAATATTTTATAGTTTTAAATTATTATTTAAAACAAAATTATAAAATAAAATAATATATGGAATTTTAATAAAAAAAATATTATAATAAATTAAGATTAATATTATTAAAACATTATACATTACAAAATATATGTTCAATTAATTTAAAATAATAATAAAAAAACATTACTATTATTAATTATATAAACACTAATAATATTAAAATAATATTATTAATAATTGTTTTTAAAAATATGTATTATATAAAAAACTAATATATTGTTTTAGATAATAAAAAAATTATTTTTAATATTCCAAAAAAAAAATAAATAAATAATATTTTTAATATTAAATAAATTTATTAATTTGAAATTTACTCACAAATTAAAATATTATTTAATATACTTAAAAATCAATTGTTAATTTTTAATAATTATGAATTACATATTTCCATTAAATTTTTGGATTTTTATTATACCAATAGTATTGAATTATTATGTATATTTACTTATAATATTTATTTTTTTTAGTTATTAAATATCAGATTTTTTAAACCACTACAATAATACTATTTAATTTATATTATTAAAATTTTATATAATATAAATTATTAAATATTTTTATTGAAATTTTAATTTTATTTAATATTTAAAAAAGTATATAATAAAATATTTATTAAAAATAATATTATATCTACATAACATTAATTTAAATATTTTCTATATAATCTTAATTTTATTATTAGATAATATAAAAAAACAATTCTTTTAGTAATAAAATTGGATAATATTAAATTATTACAAATATTTTAAATTCTAAAAGATATTATTAATATTAAAAATTAATTTATTATATATAATATTTTTTTATTATAATATTATCTTATAAACATATTTATAAAATTGGTAGAATGAAATACTATACATTATAATTTATTAGAAATACAACTCAAAACATCATAAATAGTTTGTAAAAAAATATAATAATATAACAATCAATATTAATTAATATTAAAATAAAATAAAAATTATTTGGTAATTAATACAGACATATAATATATAAAAATAAATTAAAATTAAAAATAAAAAATAATAGTATAAAAAAAATAATAATTTAAGTATTGTAAATATTTATTAAAAAAATTTACAAGTTTTATATTTTATATTGTTTTTATTGATAATAGAAGAAAATGAAATGTGTTTTTTAATCAAATTAACAATCAAATTAATGACAACAACAATTTTAATTTTTTTCTAAATAATAATAGATCTGCAAAAACATCACCAAAAAGCTTTATAGATAATAATTAATTAAATATTTTTTTTATAATTTTAAAATCCAGCACAACACTGGATTTCGATGTTGAAAAAAATGAGTCGAAGTTAGAATTATTTATCATGAGCTGCAAATTATTATAACCTGCAACACACGAGTATAGCAAATAAATTTGTGGGTTATAATATAGGAAAGAATTGGATTTGTAACACCGGAAGGTCTATCTACGGACCCGGCAAAGCACGACAGAGCTAGCAATTAATGGTATGTAGAACAGAGGTTCCAAATACTTACTTAATAGGATAAAAATTATTAAACACCATACCTACACATCACCTAATAGGCTACTAATATACAGAACTACTATTAAAACACTAAGAACCTCAATATCCAAAAATAATTATTAAAATTACCACCACTTAAATTCTATAAACCTAATAAAACCTAAATAAAACCTAACATATCTTATATTATTATATATTAGATTTATATTATTACATAATATCTTATTTTTTTTATTTTAAAAGTCCCTTATAACCAAATTCTATACTAAACTAGTTATCTATTATTAATAATTTTTATAATATTTTAAAACTTTTAAATTTTAATAAATATATCATTAATTTTTACTATTTTAAATAAATAATATTTTATTTAATAAATTTAATTTAATTTATTTATTTAAAATTATATAATTTTTTAATTTTTTTTATTTCTTTTTATTAATTTTATATATTAAAATTATTAGTATTAATCATTTAATTATAATTAATTATTTTAAATATAAATATTTATAAATAAAATATATTCTATTATAATAATAAATAAAAAAATTAATAATATAAATATTTTATAAAAAAATAAATATATATATATATTATAATTTATTTTGTATTAATTTTTACAAAAATCCATTTAATTAATACTTATTATTTTTTTTAAATAAATTAAATTTATTAATTTTTTATGTATATAACTATTTATTACATTTTTCTTTATTTTATTTTATTATATATTATAATTTATAATATATTATAAATATTTATTTAAAACAATTTTCTATCTTTTATATATATTATTTTTTTCTATAAATTCTCTTCTCTCCTTCTTCTTTATTCATCCTTCTTTCTAAATACTGTTTTTTATTTAAAAAAATTTTTTATTTTTAATTAATAATTTTATTTTTTATATCTATACTTCTTTTTATAAACTTATATAAAAATTTTAAGCTTTTTAAAAATTAAAAATTTTTTTTTTTATTTATTCCCCCTCTTTTCATCTATTCTCATCTCACTATATCTATTCTAACTATCAACAATATCAATACCACCAAAAAAACCATTATTAATATAAATAACTTGATTAATCCTCTTTATAATTAATATTTAATTTTTAATTAAGCTTATTATATCCAACCCAACCAATATCATAAAAATAAATATAAATAATACAATTATTAAAACCCAACTAAAAATTATTATTTTAATTTTGGTTATAAATTTTCATAACTTCTTATTTTTTTTTTTTTACTAACTTTTTTTAGATTATGTTATAAATATTGGTATCAATCCTTATACTCTAATTTTTGGAGTTATGCTGAACCATTTTAATAATTTTATTATTAATTAAATCCAGATTTTTGTCAATTTCAGCATTATTTGTTTTACCATTAAGCAAACTTTCTTTAATCTTATTAATAATAATAAGTTTGTTGTTTTTGGTAATGTTTTTTTTTCTCCTATTATCTTAAATAATTTTGTGTTTCTTTTTTTTGGTGGTTTTTGGGGTATTTATTTAGGTATTGGTAATGTTATAGTTTTGTTTGGTGGAATTTCTTTTGGTTTTATTACTTTTTTTTTTAATATTCTTCTTTTTGGTGTTATTGCAGATATCTTTTTTGTTTTTTGATAATTTATAATTTAGTTAATTCAAATTTAACATTAGAATAATAATTTGAAAATACATCTTACTACAGTGAAAACAATTTTAACTAATTTAATTAGTAATAATAAAAATAACAAAAATAACAAAAATGATAGTAGAGATGGGGATAATAAAAATAATGAAAATAATAATAAAAATAAAAATAATAAAAGTAACAGAGGGAATAAAAATAAAAAAAACAAAAATAATAAAAATAGAAATGAAGATAAAAAAAATAGTTTGCTTCCTGTCTTGTGTTTTTATAAATATGGAAAGGTTCTATATTGTGGTGTTTGTGCTGGGACTAAAAGAAGAAAAAAAAAAAAAAAATTTTTTTTTTATATGTTTTTATATTTTTGTTTTATTAAATTGTTTATGTTTTAGATATATTTGTAAGTGGATATATGAAGAAACTTGGGATAATTTTGTTGTCTTTTTTTGTGGTTTTAATGTTTAGATTTTTTTTTTTTTTAAATTTATTTAAAAATTTTTTTTTATTTTTTATATTTTTTTTAAATTTTTATGTAATTTTTGCTGATGGAAAACCTTTTTATTTTATTAGATAGTGTTGTGTTTTTTTTTGGTTTTTTTATTTAATTTTATGAGGTTTGTAGTTAGTATTTTTTTGATTTTATATATATTATTTTTTTGTTCTGTTTTTATTTGTGTTATTTTGTTGTAGTGGAGGTATATTTTGTTTGTGTGGTATTTTTTAATTAAAAATATATGGAATATATTATAATTTTTTATTATAATTAAAAGTTTTAATTTATAAATTATATTTTTAATATTTTTTATAATTTTAAATAAATTTAATTATTTTGCTTTTAATTTCTTTAATAATTTTTTGGTTTTGATATTTTGATTGGATAGTAGTATTATTTTATTTTTCTTAAATATTTTAGTTTTTTTTTATATTTTGTTAATATATTTTATATAATTATTCTAAACTTTTTATATTTTTAATTTATATGTTTTATATATTTTTACAAATAAATTTAATTTTTTTTTAAATTATGGGTATTTTGATGGGTTGTTGTATCTTTTTGTTTATTCTTGGATATTAATTGTGTTTTATAAAATGTGAAATTATTTTAATTATTATTTAGTATATATTATTATATGTTAATATTGTTAATAATAGTAATTCTATTCAATTACTTTAATCATAATTATAATAATTATAAAAGTATTATTTTAAAATTTGGTTAACTTGTTCTATTTACCTATTTATTTGTAAATAAAATGCTATTAAGAACTTTATTATGACTTTCAGTGTTTTATAGATGGCAATTTAGAACTTAAAAATAAAAATTATTTTTCAATTTAATATTATTTTATTTAATAGTTTATTTTATATTAAATATTTGATGTATAGTGTGGTTAAGGTTTTTATATTAAATTTTTTTATATATGGGATAAAATAGGTATACTTTGTTAGTTTGTTTATTATTATCTATATTATATTATATGTTATATTATTATTATTATTATTATGTATCATACACGCATGCAAGCTATAAGCTTATGGCGGACAGAAACCTATTATATAATGGTCAGTACATACAAACCACATCCCCATTACATAAATATATAATTAAATTAGAGGAAGAGTCTTATAAACAATTTTTTTTTTAATATTTGAAATTTTTAAACTATAGTATTTTTATACAGGTTCCAATATTTCTTTTATTGTAAGATATTTGTTATTAAAATATTTCTTATTAATTTTATTTTGGTATTCTTCTCAATAAGTAATATATATTTTTTTTTTTATAAAATAATTGCATGTATTGTTTAGTAATACTATTATTATTATAATGTATTTATATATATCTTTTTATAGAGACTACTTTTTTTCTATATATTTATATATTTCCCATAAAATAACCCCACTATTATTAAGATAATATAAACATATTTAACTTTTTATTAAAGTTTTAACAAATTTGATAGTTCTTAAAAATAACAAGTTTATTAAGTTTAAAAATTAAAAATTTTTATTCAAATTGTATCAAATAATATTTAATTAATATATTGATATAAACAACATTAGTTTGTCTCAATTCTATATGACAAAATTTACAAAATCTTTTATTTTTGTGAAGATGATAAGATTTGAACTTATAATGTTTAGCAGAAGCTGGGAAAACAAAAAAACCCTGCTTTTTTGAACGACCCCATGATGACAGCCACACCACTGCACCACACCTCCATGTTATATTATTTTTTATTATAAAATTATTTGATTTTAGTAACTTAATTATAAAGTCCATTGAAATTAATTTTCATAATTTTACTAGTACATTTAATAACTTTAGTAAACTTTTTTTTTTAATTTAATTTAATTTATTATATTAACACATATCATACACTTTAATATATTAATATATAAACTTCACATATCCTAAGAAATAGTATTGTTATATAAATAGTTTTAACATCTTTGATTTTTTAAAATATTCTACTAATAATAAATTGTAAATTTTCATAAATATTCTTTATTTCAAATTTAATAAATTGGGTATATATATTAAATTATAAAATCTAAATAATTTATTTTTTTTTATCATATAATCTTTTTTATATTTTAGGTTTTTTTTTTTTATCTATTCCATTACTCTTATTACTAACAAATTTTTAATATATATTTTTTATATTTTCTCATCCATTATCATAATTTATACTACTAATTAGCCTTCTTTGAGCAATAAAGGCAGTAGGGTATTTTCTTCTTTTTTTAAAGGTTTATAATCTGGTTTTCAAAATAGGATATTTACTCCCACGTTCATTTTTTTTAGTTTGTATTCAATTTTAAAATTTAATTTTTCTAACTCCTCAACCTATCTTATCTATCTGGGGTTCAACTTTTTTGATATTATAAAATAAACTAAGTTAATGTGGTTGTTTAATATTATAATTATGAATTATAATCTTTTCAATTAAAACAATTATTCTTGTATTGTTTTAACTATAGCTAGTAGTTTTTGGTTGTATGTTTGATAGTTTTTTTTTGCTTGAATTATTTTTTTGTTGAAGAATTTTATAAAATATTATTTTTTATTGTTATACTATTAAAATAAGCATTTTATTATTGTATATCCTAAAGTGTCTATTTTCATTGTTATAAGTCTTGTTAGATTAAAGTGTTTCAAAATTGAACTATTTGCTCTCATAAATTCCTCTTTTAATTTTTTAAATGAATTTTGTTCTTTAACTGTCCATATGAATTTTAGATTTTTATTTATTTTGTCTGTAAGGGTTTATACTAAATCGCTATATCTTTTAATAAAATGTCTATAAAAGTTTATAAACCCCAAAAATCTTTAAAGCTATTTCATGGTTTTTAATTTCAACTATTCCACTATGGCTTTCACTTTTTTTTAATCTATAGTTATTTTTTTTGTTGATACCAGGAACCCAAGAAATTCTATACTATTCTTTTTGAATTCATATTTCTTGAAGTTTGCATATAGTTTAATTTTTTTTAAAATGTTTAATATTTGTTATATATATCTTGTATATTTTTATTCTATTTTGAAGTAAATTAAAATATTGTTTAAATAAACTATTACAAATATATTTAAAAATTTTTTTAAAATATTGTTAATTAGTACCTAGAATAATCCAAACATATTCATAAAATTAAAAGGCATTATCTAATATTCAAAGTATCTATATTGGATTTTAAAGATTATCTTCCATTCTTCACTTTTTACTATTCTAATTTTGTTATAGATATTTTATAAATCTAACTTTATAAAGTATTATACATTCTTAAATTATTTTATTATGGTGTTTATTAATAAAAGAACATATCTATTCTTTATTATTATATTATTTAAATTTTTGTAATCTATATATAGGTATAGTTTTTCTTCTTTCTTTTTTATAAATAAAATTAGCATTTTAATTAAAAATATAAATAGTCAAATAAATTTATTAATTAAATTTTTTTTTATATAAATTTTGAATATTTTTTTTTTTATATCTGTCAGTTTGTAAATAAATCCCTATAAAAATTCTTATTTTTTCATTATTAAAATTTTATAATCCCATAATTATTTTTTTAATAATTTATTAATTAATTTCTTATTAAAAATTTCTTCTAGATTTTTATATTTGTTTAAAAAATAAATAATTTTCAACATTATCATATTTTTTTAGTTAATAAGTTTTCCTATTTTTATTAATATGTAATCCCTTTTTTCAAGTAATTCTTTAAATTTTTTTAAAATAATTATAACTATTATATTGTTTATATTCATAAATTTTTTGTTTGTTCTAGTAATTTAAAAGTTTATAACTTTTTTTTCCTAATTAATTTTTGGGTTAATTTGTTTTAGTTACAAAAGGTCTAGGATTATATTATAGTCTTTTATGTTAATTATGTTATAGTATATTTAGTTTTCTTCTCTTTTTTCAATACTTAATTTTAAAAGTTTAATTATATATATAATTCCTTTATTAAAAATGCTACTATTGTCTATTGAATATAAAGATATTATCTAATTTTTAGCTTTTCATTTGGTATCATACTGTTTTATTATTTCTAAGTTAATGAAGGTTGAGGGTGAATTATAATTTACAAATTTTTTAATTATTTATTTTTTCTTTTTTTATCTTATTTTTATTTGTAGGGTGAAATGGAAGTATTTTTTTAATAAATTTTGTCTTTTTATAATTGTTAATGTGGTTTTTAGTAATTTAAATTTTTTAATTTTGTTATAATTTTTTATTTTTTAGTTCTTTTGTTTTATTTTTTGGATAATTAGGTTTTTGTTATTTTTAAATTTTTCCTTTATAGCCTTTATTTTAATATTTTTTTTTCCTTTTTTTCTTTTTTTTCTGTAGTTTGAATTATAATAGGAAATTATATGTTCTAATTAGCTGCATACAAAACATATACCATTAATTTTTCTTTTTTATATTAGTTCTTTTAATACACTTTTCATTGCTGCCACCAAAATCTTTAATTTCTTTTTTTCTTTTATATTTGTTATAACTATTAATATTATATTTAATTTTATTAGGTCTAGTGGTAGGAGGTTTTGTGGCTGTGGTTGTGGGGGTTTGTTTTTTTTTGTGGTTATATATAGTTTATAATGTTCTTCAATATTTATTATAGTTTTAATTAATTTATTTAATATTTTAAGTCTAGAGTTAGTTATTATAATATCTTGTTTAATGTTGTTTTTAAGGTTTTTCTAGAAAAAGTATATTATTAAAGTATTGTTTTATTTTAGAATTTTGTTTTATATTGTTCTAAATTATATAACATAGTTAAATATTATCTTTTTCTTTTATTTCAATTTTAAAATTATAAATTCAACTTTACCAACTTTATTTAAATTATTAAAATGTAATATTATTAATACTTAGAATTTTTTTTTAACTCTTCAATTCTTTTAATTCTTTACTTTATAACAAAGCTTCCAATTTTATAGTTATTTATTTTTAAGTATAATTTTTTATTAGTTCAAAAATAAATTTAATATATATTTCATTTATCCAAATAAATTTTAAAAAAATAAAGTAGAGGTTTAGTTTTTAAAAAAATTCTTAAATTTTATTGTATTTTTTTGTGAATGGATTTGGTTTGGTATAATTACATATCATATACTTTTCTAATTTCTTTTTCATGTTAATTATTTTTTTTATTGTTAAGGGTGTTGGTTGTGTTTTTATTTTTAATATTTTCTTATTTTTTATTTTAAGTAATTCCAACATTTTAGTTTTTTTATTTAGTTATAGTTTTAATTAAAAAAAATGTTCTTTTTTTTTTTAAATTTTTATTTTTAAATAATTTTTAATTTTTTAAAGATTTTAAACTTGCTTTTTGGTATATTTTTATTATTTATTATATTATTTGTTATTAGTAAGTTTATTATTATTAATATTTTTAGATTAATTTTAATTAATATATTTTATATGTTCTTATTTTTTTATACCTTTTATCAGTAATATAGCCTAATAATATGTAATATTAGAAAGTTTATCTATGGATCCAGTAAGGTATAATAAAGTTAACAATTAATAATATATAGAATAAAAATTCCAGATACCTACTTGATAAAATAGAAGTTATTAAATACCGTGCCTACACATCACCTGATAAACTACTAATATACAAAACTACTATTAAAACATTAGGAACCTTAATATCCAAAAGTGGTTATTAAGACCACCACCACTTAGACCCTGTAAACCTGGTGGAACCCAGGTGGGGCCTGGCATATCTCGTGCCGTCACGTGTCAGATCCGTGCTGTCGCATGACAGGATTAGAAGGTTTATAAAATGAAATTTAGATTTAAGAAGTATTTATTTATGTATTCTTAATAGTAATTATGTTAAAATAAATAATTTTGATTTAATTATAAATTTTTACAATTTATTCATAAATACTAAAATGAAATATGGTTTTTATGAAAATAAAATTTTTAATATAAATAAAAAGGGATTTGTTATAGGAATTACTTAATTTTTGAAAGTAATTATACTAACCCATACTAAAAACCAATTTATTAAATAATTTAATAATCAAAAATTAATTATATTAATTAAATACATCAATACAAAAAAAAATATGTTGCTTTTTTTTATAATTTTTTGTTATTATTATTATTATATATCATACATGCATGCAAGCTATAAGCTTATGGCAGATAGAAACCTATTATATAATAATTAGTATATATAAACTATATTTTTATTATATAAATATATAATTAAATTAGAAAAAAAATTTTATAAATAAATTTTTTTTTTAATATTTAAAATTTTTAAATTATAGTATTTTTATATAAATTTTAATATTTTTTTTATTATAAAATATTTATTATTGAAATATTTTTTATTAATTTTATTCTAATATTCTTTTTAATAAATAATATACACTTTCTTTTCTTTATAAAATAATTATACACATTATTTAATAATACTATTATTATTATAATATATTCACATATATCTTTTTATAAAAATTATTATTATATATTTATATATTTTTTATAAAGTAGTTCTACTATTATTAAGATAATATAAACATACCTGATTTTTTTATTAAAATCTTAATAAATTTAATAATTTTTAAAAATAATAAGTTTATTAAATTTAAGAATTAAAAATTTTTATTTAAATTATATTAAATAATATTTAATTAATATATTGATATAAACAATACTAGTTTGTTTTAATTCTATATAATAAAATTTACAAAATCTTTTATTTTTGTAAAAGTGATAAGATTTGAATTTATAATGTTTTTAGTAGAAGCTAGGAAAACAAAAAAACCCTGCTTTTTTTTGAACGATCCCATGATGACAGCCACACCACTGCACCACACATCCAATATAATTTTTTGTAGTTGATTTTATTAATATAATTGGTATACTAAAATATTTAAACTAATTATTATTATTATTATGTATCATACACGCATGCAAGCTATAAGCTTATGGTGGACAGAAACCTATTATATAATGGTTAGTGCATACAAACCACATCCCCATTATATAAATATGTAATTAAGTTAAAAGAAGAGTCTTATAAATAATTCTTTTTTTAATATTTAAAATTTCTAAATTATGGCATTTTCATATGGGTTTTAGTATTTTTTTTATTGTAAGGTATTTGTTGTTGAAATATTTTTTGTTGGTTTTATTTTGGTGTTCTTTTTAATGAGTGATATATATATATATTTTTTTTTGCAGAATAATTGTATGTATTGTTTAGTGATATTGTTATTATTGTGATGTATCTATATACATCTTTTTTACAAAGATTATTGTTTATTTTATAGTAGTAGAATTATTTTTTTTTTTTTATGTATTTATATGTTTTTTATAGAGTGGCTTTATTGTTATTAGGGTGATGTAGGTATACTTGATTTTTTATTGAAGTTTTAATAGATTTGATAGTTTTTAAAGGTAATAAGTTTGTTAGGCTTGAGAATTAAAAATCTTTATTTAAATTGTGTTAAATAATATTTAATTAATAGGAGGTGTGGTGCAGTGGTGTGGCTGTCATCATGGGGTCGTTCAAAAAAGCAGGGTTTTTTTGTTTTCCCAACTTCTACTAAATATTATAAATTCAAATCTTATTACCTCCACAAAAATAAAAAAATTTTATGAATTTTATTATACAGAATTAAAACAAACTAGTATTATTCATATTAATACATTAATTAAATATTATTTAACACAATTTAAATAAAGATTTTTAATTTTTAAGCCTAATAAACTTATTATCTTTAAAAACTATCAAATCTATTAAGATTTTAATAAAAAATCAAATATACTTACATCATTTTAATAATAATAAAACTACTCTATAAAAAATATATAAATACATAGAAAAAAAGTAGTTTTTGTAAAAAGATATATATAAATACATTATAATAATAATAGTATTATTAAATAATACATACAATTATTCTACAAAAAAAAAATATATATATCACTTATTAAAAAAAACATTAGAATAAAACCAACAAAAAGTATTTTAATAATAGATATTTTATAATAAGAGAAGTATTAAAACCTATATAAAAATACCATAATTTAGAAATTTTAAATATTAAAAAAAGAATTGTCTATAAAACTCTTCCTCTAATTTAATTACATATTTATGTAATGGGGATGTGGTTTGTATGCACTAACCATTATATAATGGGTTTCTGTCCACCATAAGCTTATAACTTGCATGCGTGTATGATAAATAATAATAATAATAATATTTAATTAATATATTAATATGAATAATATTAGTTTATCTTAATTTTGTGTGATAAAATTTATAAAATCTTTTTATTTTTGTAAAAATAATAAAATTTGAATTTATAATGTTTTAGTAGAAGTTGGGAAAATAAAAAAACCCTGCTTTTTTGAACGACCCCATGATGACAGCTACACCACTGCACCACACCTCTATTTAAACTAATTAAAAAATAATATTTTACAACGTTATTGATAAACTAAATAAATAATAATTTAATTATTATTATTATTATTATGTATCATATACGCATGCAAGCTAGTAACTTATGGTGGATAGAAGAGAATTTTTTTTGTAGTGTATTTAAAATTTTAAATAGTAAATGAAATAAATGAAAATTATAATTTTAAATAAAAATTGATTTAAAAATTAAATAAATTAATATAATTAATTTATTTTATTTTTCTTCAATCTTTTTTAACTTTTTTGTTTTTTTTATTATTTTTTTTGAAGTCTCTTCTTTTTTGCATTTATTATTTTTTTTTTATTGTTAAAAAAAGAGTTATTGATTTTACTCTGATGTTTTTTACCTACAATCTCACAATTAATCTTCTAAAAAAAAAAAAAAAAAAAAATATAGTCACCGATTCTGGAGCGGTTGCCTAGGTGCTTAGAACATTAGAATGTCTATAAATATAGGTATATATTTTCTTTTAAAGAATTATAATTAATAATAAAATTATATTTATTTGGATATAAATAAGTAAGTTAGGATTATGGATATAAATTTAATTTTTTTATTATTTTTTAATTTTTTTTATATTAAATCCTATTTATTGCTTTGTTTTGGATAGTCCAAATTTTATGATAAAAAGATTTTTTTGTTTTAAATATTATATATATTTAGTTATGTTTGGAAGTATTAGTTTTTTTTTCTCTTTTTTTTTATTTCTAGTAATAATTTTTATTATTGATATTAAAAATTTTAAAAAAAAGATTTTTTTTTTCATATAATTTAATATACTAGGAGAATATATTATTATAATATTTAAAATATATAAATTTTAAATTAAATTTATTTTTATTAATTTAATAAATTATATATAATACATGTATAACTTAATCAAAATAATTAAAATATTAAAATATTATAAAAATTATAAAATTTATTTACTAATATTTAAAACAATTTACTAATTAAACTTTCAATTTACTAAAATCTTTTTAAAATTAAAAAATTTTATTATCATTATCATCAATTTTATTATCCTTACTTCAAAATAATTAAATTTTTATATAAAATATCTTAACCTAATTTTTTTTTTTAAAAAATAAGAAAAAAAACATTTTATAAATTTTATTATTTAAATTAAATATTTTAAAATTATTAATTTAATTTTTATCAAAATTATTTATAATATAAAAAATTTTTATAATTAAAAAAATATTTTTATAATTGTGCAATATAAATCTATTTTTAATAACAAAAAGTCAGAAATTGAAACTTTCCTTCTAATATATATTATTATTATTATGTATCATACACGCATGCAAGCTAGAAGCTTATGGTGGACAGAAGAGAATTTTCTTTTACAATACACCCAAAATTTCAAATAATAAATTAAATAAATAAAAATTGTAATTTTGAATAGAAATTAATCTAAAAATTAAATAAATTAATATAATTAATTTATTTTATTTTTTTTTAATTTTTTTTAATTTTTTATTTTGTTTTTTATTATTTTTCTTAAGGTTTTTTTTTTTTTATATTTTTTTTCTTTTTTCTATTATTAAAAAAAGAATTATTAATCCTACTTTAGTATTTTTTGTTTGTAATCCCATAATTGATTTTCTAAAATTTTTTTAATTAAATTGTAAATTTATTTTTTAAAATTTTTTTAATTTATTTTAATTTTAATTTCTTTTTTTTAATTATTTTTTTGTGTAATTTTGGTTTTTTTTATAAATTTTATTATATATTGGAGATTTAAATTATTAAATAATAGAGATTTTATATTTATAGATTTTTTATTATTTATTTTTTTTTTTAAATTTTTTTTTTTTTTTTGTATTTTTTATAATATAATAAGAGATGTTTTGGTGTTTGAGGTATTTTATTATATAAATAATTTTTATTTATAATATCTTTTGATATTTTATATAAGTAATTGTTGAAATATTTATGGTTAATTTTTAATTAAATTATCACCAAATTAATTTTATTATTTGATTTTTGTAGAATTTAATTTTTTTTTAATTTTGGGTGATTAAAATAATTTAACCTTATTTTATATATTTTTTAATTTTTTTCTTATTTTATAAAATTTTATAATCTTATTTTTTTTTTTAAAAAAAAATAAAAATAAAAAAATTTTTTGTTTAAATTTTTATAATTTTTTTAATTAAAAGATTTATTTTTTTGTTTTCTTTTATTTCTATATAGTCCAGCATTTATTTTATATTAATTTTTATATTATAAGAATAAATTTTGTTATATAGAAATTAAATTTTAAAAACTATTTTTTATCTTAAATTTATTTTTAAAGAGCTTAATCTTTTTATTGTAGTTTGATTGTTGGTAAATAAATAGATTTTTTTTATTTTATTATTTTTTATTATAATTAATTTGGTTTGTTTAAGGCTTTTATATATTATAATTAATTTTGTATTATAAATTTTTATTTTATTATCTAGATTTTTTAAAATTTTAAAAATGGATTTTTGGTTTATTTTTTTATAATATTTAGTTTTAATTAATTTTATATTCTTTTTTAAATTTAAATATTTTTTTTTATTTTTGTATATTTTTGCTTTTAATTTTTTATTATTTTTATTTATATAGAGATTGATATTAGTTTTAAGTTATAAAGGTTTTAATTTTAAATCAATTCTTTTTATTTTTATATATGGATTTATTTGAAAATTAATTTTAGATAAAATAAAATCTAATATAATTTTATAATATTTTTTTTAAATTTTTTTTTTATTTTTATTTTATTTTAAATTTTTTAAATTTTTTTTTTTTTTATTTTTTTTTTAAAATTGTATTCTAATAGGAAAGAATTTGGTATTTTTAATTTAATTAAATGATTTTTATTAAAAAAAAGTGTTTTTAATATATATTTTTTTTGTATATTATTTAGTCTAATTTTTGGTGGTAGAATAAATACTTTAATTTTTATTAAATTTATTAAAATTATTTTAAATATATTTATTATTTTTCTAATTATTTTATTTTAAAATATTTTAAATTTTTTAATTAATAAAATTTGATTTTTCTATTAAATTTTAATTTTAAAGTTAAAAACAGAATAAATATAATTTTTATAAAATTATATAAATACTTTTAAATTTAATTTAATTTTTAAATTAATTAAATTTTAAATATAATTAAATATTTTTTTTATTATAGATATTTTATTTTTAATATAAATTTTAAAATTTATTTTTATATTAAAATAAATTTTTAACCATCTAATTATTTTTAATAATTTTATTTTGTTTTATTTAATAAAATTATTTTATTTTTTTTTTTATATTTAAAATAAAAATAAATTAATTTAAATTTAATATTATTAAATATTATTATATTATTTTTTATTTATTTGAAAATTATTTTTAATATTTTTTTTAATTTTTTAATATTTTATTTAATTTTTTTATTTTAAATTACTATTATTATATTATTTATATAAAAAAGTATTTTAATAAATGGATATTTTATTTTTAATTCTCTAAATAAAAATATTAAATATAAAAGAAAAAGAATTAAAAATATAAATAATTTTTAAAATATTTTAATTTTTATTAAATTTAATTGTTTTTTTATTTATTTATTAAAAGTAAGTTTAATATATTTATTAAATATAAAATTTTTAATTTAATTTAATAATTAAATTAATAATTTTATATTTTTTAATATATTAATTAATTTTATTTTTAAAATATTATTAAAAACTTTTTTAACATCTAAAAATAAAATAAAAGTTAAAAACTTTTTAATTTTTATTAATTTTATATTATTTATTAAAAATAAAATTATATTAATTATAAATCTAGATTTTCTACCACCAATTTATTCTAAATCCAAAATATTATAAATTTTTAATAAAAAAGTTATTCTTTTTATTATTATTATTTTTAATATTTTTTTTAGATAATTTAAAAAATTTATAATTTTATAAGTTTTTGGTATATTATAATCCAATTTCTTTAATTTTAATAATATTGTTTTAATTATTTTTTTAAAATAAATTAAATAATAATTATAATTTAATAATTTATTAAATAAATTATTAAATTTTTTTGGGATTATTTTATATATTTTTTTAAAATATAAAAAATTTATTCCATCTAAATTTAATATTTTTTTAAAATTAAAAATAAATATAACTTTTTTAATTTTATTATTTATAATTTTTTTTTATTTTATTTTTTTTTATTTAAGATTATAGTAAAATTATTTTTTTTTATAACTTTAATAATTAAAAATTTTAAAAATAATATTTTTTTTAATATTTTTAATTTTTTTTTGAAATTTAATATTTTTTTATTTTTAAATTTTAAATTAAATATTTTTTGGGTTTTTTTTTAATTTTATATATTTTAATATATTAAAAATTTCTTTATTTTTTGTATTTATTAAATAATTTTTTTAAGATTTTTGTTTTAATTTTCTTATTATTTTAAAATATATATTTCTTTTATTTTTAAATAAATTTTAGTTTTTTTAAAATTTATTATTTTTTTAAAAATTTTTTTTTTACAACATTTCTTTTTTTTTTTTATTTATTTATTGATTTTATTATATTTTAAATTTTAATATAATTATTAATTTTAATATTAATATTTTTATTACATTAATTAGATTTTTTTAAAATATTTTTACTACTTACTCCAGTTTTTATTCCATTTCTATTTTATTTTTATTAAATAAAAAAAGTAAATTATTTTAGAAATTATTTTTATTTAAATTTTCATTTAATTTTAACAATTCTTTTTAAAAAATATCCCAATTTGTTTTTTCCCAATTATATTTATTTATAAATAATAAAATATCCACTAAATCTATTAATTAGAATATATAAAATAAAATTACCTCATAATCTAACCTAATATCTATTTTATTTTTAATTTTTTATTTTCTAATAAAATTAATTATTAAGTTTATAACTAAAATTAAATTTAAAACAAATAAACTATTTATATTTTTTTTTTAATAATAATAAATTAATATTTTTAAATTATTTAAAATTTATAATTTTTTATTTTTAATTAATTTTATTATTTTTTTTAAATTTTAATTTATTTAAACAATTTAAATTCCATAAAAAATAATAAAAATTAAAATCTTTTAAAATTAAATATCTATTTTTATAATTAAAAAAGATTTTTTAATATAATTTTTTTATTATATATAATTTTATCATATTTATCATATTTAAATTTATTTATTATTTTTTGTTATAAATATTAAAAATTTTAAAAATGTTAAATTTATTAGATTTAAAATTTATAATCTAACAATCTTTATTATTAATTAAATTTATTTAATTTAAAATTTCATATTTAATATTTTTTAAAAAGAAAATAACTATTTGTGGTTTATTTTTTTTATAAATTGAATAAATTAAATTAAATTTAAGATGTGAAATTATAATTTTTTCTTTTTTTAAAAATTAAAGTTTTTGAAAAAAAATAAAATTTATTTTATTTTTAAATATAAAATTAAGTATATTTTATATTATATTTATAAATATATTATAATTATATTAGTAAATTTTTATAAAATCTATTATTTAATTTTAATTTTCTTAATTTTTATTTTTATTTTTATTTTATATGTATTTATTTATAAAATGATTTTTACTATATAAAATATATTTTATTTCAATATATTTATATAGTTTTTTTCTTATATTATATATTTTGTATTTATAAAAATAAATTTTATATTTTAAAATATAAATTTTATATTTTATATTTTTTTTATATTTAAAATTTTAATATTTAATTTTTTAATAATTATTATATTAATTTTTAAAGTTAAAATTATAATATTATTTTATTTTTAAATATTTTTTTTATATAAAAAATTTTTTTTTAAAAATATTAAGTACCATCTTTTTTATTTTTATTATTAAAATAATAAAAAAAAATTTTTTATTTTATAATTTTTTTTTAAATATTAGTCATTTTAATAATTTTATAAAAAATATTTTAAAATTATTTTTTTCTATTTTTTTTAAAAAAAGAATTAATTTTTCTTTATTTTGATTTTTTTCTATTTATACCCCATATACAATTACAAATCCCCAAATTTTTATTTTTAATAATTTTTAAATAAATTTGTTTATTTTTATAATTTTTTCAAAAATTTTATTTTTATATTCTAAAATTTTTTTACTATTAATATTTTTATTTATCATCAACATCAAATTTTTTTTTTTATTTAAAAAAATATCAGATATATTAATTTCTAAATTATAACTAACCAAAACTATATTTATTATCTTTTTATATTTATTTATTATTATTTTTAATAAATTTAAATTTATTCTTAATATGATAATTCTTCTACTTAATAAAGATAATATTTTTAATTTTAAAATTATTATTTTTATTATTTTTATTATTTTTATAATTTTTCTTGCTATTTCTGCATATATTTTATTTTTTTAAGTTATTTTTTTTATTTCTTTTTTAAAATTTTAAATCTCCTTTTTTTTTTTTTTAATTATTTATTTTAACTTTTAATTTTAGATTATTAAATTTTTTATATTATAAATTTTTAAATTTAAACTAATTAAAAATTATTTTTTTTATATTTTATTTTAAAATTTGATTAATTAAATAATTAAAATTAATTTATTTATTAAAATTTTATTTAGTATATCCATTTTTTATCTAATTTAAATAAATTATAACATTCTTTAATATATTTTTATTATTTTTTTTTTTATTTTATATATAAATAATTGCAAAAAATATCTAAAAATTTACTTTATAATTTCTCTTTTATTATTTTATTTTATATTTTGTATTTTCATATATTTACTTTTTATTTTAAGAACTTTCAAATGATATCTTTTTATTTAGTTTTAAATACTTCGTTCAAAAGATATAAAGGGGTCATTCGTTCCAAAAGTCTTTTAACCATTTTAAATTATTAATAGGTTTTATTATTGTATTATTTGATAGTTTAATATTTAATTTTTTAAATTTATTTTTTTTTTTTAAATTTGTTTTGAAATGAATTAGTTTTGATTTTATATTATTAAAAATTATTGTATTATTTATAATTTAATTAAAGGTTATTTTTATAATTTTTTCTAATTCTTTTATATTTATTTTTATTTTTTTATTGGTTATAATTAATGTTAAATTATTTATATAAGATAGTTTAATAATAAATGGTATTTTTTTTTTAATAAATTAAATAATAATATTAAATATAATAAAAAAAGAATTAGGGATATTAAGAAGCTTTATGGTATTCCAATTTTTATAGATTTTAATTTTTTTATTTATTTATTAAAAGTTAGTTTAATTAATTTTTTAAATATAAAATCATTTATTTATTAAATTAATTGTTTAAAAAAATTTATATTTTCTAATATATTAATTAACTTTTTTTTTAAAACATTATCAAAAGTTTCTTTAATATTTAGAAATAAAATAAAAATTTTTAACTTTTCTAAAATAATTATTTTTATATTATGAATTAGGGACAAAATTGCATCAATTACAAATCTTTATTTTTTATTTTTAATTTGTTTTAGATTTAAAATTTTATTAGTTTCTAATAAAAAGGCTATTCTTTTTGTTATTATTTTTTCTAATATTTTTCCTAAATAATTTAATAAGTTAATAATTTTATAAACTTTTAGAATATTATAGTTTAATTTATTTAATTTGGATAGAATTGCCCTAATTACTTCTTTGAAATTAATTAGATAATAATTATTGTTTAATAATTGTTTGAATAATTTATTAAATTTTTTTAATATAATTTTATAAATTTTTTTTAAATATAAAAAATTAATTTTATCTAATTTTAATACTTTTTTAAAATTAAATAAAAAGATAGTTTTTTTAATTTTATTATCTCTTATTTTTTTTTATTTAATTAATTTTTTGTTAATTATTATTTTTATTGGTAAGAGTAAATTTATTTTTTTATATTTTAATAATTTTGGAAATAATATTTTTTTTAATATTTTTGTTTTATTTTTAAAATTAAAAATATTTCTGTTTTTATAAATTAGATTTGGTATTTTTTGAATTTTTCTAAATTTGGAAAAATTAAGTATAAAAAATATTTCTTTATTTTTAATATTTTTTAGAAAATTAGTTTAGGATTTTTTTTTAAAAAATCTAATTTCTTTAAAATGTTTATTTTTTTTTATTTTAAATAGTTTTTAATTTTGTTGGGTTTTATTTAATTTCTATATTCTTTTTTATTATAACATTTTTTTTCTTATTTTATTTATTTCATTATTTTATTAGATTTTTGATTTTAATATTATTTTTAAAATTGGTGTAAATCTTTTTATTGTTAAAATTAGATTTTTTTGAAAAAGAGATGTTGCAAGTTTTAAATTATTTTTAAGATTTTTTTTTTTTTATTAGATGAAAATAAGAGGTTTTGTCATAAATTATTTTTATTTAGATTTTTATCTAAATTTAATAATTCTTTTTTGAAGTTTTTTTAATTAGTTTTATTTTAATTGAATTTATTAATTGATAAAAAATTGTCCACCAAATTATTTTTTTTTAGTTTTATTTTAATTAAAATTATTTTATGATTTAATCCTATATCAATTTTTTCATCTATTTTCCAATCCATAATTAATTCTTTTAAATTAATAGATATAAAAAATAAATCAATAATTAAAAACTCAAACTTATTATTTTTCCTAACATTATAATAAATCAATATACTAAATTTATTTATTAACTATAAATTTTTATTTTTAATTAATTTTATTATTTTTTTTATTTTTAAATTAAATTTAATTTTAAAATTCCATAATAAATAATAAATATTAAAGTTTTTAATTAATAACATTTTTTTGGTGCAGCAATCCTTAATTTTATTAAAAAATCAGTTTATTATATATTTTTTATTATTATTTTTTTGTTTTTCATTATAAATATTAATAAATCTGATTTTTTTAAACTTGTTTAATTTAAAATTAATAATTTGGTAATTTTTATTTTTAATTAAATTTTCTTAATTTATAATCTTATAAAATAAATTTTTTTTTATAAAAATAATTATTTTATTTTAATTTTTTTTATTTTTTAAATTTAAAAAGATTGGTTAAAACCCTATATATAAAATTATAATATTTTCTTTTGAGAATTAAAATTTTTATAAAAAAATTAAATTTGTATTATTGTAATTTAATACAAAATTTAAAATTAATTGTATTATATTTATAAATTTTTTATAATTATATTGTATTATTTTTAAAATATTATTATTTATTTATAATAATATTTTATTTTTTGTTTTTAAAGTATAAAGAATTTTTTGTTTTATGTTTTTTATTATAGTTAATATATTTATATTTTATATGTTTATAGGACTTTTTATTTTTTTGGTATATATTATATAAATATTTAATTGTTTTGTGTTTTTTGGTATAGATTTTGTAGATAGAATCATTTTTATAATTTAATATATAATATCCTATTTTTTGATAATTTATATATTTATTATTTCCAAAAAATTTTATATATTTTTCTGTTTTGAGTTTTTTATTTCTTAAAAAAATATATTTTTTATTTTAAATTTTTATTATTTTTATTTTTGTTTTTATAATAATAATTATAAAAAAAAATTTTTTTTTTTTTAATTTTTTTTTTTTTATTAATCATTTTAGATTTTTAATTAAAATAATTGTATTATTTATTTTTATTTTTTTTTTAATATTTTTTATTTTTTAATTTTTAAAAATTTTATATACCACCAAGAAGTTTTAACTCTTTATTTTAGAAAATCTTTATATATGCTTATCTATTTTAATAAATTTTTAATAAATTTCTTCTTTATATTTCAGAATATTTTTTTTTTTAATATTTTCATAAATAATCAAAATTAGATTTTTTTTTAAATTTAAAAAAATTTTAGAAATAATTAATTCTAAATTATTTAATTTTTCTTTAAAAATTTTATTTATTTTTTTTTTAAAAATATTTAATTTTTAAATAAATAATTCAATAATATTTCTCAAAATTATTAACCTTCATTAATTAATTAATATTTTTATATTTTATAAATTTTATATTTTATATATTTTTTATATTTTTTAAAATTTTTAAATTATTTCTTATTTTATCATTTTTATTATTTTCTAAACAATTTGGACATATATTTTTTTTGTATTATTTTTCTCTATCTCTTTTATTTCTTATTTTAAATCTTCTACCTCCTGTACTTTTTCTTTTAGAAGGTTATTTAATTTTTTAATTTCCAAAAATAAATCTTCCCTATTCATTTTTTTTCTACTATCACTAAAATTTATTGATATATTCCTTCTAAATCTTTTTTTATAATATACAAGTACACATTCCTATATTACCAAAACCAGTTTGTTTAAAAATGAGTTCATTAATATATTTTTTATTTTAAAACTAATCTTAAAAAAATATAATTTAAATTAAACAAAAAACCCCTTTTTTTATATAATAAACAATCACAATTTTTATATATTTTTTTTTATCATAATTATTTTATGTCAATTTCTATATCACCTTTATTTTTATAATATTTTTATATAACTCTTCCCACTCTTTCAATTAATATAATTTTATTTGGTTTTAAATATTTTGTTTAAAAGTTATAAGGAGATTGTTCGTTCCGAAGGTCAATCCTTTTAATTCCAATTTTTTATTATTTTTATTTATATAAAGATTAATATTAATTTTAAACTATAAAAATTTTAATTTTAAATTAATTTCCTTAATTTTTGTATATAAATTTATTTGAAAATTAATTTTAGACAAAATAAAATCTAATATAATTTTATAATATTTTTTTCTTTTTATTTTATTTTTATTTTATTTTAAATATTTTAAATCATTTTTTTTTATTTTTGTTTTAAAAAAATTTTTTAATAAAAAAAAATTTGGTATTCTTAATTTAATTAAATATTTTTTATTTAGGAAGAGTGTTTTTAATGTATATTTTTTTTATATATTATTTAATTTAATTTCTAGTAATAAAATAAATGTTTTAACTTCTATAAAATTTATTAAAATTATTTTAAAAGTGTTTGTTATTTTTTTATTATTTTATTTTAAAATATTTTAAATTTTTTAATTAATGAATTTTGATTTTTTCATTAAATTTTGGTTTTAAAATCAGATATAAAATATATATAATTTTTATAAAATTATATAAATACTTTTGAATTTAATTTAGTTTTTAAATTAGCTAAATTTTAAATATAATTAAATATTTTTTTTATTGCAGATATTTTATTTTTAACATAAATTTTAAAATTTATTTTTATATTAAAAAAGATTTCTAACTATCTGATAATTTTTAATAATATTATTTTTATATTATTAAGTAAAACCACTTTATTTTCTTTCTTATATCTAAAATAAAAATAAATTAATTTAAATTTAATATTATTAAATACCACTACATTATTTTCAATTTATAAAAAAACTATTTTTAATATTCTTTCTAATTTTTTAATATTTTATTTAATTTTTTTGTTTTAAACTATTATTACCACATCATTTATATAAAAAATATTTTAATAAATAAATATTTTATTTTTAACTTTTTAAAAAAAAATATTAAGTATAAAAAAAATAAAATTAAAAATATAAATAACTTTTAAAGTATTCCAATTTCTACTAAATTTAATTTTTTTTCTATTTATCTATCAAAAGCCAGTTTGATATACCTAACATAAAATTTTTAACCTAGTTTAATAGCTAAATTAACAATCCCATATCTTTTAATATATTAATTAATTTTATTTTTAAAATATTATTAAAAACTTTTTTTATATTTAAAAACAAAATAAAAGTTAAAATTTTTTTATTTTTTGTTATTTTTATATTATTTATTAAAAATAAAATTATATTAATTATAGGTTTTAATTTTTTATTATTAATTTATTTTAAATTTAATATATTATAAATTTTTGATAGAAAAATTATTTTTTTTATTATTATTTTTTTTAATATTTTTTTTAAATAATTTAAAAAATTTATAATTTTATAAACTTTCAATATATTATAATCTAATTTATTTGATTTTAATAATATTATTTTAATTATTTTTTTAAAATAAATTAGATAATAATTATAATTTAATAATTTATTAAATAAATTATTAAATCTTTTTGGAATTATTTTATATGTTTTTTTAAAATATAAAAAATTTATTCTATTTAAATTTGGTGTTTTCTTGGAGTTTGAAGTAAATATAATTTTTTTAATTTTTTTATTTATAATTTTTTTTTATTTTATTTTTTTTTTATTTAAAATTATAAAATTATTTTTTTTTTTAAAAACTAAAAGTTTTGGAAATAATGTTTTTTTTAATATTTTTAATTTTTTTTTAAAATTTAATGCCTTTTTTTTTTAAAATTCTAAATTAGGAATTATTTATATTTTTTTTAATTTTATATATTTTAATATATTGAAAATTTTTTTATTTTTTATATTTATTAAATAATTTTTTTCAAAATTTTTGTTTTAATTTTTTTATTATTTTAAAATATATATTTCTTTTATTTTTAAATAAATTTTAGTTTTTTTATAATTTATTATTTTTTTAAAATTTTTTTTTGTATAATATTTCTTTTTTTTATTTTATTTATTTATTAATTTCACCATATTTTAGATTTTAATATAATTATTAATTTTAATATTAATATTTTTACCACATTAATTAAATTTTTTTAAAATAGATTTACTGTTTATTTTAGTTTTTACTTCATTTTTATCTTATTTTTATTAAATAAAAAAAGTAAATTATTCTAAAAATTGTTCTTGTTTAAATTTCTATTTAATTTTAATAATTCTTTTTAAAAAAATTTTTAATTTATTTTTTCTTAATTATATTTATTAATAGATAATAAAATATTTATTAGATTTATTAATTATAATATATAAAATAAGATTATTTTATAATTTAATTTAATATCTATTTTATTTTTAACTCTCCATTTTTTAATAAAATTAATTATTAAATTTATAACCAAAATTAAATTTAATACAAATAAACCACTTATATTTTTCCTTTAATAATAATAAATTAATGTTTTTAAATTATTTAAAATTTATAATTTTTTATTTTTAATTAATTTTATTATTTTTTTAAATCTCAATTTATTAATATATTTTAAATTTTATAAAAAATAATATAAATTAAAATCTTCTAATATTAAATATTTATTTTTATAATTTAAAAAGATTTTTTTATATAATTTTTTTATTATATATAATTTTATTATATTTGTTGTTTTTAAATTTATTTATTATTTTTTATTATAAATATTATTATTATTATTATTTATCATACACGTATGCAACCTTTCGGTTATGGCGGATTGTAGATATCTAACTATAGATAATAATATGAAAAGAAGTGAATATAAGCTAGATTCTTTTTATATGATTAGGATGTTTGGAGATTTTTAGAGTTATTTTTAAAATTTATTTATAAATAAGATTTTTTTGTATGTAATTTTTTTATTTTGATTAGTAGAGAATGTTGTATATTTGTTGTTTTTATTTATTTATTTTGATGTAATGTTAGAAACTTTTTTTATTATATTTAGAATGATTTATAAGTGTGGGTTTTAATTATAGATTAAATTTTTTAAGATTATTATTGTTTTTATATTTTTTGTAATTAAAGTTTAGTTTTATTATAAATGGGATTAGGTTGTTAGTATTGTTATTATTGTGATATATTTATATATATTTTTTATAAAATAGAGATTATTGTTTTTTATTTTTATAGTAGTTAAGTTTATTGTTTGATGATTATATAAGTAAAATATTTTAATTTAATTAGGTATGATTTTTAAAGAGAAAAGTGTTGATTAGATAATCAATATTAAAACATGATTTTTAATAAGGCTTAAAATAATTTAAAAATATTAAATATACTTTATAAAGTTGTTTTTTTAATATAGAAAAATAACTTATTTTTATAGAAAAAAATAACAGAAATCAAACCTACACAGTAGGGAAAAAAAAAAAAACCTCTGCTTCCAGGTACAGCACTACACCACTGTACCATACCTCCTTATTATAAATATTAAAAATTCTAAATATATTAAATTTATTTAATTTAAAATTTATAATTTGGTAGTTTTTATTATTAATTAAATTTATTTAATTAGAAAAGACCTTCGGAACGAACGACCCCCCCATATCTTTTGAACAAAATATCCAAAACCAAATAAAAAAATATCATTCAAAAACTCTTAAAATAAAAAATAAATATATAAAAATATAAAATATAAAATAAAATAATAAAAGAGAAATTACAAAATAAATTTCTAAATGTTTTTTATAATCATCTACACACAAAATAAAAAAAAAAATAACAAAAACACACTAAAAAACACCACAACCTATTTAAATTAAATAAAAAATAAATATACTAAATAAAATTTTAGTAAATAAATTAATTCTAACCACTCAACCAATCAAATCTCAAAATAAAATGTAAAAAAAACAACTCTCAATCAATTCAAACCCAGAAATTTATAATATAAAAAACTTAATAACCCAAAACCAAAAATTAAAACAAATAATTAAAAAAAAAAAAAAAGAAATTTAAAATTTTAAAAAAGAAATAGAAAAAATAATTTAAAAAAATAAAATATATATAAAAATAATAAAAAAAGTTATAAAAATAATAAAAATAATAAAAACAACAATTTTAAAACTAAAAATACCATTTTTATCAAATAAAAGAATTATTATATCAAAAATAAATTCAAATTTACTAAAAATAATAATAAATAAATATAAAAAAATAATAAATATAGTTCTAATTAATTATAATTTAAAAATTAATATATTTAATATTTTTTTAAATAAAAAAAGAAATTTAATATTGATGATAAATAAAAATATTAATAATAAAAAAATTCTAAAATATAAAAATAAAATTTTTAAAAAAATTATAAAAATAAATAAATTTATTTAAAAACTATTAAAAATAAAAGTCTAAAAATTTATAATTATATATAAAATACAAATAAAAAAAAATCAAAATAAAAAAAAATTAATTCTTCTTTAAAAAGAAATAGAAAAAGATAATTTTAAAATATCTCTTATAAAATTACTAAAATAATTAGTATTTAAAAAAAAATTATAAAATAAAAAATTCTTTTTTATTGTTTTAGCAATAAAAATAAAAAAAATAGTATTTAATATTCTTAAAAAAAATTTTTTTATGTAGAAAAAATATTTAAAAATAAAACAATATTATAATCTTAACTCCAAAAATCAATATAATAATTATCAAAAAATTAGATATTAAAATTTTAAATATAAAAAAAATATAAAATACAAAATTTACACTTTAAAATATAAAACTTATTTTTATAAATATAAAATATACAATATAAAAGAAAAACCATACAAACATACTAAAATAAAATGTGTCTTATATAGTAAAAATCATTTTACAAATAAATACATATAAAACAAAAACAAAAACAAAAACAAAAACAAAAATTAAAAAAACTAAAATTAAATAATAAATTTTATAAAAATTTATTAATATAATTATAATATATCCATAAATGTAATGTAAAATATACTTAATTTTGTATTTAAAAATAAAATAAATTTTGTTTTTTTTTAAAAATCTTAATTTTCAAAAAAAAAAAAAATTACAATTTTATATTTTGGATTTAATCCAATTTATTTGATTTATGGAGAGAATAGGTTATGAGTGGTTACTTTCTTCTCAAAAAACATTAAATACAAAATTTTAAATCAAATAAATTTAATTAATAATAAAAACTACTAAATTATAAATTTTAAATCTAATAAATTTGGTATCTTTAAAATTTTTAATATTTATAACAAAAAACAACAAACAAATCTAAATATAACAAATACAACAAAACCATACACAATAAAAAGATTATATCAAAAAATTTTTTCTAATTATAAAAATAAATATTTAATTTTAAAAAATTTTAATTCTCCTCATTCTCTATAAAATTCAAATTATTTAAATAAATTAAAATCCAAAAAAATAATAAAATTAATTAAAAATAAAAGATTATAAATTTTAAATAATTTAGAAATATTAATTTATCATTATCAAAAAAAAAATATAAGTAATTTATTTATTCTAAATTTAATTTTAATTATAAACTCAATAATTAATTTTATTAAAAAATAAAAAATTAAAAATAAAATAAATACTAAATCAAACCATAAAATAATCTCATTTTATATATTCCAATTAACAGATTTAATAAACACTCCACTATCTACAAACAAATACAATTAAAAAAAAACAAATTAAAATATTTTCCAAAAAAAATTATTAAAATTAAATAAAAATCTAAATAAAAACAATTTCTAAAATAATCTACTTTTTTCATTTAATAAAAATAAAATAAAAATAAAACAAAAACTAAAGCAAACAACAAAAATATTTCAAAAAAATCTAATTAATACAATAAAAATATCAACACCAAAATTAATAATTACACCAAAATCTAAAATATAATAAAATCAACAAATAAAAAAAAAAAAAAAAAAAATACTACAAAAAAAAAATTTTAAAAAAATAATAAATCTCAAAAAAACTAAAATTTATTCAAAAATAAAAGAAACATATATTTCAAAACAATAAAAAAATCAAAACAAAAATCTTAAAAAAATTATTTAACAAATACAAAAAATAAAGAAATTTTTAATACATTAAAATATACAAAATCAAAAAAAACACAAAAAATACCTAATTTAAAATTTAAAAATAAAAAAACATCAAATTTCAAAGAAAAATCAAAAATATTAAAAAAAACATTATTTTCAAAATTTTTAATTATTAAGACTATAAAAAAAAATAATTTTACTATAATCTCAAATAAAAAAGAAATAAAATAAAAAAAAATTGTAAATAATAAAATTAAAAAAACTATATTTATTTTTAATTCTAAAAAAATATTAGGTTTAAATAAAATAAATTTTATATATTTTAAAAAAATATATAAAATAATCCCAAAAAAATTTAATAATTTATTTAATAAATTATTAAATTATGATTATTATCTAATCTATTTTAAAAAAACAATTAAAATAATATTATTAAAACCAAATAAATTAAATTATAATATACCAAAAATTTATAAAATTATAAATCTTTTAAATTATTTAAAAAAAATATCAAAAAAAATAATAACAAAAAAAATAATTTTTTTATTAGAAACTCATAATATTTTAAATTTAAAATAAATTAATAACAAAAAATCTAAATTTATAATTAATACAATCTTATTTTTAGTAAATAACATAAAATTAATAAAAATTAAAAAACTTTTAATTTTTATTTTATTTTTAAACATTAAAAGAACTTTTAATAATGTTTTAAAAATAAGATTAATTAATACATTAAAAGATATAAAATTATTAATTCAATTATTAAATTAAATTAAAAATTTTATATTTAATAAGTATATCAAACTTACCTTTAATAAACAAATAAAAAAACAATTAAATCCAATAAAAACTAAAATACCTTAAAGATTATTTATATTTTTAATTTTTTTTCTTTTATATTTAACATTTTTATTTAAAGAGTTAAAAATAAAATATTTATTTACTAAGATATCTTTTTATATAGATGATGTAGTAATAATGGTTTAGAATAAGAAAATTAAACAAAATATTAAAAAATTAAAAAAAATATTAAAAACAATTTTCAAATAAACAAAAAACAATGTAGTAACATTTAATAATATTAAATCTAAACTAATTTATTTTTATTTTAGATATGAAGAAAAAAATAAAGTAATTTTATTAAATAAAATAAAGATAAAATTATTAAAAATAATTAAATAATTAAAAATCTACTTTAATATAAAAATAAATTTTAAAATTTATATTAAAAATAAAATATTTATAATAAAAAAAATATTTAATTATATTTAAAATCTAATTAATTTAAAAATTAGATTAAATTTAAAAATACTTATATAATTTTATAAAAATTATATTTATTTTATTTTTAATTTTAAAACTAAAATTTAATAAAAAAATCAAATTTCATTAATTAAAAAATTTAAAATATTTTAAAATAAAATAATTAAAAAAATAATAAATGTATTTAAAATAATTTTAATAAATTTAATAAAAATTAAAACATCTATTCTATTATTAAAAATTAAACTAAACAATATATAAAGAAGATATATATTAAAAACACTTTTTCTTAATAAAAATTATCCAATTAAATTAAAAATACCAGATTCTTTCCCACCAAAATACAATTTTAAAAAAGAAATAAAAAAAAAAAAAAACTCAAAATATTTAAAATAAAATAAAAATAAAAAAAAAATAAAAAAAAGTATTATAAAACTACATTGAATTTTATTTTATCTAGAATTAATTTTCAAATAAATCCATATACAAAAATAAAAAAAATTAATTTAGAACTAAAACCTTTATGGCTTGAAACTAATATCAATCTTTATATAAATAAAAATAATAAAAAACTAAAAGTAGAAATATATAAAAATAGAAAAAAGTATCTAAATTCAAAAAAAAATTTAATTATTTATTCTAATAGATCTCTTCTAGAATTAAAAAATAATATGAAATTAATTAGAGCTAAATATTATAAAAAAATAAACCAAAAATCCGTTTTTAAAATTTCAAAAAGTCTGGGTAATGAAATAGAAATTTACAACACAAAATTAATTACAATATATAAAAGTTTTAGGCAGGCCAAATTAATTATAATAAAAAATAACAAAATAAAAAAAATCTATTTATTTATTGATAATTAGGCTGTAATAAAAAGACTAAGTTTTTTAAAAATGGGTTTAAGATAAAAGATAGTTTTTAAAATTTGGTTCCTATATAACAAAATCTATTTTTATAATATAAAAATTAATATAGAATAAATACTAAGCTATATAGAAGTAAAAAAAAACAAAAAAGCAGATTTTTTAATTAAAGAAATTATAAAAGTTTAAATAAAAAGTTTTTTTATTTCTTATTTTTTTTTAAAAAGAAAAATAAGATTGTAAAATCTTATAAAATAGGAAAAAAATTAAAAAACATATAAAACAAAACCAAATTATTTCAATTATTTAAAATTAAAAAGAAATTAAGTTTTATAAAAATTAAATAATAAAATTAATTTAACAATAATTTAATTAAAAATTAATTATAAATATTTTAATAATTACTTATATAAAATATTAAAAAATATTATAAATAAGAATTATTCATACAATAAAACATTTTAAATATTAAAACATCTCTTATTATATTACAAAAAATACAAAAAAAAAAGAAAAATTTTAAAAAAAAAAATAAATAATAAAAAATTTATAAATATAAAATCTCTATTATTTAATAATTTAAATCTCCAACATACAATAAAATTTATAAAAAAAACCAAAATTATACAAAAAAGTAATTAAAAAAAAAAAACTAAAATTAAAATAAATTGAAAAAATTTTGAAAAATAGATTTATAATTTAATTAAAAAAATTTTAGAAAATCAACTATGGGATTATAAGTAAAAAATACCAAAATAAGATTAACAACTTTTTTTTTAATAATAGAAAAGAGAAAAAAAATGTAAAGGGAAAAAAACTTTAAGAAAAATAATGGAAAACAAAATAAAAAGTTAAAAAAGATTAAAAAAAAATAAAATAAATTAATTATATTAATTTATTTAATTTTTAAATCAATTTCTATTTAAAATTATGATTTTCATTTGTTTGATTTGTTATTTAAAATTTTGGGTATGCTGCAAAAGAAAATTCTCTTCTGTCTGCCATAAGCTTCTAGCTTGCATGCGTGTATGATACATAATAATAATAATAATAATAAATTTATTTAATTCAAAATTTTATATTTAATATTCTTTAAAAAAAAAGTAATTATTTGTGGTCTATTCTCTCCATAAGTCAAATAAATTAAATTAAATCTAAAATGTGAAATTATATTTTTTTTTTTTTTTTTAAAAAATTATGGTTTTTGAAGAAAAATAATATTTATTTTATTTTTGAATGCAGAATTAAGTATACCTTACATTATATTTATAAATATGTTATAATTATATTAATAAATTTTTATATAATCCATCATTTTAATTTTAATTTTTTTAATTTTTATTATTTTTCTTTTTTATATATTTATTTATAAAATAATTTTTTTTATATAATACACATTTTATTTTAGTATATTTGTATAATTTCTTTTTTTTATTATATATTATATATTTATAAAAATAGGTTTTATGTTTTAAAATATAAATTCTATATTTTATATTCTTTTTATATTTAAAATTTTGATATTTAATTTTTTAATAATTATTATATTAATTTTTAAAATTAAAATTGTAATATTATTTTATTTTTAAATATTTTTTTTATACAAAAATTTCTTTTTTTAAAATATTAAATATTATTTTTTTTATTTTTATTACTAAAATTATTAAAGAAAATTTTTTATTTTATAATTTTTCTTTATTTATTAGTTACTTTAGTAATTTTATTAAAAATATTTTAAAATTATCTTTTTTTATTTTTTTTATAAAAGAATTAATTTTTTTTTATTTTAATTTTTTTTTATTTATACTTTATGTATGATTATGAAATTTTAAGTTTTTATTTTTAATAATTTTTAAATAAATTTATTTATTTTAATAATTTTTTTAAAAATTTTGTTTTTATATTTTAAAACTTCTTTATTATTTATATTCTTATTTATTATTAATATTAAATTTTGTTTTTTATTTAATAAAATATTAAATATATTAATTTTTAAATTATTTTTTTAATATAGTATTTATTATTTTTTTGTATTTATTTATTATTATTTTTAATAAAATTATATTTATTTTTGGAATAATAATTCTTTTATTTAGTAATAATAATATTTTTTAAATTAAAATTATTGTTTTTATTGTTTTTATTATTTTTATTATTTTTATTATTTTTATGGCTTTTTTTATTATTTTTATGTATATTTTATTTTTTTGAATTATTTTTTCTATTTTTTTTTTAAAGTTTTGGATTTTTTTTTCCTTTTCTTTAATTATTTGTTTTAATTTTTAATTTTAAACTATTAGATTTTTTATATTGTAGATTTTTGGGTTTAAATTGATTGATAATTGTTTTTTTTGTATTTTATTTTATAATTTAATTGGTTGAGTGGTTAAAATTAATTTATTTATTGAAAGATTGCTTGGCATATTTATTTTCAATATTTAACTTAAAAAGGTTGTGGTGTTTTTAATATTCTTTTTTTTTTTTTTTTGTTTTTTTTTATTTTGTATGTAGATGATTGTAAAAGATTTTTAGAATTTTATTTTGTGATTTCTTTTTTGTTTTTTCAGTTTGTATTTTGTTTTTTGGTATATTTATTCTCTATTTTAAGAGTTTTCAAAAGATATCTTTTTATTTGGTTTTGGATATTTCGTTCCAAAGTTATGGGGGGGTCATTCGTTCCGAAGGTCGATTTTTTATATAAATATATTAATTATAGTGGAAAATATAAAACAAAAAATTCTTTATGTTTTAAAAACAAAAATAAAATATTATTATAAATAAATAGTGATGTTTTAAAAATAATATAATATAATTGTAAAAAATTTATAAATATAATGTAGTTAATTTAAAATTTTGTATTAAATTATGATAATATGGATTTAATTTTCTTACAAGAATTTTGGTTTTTAAAAGAAAATATTATAATTTTATATATAGGGTTTTAACCAATTTTTTTAAATTTAAAAAATAAAAAAGATTAAAATAAAATAATTATTTTTATAAAAAAAAATTTATTTTATAAAATTATAAATCAAAAAGATTTAATTAAAAATAAAGATTACTAAATTATTAATTTTAAATCAAATAAATTTGGGGAAATTAGATTTATTAATATCTATAATGAAAAATAAAAAAATAATAATGGGGAATATATAATAGACCGATTTTTTAATAAAATTAAAAACTATTGTATTAAAAAAATATTATTAATTAAAATTTTAATACTTATTATTTACTATAGAATTTTAAAATTAAATTTAATTTAAAAATAAAAACAATAATAAAATTAATTAAAAATAAAGATTTATAGTTAATAAATAAATTTAATATATCAATTTATTATAATATTAAAAAAAATAATAAATTTAAATCTTTAATTATTAATTTATTTTTTACATTTATTAATTTAAAAAAATTAATTATAAATTAAAAAATAAATGAAAAAATTAATATAAAATTAGATTATAAAATAATTTTAATTAAAATAAAATTAAAAAGAAATGATTTAATAAATAATTTTTTATTAATTAATAAATTTAATTAGAATAAAATTAATTAGAAAAACTTTAAAAAAAAATTATTAAATCTAAATAAAAGTTTAAATAAAAATAATTTATAATAAAATTTTTTATTTTTATTTAATAAAAAAAGGGAAAATCTTAAAAATAATTTGGAATTTACAATATTTCTTTTTTAAAAAAATTTAATTTTAACAATAGAAAGATTTATATTAATTTTAAAAATAATATTAAAATTAAAAATTTAGTAAAATAATGAAATAAATAAAATAAGAAAAAAAATGTTACAACAAAAAAAAATATAAAAATTAAATAAAATTTAACAAAATTAAAAACTATTTAAAATAAAAAAAAATAAACATTTTAAAAAAATTAGATTTTTTAAAAAAATTAGATTTTTTAAAAAAAAATCCTAAACTAATTTTTTAGAAAATGTTAAAGATAAAGAAATATTTCCTACACTTAATTTTTTTAAATTTAGAAAAATTTAAAAAATGTTAATCTAATTTATAAGGACAGAAATACCCTTAATTTTGAAAATAAAGCAAAAATATTAAAAAAAGTATTATTTTTAAAACCACCAAAATATAAAAAAATAAATTTATTTTTACCAATAAAAATAATAATTAATAAAAAATTAATTAAATAAAAAAAAATAAAAAATAATAAAATTAAAGAAGTTATCTTTTCATTTAACTCCAAAAAAGTATTAGGATTAGATGGAATTAATTTTCTATATCTAAAAAAAACTTATGAAATTATATTGGAAAAATTTAATGAGTTATTTAAATAATTATTAAACAATGATTATTATTTAATTAGTTTTAGGAAAATAATTAGGGTAATTCTATTTAAATTAAATAAATTGGATTATAATATTCTAAAAACTTATAGAATTATTAATTTATTAAATTATTTAATGCCTGTTCAAGTCCTTCGCTTATTTAAAGCGAAAAGTAAAAGAAAGAGACTTAATAAAATAGGAAAAAAAATATATAAAACAAAAAAACAAACCAAATTATATTAATAAACCAAAGTTAAAAAGAAATAAAATATTTACTAAATTCAGTAATAATTTTATTTCTTCTTTAACTTAGTTAAAAATTGGGTATGAATACTTTAACAGTTATTTATATAATATTCTAAATTTTGGAATTTTAAATAAAAATTGTATATATAGGAATAAACTTCAAATACCAAAACACTTAATTATAAAGTATAAACTTTATAATAAAGAAAAAAAAATATTAAAAAAGAAACTCAAAAAAGTTAATAAATAATTAAATTATTATTTTTTATTATTTAATAATAAAAATATAATCTTTTTAGAAGAGTTCTTAAATAAAACAAATATTGTAAAAAAAAAATGCAATAAAAATCCTAAAAATGGTTATTTTATAAAATAAGGAAATCTGGAAGTTTAATAATGGAAAAATTCTAGAGATAAGATATATTATTTTAATATTACATCAAAATGGATGGGTAAGAATAATAGATATACAATATTATTCTTTTAATGGAAAAAAGAAGAAAAAAACAAAAGAACTAGAAGAAACTTTAAAAATAAAAATAAAAAAATAATAATAAAAATAAAAAAAATAATGAGGTGCAAAAAGCATGTATTTTAATTTCTTTTCCTTCATTCCGCCATAACCGAAAGGTTGCATGCGTGTATGATAAATAATAATAATAATAATAATTAAATTATTTAAAAAAAATATTAGAGAAAATAATAACAAAAAAAATAACTTTTCTATCAAAAATTAATAAAATTTTAAATCTAGAACAAATTAAAAGTAGAAAATAAAGATTTGTAATTAATGCAATTCTATTCTTAATTCATGATATAGAAATAGTTATTTCAGAAAAATTAAAAACCTCTATTTTATTTTTAGATGTTAAAAAAACCTTTAATAATATTTCAAAAGAAAGGTTGATTAATACATTAAAAAACATAAATTTTTTTAAATAATTAATTTAATAAATAAATAATTTTATGTCTAAAAATTAATTAAACTAGCTTTTGATGGACAAAAAAAAATTAAAATCTATAAAAACTAAAATACCACAAAATTCTCTAATATTCTTAATTTTTTTCCTATTATATTTAACATTACTATTTAATTTATTAGAAAAAGAAATACTATTTATTATTAAATTATCTTATATAAATAATTTAACATTAATTACAACTAATAAAAAAATAAAAACAAATATAAAAAAATTAAAAAAAACTACAAAAATAGTTTTTAATTAAACTATAAATAATACAATAATTTTTAATAATATAAAATCAAAACTAATTTATTTCAAACCAAATTTAAAAAAAGAAAATAAATTTAAAGAATTAAATATTAAACTACTAAATAATACAATAATAAAATTTATTAATAATTTAAAATAATTAAATATATACTTTAATATAAAACTAAATTTTAAAAATTATATTAAAATTAAAATTAGTGTAACAAATAAAATTTTAAATTTTATTAAAATACTAGTAAATTTAAAAAAAAAACTTAAAACTAAAGCTCTAATATAATTATATAAAAGTTATATTTGTTCTATTTCAAATTATAAAACTAAGATCTAGTGGAAAAATCAAAAATAATAAAAAATTTTAAAAAAATTTAAATTAATTTAAAATAAAATATTAAAAAAAATAATAAAAGGTTTTAAAATAATTTTAATAAATATTTTAGAAGTTGAAACCTCTATTTTATTATTAAAAATCAAATTAAATAAAATATAAAAAAAATATACTTTAAAATTTTTTTTTTTTAATAAAAATTATTTTATAAAAAGGAAATTTTTAAAATTATTCCTATTTGAATTTATTTTAAAAAAAGAAAAAATAAATTTAAAATCTTATTTAAAATAAAATGAAAATAAAAAAAAAAAAAAAAAAAAGAATATACTTTTATACTAAATAGAATATTATTAAAAATTAACTTTTTAATAAACCCATATATGGGTTTCTGTCCGCCATAAGCTTATAGCTTGCATGCGTGTATGATACATAATAATAATAATAATAAACCCATATATAAAGATTAAAGAAATAGATATAAAATTTAATCCCCCTTAAATTAAAAATAAAAAAAAAATTAAATTAAACTTTAAAAAAAACTTACTTATTTATATAAACAGTTCTATGTTGAAAATAAAAAATAAAAATAAAAATAATAAAAAAGAAAAATCCTTAAAAATAGAAATATATAAAAAAATAAACAATAAATTTATTTTTGAAATTTATTTTAATTTAAGAAAAAGTATGGAAATATATGATATAGAATTAATTACTTTAAAAATAAAATTCAAAAAATCCTTAAAAATAATTAATAAAAATAAAAAAATAGAAAATATTTATTTTTTCACTAATAACCAAACCACAATAAAAAAATTGTAAAATTTAAATATAAAACCTAATCAAAAAATAATTTTAGAAATTTAAAATATTATAAATAAACTTAATTCTAAAAATATTAATATATTTATAAAATAAATCCCAAATTATTTTAAAATTATTAAAAACAAAAAAATAAATTACTTAACTAAAAAAACTATAAAAATAAAAACAAAAAACTTGTTCAAATCTTTTGTTTATTTAAAGTAAAAAGTAAAAAAAAAAAACTTAATAGAATAAAAAAAATATATATATAAAATAAAAAAATAGGTTAAATTATATTAATAAACTAAAATTAAAAAAAAATAAAATATTTACTAAATTCAATAACAATTTTGTTTTTTCTTTAACTCAATTAAAAACTAAGTATAAGTATTTTAACAATTATTTATATAATATTTTAAACTCTAAAATTTTAAATAAAAATTATATATACAAAAATAAATCTCAAACACCAAAACACTTAATTATGGAGTATAAACTTTATAATAAAAAAAAAAAAATGTTAAAAAAGAAATTCAAAAAAACTAATAAACAATTAAATTATTATTTTTTATTATTTAATAATAAAAGTATAATCTTTTTAAAAAAATTCTTAAATAAAATAAATATTGTAAAAAAAAAATATAATAAAAATCTTAAAAATAATTATTTTACAAAATAGGGAAATTTGGAAGTTTAATAATAAAAAAATTCTAGAAATAAAATATATTATTTTAATATTACATCAAAATAAATAAATAAAAACAATAGATATACAACATTATTTTTTTAATGGAAAAAAAAAAAAAAAAAAAAAACTAAAAAAAACTAAAAAAATAAAAATAAAAAATAATAATAAAAATAATAAAAATAAGAAATAATTTTAATATAGTATTTATTTTATAAAATGCGAAAAGTATATATTTTAATTTTTTTTCCTTTATTCTGCCATAACTGAAAGGTTGCATGCATGTATGATAAATAATAATAATAATAATAAGATGGAATTATTTTATTTTATAATACTTTTTATATTTTTTCAAAAAAATTTTAAAAAAATATTATTTTTTAATATTATAATTTATTTATTTATGGTTATTTAGGAATAAATCAAATTTAAAATTTTTTGATAAAAATATATTATTGGTTTAAAATGAAAAAATATATTAAAAAATATATTAAAATTTACAATATATATTGTTGAAATAAATTTAATTAATATAAATTTTACAGAATTTTTTAATTATATAATATTTTTTATATATTTTTTAAAATTATTATTTATGATTTTGTATAAAGAATACAATTTTTTTGAGATTCTTTTATTAATTTTATTTATAATAAAATATTGGTTATAATTTATAAATTTTTAAAAATTATTATCTTTATTTTATAGTATAAAAAATTTAAAATTAATAAATTTTAATATATCTATTTTTAATATATTTTTTTAAAATATGGAATTTAATAAAAATATATTTGTGATTAAGATTAATTTTTTTAAAGTAAATATTGGTAATTGATTATAAATTAAATTGGAATTAAATTTAATATTATTTTTAAAATATATTTTTAGATAGATGGAGTTTTTAAATATTTAATTTAAATATTAAAAATTTATTTTAGATGTTTTGTGAATTATATATAAATAAATTAATTATTTTTTTTATTTTTTGTTAAATTTGTATATAATATTTTTTAATATTTTATAATAAAATTTATTTTTTATAAAGTTTTATGTGGATGGATATTAAAAGTTTTTTTATTATTTTTTTAATTTAAAAAAGTTATATTTGATGTTAAGGAATATATAAAGAAAATGAAAGATTTTTATAATATTTTTAAAAAAAAATTTTAATTTTTATAAAAACAAATAATTTATTATTATAATTAAAAATATTTAAAAATTTTATTATTAAAAAAAAAAAATAAAATATATTTATTTATATAAAATTTAAAAATTAAATATTCTAAAAAATTTAATTTTTAAAAATATAGTTTTTATATAATTAAATAATAATTAAAAAAATATTAATATAAATTAAATATATTTAAATTTTTAAAAATATATTAAATATTTTATATTTCTTTTTTAAAACTTATTTTATTTAAATTATAAAAAAATCTAAATAATATAAAAATTAAATATAATAATTATATTAAATATAATATTAAAAAAATTTTTAAAAAATTTAATAAAAATAATAAATATTTTATTTAATAATTTTTATTTTATAATTTAAAAAATAATTTTTAATAATTAAAAAAATATATTTCTTTAAAACTTATTTAATTTTATTTAAAACAACTTAAAATATTTATTTAACAAAATATTACAAAATTAAAAATTTAATAAAAAAAATAAAAAGTTTTTAATAAAATATATTATTTTAATTTAAAAAAATTATAAATATAAAAAAAAAATTAAATTATTTTTTTATAAATATTTTTTATAAAATTATTTAAAAAAAAAATCTTTTAATTTTAAAAAAAATTTAAAAAAATATTAAATTAATTTTTTAAATTAATAAAATAATATAATAATTTTATCATTATTTAAATAATATTTTTTAAAATTATTTTTTTATTATTTATTTATTTAAAATCTAAATTTTATATATTATATTTTAAATAATTTAATTATTTTTAAATATTTTAATTTTTAATTTTTTTTTTTAACTAAATTTTTTTTTATTATTATTATTTTTTTATAAATAAGATTTTTATAATATTTATTAATAATTCTATATATTTTTTTTAATAATAATCTATTTTTTTAATTATTTTTTAAAAATTTTTTAAAAATTTTAATAAATTTTTTTAAGTAATAATTAATTTTAATTATTAAATTTTTATTTTTTTTTAATTTTCAATAATTCTTTTTTAAATTTTATTAAATTTTATAAAAAATTTTATAAATTATTAATACTTATAATTTCTTATTTTAAAAATTTTTAATATTATTATTATTATTATTTATTATATATGTATGCAAGTTATAAGCTTATAACAAACAGAAACCTATTATATAATGGTTAGTGCATATAAACTGCATCCCTATTATATAAATATATAATTAAATTAAAAAAAGAGTTTTATAGATAATTTTTTTTTTAATATTTGAAATTTTTAAATTATGGTATTTTTGTACAAGTTTTAGTACTTTTTTTATTGTAAGGTATTTGTTGTTGAAATATTTTTTGTTGGTCCTACTCTAGTATTCTTCTCAATAAGTGATATATATTTTTTTTTTTACAAAACAACTGTACACATTGTTTTAATGATATTGTTATTATTATAATATATTTATATACATCTTTTTACAAAGATTATTTTTTTTCTATGTATTTATATGCCTCCCATAGAGTGGTTTTACTGTTATTAAAATGATGTAGGTACACTTGACTTTTTTACTAAAATCTTAATAAATTTAATAATTTTTAAAAACAACAAACTTGTTAGGCTTAAAAATCAAAAACCCTTATTCAAATTGTGTTAAATAATATTTAATTAATATATTAATATAAACAATATTAGTTTATCTCAATTCTGTATAACAAAATTTATAAAATTTTTTATTTTGTGAAAATAATAAGATTCGAATTTATAATGTTTAACAGAAACCAGGAAAACAAAAAAACCCTGCTTTTTTGAATGACCCCATGATGACAGCCACACCACTGCACCACACCTCCTTTTAATATTATTGAAAAGTTAAATTTCAAAAATAATTTTTATAAAAAATATAAAAATATATTTATAAAAAACTATATTATAATTTACTTTTTTTATTTTAAAATAAATTAAATATTTTTAAAATTTTTTTATTATAATATAAAAATAATTATTTTTTTAATAATGATTACTCGTGTGTTGCAGGTTATAATAATTTGCAGCTTGTGATAAACAACTCCAACTTCAACTCATTCTTTTCAATATTGAAATCTAATACCATATTAAATTTTAAAATTATAAAAAAAATATTTAATTAATTATTATTTATAAAACTTCCTGGTGATGTTTTTGTAGATTTATTATTATTTAGAAAGGGGTTAAAATCATTATTGCCATTAGTTTAATTGTTAATTTGATTGGAAGATATATTTTATCTTTTTTTATTGTTAATAAAAATGGTATAAAGTATAAAATTTATAGATTTTTTTAGTAAATATTTATGATATTTAGATTATTATTTTTTTTGTATTATTATTTTTGATTTTTGATTTTGATTTGTTTTTATATGTTATATATTTGTGTTGGTTATTAAATAATTTTTATTTTATTTTAATATTAATTAACATCAACTACCATGTTGTTATATTTTTTTATAGATTATTTATAATGTTTTAAATTATGTTTTTAATAAATTATAATATATAATATTTTGTTTTATTAATTTTATAAATATATTTATAAGATAATATTACAATAGAAAAATATTATATATAATAAATTAATTTTTAATATTAATAATATTTTTTAAAATTTGGAGTATTTATAATAATTTGATATTATTTAATTCTATTATTAAAAAAGTTACCTTTTTGTATTATTTAATAATAAAGTTAAAATTATATAGAAAATATTTAAATTAATATTATATAAATATAATATTATTTTTAGTAAATATTTTATTATATGCTTTTTTAAATACTAAATAAAATTAAGATTTTAATAAAAATATTTAATAATTTATATTATATAAAATTTCAATAATATAAATTAAATAATATTATTATAATAATCTAAAAAATTTAATATTTAATAATTAAAAAAAATAAATATTATAAATAAATATATATAATAATTTAATACCATTAATATAATAAAAATTCAAAAATTTAATAAAAATATATAATTCATAACCATCAAAAATTAATAATTAATTTTTAAACATATTAGATAATATTTTAATTTATAAGTAGATTTTAAATTAATAAATTTATTTAATATTAAAAATATTATTTGTTTATTTTTTTTTTATAATATTAAAAGTAATTTTTTTATTATTTAAAATAATATATTAATTTTTTATATAATAAACATTTTTGCAAATAATTATTAATAATATTATTTTAATATTATCAATATTCACATAATTAATAATAGTAATATTTTTTTTATTGTTATTTTAAACTGATTAAACATATACTCTATAATATATAATGTTCTAATAATATTAATTTTGATTTATTATAATATTTTTTTTATCAAAATTTTATATATTATTTTGTTTTATAGTTTTGTTTTGAATAATAATTTAAAATTATAAAATATTAATATAAAGATTTAAATAATATTATCTATAGATATTGATTTATATAATTGAAATATAATTTAATAGATTTTGTTAAAATTATTATAATATATTCTTTATTTATATAATTTAAAATTTTATATTTTATTTAATTAGTAAATTTGTTTTTAAATTAAGATATTTATAATTAATAAAAATTAAAAATATTAAAATAAATTATTTAATATAATTTAAATATTTTATTTATAATAAAAGTCAAATAAAAAAGAAATTCCTAATCAAAATAATAAAATATTTATTCTATAAATTTTTACTTTTATAAAATATTTAAAAATTAATTAATTAAATAAAATTTTTAGATATTAATACTTTTAAGATAATGTTATAAATATTAATAATCAATATTATATTATTATATCATTTTTAAAATATTATAATTTCTAAAAGTTATATAATAAAAAGAGTTTAAAAATTTTTTTATTTTAATATTAATATCTATAATAATTATTTTGATAATAAAAATATTATTATTTTTATTTAATTTTAAAATTAAAAAAATTATTATAATAAAAAAAATTTTAAAAAATTAAGTAAATCCTTTAAATAAACAATAATAATATTATTTAAAAATTATAACAATAAAAATTAATATTATATTTTTTTTATAATTTTAAAAATTTAATATAACACTAGATTTTGATATTTAAGAGAATAAATCAAAATTGGAGTTGTTTATCACAAGCTACAAATTATCATAACCTGCAACACACGAGTATATATTATTTTTATTTTAATATTAAATTTATTAAATTTTTATATTTTTTCTTTATAATATATTATTTATATTATTAATTTTTTTTTTTAATGTTTTTGAATTTTATTCTAATTTATAATAATACTCGTGTATTGCAGGTTATGATAATTTACAGCTCGTGATAAACAACTCCAACCTCGACTCATTCTCTTCAACATCGAAATCCAGCGCCGTGCTAAATTTTAAAATTATAAAAAAAATATCCAATTAATCACTATCTATAAAACTTCCTGGTAACACTCTTGCAAATCTATCATTATCTAGAAAGGGGTTAAAATCATCATCGTTGTTAATTTGATTATTAATTTGATTGAAAGACATATTTCATCTTTCTTTATTATTAATAAAAACAATACAAAATACAGAATTTATAGATTCTTTTGGTGAACACTTATAACACTTAAGCTATTATTTTTTTTATATTATCATTTCTTGTTTTTAATTTTGATCTATTTTTATATGTTATATATTTATACTAATTATTAAGTAACTTCTATTTTATCTTAATATCAATCAACGTCGACTACCACATTGCTATATTTTTTTATAGGTTGTCTATAATGTTTTTGTTGTTGCTGTGGTAGAACAGCCATCCTCAAAGGTAGTTATAGTTGGGTTACTGATTATTATAGAAGTAGGTTGTAGTGAGAGTTTTGGTATTTGCTATTTTTATATTTATTTTATAAAATTATTTTTATACTAAAAAATAATTATTAATTGATATATTTATAAAGACTTATATATTTTTTGTGGTAGAATATATTTTGTATAATTATATATTATAAATAATATATTATAAGAATGAGAATTTTTTTTTATGTTAAAAATGATATATTAAATAGTGCATATATTTTTAAATAAGATTATTATTATGTTGAATACATCCTTTAGCAATAATTTTTTTTATAGTATAGAGTTATTTGATTTTAAAAGAGTTAATTATTTTTTATGGAGATTAAGTATTTTTTTATGCCTTTGAATAATTACAAAAGAGGGAATAAGATTGTTTTTTTTAATAAAGAAATTTGTTGAAAATATATTGATTTTTGATATAAAGTTAATATTAGGTTTAGGATTATTAAAGAATATAAAAGTTTAATAGTTAAGTTTTGATATTAATTAATTTTTTATAGAAAAAGATAAACTTCTCACAAAAACCTATACAATAAACTTTTTAATACACACAGTAGACATCAAACTCAGGAACTTATTTTTGAGCAAAAGTTTAAAAAAAATAATAAAAAATTTTTATTAGAAGTTTAAATTTTCAAATGAGAATTTATTTTTTATATTAGAGATTAAATTCTAAAATATAAAGATTATAAAATAAAAAAATTTTTATGAAATAATTATAAATTTTTTTAAAAATATAAATGATTTTAAAAAAAAAAGAATTTTTTTGTCAAATATGGGATTTGTTGATGGGATATTTTTATATATATTTATAGTTGTTTTTAGAGTATTTAGAGATGAATTTATAACTTTTTTTATTAAAATTTAAAAAGTAAAATATTTTAATAACTTGGAAGTATATATTTATTAAAATTATAAATAATATTTTATAAATATTTTTTTTATAAAGAAAAATAAAAATGATTTATTTAAAATTTATATTTTTTTTATTATAGTATATATTGTTATAAGAGATAATAGAGTAAAAAAGAGATTTAAAAAAAATTTTGAAATTTATAATTTAAATTTTAATAAAGAGGATAGAAGGTTTGGATAGAAGAGATTTAAAATAAATTTATATTAGAATAAAAATAAATTATTTTTAAAGAAGGTGGTAAATAATTTATGTGGGTATTGTAAAGAAAGAGGGAATTATTTCTATTTTAATTATAAAAAAAAGGATTGTTTTAAGAAGGATTTATTTAAAATAATAACTAAAAATAATAAGAAATTTATTATTTTTACTTTTTATATAATAAAAAACTTATATAAATAAAGTTATAAAATTTATAAAAATATTTTTATATTTAGATAGAATTTATATAATAAATAATATATAGATTTAAGTATTAGTAATTAAATATTAAATAATTTTAACTTTTTTAAAATATATTATTTGTTTTTAATTAAAAAAAGAATTTTATTAATAGATGATTTTTATATATAGGATAAATATTGCTTTAATAAAAATTAATATATATAAAATAAAAAAAAATAAAATTTTTTATATACTAAAAATAATTTTAAATTTAATAATAATAAAGAAATTTATAAATTAAAATTTTAATATAAATTTTAGTAAAATATATTATTTTATAATGTATAAAGATATTTTTATAGGTAGAGTTTTAAAAAATTATATAATAAATTTTTATAAAATAAAAAAAGTAAGTATTTAATAATAGTTTTTTTTTGAAATAAAATTAGAATATTATATTTAATTTTTATAAATAAAAAATGTAGTAGTTAGAAGGTAAGTATTTAAAATAAATAAGATATTATTTTTTAAATTACTAAAATAATAATATTGTAAATTAAACCACTTCTATTTTAAAATAATTAAAAAGATTTTTTTTTTTATAAAAATATAGGATTATATCCTACTAGATAAAATTAATTATATTTATGAGTTATATATTTATAGTAAGTAAACAATTATATTAAATAAAGTTTTAATTTATTAAAAAGTTATTAAATTCTTAAAATTTATTTATATAGATTTTATGGGTTTTTGGTAAGTAATAGTTTTATAAAATAAATATAAAATCAAAGATTTTAATAAATTAATATTTTTTTTAATAAAATATGTTTTTGTAATAATAAATAATTTTTTTAGATATAAATAAATAAGATTTTATTTTTTTAAAACAAAGTTCAAAAATGAATTTATTTAATAAGTTATTATAAAAAAATAATATTTAAATAAAAAAGTATTCAAATTAAGAATAAATAATACTAAAAAATTTATTTTTATTAATATAAAAAACTTTTATAATTTATAAAAAATAGAAATAAAATTTAGTAAAATTTATACAACAACATAAAATAACAAAATAGAAAAAATAAATTATTTTATAAAAAAAATAAATAATTTTATATTAATAAAATTTAATTTACTAAAAATTTTTTAAATAAAAAAATTTAAAACAACAATCCATATATTTAATAAATATCCTATAAATTAAAAGAAACTTTTTAAAATAAAAAAAAAAAATCTTATTCTTACACCATATAAAAAATTAAATAACCATATTCCAAAATATAGGAACCTCTATCCTTTCAATTACTATATATATATTATTATTTCTAAAAAAAAAAAATAAAAGTTTTTATCCCAATATAAAATATAAAAAAAAATTTTAATAAAATACATAAAAAATATTAACCAATACAAAATATAAAACCTCTCAAAAAAAATAATTTTTATAATAAAAAATACTCATATAATAAAGAATTTTTTTTCAACTAAAAAAAATTATAATTTTTATTTTAAAAATTAAAAAAAGTCTTTTTTTAAAAAATTACCTCTAATAAAAATATTACTTACTAAAAAAAAAAAAACTATTAAAAATAAAAAAAAAAATCATTTTTAAAAAAAATTAAAAAAAGTAATAATTTTTAATAAAAAAAGTAACTTAGTCAAAAAAATAATAAAAAATCAAAATTAAAATAATAAAAAAGTAACACCTTCAATTTCCCCAAAATTTCAAAAATTTTTAAAAAATATAATTATACCACTCCACTCTAACTCAAAAAACACAAGAAAAGATAATATTTTTAAATTACTAACACCTCACTCTCAAATTAAACTAAAATTTTTTAATAAAAAAAAAAATTTAAAAAAATCAACTCATATAAAAACCCATATTACACAAGTAACAAACATAATAAATTAATTAAAATTTTTAAATTTAAAAATTATTCTAAAAATTTTAAATACCTCTTTATAAGAAGAAATTATTTTTAAAGAAATAATTTTTTTAAAAAAGAATAAAATTTTTATTAAAATAAATAAAGTTTTTTTAAAATACAAATATATAAGAATTAGATAAATTTTTAAAAAAAAAATTAAAATTAACAAAAATATTTTTTATAAAATAAAATTAATTATTAAAAAATATAAATAAAAATATAATATTTATTATATATAAATTTACATCCTAATAATAAATTTTAGAATTGTCAAAATTATTTTAATTTTAATAACAAACCTAAATTTATATATATATCAAATAAATATAAAAATAATTTTTCTAAATATTATCCTATTTTTAATAAAAAAAATATATATAAAACTATTAATAAAATATAAATATAATAATTTTATTATTATAATTTTTTTTCTATTAAAATTATTATATAATTTAAAACAAATATTATACCTTTAAAATAAAAAACTTTATTTTCTTTTAATTTTAATAAACTTTTTATTTAAAATAAAATATTTTTAAATAAATAAATATTTTTATATTAAAAAAAATATAATTATAATTATTTATATAAATAATCTACTCATATTTTTCTCAGATTTTTTTAAAATAAAAAAAACCAAAACTATTCTCAAAAAAAAATACAAAATAAAAAACTTAAATAAAATAAAAAAATTTTTTGATATAAAAATAATTTATAATAAAAAAAAAACTAATTATATTTAAACTAAAAAAAATATATATATTCCATACTAAAAAAATATAACTTTCTAAAAATAAAAAATAAAACAATTTTTATAACATCTAAAATTATTCTTTTAAAATATTAATAAATCAATAAATTTTTATTTTTAAAAAAAATAATTTTATATAAAAACATACTTAGTAATATAAATTATATAATTTAAAAAATAAAATCTAATATAACTTATATTATTACAAAATTAAAATAATACTTAAATACTTTATAAAAAAAATATTAAAAAATTATATTATAACTTTATAAATACTTATCATATTTTAAAAATTTAAATATAATCTACAAAAAAAGTAATATAATATTTAAAAAATATTCTAATATAAATTAAAATCAAATTATAAAACCTAAAAAAATAAATTACAAATTTATATCAAAATATATATATAATTTTTATAAAACAATAATATTATAATTAAATAAGTTATAAATTATAATAATTACCTTTAATATAAAAACTAAAATAATTATAAACAACCACATTAAAAAAAAAACTATATAAATATATAAATTAATAAAAAATATATATTATATAATAAAATATTTTTTATAAAAAAACAAAAATATTCTATCTATAATTCTTTTTATAAATAATAAAAGTATTATTATAATATTTATAAATTTAGAAAATTAATAAAAAATTAAATACTATAATATTACTTATTTTTAAATTAAAAAAAAAGTTAGAAATAAAGAGTTTTTTCTGACTTTTATATCTATTATTGAAATAATAGTAGATATATTTATGAAGGCACTATCTTTACCTTTGCATAATAAACATATTATAAATCTTGGTATAATAAAATTATAGAGCTTGAAATTTTCAAAACAAAAAGAAGAGTAGTTTAATAAGAGTACCTAAAAAAGATCCATTAAAAATTAAATACAAAAAAAAAAAAAAAAAAAAAAAAAAAAGAGAAAAAACATTTCCCAAATCAAAATCTTTATACATATAAAACCAACTAACTTCTAAAAAAAAGAATTTGCTAATTAAAAAATATATTACTACTAAATCAACTTATAATAATTATAAAAAAACAAAAACTCAAAAATCACTTATTATTAACATAAATATTTATCACACTCTCAATATTTATTAAGATTATAACCCAAGTATAAATCTTTTGTAACTAAATATGTTTTTAAATAATAAGAACTATAGTAGTTTTAATTAATAATAATAATAATAATAATAATAATAATAATAGTATTTTAGTTAAGATTTACTACAAAAACATAAAAAAATTAATAACTTACAACTATAAATACAATATTCTAACAAAAAAACAAAAAATATAATATAAAAAAAAAAAAAAAATTATAATAAAAAAATACATACTAAATATATTTAAAACTAAAAAGTATTGCATAATAACAAAATCAAATACTAAATAAAGAAAAATAACAATGAATATACTATTTATAACTAAATCTCAAAATTAAAAAAATTTTTAAAAAATAAAACATCAAAATTAAAAAAAACTTACTAAAAATACAATTTTATTTTGTTTTCAAACAGGGTTTATACTTAATTTGTAAATTAACTAAAAATTAATAATATTAAATATTTTAATTTTTATTTTATTATTAATTATAATATTTTTAATAATATATTATTAACTTATAAATAATAATAAAAATATATATAATATATTTTAAAATATTAAAAATTATATTTATATTAAAACTTTTAAGAATATAAGAAATAACAACACTATTACTAAAAATAAAATTAAAAGAAATAATACTAACTATAATATATAAAAAAATATCTACTTATAAAAAATAAAATAAAAAAATTTATATAAAATAATATAAAAAAAAAAAAAATTAAAATTAAAAAAAAAAAAAAAAAAATTTTATATATATACTTAAAAAAGGTTATAAAGTATTTAGAAGTTTTATAAAAACACATTAATAAACTCTATATATTATTTGATCATATTTTATATACTAGTAAATTAAAAAAAAAATATAATATTATTATTATAAAAATATAGGTATATATTAAAACATTTTAAAATAATATCTTTTTAAAAATATCTTTTTTAGGAGTTTACAAAATTTATAAAAGATTAATAGTGTAATTAACAAAGTGAAAAGTTTAATAAAATATAGTAGTATAATAGAACATAATTCTAAGTTGAAATAGTTTTCTAATATAACAAGTCCATGTATAAATATAAAATATAATTATAAATTTACTAAAATCTAAAAACTAATAATATAAAAAATCAAAAAATATAGCATAAAATAAAATTTATAAAATTTATAAAAATAATTATTATATGATATATATGATGTTAGTGGATTTATACTTTATAAAATAAATTAGTATATTTAAATTTAATAAAAAAATTTTATATACAAATTCTTGTATAGACAGTAGTATATTTTTTATAAAAACAACATAAAAAATAGTATAAAAAACACTTAAAACAATAAGTTATAAAAAAATTTTAAAATTAAACAATAACAAATTTATATAGTATAATAACTTATAAAAAAATAAATAAATTAATAAGAAAAAATATAATCCTTTTTATAAAAATATAAAAACAGTTGAAAAAAATCTAAAATTTTAATAAAATAATAAATTATTTATAATATAAAACCAATTCTATAACATAGTACCTTTTTAAATCTTCACCTTTAAAATAATAACTAAATTAAAATATTATTACTATAATAAAATAATTATCTTTAAAAACAGTTATAATCAGATTACTAACTACTATAGAGGCAGGTTGTAGTGAGAGTCTTGACATTTGCTATTTTTATATCTATCTCATAGAGTTACCTCTATACCAAAGAATAATCATCAATTGATACATCTATAAAAACCTACATACCTTCTGTAGTAGAGTACACTCTGCATAACCACACGCCATAAACAACAGTTTTGAACTGTGTTTTTAATAAATTACAGTATATAATATTTTGTTTTACTAATTTTATAAATATATTTATGAGATAGTATTATAATAAAAAGATATTGTGTATAGTAAATTAATTTTTAATATTAATAATATTTTTTAAAATTCAGAATATTTGTAATAGTTTAATATTATTTAGTTTTATTGTTAGAAAGATTATTTTTTTGCATTATTTAATAATAAAATTAAAATTATATGGAAAATATTTAAATTAACATTATATAAATATAATATTATTTTTGGTAAATATTTTATCATATACCTTTTTAAATACTAAATAAAATTAAAATTTTAATAAAGATATTTAATAATCCATATTATACAAAATTTTAATAGTGTAAATTAAATAATATTATTATAGTAATCTGAAGAGTCTAACATTTAATAATTGGAAAAGGTAGGTATTATAAATAGGCATGTATAATAATTTAATACCATTAACATAATAAAAATTTAAAAATTTAATAGAAATATATGATTTATGATTATCAAAAATTAATAATTAATTTTTAGGTATATTAAATAACATTTTGATTTATAAATAAATTTTGAATTAATAAATTTATTTAATATTAAAAATATTATTTATTTACCCCTTTTTTATAATATTAAAAGTAATTTTCTTGTTATTTAAAATAATATACCAATTTTTTATATAATAAATATTTTTAAAAACAATTATTAACAGTATTATTTTAATATTATTAATATTCATATAATTAATAATAATAATATTTTCTTTATTACTATTTTAGATTAATTAAATATATACTCTATAGTGTATAATATTCCAATAATATTAATTTTAATTTATTATAATATTTTTTTTATTGAAATTTTATATATTATTTTATTTTATAGTTTTGTTTTGAATAATAATTTAAAACTATAAAATATTAATATAGAAATTTAAGTAATACCATCTACAAACATCAATTTATACAATTAAAATACAATTTAATAAATTTTGTTAAAACCACTATAATATATTCTTTATCTATACAACTTAAAATTTTATATTTTATTTAATTAATAAATTTGTTTTTAAATCAAGATACCCACAATCAATAAAAATCAAAAACATCAAAATAAATTGTTTAATATAATTCAAATATCTTATTTATAATAAGAACTAGATAAAAAGGAAATCCCCAATCAAAATAACAAAGTATCCATTCTATAAACTCCTACTTTTATAAAATATTTAAAAATTAATTAACTAAATAAGATTTTTAGATATTAATACCCTTAAAATAACATTATAAATACTAATAATCAATACCACATTATCACACCACCTTTAAAATATTATGATTTTTAAAAGTTATATGACAAAAAAAATTTAAAGTTCTTTTTATTTCAATATCAATATCTATAATAATTATTTTAATAATAAAAATATCATCATTTTTATTTAATTTTAAAATTAAAGAAGTTATTATAATAAAAAAGATTTTAAAAAGTTAAATAAACTTCTTAAATAAATAATAATAATATCATTCAAAAATCATAACAATAAAAATTAATACTATATTTTTTTTGTAATTTTAAAAATCCAGCACAATACTGGATTTTGATGTTTAAGAAAATGAGTCAAAATTGGAGTTGTTTATCACGAACTGCAAATTATCATAACCTGCAACACACGAGTAATATATATTAAATATATTATTTAAAAAATATTTAAAAATTTAAATTTTTATTTAATTTTTAAAAATAATTTTAATATTTTATATTTATACTTATTTATATAATCCTATATTTTTATATATAATTTTTCTTATATTTAATTCTTTTTTTATTAATATATTTTTATATTTATCTTATTTTATATTTTAAAAAATTTTTATATATAAAATTATTTTTAATATAAAATCTTTTATGTAACTTATATTTTATATAAACTTATTTATCTTATATAAAAAAATTTTATACAAAAATTTTATATAACAGAAACTTTTTTATAAAAAAAGAAAATAATATTACAATTTTATTATATTAATTAATTAAATTAAAAACTATATTTTAATATAATAAATATACTTTCTATTTTAAATTTTTTTTATCTTATAATTATTATTTATTTTATAATAATATATTTTTTATTTTTCTAAAATTATATTTTTATTTTTATATTTATATAAATATATTAATTAAATAATATATTAATTTATTATAATATATAAAAATTTTAGAATTTTATTTATTATATAATATTTAATATTAAATTTTTATATAAATATATAAACTATAATTTTAATAAATAATTTATATATATTAATTATTAAAAACACACTTATCATCTATAAATATTTTTTATAAAATATTATTATATATATAAAGATTTTAAACAATAATTATTTTTAAATTTTTTTAAAATTTTATTAATTAATTTATCAATTTAATTATATATTTAATTAAATAATATTATAATTTTTATAATTATCTTATTATATTATACTTTTTATTTAACAATTTTAATTATTTTATTGAATATTTATATCTTTAATTAAGAGTTTTGAATAATTAGAGTTGAGAAATATAGTAAAATACTAAAGCTGTTTTGGGAATCCTGCCAAGGAAACCTGGGACAGGTGTAACATAAATATTAATGTTTTAAATATTATATTTTATTTTAATATTAAACATAAACTAGAATTAATTAACAATAATCTTTCTATTTTTATATTTAATATATTAGTAATTATATTTTTGGGTTATAATTATTTAGAATTCAAATTTATACTTGATAAAATTTAAAAATTAATTTATATTAATAAACTTAAATTTATCAATATTTTAATTTTGAAGTAATATGTTTATTATAGTTTTTATATAACAAAATCAAAAATAAAAAGATTGTATTATTATATTAAAAATAGTATTAACAAAAATTTATTTTTTTAATATTATAAATTTATATATTTTAGAAATAATTTCAATTTTTAAAGTTATATTAGTACGTCAATATTAAAAAATTATTTTAAAAATATTATATATTTTAATAGCAGTTTTAAAACTTAATTTATTATTATTATTAAATACTTTAATAACAAAAATAAATTTAACTTCAATTATTATTTACAAAAATTAAAATTACAATAAAAATAACTGTTAAAAGGGGTATTAAAAGGGGGAAGATTAGTGTTATTGAAAAAGTGTGCTGCTTGCTTGTGTGCACCGCTCGCTTGTGGAATATGTTATATAATTTATATTTTATATAAACTTATTTATTTTATATAATAAAAATTTTTTATAAAAAAAAAAAATAATATTATAGTTTTATTATATTAATTAATTAGATTAAGAAATATATTTTAATGTAATAAATATATTTTTTATTTTAAATTCTCCTTATTTTACAATTATTATTTATTTTATAATAATATATCTCCCATTTTTCTAAAATTATATTTTTATTTTTATACTTATATAAATATATTAATTAAGTAATACATCAATTTACTATAATATGTGAAAATCTTAGAATTTTATTTATTATATAATATTTAATATTAAATTTTTATATAAATATATAAACTATGATTTTGATAAATAGTTTATATATATTAACCACTAGAAACACATTTATTATTTATAAATATTTTTTATAAAATATTATTATATATATAAAAAATTTTAAATAATAATTGTTTTTAAATTTTTTTAAAATTTTATTAATTAATTTATTAATTTAATTATATATTTAATTAAATAATATTATAATTTTTTTAATTATTTTATTATATTATATTTTCTATTTAATAATTTTAATTGTTTTACTAAATACTTATATCTCCAATTAAGAACTCTAAATAATTAGAATTAAAAAACATAATAGAATACTAAAGTTATTTTAGAAATCCTGTTAAGGAAATTTGGGACAGGTGTAATAGTAGGATTTGAGAGAATATTATTTAATGAAAAGTTAGAGTTTTTATGTATAAATATTTATTAACTTTTAATTAAATTTATATATAATAAATATTAGTTAGTAATAATAGAGATTAGTATTAAATAATTTAAGTTTATTTTACTTTTTGAAATACAATATTTCATGTCTTGAGCATCTACAAGACATGTAGATATAGCATGCGTAGCTTGACAACAGGATAACACAAAATGGACAGGCTTTTATTGGATGGAAGGCCTTCCATCCTAAGACACTTAAGGAACTATATTTTTTTCCTGATGAACATCCGACGTCGGAACGTTTGTGTGCGTATTTTCAACAAATATATATATATATATATATATATATTTTAAAACAAAAGATAGATTATAATCTTATTGAATATAACATTATCAATTTCTCATATTTAATCACAACCATAAGTTATCATCTAGGCTCTCTCCACATTTCTGTGTTCATCTGGCAGTTGGGTTCTGTCATCCTTTCAGACAAAACCCAGCCAATTAAAAACAAATTCTAGATCTATAGCTCATAATCATTGCATTTCTTTAGCTACCGTTTCTCTAAGTACTCCAACGCCAAGGCCGTTATGCTATTAACACCAATGTTTACAATCATACCCCGCGATTCCGTTTCACAAACAAACCCATAATAGAACGAACTCCCAAGAGGTATCATGGAAGAGACCACACCGAGCCACAAATTACTAAAACCCCTCTAAAGACTAATACAAATTAGAAACTATGCTACATCCTAGGCCGCTATTTGGGAACATAAAATTATACCGTAACGAGCACAGCCTAAAAGATTCTGCCGCTGCGGGATAGAGAAAAGACGTGTTACGCCGTATATTAGAACTCGAACATTCCTTTCGAACTAGCCGGCGTATGCACAAATCGGCTGTTAAGTGAGACTGACTGTTATTCGCGCGAACACTTGCCAATCCAGTATATCACCATGTTGGCGTTTGTAGCTCATACGGCTTTTAATCCCGGCAACCCCAGAAACGGCCAGGTTTTAGGCAAGTAGTGGCCGTTATGGGAAAATGGGTAGACGATGTCTCGGAGGACAATGAACTCGTGGTGGGAATATGAGTTAAGATGGTTGATGTTGTTGCATGTGTGTTCGTGGGCGTTGGGTCTATGCAGTCCCCAAACCAACCATATTTTGAGCAGGTCGCTGGAAGAGTAAGCATCAGTATTCACTCTAGTTTCATATTTGCTCGATTGCAATGGTGGTACGTACTCGAAGTGGTTGTTACAGATTCATCACTTGTGGATGTAGTCGCGGAACTAACTGTAGTGGAGGTTTCATCGAGACAGCCAAACCACCCGGGGTGTTCGCAGGTTGTTGACCTCGTGGTCGTAGTCGCGGTTGATGTTTTTCTCGATGTGGTGGTTGTGACACTTTCGTTATGGAACTTCCAATTAAAACAATCTGTGCATTCCTCGTCCTCTGGAATACACTTCGGAACAATGTCGTATTTTGGCATGACCTCGTCGATTACTGTTTTTATTCGATGCGAATTTCCATTGATACGCCAGCCGAGGTCGTTGACAACGTCATACAGACACAAGCTTCCCGTATGGCATTTTGTTTCCATTGCATAACCCCCGATCGAACAGAAGGAAGTTACACCGTTACAAACACCCATATAAATGGGGTCTGCGTTATTCCCGAAATGGTAAACACCGTCTTCACGGAGTTCTGATGGAGCTCTCGGTATGCCCAGCCTTTTTGCTGCCAGGGCCTCAGGTGGCGCTTCGAACGTAACCACCGGTAATCCGTATGTCAAACCCAACAGGGAAGAGACTGCCCCTCCTAATGAGTGCCCGACAAGCCAAACCTGGGCATCCGGGTAGAGGTTTGTGATATTATAGTAAAGATTTAGTGCAGCTCGGTAGTATCGGTTTTCCGCTTTGAGGGCGCTAGAGAGGCACGGGTTGCTACAGGAGTATGTGCCTGTATAACAATCGCAAACTGTGTTCCAAAACGCGGAAACCCTTGCACAACAGCAGGAAAAGAAGAGATTATCATTAACTTTGTCGTTGGTCTTCGTCTCTTCCCCGTAAAATATGGCGACGGAGGTTCCTTTGATGCTGATAATAACGGTCGAGTTTTTATCGTCGAGGAAGACATGCCCACGTAGCCCATCATTCTCCCACCCGAACCCTGCCGATTTATTCCACGGAGTGCCGACATCCCTCCAGTCCTCAGTGGCAGGAATATGAACATAGGCATTTGCGCTCATCTTGGCAAGATTGAGTACTGTCTCGTTATCTGTTATATCAGGGGCCAACTCTTCCTCAGTTGTCCAAGCGGAGATTTGCGTGTCTGATTGATATCCCCAGTATCGTGCGGCTGCCAGCCGCCCTTCAACACTCCCTATCGACCTATCCCGGAGCCGAGAGATATTGATAAGGCGAGACTTGACTCGGAGACTTGGGCAAGGCGAATACGGTTCGTTGTCGACTCCCCATATCAACTCATCTCCATCCACATCTAAACGTCGTAAGAGCTCGGGATACCTATTTGTTGGTCAAGTGAGTGAATATCGGCAAATGTGATAATCGAAAATATCTTGGGGGGTGCCAGCATACATTTCAGCGCCGTGATGGAGGACATGGCGCAATTTCTGTGCTCCTATATCAGCGAGGTGACCGACGGAAATGTGCTATCCAGGAGACATACGAATGACCCCCCACTACTCCAAAGCTCTACTTCATCTGGGGAGTCAATTATACCCGGCTTCTCGTCAGCCAGAACAATTTGGCTGGACCCGAGGGCCTGGGTCAGAGATAGTAGGAAGAGAAATATGATAAAAATCCCTCTTGAGTACAGCTTCCGGCCATCATGGACAAATCCAATGAAAGTCATGTTTGATTTATTGGAAACTAGATAGATGAATGCCGTTGGTTGTCGGACCACAATACAAATGGATCGCCGTGTGATGAGTGTGTAATTTGAAGAATTCCTAGAACTGAGTATTTAAGTCTTAAAGGCCGCCATAGCAATGATCAAAGCATCAGCAGAGTAGACGCGCTAGCTGTTCTATGTCAAGAGATAAGTAAGTAGGTAGGTACTAAGAAGTAGGTATACAGCAATATCAAGTTAAAGTAAAGTCAAGAAAAATAAAGTGAAGGGAAGTAAAATAAGCAAGGCAGTACTTTACTGGTATCTGAGATGTTAGTAGGTTGTCAGGGCCAGGGGTCTGCTCTCTGTCTTTGGGCAAGCACTTGGTTGTCCCGGTCGTCGTGATGACGAATCTGGGTTGTCATCCCCCGTGGCACATGGTGACAACACGGAGATAGTAACTTCCGACCGGAGATTCCCCGGCATCCGCATGAGCTGCCTCTGCTTTAACTATACATACAGAAGTACTTACTTACTTAAGGACTTTGTACCTAGTAGAATTGGTACTGCCAGGTACTAAGTACTTACTGAGGTAAATACCTTTGAGCTTGATCAGCCAATAAAGACCTACTTTTGAATCGATACTTCAAAAGATATAGTTGTGTCCTAACGTAAGTCTAGCTTCCTGCTTCATATGGGGTATGCATACGCTTGTTAAATACTACCATCCTTAAGCTCTCCTATGCCCTAAGATCACCAGCCTTCAAGTGAGCATGGCATCTTCGTTCCAAGCACAACAACCTCTCGAGAATGGTAAGCTGTCAGTTTCCCAGTTCAGCCGTCGAGTTATAAAGGTTATCTCATATGTGGGAAATGCACTCCCCTCCTGACCAAATCACATGTGAACCGGTCTCCATGCACATAGTTTCCCTTGCTGGCCTTCTTCAGATCTTTTAAGAGTGATATCTGAATTAACACCGCGATATGCACCTAGAAAGCTCATCACCCCGACCGACCAAAACCCTCGGGTCCGTTCGGTCTTTCACTCGTCTCGAATCGCAGACCCCATCCACCCGATCGCGATCAGCCACTCTTAATTCTACTGTTGACACAAACGAGCCATCGCCATTTGACGCGTTTTTGGAATCGAATATCACCTACGACTCTGTGGACCCTGTCAAGAGTTCTCATCTTACTGGATTAGAGGACCCTGAAGATCATACCTATGATGTTTTGGACAAATACCCCCCCGGGCTGGAACTTCCGGTGGAAGTACTGGAAATGACGGATAGGTAATAGTTCACATGATGTTGTTTTATTGTCGATCTGACCGAACCACCTAGTTTTATAGAATCTTTATCAGCGAAAGTCCACCCCGCACCGGTTTCCATTGATCTACTCAGCGCCATGTTCCAGGACTTCTATGAAACAACAGCTACTGCAATATCCGCGCATGTTTCTAAACTTTTCGATCTACACGATGCCCAAGCTCCCGACCAACCTCTGGTTTCGATGAATGAGATCGCGCAGAGGAAAAGGGATAGGAAAAGAATAGATACTCTCCGGGTTGCACTACAAGAGATGGTGGAGAAGAGAGTTACTGAAGCCGTGTTTGACAAGATATGGCGCCATTATGGAGCTGAAGATGAAGCGCGAGACGAGGCGTTGAGGAGCAAGACAATGGCACTGGCGGTTATTGGAATCGGGTTAAAGGAATTGGGGCTTGAAGAAAACATCAACGTGATGGAATTAAGGCCTGTTTGTGAAGGTGAACACCTTCGTCTTGACTGAAAAGCGTCCTCTTTCTCTTTCCACCCCACTAATCAAGTTCTATAGCACTCCAAAATTTGAATACTACTAAGTGTCCCCACGACAAACTTCATCTCCTGAAGATAGCCCACAAGGCAATAGTTGGTTAGCTCTCTTCCATTTTAAGCAAAAGATTGAGATTTATCCTTTATAAACGCCAAAACGTACCTACAATTAGACAACCACTAATCTTTGTACCAACAGATGCTCTAACTAGTGTCGTTCCATCTACCTCATCATCAGCAGATCATATATTGCCGATATTGATATATTCTCTCATTATCTCGCCACCCAACATCTATATCGTGTCGAACCTTCTGTATATCCAAAGGTTTAGATATCACAAAGCGATCGATGGTGAAGCTGCGTACTGCTTAACGAACCTAGAAGCAGCGGTTTCTTTCCTGGAGACCGTGGATATGGGGACACTCGCTTCCAATGAATCGCTTGTGGTAGCCCCTGTAGAATTGGAATCTGAAAGAATACCGATAGTCTCGTTGCTTCCATATGTCGAAAATACAAGGAATGGGGCTCTCGCTGCAATTGCCCCAGCTATCATTGATACGTCTCCAGCTGATGCCTCACCAAGACCCGAAACTAGACCCCAGAAAGAAACCTCGGCGGGTCTTTCGACAGCTGGCCCAACTAGACGAATGACTTATCTCACTCCGGTAGAATTTGCAACGTCAGCGGCTACAAGTGCAGTGAACACGGCTGACCAATCTTTGAAAACAATCAGCAACAGCCTAGAGAACTCTTACAGGTTCTTGTTTGGGAAGCTCTCTGACAAACGCACGGAGCTTCCAAAAACCCTGGAGGATGTCCGAAAACTTGTTGGAACTTCATCTCACGAGTCGGAGCCCCCAAGAGAATCCACCACTTATCATGGTTTGTGCCCCGAGAGCTTGAAAACAGCGGAATCCCATGGGGGTGATGGCCTCATCACTTCCATCAAAGAAGTCGAAATCTCGGAAAATAACCACAACACGAGGGAGGCAACGGTGAAAATTCTACCAGAGCATGAAACTATTACAGGTACGCCGCTCAACACCACTGAGTCCTTGCCTGGCCACGGAACAGCATATACGCCTATGGCAGATAGTGTTCGAAACCTGTAAGCCCGAACCCCGTAGCAAACTTTTCCACTTCTCATTACGAATATAAAGCCATATACCTAATAAGCATTTGCTACTGCCTGCGGTTGATATCAACAGAGGGAGTCATTTAGGAAGATTTGCAGGCAATATTAATGTGATCCGGTCCTTTTCAAGAGGCCAAGTGCCTAAAACGCCACCACCCGGCCCTAGCGGTACAAACTTTGATCCCATGGCCAACTCAAACAGCGCCCCCCCGGATAAACTCGTGACGAGGGTTGACCCTCCGATATCAAGATTCCTGGATACAGAAGCAGCTAACTTGAGAATTGGCGACGTTGATTTGCTCTTACAGGATTACCGGAGGCTGGCTGCGGCTCTCAAAGGCGCTGGCGCATTTCGATAGTGAAGCTCGCACTACCTGGGTACTTAAGTAAGTAGTTGGTGTCTATGTACTTAAGTATGTACAATTTTCATATGCCCGACGAGAATTGAGGTCTTCTTGGTGTTGATGGGCTGTATGTGAACTCCGTGTGTTGTCTGGTTTACGAGGCCAGGCTGTATTTTATCCCGAGTCAATCTAGCAATCACAACGGGGACCAGTTGGCCCGCTCAACATGATAGTCTACATGAAGGTTACAAGACTGAGTGCAAGAGTGCTTTGTGTTGACCAAGGCTTCACGTGTTGTATTTTTGTTCACAGATACTTTGCTCACTTTGCTTAAACACAAGTTATATTGCATAGAGCCGACTGCACTTTGCTGTCTCGGCCAAGTTGCCTATTATTAGTAGTGCACTTTACTCCGGTCTCGTTTGTCAGGCTGATTTCAGTCTCAAGGCATAGACAACCCGAGTTTGTTCTAGTAAGACGGCCCCAATGCCTCCATCCTTCGGGAATCACTTGGTCTTCACGTGCTTTATTATTTATACTTCCCTTCTATAACTCTTGGCAGTACCCATTTCAACAGTTGGGAATCTACAACATGCTCAAAGCCTAGTGGTTGGTTAACCAGTTACAAGATGCAGCAACTGCTAGACTATTTGATCACCCCGGAAGAGCTACAAATCTTCAAGTTCTATTACAAACGACGTTCAATCCCGGACCAAGAATATCCAGCCGATAAGAAAGATCCGAGGCACATCGTGGGTGTAAGACGCGACAATGAGCTCAAAGCATCGATACGGCTTAGTGGGAGGGTCTTCCTTGCGGGATCTGTTGTCCTTACAATAGTTGATAGACTTCGACTTCGGCTTCACCGCTTAGGCGCGCCTCCTTTTTGGTATGTATCTTGTTCACCCCCATTATTTTTGTGATTATTAACTCAAAGCTTTTGATAGGAACGGGCTAGGTGTAAGGATTCCATTATCCCTATCAATGTTGCTACTTCTACATCGGTGTCTTCATCGTATCGTAGTTCGCTTCCAGGGAAAGCTGCGTCAGTCTCCGGGTGAACACTCGCCTCGTATCCTACATACTTTACGGAAGACCTTACTTTCTCCAATAACATCATCCACCACGGCTGCCCTTTCAGGGGTGGCATTAGCTTCTATCCCATCCAAGGATGCAAGATTGACGATTTCGATATACGTTTTTACCAAAACGGCGGAGTATCTATTAAATGCATTTCGTGTTTCGGACCGGGCGCCCTGGGTGAGTGGCAACCCGAAAAGTATCTGTATATGGGTAAATACCTAGGTTCTAGCTAATTAAGGTATTTACATATCACAAAGTGGCTTGGAAGCTGGACCCTATTCCCGTTTGCCCTTGCCCAGCTCTTCCGGGGCCTTCTGGATGGAGAGGAGAGTATTCCGTTTGTAAGTTATGACCTTCCGTGGAGGTTCGGTGGGGCATTTTATAGGACTATCTAAGTGGTTCTTCCTAATGTTAACTATCAATATTTAGATATATCGAGAGGCCTTGATGACTTTCCCTGCGTCATATATGGAACGGAGTCAAGGCCATGCGATAGACCCTGGGATGGCCGATGTTGCTCGCCTTCAGTTCCCGTAAGTAAGTCGCAGCCCGTTGTTCATCTGTCAACAACTGATACCTTTTTCTCCCATAGGACCTTTGAATCAACAATTATTTTCCCTCGGAAGGAGCCGGTTAGTGAAGGGATGAAATATGTGTTTCGGGAGGCCCACCCTGCTATCCGCCATCTTTCGTGTGCCATATCGCATCCAAAATCTGTCTCCTGTTATGGGGCGTGGTTTTCATACTTTTTGCGTCAGTTCCAGAAGAATGCCAAGGTATTCTTTGTTTTCTACTCGATCTCGTTTTTGTCTAATATTCGGTCTTTCCGTGGGTCGCTATTGGCAGCCATATCTGAGGTCATACCCAACACGATTCGAACATCGGCCTTTGCAACATTGTCGGTAGCCACTTCCTGGTCTGCGCTTTGTATTTGCCAGAAGGTACTCCCTAAGAAACTTCTAGGCCCTCGGATATTTTATGTCTCGGGATTCTTTGGTGGATTGACGGCGTTGGTTGACCGTACGCAGAGTCACCTTTTATTTCTCGACGCGACCCGAAGCGCTCTTCTATCTTGGTGGAAGACAAACAGGCGGCCTAGGTGTCTGTGGAGGATTCCGCCGCCCGAAATTCTCCTTTTTGTAGCTTCGATTGCCACCCTTAACATTTTATATGACCTCCAGCCAAAATCAATTGCTAGCAAAGGAGCAAGAGAATTAATTGAGATACTAAGGGGTTCACCCCGGCTAGTGATGGGTGATTCGGCTGTGAGCGAGTCGCTCAACTCTGTGCAGCAGCCATCGACTAGGGGGAGGGGGTTGGCGCCGGCATGATATCCTGACATGCAGGAGGCCACTATATAAACTAACTTCGTGAATGGGAAAGGTTAAATACATGAGCTTTGTGCGGGCCGTCTGGCCCAGCCAGCAAAATTTATAAAGCCTTGTTTCTATTGTCTCACCACATCCACAATGTTTTGTAAGGCAGAACTCTAGAATTAAGAATGTCATATTCGCTCTGCTTGATCCAAACCTCATTTGTGCTCGTTAGCTTTCCAAAAACGCTTGCACCTTTCCAGACTAAAACCTGAGGGTCAAGCTCGCGCGGTGGACTGCTGATGGTAAGGTTCCCAAGGCCCCCCCTTTGCCGGATCAGCCTTTGTTTATCTGATTAGTAATTATCCTTCAAAAACGTTCAGATGTGCGATTTTCCTAATCATACCTTTCTTCGAGCAAATGATTGAGTCCTGCTGTAAGACTGCCACCACCGACGAGAAGGATCCCGGAGAAGAAATCTTTACTTCGCTTTTCATCACCTTTGGCTGCATACCTTATGCTCTCCATTATTGCAAGGTCTAGAGGTAGCATAGGCAGGGCTTCGATCTCGAGTTCTGGGTCGCCTGGTTCCGATCCGCCGGCTTTGCTGTTGTTGTTCCCGATGATGGCTTGGTTGGCACCCTCTGGTATATCAGACGTATCCTCTGGCGCAGGCGAGCCTCCGTGTGGTGTTTTTGAGGTGCTTTCGAGGCCTGGTGTTGGTGCTGTTAAGCTACTAATAGCTTGCCGATTGGAGACCCCCAAATTTGTATCATCTGCCATCTCAATATCTTCGTTCACAGTTGTAGGCAGAGTTGCAGTAGCGGGGTGACACAGGGAGTTCTGTGCTAGCGATACCGGATCATTTGGGATGTTGTCGTATAAGTCGTAAGATCTCTCCCACAGTGATCTTCGCCCTCTGAGCTTATCGGTTATATCCAAGATTGCAGGGTGAAACAGGCTGAATGGCGCGAGATATACTTCATCGTAGGTCTTGAAGCCATACTTGATGGTTTCTTCCCCTGGTGCACGAACGTGAAAGTTGTGAAACTGAACAACAACATCTGCCTCGTTGAGACTTGTATATTTTACCTTGAGATCTTCTGCGAGAAGATAATCATAGCGACGTAGGAGATTAATATCCGAGTATGGAAACGAATTTGTGAGGATCATCTGGGTAAAGACCGTGGTTACGTCGTCGCCACCGAACTTGAGGTTTAACCTTGAATCCGGTATCACCATTCCCTCCTCGACACAGGATATTGAAGTTTTCTGGGCGCCGATGTCGACAATACAAGCGGACGAGAATCCAGCCCCGTATGTAGCGGCGACACTCTCCTGCATTAGCTGTTAGTACAAGGTAGCAAACGTATTACTGGTGCCAAGAATACCTGAAAGAGGCAAACCTGGGCAAATCGGAACTCTCGAAGCAGCAAATCCAACATTTCCGTGACGTAAACCCTGTCGTATAGATCAGGTATTACAAGTACTGCTGACAGCCCCTCATAATCCCCCGCCCCTATGTTAAGTTCCTTCGAGAAACTTTCCCGCAGGATTACTGATACATCTTCATGCCACCGTCTTTTTGATATGTAGTCGTGTTCATTAAAAACCCCATCTCGCAATGGCCAGAAGAGCTTGTATCGCGGAAGTGAATTATCAGCGATATGTAAAGCCTCATGCCCAATAAAGTGCAGGAGACTAGTATCTACAGGTGTCCACTCCGCTCGATACGGGTCATTGTGCTCTTTGATGCTCTCTGGAACGTACTTTTTGTTGTGATTTATAACCCCTTCTCTAGAATTTGGTAAAACCCTACGCTTGTTTTGTCGCATCTGCATTTTCAGCTCTTGTGATATCTCGTTGAACACAACCTGGAATGAGGACTCGGCACAGGAAGGCTCCCTTTCAGCAAGCGAAGCAGATTTTCTACTACTTCCTCTTGTCCTTCTTTGAGTGGTATTGTCATCAACATCTTCTAGGTCTTCCTTCGGCTCCTCCTCTGTCCGGAGTCGTTTAGGGCGCGGATGGGAGTCTTCCTCCCACTCAGATTGTGCATGTTGGCGAGCAATGACGTTTGGTATCGTTTTTGGAAGAGCGTCAGATGCACGGCCAATCCGTAGGTTGCGGGATCCGGGATGTATAATAATCACCCTCGACCCCCATACTTCCGGATGATCTTCATCTTCCTTTCCATCAGCGCCAACGGTATCCTTATCAAGCTCACCGTCTAATATGAGTCCACGATCTTTGACCTCCTTATCGGGTCTAGAAGCTTCACTTCGCTGTCTCCAAACCAAAGCTTGGTCATCTCGCTTCAAATAGTCGCTATCAGCGCGTTAGTACCAATCGGAGAGGATAAAACGCGTTCGGGGGAACGAGAGAATATCCATGCATACGTGTAGAAATTCTTTTGGTTGATGGGATATATAACAGGCCACGAATGATTCTTCAGATTGTTATCGGTTCTCGCGAGCCCTGGTCAGAAGTCTGGATCAGGTTTCATTCGAACATTTTGGGGGATGCTGTCTAGGGGTCCCACCTTCATCCTTCTTAGATGGCTTATTCGTCTTTCTCGGTGGCATTCTTGGTGAAGTTCAGGAGCGTGATTTGGAACCCAGCTGTGAAGCAAATGGGAGATTGTTGTCTCCGGTGTTTAATTGAGTGAATGAACTAGTTGTAAATCAGGTCTTGAATTATGAGGTAAGATGCAGTTAAGCGCCGGTCTAGTGTTGAGACTGAGTTGCAGTCTCATAAACCAGGGAAAATCCACACGGTGTGAACTCCGTGTTGTCTGGTTTACGAGACCAGGGAAAATAACAACACAAGAAGGGTCACCGAGACTAGGAAAATAACACTTTCGTGAGCTCTACGAGACCAGGGAAAATTAATCTCGTAAGTTTTGTAACAAGACTTTGTGTTGTGTTGGTAAACATGTGCTCCGAAGTTGTGTTCCGAGACTGCAATGTGAGTCACGTGATCGATATATATTCTGCATCAATAGTTAAAACCCTTCTAATAATCCTGTTGTATCCCTTCAAAAATATATATATAGAAGAATAATGGTTTTTGATAAAGGTACTGTTGTAAGTTAATATAGAATAAATTTTGAAAAATAAAATCATTGAACACCTGGGAGAAGTGTCACTTTTGAATCTGTATTTTCCCCCTTAGTGGATATTTCCTGTACATGTACCAATTGGTACCAAGAAACTTAAAAAATATTCCAAATTCATGGGAGAGCACCTGAATACTTGGCCGAGTTTGAATAACTAGAACTATCGATAGATATCTACTTATCCAAGTACCTAAGTACTTAGTACTTAACTTACTTAGTACCTGTTCATAGCTAATTATCGTACTAGGTGTTTATTTGGTCTCGTATTGCAAGTTCCTTTTATTGTTAGACATAGAATTTGTCAATTATACAAGCTATAGTTTACAATGCATCTCAAACGCGACCCAGAAAAATACCACAGATGCAGCTTGAAGCCAACGTACATCTTATAACTACTACCAAAACCCTTGACCCCCCCATTCGGTAAGTCAGTCCGGGCAAGATTTCAAGCTCATTCGTTCCAAAAGTATTTTATGAGCATAGAGTTGTCCACATCCCCGAATGAGCTTGATATTATGGTCCTCAACTCTAGCCCAAGCCATATCTTTAGTATGCTCATATCTTTATTTAATATCTGGTGTCCCCTCTGTGCCCCAAGCTGCCGTAATATTGGCAAGCTACTTTTGAATATATCGATATTAGGGTCTAGCCTCCTACCTATGCCCTCAAGCAGCAATATGCTCACAACCACATTGATAAAATCCCCTTCTAGGCGAACATGATGCGAGCGTATCATTGACATAACCTCAGAGAGAACGTCTGCAATTTTTATCTTCCCAAGTGTGAAAGTCTTGTTTTTGACCCCAAGTACCAAATGTTGCATTCGAAGACAAAATATATCGTTGTCCCTCACGGAGTTGGGCTGGCGACATCGGCTCACCATCAGCTCACCCGCCCGGTACCCATCGAATTCGGCTACAGCGGTGAATAAATCTAGAAAGTTTTGTCTGTTTGTGGGAGATAGCTCTGTAACCAGCCCAGTATCGATAAAAACCAGTTGGAGCTTGAAACCCTCGTTATTTAGTTTGGATAGTTCGTTTCGCCACTGGGTTGGGTCGGCATTCAGGGGCCGGAGGCGCGAAAGCACCTCTTCTGTTACCTGGAATGAGTTCTCACTGTGCTGATGCTCCTGCTCCTGTTCCTGTTCTGTAGAATGTGGACGAGGACGAGGACGAGATGTCGTTGAGAATGGGAACGGGATCTGTAAGAAGGTGGGCGTTGAGGTTGGCTTGTAAAAACGTATTAAAATATTTCCGGGGTGGAGATCTGCATGCGCAAAGTTATCGATCAAGAGCATATGGAGAAAAGCGTCCAGCCCCATGTCCGCTGCCTGCTTTTGGAAAACACCACCGCCATTTTTCAAGAACGCTTCTAAGGGAACGCCTAGCGTGAATTCTTCCACTAGAACCTGCCGGGTTGAATAGCTCATGTATGGCATCGGAAACGTAACAGCGCTTCTATTCTTGAAGTTATTCCGGAATCTAAGTAGGTTGTTTGCTTCAATGCGAAGGTCAAGTTGCAGGCGCATCATTTCACCAAATTTATCTACCTCATCTGGCAACGATAGCCACTCGAGAGTTGGTAGAGCATTAATTATATTCGCGAAAATTTTCATAATGCGAAGATCTCGATGGACGAGCTGTTCGACATGGGGATGTAGCACTTTTATCGCAACCCAATCGCTTGGAGCCTGAGGGGCTGTAGATTTGACAAAAGAATCTAGCTTGTTGAGCAGCTCTTGGGCCGAGTGCCGTAACGATAGAGGTGTTGGAGAACTTGAACTTTGAGGCCCTGATGGTGCGAGATCCCTCCTTAATTTGGCGCGATAAACTTGAGCAACAGCACCCACCCCCAGTGGGACTTCATCGAATTCGAGAAAAAGTGTATCAAAGGAACGGCCGTTGAATGCTTCTTCGATAATTTTTTTGGTTTTCGAGAGCGAGTGAGCAGCAACATTTGAATGGAGCGTAGACATTATGGAACACATCTGCAGAGGGAATATATCTGTCCTTGAAGCGGCCCATTGTCCTAGCTAAGGAAAACATCGGCGTTAGTTTATACTTCTGTATGTAGAGATAGGAAGGACTTTATGCCTTACTCACTTTGATAAACGTCGGCCCAGCCATTTCCATAGATTTAACAAGATATCTGTACCACCATAGAGTGCCAGCCCTTTCTCCATCTTGAAGAGGTTTTCTAGGGCCTATCCATATTGCTGGCATAGTGATCATCACTGGAAGAAACAACAAAGCCAGATGAAGAAACCGCAGTGCGGTAGCTACCGGCTCCAGAAAATAAGCGTGAATGCAGTATCTAGCATAACCCAGCGTACCTCGCACAGAGAGTCCGCCACCCATCTTTTTATCCTGGTTTTCTTCCTCCGATTTTGCAAGCAGGCGGAGTTCTTGAGTCGGCGGTTCGACGTCCTTGGAATCATGATCACGGGAGGTAGCAGGTGCCAGAAAAAAGAGTGACAGTGATGTAAGCATAATCGAAGATGGAAGCAGTGGGTGTATTCTGAAATTAGCGTGAGGTCTGTGTTTCGACTGCCGCTGCGAAAATGGCGTCCAACCCGGCTGTTTGGGATTCAACTTTCCGATATCAAGATTTAGGACCAAATGGGGCCTTTCATGCCACCACAATCGTGGAGTCAATTGCTTTAAGACATAGGTGCTTGTGAACCGTGGGGTCTGGTGTAAGCATCTAGATGCCACACCGTGTCTCGACGCCATTGCGAGGTCGGGTTCCTAGTTCAAGCTGGATCGGGTTTGGAACAGGCAGATGAATTTGGAAGGGTAAAGATTGGTTGAAAGGAAACACTGGAGGGTTACGAGTGAAGTAAGCTAGATTTATAGAGGTTCTCAAGACCTGGGGCGAAACGGTACTGGTACTCATTGGCGATGATGGTCTAAATTAAAGGACGATGTATTAGCGGTGATGGTAATTCTTTGAGGTGATACTTGCATACGTCTATACTGACTGGAATTCAACTGGTATAATATTAGCACCGGAACCGGACCTGTAGCCGCGCCGTTGGATGATAATGCGCGAGCTCTTCCTTGCAAGGTCGCGGATTGAGACAAATACGTTACGTATAGAAATGTTAAACTTCCGTAAGAAGTGCCTAGCAAGTAAACATTACTTATTAGTAGGGAACTAGGAACCAGGTATAATGACGTCGCGACGATAGTGGAACCGAATTCCATATGCCTCAGTTACCTAAGTACTTTAACATGCTGACTTAAAGTACGTATATTCGTTGAGCACCTGCATTGGGTTGGGCTTTTAGCCGAGGCTTTGGCGTCTAGCACTGATTAAATAAGTACTTAAGTACTTACTTACCTAACTAAGATACTTTATACCTATAAACTCGAGATGTCATGTACATACATGTATCATCAAATCACAACAACATCACATGTCGGCTTCTGCATCTCCGCCGATTAATTAAGTGAAGCCTCTGATAACTCCATGAAATTCGTCAGTACGGTTTTCCGCAACGTTCCTGCGCTCAGGAGTCTTGCGTTTTCGGAGGTCCTTCTAGAGCATACGACATACACAACCACAATATTACGTGTTCGGGCCAAGCCCAAATCTAACGGCCTCACGACGCAAGCGTTTCCCCTCACAGGCTTTTACAAGCGTATATACACCTACCTAACTGCCCCGGTGGCCCCTGCTTGTGTGTTTGTTCCGTTTTACTTATGTTCGGAACAACGTCCATTGCGTTTTTTCTTCTCTCCTAGTTCTGCTCGAACATCCACAAACACCATCGGATCATCCTGCCTACTATCCGTCTAGAGGTAGCGACCATCAAAAACAACAAACAGCTCCAGATCCCACCCAACGGGTTCGCCAAGAGGACCAACTGACTTCTGCTCAGCTTGTATTTGGAAGCCGTCTTGTGGGGCCCTTGCGTGTGCGCACCAACAATGCGAATGATCAAGCGCGGATCATAGCAGGTATTTCGGTACCGCCAAAACCCACAGAGCCAGACAACTGTTGTATGAGTGGCTGTGTAAATTGCGGTAAGTGACTTAAAATGTATACCATCTGGATATTTGGAGTCTTTAAAGGTGGCCAGATAAGCACGGTGGTCAACGCTGATACCTTCCTGTTCGCTCGCAGTTTGGGATGTCTTTCGCGAGGATCTTGAGGAGTGGGCGGCTGCCAATTCCCGGGCGCAAAGGGCCCTCAAACGCAAATCTGAGAGTGAGATCTTTTCGACGATACCCCTCCAAAAAGATGCCGATTTGGAGGACGTCGTGGGCGGAGAGTGCCGCGAAGAATTCGATCAAGATGAGGACCAGGATGCCGTTCCCGGATCGAGTATGTGGGAAGGTTTAGAGGATATTCCGATTGGTATACGAGTCTTTATGGATACCGAAAAGGCTATCAAATCTAGAAATTCTGAAAAGAGCACAGTTTCAAATGCCTCTAACTTTAGTAACTAGGTAAGAATTGTCCTGGTACTGAGGTTGGAAAGATTCGGTACAGTAAGCCTATGTCCTGTAGCCCTATAACAACAGTGGCCAAGGTCTTGCAACTCGATTCGTTTGCTGAACGACTGAGTGTACAGCGAATAACAGGCTTCTTAATCTACATCTACTCCCTTTGCTCTCAGCTCCTTTTTTGCTTGATCGATCTCCTATTTCCCAAGTAAGTTAGCATTGTAATGGTGATATTAGAAAGGTTTGGGGTGCTAGTTACTAGAATCAATTCCCTATAAGCGTTCTCCTTATCTCTGAAAGTTAAGATACCCCATCCAAGGGTGAATAGTAAGTATGCCCCGAAGGACACAAGTAACCAAAATGGAAGCTAGACGACTCAATTTTGTTAGACCTTTGAATAAAAGCTGAGATCAATGTGGCGCACGCACCACCGGGATAATCTGTTCTTGAATGACTGGTGGGAACGGGATCAACTGCAAGTAGCAGGCAAGATATAGCTAGTGGATGGTTAGTTAAAGAGAACTACCTACTTAAGTGCTACTACTTATGGGATTGTAGATGGGGACAAACCGATGAGAACAACAGGCCCCCCGAGATTGTCTGCTGGGCGCGGGTCATGGCTGCCGAGTGGGATCGCGATTATGTGAATTGTCGGTTGAGCGGGATACTATAGTTGATAGTAATAGGAGGTTAGTCTAATTTCGAGACGGGAACCGAGGGGACCGGGCTATGTACCTAAACTACTTCTTAGTAAGTGATACTGTTCTCTATCGGTTTGTAATGTTGTATGCGAATGGAGATACCTATCGGATGGATCTTGGACAGTCTAAAAGGGCTCGTGTCCTCTCTGCGCGCCAGATCCCACCACGTATTCCCCCAAACACAACACAACTTGTTTTAATTAATGTTACCTATACTCTATCCTAGTTTGTGCAGATCTATTTACTAAGAACTTACTTCTTACCTGGTACCTAACTACAACCGCAACTTCAATCAAATGTTATATCTTCTCACCATCCAACAGCTACAAATAATTGCAGGTGTATCTGATGCAAAGTGGCAGCAAATTTTATAACCAATCACCAGCATAATGATGGACTCTCCAACGACAAGCATTCTGCCTCAGTTAGCAGAAGCACTCTCCAGCCCTCAGACCTTAGAGGAAGGATTGATACTGACATTAACTTCAACTATACGAGGAGACGTGGGCAATGAAGAAACATTACGGCATGCTCTAGAAATGCTTGCCGACGCTGCCCGTCAGGGTTAATATCCCGTACTGGTCACCTATTTTGGGTTTTTGATTTGCTGAGGACGGGGTATTTAGTTCCGTGGCGAGGCATATTCGGGCAAGCGGGGCTGCTTGCTGCCTGCTCACACAGCCTTCGTTTAGAAGAACCCGAAAATACATTGAAACAGAAGTTGAGGTTCATAGGAAACTGCTGTGCAGACAATGGTTGATAATCCCACCACAAACTAATATCGTCAGATAGCTAATCATCTCCTCCAGATTCAAATCGCGACATCATCATTGAAACCGGATGTTACGAGAAATTAGCCAACATTGCCATCGCAGTTTTGCCGCTACAACCTTTAGTCATGGTTGTGATATTTAACTTTATGAATGAGTATGGTATGTCACTCCCGCAGAAATCACATGGAAAAGTTGGCGCTTTAGTTTCTAATATAGAACCGATTCAATTACAGAAGCCGCTCAAAGACATACGTTTAAACACGGCTTAGTGGGCCTCATAGCCAAAATACTCTGTGAGGAAGATAAACGCCCGACTCCTGCCATAGAGTATACTCTGCGGTGCCTAGAACTAGTCCTCCAGTTAGGTTTGTACTCCTCATAAACTTTTGAGCTTGGTTAATCCCTTGAGTTGGTCGATTCGAGCCGCGCATTTAACTAACGAACAGTTCATACCCCTTAGATGTACCCCTTGGTGACAAAGCCAGCGGACTTATTACTTCTCTACTTGACTGGGCGACCTACCCCGCAATCCAGTTTGATATCTTCTACATCATCTTAAGCTGTCTATCCACCCTACACAAAGAGGAGTATACCAAGGTGTTTAGTTCGGATCCTAGCCCAATTTTGAATTATATCAAATTGATGACGAGGTTACGATACTGGGAAGACCTGTTGTCCAAGAACCTGGAGCTTGTTCCGGGTGAGATCGATATGGAAGACGTTACGCTGCTTATTCGCCGTTCCAGAAACTCCGTTATTACGACCGTATCCGAGATATCTGCATCCGAATCATTTCAGGACCAATATCCTGCTGGATCGGCATTTTTAAATTCGATAGTTCAGTTCCTTGCTTCGAGCGACTCAACATTTCTGACATGTGCAGCCTTAATCTTAGGGAACATGGCAAAGGACGCTAAAGCTTGTATGGCACTTATACGCGAATATCAACTACATCTATCCCTGGTGAAAGTTCTGAAGGAACAAACTCAGATTGGCGTGTTACATGCAGTCGCTGGTGCTTTGAAAAATCTCGTCATCGGTTTCCCAGTTATACGAGAGCAAGTTGTTCAAGCAGGAGTTCTTCAATACTGCCATAAATTTTATCTCGCTTCCGTGGCGATAGAAGTACAGCACATGGGACTCAGTTTGGTTCGAATATTGGTAGCTACATCACGTTCGTATCGAGTCTGCCCGCATTGATTTCCACTTCTAACCTTCGCCCGTGTTCCTTAATTTAGATGAAAATGCGTGGAGCCTGTTTCTAACATTTGAAGACAATTCTAGCTTGTCTGCAATAGAACGGATACTTGAATTGTACAAAAAGAATACAGAAGTCCCAATTAGGATGGAAATTGGTCGAATAGTGGTTTCCATTTTAAGGGAAGCAGCGAAACCGCAATCTGCTAACCCGACTGGGATTTCCCTTCAACAAAAGATTCTCGATATGTCTCCTCAAATTCTAGAACCAGTGATTGATATGCTCACCCAAGACAAATGGCCAGTGATAGCCTCCGAGGGCTGGTTTGCATTAGCTTTATGTGTTCAAACTGCGAGAGGTGCGAGCGCCGTGGCTGGTCTTACTTTCTCAGAGAGATTTTTCCAAATGCTTCGGCAGGCCATTTGTCAAACAAATGGCACATCAAATACCCTAAAGCTCACGCAGTCGGAACAAACACACTCGGGCTCTGGAAATGTGGATTCGAAACCGAGCCTACAATGTCAGAAAGATAGGGAGAATGTGCTTATGTTTCTATCCGGATTTCTCAAACATAATGTGGGTGCAATACCTAGCTGAGTACTCATACCTTTCTAACCTATCAGCAGATATCTGAAGCATCAACACCTTATACTACATTGTTTCGGCGGTTCCTTGATGGCCAGTTAGTAACCGATGCTCTCATCAAGCAGACACTGAACTTAGTTTAAGGGCTGCCCTGGACTTCGTGTTGTCTGGTTTACGAGACCAGGCTGCCCTCTTTGGGCCTATATAACTTTTGAGTTTAGCTGGATGAATATTTTTAAACAGTCTCTAAGCCATAAATAACTAAGGATGTAAAGTTTACGAAATTACTTTGAGGAATGATTTTGGACTTAGGTGGACATTTGGCGAAAGCTAGCAAATATAAAAAATGCATTGAGGGCTCGTCTTCTCCATATCGGTATCACTCAAACAGCTGTCTGTAGGGATCAGGTGATTTATTTGTGTGTACCTTTAGAGCGGTTACCACTGCAACGAAGTTTCCAGGAGATAAAGCCTCCGTGGCGGGTCATGCAAGAACATTTATATAACATAAATTGAGGCTAGGGCCCCCAAGGGTTATCGAGGAATGTAGAGGAAGGCGGTCTACCTAAGAAGCCATAACACGGAGAAACAGATATACATGAGCTTGATACATCTGTTGAGACAAAGGGGAATGTGCATCGTTGGCCACATGGGTATGACAAACGGTAGGGTGAGGTAAGGTGAGGTGGGTTAGGATAATAAGGGGTGTGGCGTTCAGTGTGTTAGTCGGAGAACATGAAAAGAAATTAAAAAAAACCCATTGACACATAATGTGCGATAAACCTGCGAGCGAAGTAAAGCTGGACAAAATAACAAGAATAAAATTTGAGCGTCGTAAAGAAGAGAAAAACGAAAAGGATCGGAGCAGCTTTATTTCTTGCTTGCAGCCTCCGCCTCCGCCTTCGCCTTAGCACGCTTTTCCCGAGCACCGACGTACTTAGCATCACTCCTGGCCAGTCTGAGTTTCCTATAAGCGCTAGTGTCCTTCTCCTCTGAAGTAATGCTACGTTCTTTGATAGCCTTGTCGACCCCGGTGATTGGGAATAACGCCGAAGTTGTTTGCACCTTTGCGCTACGAGCCGCAGCTACATCTTCCTTGGTTGCATCGCCCTTCTTTGGTCGCCCGATGTGTCGTGGGAAGAGGATAAGCTTATCCTTGTACTCTTTGAGTCTCTCGACATTGGCAGACAGTCCTTCCTCCGAGCGGTTTTGGCGTCGGTGATCGACAGGAATACCGATAGTCAAAGCCAGTTTTCGAGGAATAGCGGCAGCCTGCAAGTTCCCGGATTTTTTGACTATTAACGATGAGTGTATTAAATTGTTTGGGTCTGGTGCCTACCTTAAGCTCCTCAAGGGTGAATCCACGGCCTGGGCGAACTCGGCGGTTATATTTGACGGTTGGGCATCGGACAATTGGTCTTAACTTGTCAACCGGACGAGGAGCGACTGCGGCGGCTTTAGATAGGCGGGCCTGTCGTCGACGAAGTTTGCGTCCGGGCTATCGAGAGCGTCAGCGTGCAAATCCCGCCAGGCCCGTTAGGGTATGTAAGGCTCAGGCTACCCACCTGGTCAAAGTGAACTCTGACACGTTCCTGCCAATGCTTTCGGAAATGATTATTGGGAAGTTGTTGATTGTCTGGATATTACTGTTAGCTAGTCTTCCGCTTGTATTTTTACCCTCCTAGTGAAGCTGTATTGAGTATCCTTGTAGAATTGTAGACGTACGCTTGAGAGTCATTTTGTGGGAATAGAAGCCTCAATTCGAGGGAAATAACAGGACGTAAGTAGTATGGTTAGGAGATACAGGGCCTTTAGAGCTCGATAATAACGGCCGGTGATGTCGAGATTGTGTGCCTGTGTCGACGCTACACGAGGAGGATCGTTGATGTTGAATGTGTGGAGGTTTTTTGGGTTGGTGGATTTGTTTAGGGCCAGGCCAAAAAAAAAAAAAAAAAAAAAAAAAAAAAATAGATTTAATTGTTGGAAAAGCAAAAAACCGAGAGGAATAAAAAAACCGCACACACAAAAGCTGATGGGAAAGAGTACGAAGCAAATTCAGAATTCCGAAAGCATCAACAGAGGGGCCTCTTAATCAGTCGGAGTTGGCGATATTGAGTCCAAGTAGTACCTGATTTGATTGTTGATGAAGCGGTGGGAGGACGATATCTGCTCTGACCAGGTATCGAGCGATACCTCACGATTGGGAGTTGTGAATGCGGCTCCGGAAAAGCAGTCACAGTTTCTTGGGAAGCAAACATCTTACATGGCACGTGACTTGCTAGCTACTACCCAAGCACATTCACGTGCTTCAATAGCACCTATCATCGAATCCTCCAGACACCTGCAATTCGTTCTTACTGAATTCGTCTTCAAAGAGTTTGCAATAGTGATGGTCTTCGGGCGGACCCGTAATTAACCCTCCTGTAGGTAGAAACAAAATCGGGGAGACATATAAATGAAAAATCGGCCACGTGATATCATCACCACGAATCTAAAGGGACGCTTCCTCAAAACAAAATTAAACCACGCTTTCCGTAATTCTGGCAAATACTCCCAGCAACCTCATTCTTTGTAATGATGGCAATTTTCGGACATACGATCTTAGCTAAGTAAGTAGTAGTCATCTAACAGGTCATTTCCCGAAAGTTACCCAGCAGCTCAAGCTTCGACGACCTACATTTTGACTAATCACTGGCCCTCATGGACGGTCTGCACGAGCCAGTCCATCCCCTCATTGATGCCTACCGGAACTATCAGCCAGGCGTAATCCCGCTTTGTTTGCAGATATATATCTCACCCAAGTTCGTGACGGCACTGCATGCAACAATGCTCCAACTCCGGTCTTTCAACTTTGGAAGTTCTAGAATTGTAGAGATTTCACCGGCACCCAAAGCGCCAGGTTGATCTTGTTTATTGGCGAAGACTAAAAGTGCTGCCTCTCTCAGCTCCTCTTCATTTAGCATGGCCTGAAGCTCCTCGCTGGCTGTGGAGAGCCGGTCTTTATCCGTAGCATCGACAACAAATATAACGGCTGCGGTATTTGCGTAATAGCACCTCCAGTACCTAAATATGCGTAATTTCGTCATTAGCAGTGGCACCAAACCAGCGCATTGGGAGTAGTGCTCCCATTTCCCAGGAGGACTGACGGTCGGATGCTCGTCTGTCCACCTAATTATAGTTATTTAGTTTTTTGCATGTATTTGAGAGAGACATTCGGAAACTACACACCGAGATCCTGGTGTAGATATGTTGGCTGTTAGCAAGAAGCTCCAAGGTTTTTAATATTAATGCTACAGAAGCCTTCACTCCATACACACCCAGACGTTAAAGTTTAGATTCTTATATGTTACGCTTTCAACGTTGAATCCGATCGTGGGGACAGTTGTAACGACTTCGCCGATCTACTGTGTGTTAGCGTTTACTGCTGTTGCTGTAAGCATATCGTGTGGATAATCCACTTGAAGTATGGAGACTGGACCAATCTATAACCTTTAATCTGTACAGCAAAGTAGTCTTGCCGGCATTATCCTAAAGTCCGGTAATGATGGCGTTAAAATATAGATTGTATTTGAAAGACGACATTTGCGACAAGATAAATTAACTGGTACGTACTAGCCCAAGGATCAAAATCCTAACCTCCTTTTTACCCCATCCTGCCAAAGCGGACAGACGTGAAAGCCACCCGCCCATTTCTAAAATTGTGGAGAGTTCGCTGGTTGATATTCGAACTCCCGATCCTTGAAGTCAGAATCCGGGTGCAGGTCGCAGCAATCAGAGTAGATAACAAGGCCTCTGGGCTGCCGTTATAGGTGTTTTTGATGATTCCTGCAGGATAGAAAATGAGCTTTAAGATCCCGACGAGTCCTCCTTAACGGAGATTTGGAGACACCGAGACGTACCTATTAAGTCGTAATGAATGGAGGGGTTAGCCCCGGATATTATGGGTCAGCAAGAAGGGCTGTGAAAAAACAGATATGGATGGCAAACTGACTAACTATACTGTGGCGATATGTCGCTCGTGTTCACAGGGCTAGTGATGCTCTGGTGATTTGCAGGAGTGATTGTATGCGGTATGTTGGAGGTGAGGTACAGATAGTAGGTACTTAGTATGGTATGGTGAATCGAGCCCGGTCTGTGAAGCCAACTTTGAAGTGCAGGGTGCTCCATGGATCTCGCGTGCAGTCTTTGCCTTGGCGTTCATAACCTGGCTAGCCTGCCAAGCCAATCAACTGTCGCTTGTTTCTTCGACAGAAGAAATAATTATTTTTTCGTAACGAGAAATCCGAGTTTTCTTCATCCCATCGGCTCTATTCTACCAACGACAACCATCCCATCCAGGCCGTTTTAATCCATTTTCTGAAGGACGAAGGTATAGTTAAGTACATACTAGGAGCTGACCAGACCGATCTTCTTTTCATTCTCAGGCCCCCTCCTCCGCCCTAATATCGGTATCTTGAAACACCCCCACCAAGCATCGAATATACCCCAAGTCGTCGGTGGTCAGATACCCACACCGTATAACCAATTAGCCAATCCTCTTTACGAAATAACTGGAGTCCTTGTTCGACCCGTTGTCATTGGCTATCTTCGACAGAAACTCGACCCTCGTCTTGACTTGAGGGTATGCGGGAAAATACTCTACGTCTCAAAATTAATCACTAGCTTTGATACTTCAACGAGGTTCATTGGCTAAGGGGCTTCACGATATATCCCTGTGATGCAAGGCTCCTTCCTATCCGTTAGTGCCAATATTACAGTTCATCATCGACGAAAAAAAGATAAGCGCTTACAAGCTGTGTCTGACTAGTCCCTTGGGCGACGAGCACTCCCATCCTACCATCGATTACAGCTCCGGACTATTGCTCGCAGCAACTTACACAGAAATCCAAACCCTGTGGCCGTAACCGCATACTCATTATGCTTTTCTTATTCCACTCAATCGGAATTACCTCTCGGCGCCCGTGCCTCAAATAACATCTTCTTCTCACCCGCCCATCGCTCAGAAGCAAAGGGAAAGTCACGTGTTCCACCATCAAATAATTCCGGTTCTTCAACAAAGCAGTTGGCATCGAGGCATGTTCCTGGAAGAAAAGGCAATTTTGCGAAGCAGAAAGCCAATACGAAAAAAGGTCTAGGGAGCTCAAGCTCACGCCATACAAGCCAACAAGATTACACCAATAACTCGCTACAAAATAAAAATAGATCAGATCAACAACCACCCCAGGACCTTCATCTATATCGAACAAAAGCTGATCTCCTCTCCGAGTTCAAAATCCCGAGCAATGGAGAATACTCCCGCATGCGCAGCTCACCTCTGGCCCTTCTTCTAGATACTGGCAGATTCTCCAAAGTCTCGATTTTCGGAAGTAGTTCCAGAACACCAAGAGGTAATGTCATCCACCATGTTCGAGCAACAGGAAAGATGCAAATCGACGATAGTCCAAGCAGCTTTGTCGGATACGGTGCTGCTGAAACACAGGTGATAGATCCTCTAGCCACCTTTTACTCTCTATATGGGTATATACAGCTGCCAATTACTAATACTAATTATTTCAGTCGGCTGCTCAAAGTGTTGCTTGGTTGCATATCGCTTGTCAAATCCACCAGCAGATTGGACCAGAACAGGTTATGGGAACAATGTACGACAAAGGTGAAATCACCTCCGAGGTTTTGAAAAAGGAAAAAGATTCAAAACTCGAAGTCTACGAATATTGTGCGGCCTACAACGGGACCCCCGAATTCCATTACAGGCGGGTACCCCGTAATAGACAGCACGAAATAATGTTGAATTTTCCGCCACAGAACATCAAAATTGTGGTAAGGCACCGCGATGCTGTATTGGGAGATACCATCGCATGTTTGTTGTTCAAAAAACAAGCCGAACAATGGCACGCCCAAAATTCAGACTCAAATCTTCAGGTTAAGAATGTTCTTTCCCTTAATTCTTCAAACGCCAAACAGTTCCTCGATATTTGCAAACAACAAGGGAAGATTGGGAAGTACGATTGTATTATTCCAGCGGATAAGCTTTTACGGGTTTCGGGGATGCACTCACTCCAAGCGCTGATCGACGGTGAGCCGCTTGGGCAAGTGGTTCACGGCGCTTCTAAAAAGGCCGCCGAGACACTTGCTTACTTCGTGGCTGCTCTAAAGCTGCGGGAGGCCCAGCCGGATATCTTTGCAAATTTCATCGAAGCGCTACGGGCTGGGAAAGGTGAAGTATTGAAACCTCTTTCACCAATATGGTTTCGGTCCCGGTGGGACTATCTGCAACCGATGGTGGATACAGTGAATATGGTTCGGAGAATTGGGATACCTCGCGAATATACTGACACAACCTTTCAAGAAAATGATAACGCAACGAAGGGCCGGAGTTTTGGCTGGTCACCCCCAAGCCATCATGCGGTCAAAATCAGGAGCCAGGAATTATTGGACAAGCATATTGCCTACAATGCCAATCCGAGTCTAGAAGAATTAAGAACGAAACGGGCAGATTTACCAATGAATCAGTACGCTGCCCAGGTTCTAGACATTGTCAAAAATAACCCCGTTAGTATTATTGTGGGGGCTACTGGAAGTGGAAAAACTAGTAAGAAGAGCATATACATTCTTTTCTTGATTTCTCCCTCCACGGCTGAAACTAACATTGATTTTTAGCCCAAGTACCCCAGATCTTACTCGAAGATGCAGTCAAGGGCGGTGAAGGAGCCTTGTGCAATATTATTTGTACACAACCACGTAGAATTGCGGCTACATCGGTAGCCCAGCGTGTCGCAGAAGAAAGAAATGAGTCTCTTCGCGAAACGGTTGGATACCACGTCCGGTTTGACTCTAAAGTTGCAGCACCAAACGGGAGCATCAACTTCTGTACAACCGGAATACTTCTCCAACAGCTTCGCTCAAATGCGGAAGTTGCTCTGAGGGGGGTTTCACACATCTTGATAGATGAAGTACACGAAAGGGATATACAAATCGATTTTTTGATGGTTCTCCTAAAACGGGTAATGCGTCAGCGGGAGCAACAGGGTCTCCCTCCAATTAAGGTGGTTTTAATGAGCGCTACGATGAATACAGAGCTGTTTGCTGGGTATTTTGCTAGTAGGCAAGAAAATGGACGACTACAGGATTGCCCATCATTGTCTGTACCCGGTCGCACGTTTCCAGTAGCCGAGTATTTTCTTGACGAAATCCAGTCAATGCTCACCACTCAATATTCCGCGAGCGATTTAAAGCTTCTTCGGGATGCCGACACCCGAGACTATCTAGAATCTGAATCCAAATATAGGGCAAGGGTATCTCCACTTCAATTGACACAAGCGACTCGAAATACCAATATACCGGAGGACGACTCTTTTATTGACTGGAAGCGCAAAGCTATCGTAGGGGATGATGGGGAGGTAATAGTTTCGAATGAAAAGGAGGATGGGTTGACACCTTGCGGCCTTGTCGCAATTGTAGTGGCTCATCTGGCGAAAACGACTGACGCTGGCGATATTCTGGTCTTTCTTCCCGGGTTAGCGGAGATCAAACTCGTGCACGAGATGCTCCGACTCAATGCGCCTCTCGGCGTTGATTTTCAGAACTCTGATATCTACCGGATCGACATATTACACTCCTCGCTTCCACAACAGCAGATGGATGTTTTCCATGCGAATGCTGCCGGAAAGAGGAAAATAATATTATCAACGAATATAGCGGAAACATCTGTTACAATACCCGAGGTGAGATATGTGGTGGACAGTGGAAAGTTACGGGAAAAGAGATTTGAACAGACTTCGAGAATCACCAAACTGCAATGTACATGGATTAGCAAGTCGAATTCGAAACAGCGTGCCGGAAGAGCTGGCCGGGTTCGCAACGGCAACTATTATGCGCTTTTCACGAAGGAGAGGTTCACTGAGTTTAGACCATCAAGTCTTCCCGAAATTCTTCGATCCGACCTCCAAGAGATATGCTTAGACATCCGAGCGCAGGGATTTAAGGATCCAATCGCCCAATTTCTTTCTGAAGCAATAGAACCTCCCTCATCTGTTTCTATAGAGGCTGCCTTAAGCCAGCTGAGAGGACTCGGGGCTCTTGAGAAGGATGAAACCTTAACGAATCTCGGAAAGGTTTTAGCTACGATGTAAGTGAATCCATATATAGAGAGGGTATTCGACTTCTTAGCGCTAATCACAGTTGAAATCAAAGGCCTGTTGAGCCTGCTCTAGGAAAAATGATTTTGCTTGGTGTTATCTTTAAATGCCTTGATCCAATGGTAATTCTTGGTGCGGCAAGCGGTAGTCGTGATCTCTTTGTTTCACCACTGGAGAGGAAAAGGGAAGCACAAGCAATGAAAACAGCCTTTGCGAAAGGCACAAGTAGTGACCACATGGCAACTATCAATGCTTTCCGCGAGTGGAGAACGCGCCGCGATAACGAAAGCATGTTTGCAACTTCAAGATTCACTGAAGAGAATTTTCTTCACCGGGGTGCACTCCGCGTTATCGATCAGACGGCGAATCAGATAGAAGAAATCCTTGTGAATGAAGGTATTATTCCTTATTTACCCAAAGCCCAGCGCTTTAAGGGAGAGTACGGCCACCCCCGATTCAACGAAAATTCTGCATCTATACCGCTCATAAAAGCGCTATCTTTAGCTGGCACTTACCCAAACGTTGGAGTTGCTTTGGGTGGACTTGGATTTAGGACGATGGAAGAGAATTTCGTCATGATTCACCCTGGCTCGACGAACTACTCTGGCAGGGGCCAGGGACAAGGTCCGCCGAGGGACACTATAGTATCATTTGGAACAAAAGCGAGATCCAGCGATGGCAAGTCAACATACATGCGTGATGTTACGCAAAACACTGTTTTAAATACCATGCTCTTCGGAGGTAAACCAACTCAACAAACGAACATGCTTCTCTTCGACGGCTGGATTCCCGTATCGATCAGTGACGAGCGTGTCTTGAAGGTTGTCCTACAGTTTAGATTAGTTCTTGATAAGGTATGTTTAATCCAAGAGAAGAGTGCTCTGTCCGCACTAACAAGGTCGAAAACAGGTCTTAAACTACGTGTTCCAAAATGTTTCCGTCCGCAAGTCGAATAACGAGGCAGCAAAAGCCGATCAGAAGCTTCGTGACGTTGTGGCTGGTGGTGTGCTAGAGGCGTTAGAAAAATACTCCGAAGTTCATCCATCCGGCCCCATCATATCGAACCGGGTCCTCAGAAGCAACTTGACCGTCCGATCTCAGCGATCCTTGGCTGCTCCTGGCCCGCGCTCATTTCTGCGCTCCAGGTAGGCTTGAGCGTTCAGTGAAGGCATGTCATCACCACTCATCTGGTATTTACTACGAGATATATCATGGCCAGTGTAGCTTGTCGGATTTGATAACACGGCTTTCGATTTTCTGGTACCCCTTCATCGAGGGCTGCATAATTGCAATTACTACTACGATTCCTTATGGCATTTCCTCCTTACACCATTTTTAGGATATTCTACTGTATATAAACAAGTATATAATTACTCGAGTAGCTAGGTTAGAAGCGCTGTATATATAGAGGGAAGGAAAAAAAAAAAAAAAAAAAAAAAAAAAAAAAAAAAAAAAAAGTCGTGTTATCCGTAAGGTAAACCGTGGATTTGCGTGCTTAGTTGTGATTCATGCAACATCCAGCTTCCTCCACCGCAGAGCACCCCTACTCTACCTTCAACAACTTATCAAACTCCAAGTGATGCTTTTGTCGCGACATCCACGAAAACTAGAGTACGGGCGACCTTAATACCTGCGATGGATTTAAGCAACCAGACTACAGATAATTCACGACGAGGCATACGAACTTTGAATGAAAAGGGTGATCGTGATGGATTGATGGTGACTTCCTTTGCAGAATATTCGTCAAAACGGGACCGACAACCGCTTCAGTTTAACAATTCTCCTGCAAAGCGCACAAAGTTCTCTGGTTTACCTGGACAGGCTGGCTCGCAGCTCTTTGGGGGAAGGAGCCAAGATCCACTGGTGAACGGGCTAGATGAAGTTGATCTATTTCGTAATGCCCAGTTTTCAGAGATCAACAAAGGGTTACTGCAAAAGAACCACATCAAAGGCAGCGATGAAGGAAATGATGATAGCAAAATGGTGCGACTTGCTGCTAGAATAGATGTTGTAACGGAAGCTGCAGCAGAAAAATTGACACTATCTGACCGACGTGAAGGTCCTACTAATCCAGGTGACCTGCAAACTATCGACAGGGGCATACGGTTGTTGAAGACACCACCACCACTCGTGCCGATTGAATCCGAGGGGGTTAATGAATCTCCCTTGCCTCCGACTGTGAAGCAAAGACATGCATCCCCCGATACTATCAAGAAAGGACTCGAAGAAATATACAGCAGCGGAAAACGAAAGGGACATTATGAGGGAATTGAATTTGAGAGTACCCCTGAGTGGTCCCCCACGCGGAAACAACGCCTGAACACCTCAAGACAACTTTCAGATCATTACTATCCTGCCGTATACGCAAATATCGGAAACAAGGGCTATCGTATGTTTCTCGAGCATCGAGAGGCTCTTCAACGGGAGGCTAAGCTTTTGGGGGATGAATTGGTTGTGGAGAGGCGGAAGGCATTGGCTGAGAAAAGTCAGAGAGCGGCAGTATCAACCTCTGGAGAAGTTTCCAGTTTCATGTATGCATGTCTTCTCCCCTGTGCAAATCATTTGCTAAGATTAGATTTATCTACTGTAGCGCACTGTGCCTTGACATTAATGACGAGGAGATCACCCGCAACGTGGCTACAGTCCAGGATGCTGGGGAACTGAAGATCGACCCCCATGATAAACTCCTACGGGGGAGAATCTCATCGCAGCATGGGGTGAGAGGTCTATCCACATTGACCTTTACGGATTATAACAATGCTGCCCGGAAACCCAAATCTGGCTCCCTGGGCAGTCGTTCTCTCCAGGGATACTCTCACGAGAATTTACTACATTTCAAAGTAAACATGGAGGTTGTTACGGCGGACGGCCCTATAGTTAATAATCTCAAAGTCGAATGCAGTGATTGGGCGCGAATGGAGCTGGGACAGGCCCTTTTAAAATATTCAGCGGAGCGGAATATCAGTGCAGCACTTTACTGTATATCTTCATACGCTACGCTAGCAAGGAGACGAGCAGAATGCTGGGTCCTTTTGCAGAACCAGTTTTCCAGACTTATTCCAGTGGCTACTCAGCCCGAGTTAAACTCAAAGCTCGCTCGGTCGTTGGAAGATGGAACTGGAGTCGCACGCCGGTTGCTTGTTGCGAATCTACCGCGAAGGAAGATGACCTTTCAGGGTCGGAACGCTTTGTCGAATACACCCACCTCGTCTGAGACTGAGGTTTGCTTATACTGGCATATTGGCATTAAGACGACTGGAGAAAGCTATAGCAATATGTCGGCGAATATTCGGCTTCTCTCAGGCGGTAGGCCCCTCTTCCAGTGTCTTTTAAGCCAATCCCAAAGCTAATTAGCATAATATTGTAGATTCTGATGGAATACGGGTCACACAGCAAATGTCTAATCTCTTCAAGGTGCTTGTAGGCGAATACGGCTTTCTGGAAGGTTCATCAAGGCTCCTTGATACTTTTTTTGGAAGGTCGTAGTAGCAATAATTGTTCTGAGAGAAGGCTTTTTTTTTTCAAGGTCGGGGTACAGTAGAGGCAGTCTATTGGAGTTTGGTCTGGCGGCGTACCTGTCGCTGATTTTCTTCTCAACATCACCCTCCTTCTCTAAAGGATTGAACAAATAGCAGAACAATGTTTCTTACCGCAGGTGTATGGCACTAATAGGTCTCGAAGAGGAAATTAATGAATATCATTGTCCGGGGGGAAGATCGGTTCGAATTACACATTGACTAACTAAAGGTTGTCTCAGGGAGCGGTGGACAGGATTGGATTCGGGAGGGAACTAAAATGTAATCATAAAAGCGTCGTAAGGATTAAGGGCGGGAACAAGAAAAGTAGCATACAATCGGATCGTCATTAGCGACCTCGAACTGTGAAAGGGAAAGGGGAGGGAAAATGAAGAGAAAATGTGAATGTGAATGTGAATGAGAATGAGAAGAAGAAGACCGGAAAGTAGATAAAACTTTTAAGTGCTGCGAGTTGCGGCAATTTGGCTAAGAATCTGCGTTTTGCAACTTCGACTCATTGGTAGACCCTGTGTCATTGGGCCCTGATGTCTCGTGAGGTTCAGAATTATCAGCACCGTCCTGGTGGCTGGATAGTAAACTAGTGGTTGGGATTGGTATTAGCGAGTCTTCAATGGGCTAAGTACCTAGATCCTACCACGTTGGGGGGTGAAATTTACCTGAAGCTGTTCGTCGAGGCGACTGAGTCTCGGGTAACAGGAGGGGTTGCCGTCCGGGACGAGACTCCTGAGTCAGCACCAGGTTGCAGGTTGGAGGGGGCGCCGAGACCGCCGAGGCCCTTTCGGCTACCGCTACTACTACCGGACCTGCCGAACAAACCAGCGGATGGGCCGAAGGAACCTCCAGTTGCCTGGCGGAGTGGTTTTATCCCCCCGAGACGGCGAAGTTCGTCTGTTCCGAGAGTTTGATTCTGGCGTTGGTCCTGAAATCCTTGATTCCCACCATAGCCGCCTTGTGAAAACGATCTCCCGTCCCCCCTACCCGCTTGAGACCTTTGCCGTTGTTTGTCACGGGCAGCAGCAGCTTCTTTTTCGAGTTGGGCTTTTTGCGCCTGTTAGGTGTAAGATTTGTTAGACTGTACAACACTCCGCTCTGGAAGTGTATATATGCACTGACCTCTTCGCGTATTTCTGCTATAGTCTTGGGGCCTTTGTCCGCTTCTTTAGATTCCCAATTGACCTTTCGTAGCTCAACCACATCCTATAAAAAAGAAAACAAGAAAAGAATAGAACATTAGTAAAAGGGCCAATGTGATGGAAGAAAAAGGCAAACGCGCGTCTCCTTTCTCTTCCTGTTTTTGCTTTAAAAAGGGACACTCACAAGCAACATGAATTTCATGCGGCTGTTCAGCTCCTTGCTATCCATCATCTGTTGGATACGGTTAAAGTAGGCGTCCATTGCCAAGCGGCTCTTATCTGTCGCATCGAGGGCATAACCGATAGTTCGTAATAGTTTGCAGAGCGACTCAACTTCTTCCTCCTCGGGAGTTCCTTCGTAGTCAACCAGTTTCTTGACACATTCATGCATGATACGCTCGGTCAACATCTGCAACTTGAAAAGCTCTCCAATGAACTGGATCAAACCGAGTCCTCTTCTCTTAGCGGCCGCTGCGACGTAGTATTCGTCCGACATTAATGCAGCCTCTTCACTAACCCCTTCTGGCTTCGGGGGGAGGTTGACCTTCCAGCCACGTTCGAACTCCTCCTGACACCTATTCAAAAGATATTTGCGGAAAAGTGCACCTCCGGTGACAATGTTACCATTCTTGTCCTTGATGTTTTCGTCCTTGATGTCAGGATGCATGCTCTCAAGCATCCTCTTGCAGAACTTAGCATACATTGAAGAGAAATTAGGTTCGTCTGTCGCCTTCTCAAACGTAAGTTGAATAACTTGTCGGAGCGAACGCCCATCTGTCTCGTAGCGAGACTGGCTTGCGATTTCGAGAATTTGATCAGCAATTTTGTCGAATTTCTCGGGGGTCATCTTGTTGAGAGCTGCTTTAACCTTCCGCTGAACCATTTCAGGTGAAAGACGTGATTCATCGCTAGGGGCGGTTCCACTAGCACTAGCACTGGCACTGGCACTAATCTGGTTTGACAATGATGACGATGCTGCTGCACCACCAGCGGTTCTTGGTTTCCACGCTGATGCAGTCGCTTTCAGCGGCTCGAAGTCAGCTGGGGGGGGCGCGGGAGGAGGATTGACAGACTCGAGTTCAGCTTTTGATGTGCCTCCCTGGCTTGGTCTTTTTCCATCCATCCCCCCTCGCCGAGGGATGTTCTTGCTACCACTGCGCTGAGAGCCCTTGGGGCCACCGGGACTTTGTGGTGCGGAGCCTTGGCCGGACAATTGCGTTGAGGAGTGATTTCGCGCGGGGAATGGACGTGGAACACCGATAGGGAAGGGTGAATTTGACGACTGTCTGCCAGATGGAGGCATGACGGATCCTCCAACACCTCCACCAACGCGAAAAGTACCCATACCCATCCCCATAGATGGAGGGGGCCCCGGAAGAGCGGACCGAGTTTTGCCTGGGCCGGCTGAGGATGGAGCTCTCGATCCACCCATGGGCCGGGCAGAATCCGGTTCTCCGACGGTGTCACGCATTCGCTGCTCCCAGTCGGTCGAGGGTTTGTCCGTAAAAACGGTCTGAAACTGCATTAGGAAATCTTTTTCATACTTGAATTTACCGTTCGGTGCGTTCGCATTTAAAGCTGGATTTGGAGAAATAATGGAGGGAGGATATGCGACCTTGTTGATATCGTCGATGAATCGTGCCGATCGGAGAGCCGTTAGGGCAGCTGATGGGAGGGCTGGTTCTGAAGAAGTCTTAAGTTGAAGGTTAAGCGGTGCTGGCTTTCGTTGGTTTGACTTAGGGGCTGGAGGATTCTGGAGGATTTCTGATGGAGTAGCGTGTGCATTGACCGTAATCTTGGTGATGTCTGAGGCAAAGCTCTCAGCTTCCTTCGAGTCCGGAGGCAGTGATGTCGAGCCCTTGATAGCAGCAGCCACGGCTTTGGCATCGGCATCTTCATCACCGGGCCCAGCTGGCGTAGAGGCACTAGCGGCAGGTGACCCGGTTTTTCGAAGGTCTTCGGCTCGTCGTGCTTCCAAGGCGGCTGCCTCCTGTTTCCTCGACTCCTCCGCCTCAGCCGCTAGTCTTTGTTTCTCAGCCTCCTCGGCCTGTTCCTGGCGTTGTGCCTCCTCTGCAGCTTCCTTCTCACGCTCGAGTCTCAACCTTTCTTCCTCAGCTGCAGCCTCAGCCTTCGCTTTAGTAGCGGCAGCTTCGGCAGCTTCTTTTTCTTCTGCTGCCTTGCGTTCTGCTTCTTCTTTTTCCTTTTGTTCCCTTTCTTTTAACTCCTTCTCCTTTAACTCCCTCTCTTTTTGTATCCGCTCCTCTTCCTCTAGTTTCAGGCGTTTAAGCTCAGCGTCGGCAGCCTCCTTTGCCTTCCTCTCTTCCTCTTCTTTCTTTTGTCGCAGTTCGTCCTCTTCCTGCTGTTTTTTCACCTGTATTTCACGGTAGACAGTGGCTTTAATCTCATCTCTCACCTCCTGAATTGTTTTGGCATTTGAAGGTTTTGGTACAGCTGGCGCAGGTTTAGCTTCAATCCTTATATGAGCCGCGTTCTCGGGAGCGGGAGAGGATGAAACTATAACAGGTGATCTTCCAGATATCGGAGGCGGCGGCGGGAGGTTGGAGAAGGTCTTAACAGTACCAGTATTTGGATCTCGGATTTCAATTTTTTTCGATGTCTTCTCAACCTTTTTGAAAAATTGATTGTTTGGAATGTTGGGAACTGGAGCGGTAGGGCCTGGGTGTGAAAGAGGCGGTGGTATATTGGCTGATGTGAGAGGAGAGCTGTGGGGCATATGCGACATTCCCGATGGTGGACGGCCAATATGATGATCCGAAGGTTGTGAGGCGGTTCTCGCCATGGATGACGATTGGCCGGATTGGAAAGGGGGAGGCATGTAACCGCCTTGTTGAGGTTGCTGCGGCATATATCCTGCTCGGGGGCTACCTGGGGGGATGAACGGAGGTTGGGGATATGGGATATAATGTTGTTGATGTTGGCCATAATAAGCAGCCTGACCGAAGTCTTGCGTGTACATTGGCTGCATTGGCTGTATCTGCTGCATTTGAGGATTAGTGTTAAGGGACTCGGTTATGTATAGAGATATGGGAGAGAAGGAGGAAACTACATACATGCGGATGAGGGGAAAGATGTTGATAGTTCATGTGAGGTGAATGCTGCATATTGGGATTTCCTGCGAGCTGGGCATTATTCATCTGTGGAGTGGAAGGCAAAGAGTGGGTTAATGCAGGGCTCCTGCCTCCACGGTTGTTATTGTAGGTCGCCATGTGTGCAGGTGTTTGGTAGGGTGATCCTACTGGGCCCGTTGCCCCACCTCGTTGTTGGTTCGGCCCGGCCCGATATTGTGGGGTGTTAGAATAACCTGGAGAGGCGAAAGGTGTCGGGTTGTTATGAGGTGGGTACTGGTTGTTGAAATTTCCGCCCATTTGATGTTGATTTCGGCCACGATGGTTGCCTTGAGGCATTCCCCTACCGTGAGATATACCAGCAGGAGGTGGGCCGTCCCCATGTCCAGAGTCTCGTCTCGGGTGCGGTGGTGTGCCGGACATGTTTGAGTTCATGGGGGCGTTCGGTGGCATCGACACTGGGCGCTGTGGAATCGTCCTCTGCAAGGATTGTTAGATACCATTGATTTATACAGCGATTTATGTTGCATGTTTATGCGTTTGGTCAAGTAGATATTAGGATGAGGAGTGGTGATTGAGGGGTGCTAGGGGGACAATCAGGAAGGAAGGAAAGGGGGAAGAAGGGGGACAGAGGGAGGGTGTGGGGTAGAAACGTACGCTAGGGTCCGAATTCTCTGTGACCGAGCCGAAGGCCGGCATTCCCTGGCGAGGAAGCGGAGGTGGTGGGCCACCGCTCGCAACAGGCTGAGGGACCGGAGACGGTGAGGTCTGCGGGGAACCGGCGGGCAGATCGGAAGAAGCAGAGGGGGCAAGTGGAACGGAAGGGGGTAGCGCGGGGCTAGAGCCGACATGAGATGCATGATGAGGACCGTTCGACACGTTGCCAAAGTGTATTGAGCTGGGAGTGGGAGGTTGCTGGCCTGGAGGCATCCTCAACCCATTTTGCGGCTGCGACTGCTGCTGCTGTGTCTGCTGTGTCTGCTGCTGGCCCCAGGGGGCTTGCTGTGACGACTGAGTAGCCAGAGAGGGTTTCCGGCCGTGGGGAATCGAAGAAGATGAGGGTGCAGAGGACGCAGAGGAGGAACCGTTAACGATTAAATTGCCGCTGCTGCTGCTGGCTGGCGGAGGGTTAGCTACTAGAGGGGGGACTGCGGGAAGAATCGAAGATTTTCCGTGGAGGTTTACAGGGAAAGGGGTGGAAGGGGGGTGGCGAGCATTGGAAGCCAATGTGGAGGCCTGAGTGGCCGTCACGGCGGCTGGAGGCTGCTGCACCGGCAGGGTAGAGCTGGACACGATGGTGACTGGTTTCTTACTCGCCTGAGCGTAGCTCAACGACCTTGCGGGTAGGGGCGAGGAAGCTGGGCCGCTCTGGGTAGAGGAAGAGGGAGGGAAGGTTTTTTGGGGGAGACCAGAAGTTGAGGAAGAAGAGGAAGGGGTAGGGGAGGGAGTAAGGTTAACGTTTGCGGGGGCAGCGGAGGAAGGGGTAGTGGTGGGACCGGTTGGTGTTATACTTGTCATTCGAGGAAGCTTGCAACGGGAGATATTGAGGGAGCGAAGCAGAGTGTTTGTGGAGGTGAGGAAAGGGAATAGAAGAAGACGGCGATGGCGATGGCGATAGTTGTGGCTATGATGGTGGTGATGGTGATGGTAGTAGGTGGGGGTTAGGAGGAGAGGTTTGTGATGATTGATGAAGGTGGTGTGTGGTGTTGGTGTGTGGTGTGCTGTGTGGTGTTGGTGGAGGGATTATAAAGAAAAAAAAAATTAAAAAAAAAAAAAAAAAAAAAATTAAAAAAAAAGAAGAGGAGGAGGAGGAGGAGGAGGAGGACAAAGACTACAACAGAGTCTTGAGTCTAAGACCAGCAACCAAGAAGGATCTATCTAATCAGATTTGATAAGATCAGATCAGATCAAGATAGGATCGGGTCAAATTAATGAGGAAAGAGATAGAAACCGGGGTGACTCCGTTTCTATCTAGTTGTATGTAGGTGGAGATTGAGGTGGGTTGTTGGTTGTTATTGGTGGGTGGTGATGATGACGAGAATAAAAGAGAAAGAAAAGAAGGAAGAACAGGAAGATTTTTTTTACCCAACGTGGCTGAAAGTAGTAAAGCAGGTGGTGCTCCGTCTCCAAGTCAAGCAATTTTTTTTAAAGTATTTGTATCTAGCACTTCCTGAGTTACCTAGGTACTACCACCTACTTATCTAAGTACTAGGTGAGTACTTACCTACTTAAGTACTTACCTAGTAGTTACAGGTAGTAGGTCAGTTAAGTACTTCTTACTTACTCAAACTGCTTAAGTAATTGAAACAACCAAAAAAGTTATTATTTTTATTATTATTGTTTTTTCTTCTTGATCACCTCTCATCATCAACAATATCATCACCCCATCACCCCCATCACCCCCATCATTCTCTAGATTGTCCCTCACAGCAACTCCCTCCCATTTCTGCCTCCTCTCCCATACAGAAACATCTGATAACTTCCCTCCCCACGGCTGTTGTCAACCACAACACAACCACAACTACAACCACAACTTCAACTTCGTCTTCATCTCTCCATCTCCATCTCCATCTCCATCTCCATCTTCAACCTCAACTTCAATTTCAACTTCAACTTCAACTACAACTACAACTACAACTACAACTACAACTACAACCCAATACTAGAAGGGTCACTAAGACTGAATTACAACTACAACTTGAACCTCATACATACTAACCCACAATAAAACGCGTCCAAATGGCCCGACCTGCCCGTTCCAAGGCTGCTCCAAAGGCCTCGCCTCCCCCATCTACCGCTGTTACTTCTAACGCCGAATCCAAGCCCAAATCCAAATCCAACGGTGTCGTCCCTCGCAAGAGAACCGCTGCTGCCGCTGCCGCTGCCTCCGCTCCTCCTGCGAAGAAGCCCGTCCCAAAATCACGCTCTAAAAAAGCCGCTACCACCAACGTCCCGCTCTCTCCCAAGGTACACATATCCCCCATCTACCCTACTTTATATTCTATATTTCGTATTGACATCAAAATCAAAATGAACAGGATGACACTCCTGAGAATGACATGGAGGTCGATGCTGACGCTGAGCCCTCTGCTGCTTCCGATCGCGACTCCGACACTGCAGAGCGCCCTGCCAAGAAGGCCAAAGTAGCTAGGCCTTTACTGGACGACGCCGAACCAAAGAAATATGTTGCGCCTATTCCCAAGGCCAGAAACATCAAGGTTGTTCGCGAACGCTCCACTACAAAAATGGATGTATTTGTCTTTGGTAAAGGCGATATGTGTGAACTCGGGCTCGGCCCTGAGTCCAAGGCTCGAACTGTCACTAGACCTCGTCTCAATCCCTTCCTTCCCACGGACACCGTCGGTGTCGTCCAGGTCGCCGTCGGTGGGATGCACACCGCCGTTCTCACCCATGACGGAAAAATTTTGACCTGGGGTGTTAACGATCAGAACGCTCTCGGTCGCAATACCTCCTGGGAGGCTCCCGAAGTTGATATCGATAAAGCGGACGCCGATAACAGTGACAGTGATGATGATGACGATGCTCAAATAAATCCCCTCGAGAGTACCCCCGGTCCTGTCGAAGGCCTCCCCGATGAGGTCAACATCGTGAGCATTGCCTGCTCTGACAGTCTCACCCTTGCCATCACAGATACTGGCTTCGTCTACGCCTGGGGAACATTCCGAGTGAGTAACCATCCACCCCCCTCTCTTTCTCTTCCTTCATAAGCGTGGTAATATTTTTCCATTATGCTGAATCTACCTTCCTATAGTGCTCCGACGGAATTCTCGGATTTAGCGAAGACCAACGCATCGCCATTCATCCTTTCTTGCTGCCGAACCTTAAAAATATTGTCGAAATTAGCGCAGGTGTCGATCATATCCTGGCTCTCAGCAACACCGGAACCGTCTTTGCTTGGGGTAACGGCCAACAGTATCAACTGGGCCGTCGTGTCATTGAACGAACTCGTATGAATGGCCTCGTTCCTAGAGAGTTCGGACTTAAGAAGATTGTCGCCGTTGGCGCTGGCTCCTACCACTCCTTTGCCGTTGATGCTAATGGCAGAGTCTGGGCCTGGGGCCTCAACCAGTACGGCCAATGCGGGATAGACCTTGAGGGAAAGACTGGTGAAGACGGTGTAGCTGTCCCAAAACCAACTATCGTCAAGAGTCTTGCTAAATACAAGATTGTTCAGATAACTGGCGGTGAACATCACTCCGCTGCTGTCACTGACGATGGCAAACTTCTCACATGGGGCCGACTGGACGCGAACCAGCTTGGGATCAAACTTGAAGACTTGAAATCCGAGTTCACCGTATATGATGAACATGGAAAGCCACGTTTCATCACTGAACCCACCATTGTCCCCAACTTACCATCCATTTCTAAAGTTGCCTGCGGCACTCACCACAACATTGCAATTGATGCCTATGGCAAAGCTTATAGTTGGGGTTTCGGTGAAAATTTCCAAGTCGGCCAGGGACCCGCCGGAGAGGATATCCTCGTCCCAACGTTGATTGATAACACAGCGACCCGCAATGAAAGGCTCACGTTCGCTGGCTGCGGTGGTCAGTTCAGTGTTGTGGCTGGCCAACCCGCGGTTCCCAAAGAGAGTCTTACCCTTAATGGTAAAGACAACCAAGCTAACGGAGCGAAATGATACAAAAAATGTGTAAATCCATCGCCTTTACGCATGCATCAGCGTCTCATATATTCTTTTTCATGCCTCAAAAGTAACGAGCTTGACTCGTAGTTTCTTGTTGCTTCTTATTTTGTTGATGCTCGTCTCTAATCCCATTTAATGTTCAAGCGAGCCCATTGCGACCTCCTTTCAATTCTCCTCGACGCCACGGACTTGGCAACTCTGCCATGAAACTTTTGGTTTATCTTTATCTTCACCTTATTCCCTCGTGTATCTATATACTTTTTTCCTCTCCTTTTCCTTTTGGATCGTTCCTTTTGACTCCGTTTTCGCCCATAGATATGTGTGTTATTTTTCAGCCGGGAACCCGGCCTTCACCGGACAAAATGCGACGTGTCCAAGATATCATATTTAGAAATATATAATAAGATAAACCTTAGCAAAATGCGGGAAGGCTTTTACGAAAATAGAAAATTTATAGCTTTTTTTCTGATGGCAGATATATATTGAAGGTATCGAAAACACAAGTTAGGTCCCAAAGCCAAGAGGATGTATGCTCTAAACCTTCATTTCCGACAAGCCATCCTTCCAGATTGTGAAGTAAGGCGTAACACCGTCCTCACGGTAGTTTAAAAGAAGAACGGCCCCATCTGGGCTCATGCTTTCACCAATATAAAACTCGTAGTCCTTGAAACCACCAACGATCTTCTTAGCGAAAGCTTGAGCCCCCTTCTCGAAGGCCTCAACTCTCCCCGGGTTGGAATCCGCAAGCTTTGCCTTGACTGCCTTCATGTATCCTATCAAGTGGTAAATTTATTAGCATGGCGGCGACGGGGATGATTTAAATCGATATCAAGATAAGCTCTACCTTTGAGGTATGTCAGGTAGCTCTTCTTGTCAAATGTAGTAGGTTGCAGTCTGAAACAATAAACCACGTTGTTGACCGTGATCATCCCATCCTCGACAGATTCTTCGGCTTCCTCGGTAGAAGCGTTGGCACCGATATCTAGGGAAAGCCTAGGGTCAGTTATCATCGGGTTTTAGCAAAAGATAACAGATATACTGACCAACATCGGCTCCCTGCTTTATAGTGATCATCTTACAGTCAACCTCATAAGCGATGTCGTCGACAACTATTCATGTCTATTGTCAGTTATGGAAGAGATTTAGGATAGGAAAGAGGGTGGGGTAATTGCGAACCCTTGAAGGCGTAGGCATCGGAGAAGACCTCGTCGTCAGTGAGGATATCCTATTAAAGTCTAGTTAGCGTCATCTGATGTAGAGGCAATGGCATCGTGTAGAGCCATTAGGACGGACCTTGAAGATAATCATGGTGGCGGTATTTGCGGGGTGTTATGTTGTTGAAAGCGGGGGGTTATGGTTGAGGGTGGGAGAAGGATGGAAAATAGCAGACAAAAAAAAAAAAAAAAAAAAAAAAAAGAAAGAAAGAAAGGAAGGGAACACTCCTTTACCTAGTTCGCTTTTAGTTTTTCCCAATTGCCCAATTAAGCAATCATGAGTTCCAGTTTGTGTTGTTCCTGATTAAGAAGGTCTTGGCATATTCGGCGGCAAACGGAGTCTTGCGTTGCCGGACTCCTTTTTTCCTCAAACCAAACGACAACATCCTCATCTCATTTCCTCGCCACCATCAAACCATTCTCAGATCAACTCGACTGCGTCGCCACTAACCAATAGCAGGAGTACTTAAGCTCAGGTACCTGCTTAAGTACTTGCATAGCTGGGAGGCGGAAGGATTCCTAATAATCTCACCTCCCAGATATAAGAATCTCACGTAACTACAACTCCTCGGTCGAGTTCCGGCATCTAGTCAACCGACCGTCCGGCTGTTCCGGCTCCCTTTTAATTGTCGCGACCTTTGGCGGCATCATCTCCCAAAACAAGATCTTTCCTCGCCTTTTCACCATTCAAGCCCTTTTTATCGGACTGTCGCGTCGACAACAAACTGACAACATGCAGTCCAATATTACGGCTCCTGCTTCTTCTTTCACTCATCCTGCTACAGATCCAGTATTGCGTCCTGCCACCCCCCTTCTACCATTCATTTCCGATGCGCTCCTATCATGCTTATCCCCAATAGTTGTCTATTGGGTTTTATCCATGGTCTTCCATTACATCGATGAATATGAACTTCTGGAAAAATACCGCATTCATACGCCAGAGGAGGTTCTCAAGCGAAACCATGTGTCAAGATACGAAGTCATCAGGGATGTCATCATTCAGCAGGTTATCCAGTTCGGGTTCGGATGGGTTTTGGGCTACATTGAACCAGAGGAAATGACTGGAGCCGAATCATGGAAAATCTATGAATTGAGTCAAACCGTTGGTTGGGCTTCTACTCTGCTGCTTGGTCTGTTTGGTATTGATGCGGTGACCTTGTCCTCCCATCTCGCCTCCTGTCTATCGACCCAGGGTGTGGTGGGGGCCTTTCTTACAAATGTTGACTGGCGATGGAAGTTTGCCGAAGCCCTCTATTGGGTTGTCTTCCCACTCTTTCGCCTTGGTCTTGCCATATTCATCCTTGACACATGGCAATATTTCTGGCACCGGCTCATGCATCAAGTCCCTTTCCTCTATAGAACCCTCCATTCCCGTCACCACCGACTTTATGTTCCATATGCCTTCGGTGCCCTGTATAACCATCCGCTGGAAGGCTTGATCCTCGACACCATGGGTGCAGGTCTAGCATTCAAGGTATCTGGGATGTCAATGAAGGGTAGCGTCTTCTTCTTCGGTTTCAGCGCGATGAAAACAGTTGATGACCACTGTGGCTACAAGCTTCCATTCGACCCTCTCCAAATCATCTTCTCTAACAATGCCGAGTATCACGACATCCACCACCAAGGCTGGGGAATCAAGGTGAGCCTCTTTCTAATTTATAAGCAATCATTCGCAGTCTAATAATACTCCTTTCAGCACAATTTTTCCCAACCATTCTTAATCTGTTGGGATAGATGGCTTGGTACTATTTACACTGGCGGCGATGCCGCAGAAAGAAATAAGCGGACCAAGGAAAAAGTCCATCGCCAGATTGAGGCAGAAAAGTTAAAGAAGACCGCCACCAGTGATCCTCTAGAGCAAGATGAATACACTGCGCGAAGAGTTTTACCCGAAGAAGATGATGCAGAGTTTATCAAAACAAGCATTGTTGCAAAACCCGAGTCTACCCCAGCTACTGAGCAGCCACGCCAAAGACGGAGAACTAGAACAATCACGCTTGCGGATGTGGCAGGGAAGGACATGGCCGAAAGCGTTAAGGAAGCTGGCGAGTGGGTCAATGGCGTTGTTGGCAACGTATCTGGTGCAAAAGTTAGGTAGGTGAGCCACCAATAATATAATAAGGCAATCGTACTACGCAATTCAAACAAGCGCAGCTATCACGGGGCAAACTCGAGGGTATCCATTTCTTCATTTTTCCGGAATTGGCAAAGCGTTTATATACACTCCCTACAACCTCCTAATTTCTAATATTTCAGTCCTCTGCCCTCCTTTCTCTATTTACGGCGTCACGTTTGGTTTTAATGATTATCATGTAATAACGGCGGAGCATTGGATGGTTGTATTTTCCTGGTTTTGTATTTGTGAGGTGGTTATGCGAGTAATGGGTGGCTGCACTACATGTGGTATCATCATTGTCCCTAACTTGATTATGTGCGAGCTCTTGATCTCCTTCCCCCCTTCCCCCCTTCCCCTTTCCCCAGCCTTCCTTTAATAGTCCAAAACCTATATAACCCGTCAGCACCAAAGGACTATCGCAAGACTATGATCCGTGGTGCTACCAAAACAAAATGTGAGGGGGACTGAAATAACTGATTATATCCCATTGGTCTCTCTCGCAACTGAGGGGCCCCGAGTCTACCCTTTCACTTCTCTGTATTATAATGCAATCACTTACCTAGTATATCACATGCTTCATCCTATACCTGTCGCGACCGGCTTAAAAGCTTATGAATATAAGAGTCAATTTTACCAAGAATATAAAAATTCGGTATGATGATGTTATTATTTGTTTATAGTGTGTATCAATATGTATGAATGACATGTGGTTGTGTGCGTAATAACCCTCAGACAAGATCCCAAAACTCCGCTCTATATATCGCCAAGTGCAAGAAGAAAACACCGAGAAAGAAAGAAAGAAGGGGGAGAACTAGCATGCTAATTATAACAGCGATTTAGCTTTCGTGTGTGTCATAAATTTCATGAAATGTCATAAATTCGCTTTGCAATTATGTTCATTAATAAAAGCGATTTTGCTCTGTAGTTGACAGACGTCTGTAAAGGTATTCCTTCTCTCGCCTAAGGTCTTCGACTTCACGGCGGAGATAATTAAGTTCTGTGAGGTAATCTTGGTATTCTTCAGAGACGGATTCAGATCCGATTTCAACATAGTCGAATCGACCCCACGACGACCGGATCAGTGATCGCAATCTCGCTTCTGCTTGTGCTTCCATAGATTCAACGGCAGCGACAGCCTCGGCTTCTGGCCTTACCGGCATCGGAGCATGAACGTGCAGGCTTGGGGATAGGCGTCTAGATTTAGATTCTGGCGGCCAAGATCGAGTGATAAATGAGATTTGACTAGGGCACAAGTCGTCTTGAGCTTCTTCGAATCGAGTGGCGCATGAAACATCACTGAAACATGTGCTTCTCGAGTATCGAGAGGATCTTGACTTTCTGGCGGCAGAGCGGTACCAATTTTCCATATCGACAAGATCATCAACTCGGACGGCATCAAGCCCGCTATACGCGTGCTTGCCGCCGAGCTGGAGCTTGGAAGCCATCACGGCGGCTACCAAGTTCTCTCCCTCGTCATCGGTTTCGATTTCAACATCGCTGTCGAAATGTTGCATCGGGCTACTAGAAATGCTGCTAGTGTCATCGGCTGGACCAGGCGACGATTCTACTGAGAACTCGCTCTGTGTCAGGGACGGGCTATCAGAAATTGTGGTGCTTGCAACGGATAATGGCCGAGGGATCGAGGAAGCCATCTTGCGGGACCTGACAGCGCTATACGCCTGATCTTGGGCTTCGAGGATTTCCTGTTCTTCGTCCTCAATGAGCGAGGATCGCGAAGATCGACAGGAAGCCATGTTGATACCAAGGCCGGTGCACTGTACTTGGCGCCTCGAGGCTGTGGATGAAGAACGAGATCGCCCACCAGTATGATACGATCTATCGAAATCCTGTGGGATAGGATTGCTGATTACCGGAAAGCCGGGGCGAGGTTTAGACGAGTTGGAAGCGATAAGATTCGAGATAGACGGAATGCTGGGCGTCTTGAGGTGAAACCCGCGTTTTTTCCCTGACTCCGATGGACTGGATGCCTGCTCTCCAAGTTCACGAACGCTATTGGATCTGCTGAATCCAAACCCAAAACTTCTCTTAGAACGTAAGTTAAGTCTCCCGGAGTATGGAGCACCTGCGGAAGCCGGTGAAACAGCGCTATTGAGTCCAGAAGAAGGTGTCAAAGATGGAACGGCGGAAATTGGGCTCGTTTGAATCTGCTTTGATCCGTTCGGTATCACAACAGTCGGTCGTTGAGGAGCATTAACTCTGGTAGAGGCTGAACCTGGCTTCTCAAAGTTGGAATATCCGTCGTTCTGGTTAAGGTTGAATGGGTATACCTTTTGGCTTTGTCTCTTTTTGCAAGCCGATAGTTCTCGCGCAAAGCTTTCAGTTGTTGAAAGCTCTGGGCTACCGGCAATCACTTTTTGGCCTGCAGCAACTTGGAAGGGGGTGTTGAAGATGCTGCAGATCGTTCCGCTGCGAGGATCTACTACTCGCTCTGCCACTGTGGGATCAGGCATCTGTATATGCCCATTGATGACAAAGTAATATGTGTATCTGCCCCCCATCTTGAGGCCATCAATGGATGCTCCTGCACCATACTTGGAAGAACCAAGGCAGATTTTCCAAGTTCCAGCATTTGGCTTGAAGTCTTTGCCCATGAGAAGAGGCGCCGAGAAGTTATCCCAAGAACCAACCAAATGAACAGTAGCAGTGTCACTTGGAGTCCTAATGCTAAAGACCACTATTGCCCTATCGTTGGGCGGGCTATTTGTAAGTTGGGTAGTGCAATAGGCCATATTGTGTTTGATGGTAGTGAGGTGCAACTTTATCGTTGCTTGGTGCAAAATAAATGCTTGAGGATGGCACACGCGCCTACGCGAAACGGGAATATTCGAATATAGGAAATATAAGAAGGTTGGTAATGGGTAGGTTGAATGACACTGCGAGACTTCAGAGCATAGAATATATGACTGTGGTGGTGATGCTACATTCAAGTAGGCGTGGCGGTGGTGCAGAAAATGAGCGTTTCATCGAGGGGAGATATCTCGAGATCTTTATAGCTTATGAAGTCTGAAACAAATGGCTAACAGGATTTCCTAATGGCGGATGCATCTGCCGGAGCAGAGCAATACGATGGCGTTCAGTCATCCGCGAGTGTCATCGCAAGGAAGACGGCCGGTGATGTGGAGGAAATGGACCAAAACAGTGGATGACGAGACGAGAGGAGGATGGTGGATACGAATCTAGAGAGGGCGTATGAGCTGTCATGATAGATTCTTGTCTTCGCCTGCCTCCTTATCATGCAGGGAGAGCTACCCCGGTTCCTCATTGCGAAGTTACACATGTGGAGGAAGAACAAGAAGGATGTCATTTCTGGAAACGCAGAAGTTATTTGGAGGTGAAGCTCAGCTCGAGGTTGAGGTTGACAGGGCAGAACAACAATGTGAAACGAGAAAGTTCGCTAAAAGCTTGGGTTGGGCCGGTTTCATGACGAAAATAGCACTTCCAGCCTGCCGAACACAAGGCCATTGTTAACATGCTATTTTTCCGAAGGGGAAGGCGTAATTGTGCTTCGTTTCAGAAACTTCCAAACTTCGGCTCGAGGCCTTGATGAAGTCTAGATTATGATACCAAGTACCAAATTCCGAGGGATTTTGGGATAACTTGTAATAATGAAGAGAACAAACAAGTAACGGGACACCGTTTTGCATGCTTGCTACGCTACGGAGTAGAAGCCGGCTAACAAAGTCAGCCGTGGTTTGGAATTTGTCGCTTGCAATCCGAAAAGAATGTTACCCCGTAAAAGGGCCCAAAAGGGTTCAGACTCGAACCTCAAGACTTGAGGGTATCACAATCTGTCGGACTGATTGTATCAATTGCGATTGTACTGCGTAGCTGAGCTTCTGTTTTTGACGTCTGATTTGCTCGATGACGAGCCGGCAAGTGCAACCGTAAGAAGCCATAGCCTGGTCTTGTGGACATGTATGCATCTTGGGCTTCGGCTGTTTCGAAACTAGGCAGGGAGAACTCGGAAGTTTCAACATCACCAAGGTGATATTCGTTGCGAAGATATGCTGCAGCCGCCATAGAGCTGAAACAGCCGAATAGCCAAGCGCCTGTTTTCGAAAATTCGTGGCTGGACTAATATCTAATATCTAAAGAGGTGGTCGGTGAACGACCTGGTTCACCCAAAGAAGGCATCGAGGCGTTGGAACTGGACAATCATTTTAATCACTCAATGCGGCGATACATGAGCGGAGCCGTGCCTTTGAACTGGGGTATGCGCAAGCTTCAAAATGTGAAACGTAGCTTCCTGCACGCGGGGAACGTCTGTTCTGTAAATATAATCCGATCTTGGAATATTAATCGATAACGAGCTGTATCTGAAACGTAAGTACGATGAGGTGCAGAATCGATTCGACAAGAGCTCTTACTTACATAGGAACAGGCAAGACATCACCTTGATGCCCCGCAGTCGCTCCTCGGATGTGATGAGAACTTAAGTACTCCGTACCGGCCTCAGTATGTATAAAATATTAGGCTCCTTCCGTTTGGGTTTCGGTGGGTGTCAACAGCTCCTGAGGTATATCACGAGAACGGGGACAATATGTACATCGTGTTGTCTGGTTCTCGAGACCAAGATACAGTCTAGAACGTGTCAGATTTATGAACGGCTTCGTAGTAGTTTCCACGGAATTCTCCACAGAGCTCAAGTGTTGCTGGTTACGAGACTGAAGTGTTGCCTGATCCTGGTTTTCGAGACCACCTGATCCGGATGTGTTGGATACATGTGTTGTGTGTTGTGTTGCCCTTCTTCTAGATGCACGAGCAAACACACAACGCAAAAATGACAAGAAGTTCTACACCCCTTTCACAACACACCACCAACCTCCTCGCCATCAACTCTCCACAACTCCCCACCGCTCTCGTCTTCGCTACCATCCAATCAACATCCTGCTATCCTCAGCTTCATTCTTTGGACATCTAGAACATCTGCTTAATGTGATATTACCTTCTTATCAACAGTACATACTTTCGCTTCCACTACTTGTTTCTCGGTTTCTTTTTCTGGTTTCGTCTTCTCTTTTTTCTTTTTCTTTTTCTTTTTCTTCCTTCCCTCACCAGTCGAAAGTAAAGTGACCGACTCGTAAACTTCCGCTTCGACCACTCCCGATTGATCCCCAGGCCACCCCTAACCTATTTGTCTACCCGAAACTATCATCTCTACATGTTGTTGTAATCAAAAGAGCGAAGGGAAAAAAGTGAAGACGAGGCCGAAAGAATAACCGAAGGAGTGTCGTTTTTTGGCCTGCCATTCCAGTCGGAGTCTGGGAGCCTCCAGACCTCGAGTACATCGTCTGATGCCACCGTCCGGTGAGATGGCCCGACTGCTGAAACGGGAGGTCGACACACTGCCGAAAGGCCGGGATCAGGCCGAGCCAGAAAATGATGAAACAAGTTTAGAAAGGTTCCTCGACGATTTTGATTTACAGCATGGTGGGGATGTCGCTGGCGGCATTGATAGAACCGATAATCCCCGAAATCATCAGGATGGACCTCCAACACGAGGTCCGAACGACCATCGGTTTCCCAACGGCCCTGGGTGGCCTCCTGATTCTGATACCGTCCCGTATCCATACGCTACCCCATCTAGGACCTTCAATTCAATAGCTCCAATACCTTCACCAACTCCACTTTCCGAGTTGAATGTTTGCACACTTCCAGGCGGTATAACTACAATTTGCATAACTGGCAAAGATGGCTCTACAATAATCACGACAATTATCAATCCCACGGACAACTCGCCTGACCTCATATCAGAAACCAACAGCGGTATATCTTACAGAACAATAACAGCCGACAACACTGGAACGGTCACAGATACGGCCACTATTGTCGTAAAAGCCACCAGAGTCATATTCCCACAGCATGACAAAACCGGCCCACCTCCTCCGCCGAGTCCTCCGCGAGGCAATCGGAGAATGAAAGATATCCTGCTGGGAGTCTTCCTTGGAGCGGGATTAGTTTTATTGTTTGTTGCATGCCTATTTGGATACCGGGCATACAAACGGAAAAAACGAAATCGGGGACTGGGCAGTGGTGATACGCATGCGGATTCCGAACTACCGCAGCATACCACTCCTGAGATGCAGGAGACAGGAATCGCCGTCACCATGCCCTCAATGGCCGATGCCCCAACTCCTCTTGCCCCACCGCCGCCTTTCATTGCCGAACACGGATCTGCGGGGCCATCAGAAAGTCCACAAATTATCCTGCCTGTTGGCCACATGCCACCATCCCCAATCATTATCAACCCATTTTCCGATCCTACATACAACTCTTCATCCGGGATCGAGGATTATATAGCATCTAATGGTATTACACTAGGGAGAGAGCCAGAAAACCCATTTCTTCACCCAGACGACCGGTCCTTGAATATGCTTGAGCGTCGACGGCCAAACTCAGCGGGAGACTTCCCACCAGAGTATACCACTGTGGACGGTGATCCGACTGACCCCTCAGGCCATAGAGCTCGTGAAGAACGATTTCCATTCGGTGATGAGGCACTAAGCTTACGGGCGGAGAGCGACGCTGGATCTCTTCATACTAGAGTGGTCACAGAAACCATTCCTGGCTATCAATACGACGATCCTAACGGTGTAGCGGACGGCTTTCGGTATAACCCTTCCGCTCCAGGACAGCTACCCCGATAGGCTTTCCCTCAGCTCTCCGCTCCTGAATTCGACTATGATTCTCGATTCTGTAGGACGGTTTAGTAGCCATCAGAGCCCAGTTACCTGGTCCTTGAAAATAGTTTTGAGTATGTTGTACGATTAATCGGTTTCTTTATTTATTTGTTTCCTCATTTTCATTCACTTTGACTTTGTCCACGAATGGCGCAATTTTGGGTGGTGGGTGTTATATTTTCTGTTTTAGGAACCAGACACCAGCTCTGTTGTTCACCTTACCTATCGACCAGTTCATGTTTAGATGATTCTTTCCGATAACGTTTAGTGGGATTATATATGCGGGTGATATTTTCATGGACAGCGAAAAAAGAACATTGGTAGTGTTAATGTTGAATTGTATTGTATATGGAAGTTATGAGTCTAAGTTTAGCTGTATATAAGTGAAGTACGAACAATATTATATTTTGACGCCAGCTCGTTCCTGGGCATCTGCGCAGCCGGGCTTGGCTATCGGCCAAGGTCTCGGCTGTGATTCAAAAGCGATAATTTGGCAGAGCCATGATGCTCGTTCAGTGGTAGTTATCATCTGTCTGTCTACCTCCGACTAGTGGGTACTACGTGAGTACTTACTTCTTACTTACCTACTTTCTTAAGTTCATCTCGTGACTGTCATATATATCAATCTCTCCCCTCTTCCCCCTCAACCCGTGCTGTTCTCTTTTTCTTACCAGTGCCCCCCATCTTTATGGACTTTCGGCCTGCTGTCCCTGCAGAAAGTTGTATACATACGTATTCTACTACAAGGTTAGTGGTAAGTCTCGACTTTGATTATCGTCGGCGTGTGAACCCCCCCCCCCCCCAATCTTCCTCTATTCTTTTCCATCTCCCTCCCCTCTCTTTCTCCTTCCCCTCCTCCTCCTCCAGAGGTCCAGCTCCCGGGAATGATTCCTATGTCGCGTAAGAATAAGCCACAACCTCACAATATTGGGGGCTGGGGGAAACGGGTCAATCGAGCTTGCAGGCTCCAGGCTTCAACGGCGCTTCTTGAGATCTAAAAAATAAAGGCAGCTAGCCAGACCTACTTACTTGAGTAAATACCCAAGTAAGCAAGTATGTGTATGCATGCATGCATGCATGCCTATTTGCTAACTTAGTAGGTAAGATACCTATAAGCAGGTACTTACTTACGTAGCATACGTAAGAAATCATAAACGTTCGGCTTTCTCCCGTCCTCGCATCAAATCTTAAAGTCGACCTTGTCCAACTAGACTTGACAGGAATATTGACATCCGAACTGACAGATTGTTGTCGCATTACTGACTCTGTCCATCCTGTGTAGAGCTAGAGTCATTCAGAAACTGTTCATCGTGGAACTAGGTTCTTCCCTTCATCCATATCCTATTCTACAAGAGTGACCTTGGATGTCTTCGCCTCCTCCTCCGCCTCCGCCTCCTCCTCCTCCTGCCGAATTTCCCCCTCGCGATCCTACCAACTCTACCGATAGCAGCGACACGGGGTCGTTCCTGTCACAGAAAAGCATACGGCCGCAAAACGATGCCCGGCGGCCTTCAGCAATTGCCTTTGCAGAACCGGACGAGCCTCGTCGGCCCTCGATTCAGTTCAAGCGAGATGTGCCTAATGGGAAGCCCAACAGCGTGGGAAGCGGACCTTCCAGCTCGAGCTTGGGAGCGGAAAGCCGGTCTCTTCGAAAACGATCGCTAAGCTCCCCGCCTCCTCCGCCGTAAGTCGTTTTCCTATCCTCTTTTTAATCTCATCTCTTGATTCCCTTCATCTTCCTCATGTCAACTCCATTGCACCGTATCGCTTTTGGTTTCTTTGCGTAGTTCGCCTTTGCGTGTTGAGGGTTTGATCCTCTATTTCTTCTAGCTTCTGTTCATCGACATCTTCCGTCCCCTCTACTAGCTCCCCATCTAAAAGAATACCTCTCAAGAATCCACCATACCTACTCCTACGTCTGCTTACTCTTGTCTGTAAATGACCTATTTTTTCCCTCTCTTGCTTTTCCTTTTATCTGCAAACTTATGGTAGTCGCAAATGAGCTCATCACCACAATGGCTATCGCCCCGTCCCTGGAAAATAGGACCTTCATCAAACGAGTCGGTTTTGATACATTCAGCAACAAGGATGCCACAGACTTTGCCTTGACGCTAAAGTCTAAACACAAGGACTACAAATTTGGTAGGGGATCAAGGACGTTTCTTTGTGGAACAGACCAGAACGATTACTCGACTATCGCATTGGAATGGCTTCTCGAAGAACTGGTGGATGACAACGATGAGATTGTTTGCCTCCGGGTAATCGATAAAGACTCCAAAATGGCGACTATAGACAGTTCAACCCAGGAAAAGCTTTACCGTCTGGAGGCGGATAAACTTCTCCAAACAATCATAAGCAAGAACGACGAAGATAAAGCATTATCTATAGTTCTTGAATTTTGTGTGGGAAAAGTTCACGACACTTTCCAGCGGATGGTACGTGATAGAAACCCCCGTGAACGAGTAGAGGGACATATCACTGACGCTAGCAACTACCGTGAGCAGATCAATCTGTATGAGCCAATAATGTTGATAGTTGGTACTCGGGGCCGGTCTTTGGGCGGTTTCCAAGGATTACTCCCGGGATCGGTCTCTAAATACTGTCTTCAGCACTCTCCAGTCCCCGTGATTGTTGTTCGGCCAAACGAGAAAAGGGAAAGAAAAAAACGGAAACGTCAAGACAATCCTACTCGAAGGACCTACATGGACATTATGAGCAAGACACCGCAGTTATCAACCATAGATATGATGCACTCCAATAGTAGCCATAGCAGAGTATCTGCCGATACGACACCTAGTACAACGCCGGCACCTCGAGAATCGGCGACATCTATATCAGAGACATCTACAGGCCCTTCTGGTAGGAAGAATAGTAAAGATTCAATTGGGGATCAGCCGCAGTCCTTGAGCGAGAAGGTCTCGGATTTGAAGATTACATCCAAGACTGAGTACTCAAACACAAATGAGGGAAATGGGATCCCCCAGGGAAAAAGCTAGTGGGCTGCCTTTCTGAAGCGAAGGTCCATCTGACTCTCACCCACTGGTTGTTTGGCGATCCTAACGTTCCCGTATTCTCTCTCTCCTCTCTAAAGGACAAAGGTGGATGTGGCATCCATACGTCCCCTTTCTTTTCCTGCTTTCCTCTTCCTTCTTTTGTTCTTTCTTTCCTATCCCTTTTTTTTTTTTTTTTTTTTTTTTTTCCCTTTCCTTTCATTTCCTCTCTCCTTTTTTCTTTTTCAAATTTTATGAAAGCGTGAAAGACATCTTAAGTCTGATATAAAACTAGCGATGAATGTGATAGGAGAGCCCGCATCTTATAGACCTTCGGATTATTCCTAACTATAAGGCAGAGGGAAACGCTGGACAGATGAAGATGACGAATGATCAGGCTAGAACTCCTTGGGTTTATAGATATTCTTGTTTTTGTTTTTTTCCCCACTCGCACTCGCACTCGCACACATACAGGCATTCTCCCTCTCTCCCTCTCTCCTTTTAACTCGTGTTCAATAAGATAATACATGCCATCTTGCCTTCCACAAGAACGCAGAATATATTTGTTCCAGCGAAGCTGAGCCGATGGCCAAGTGTTGGTTGGTTGGAGTCAAACGTGTCGTTTAAATAAGGATGGGACATTACGCAAACCATTTATTTCCGTTCTCAACCACAGGACATCGTAGCAGGTTTCCTTTCACCACCACCACCACAATAACTTACCTCACTATCAGTAATTCCCGCAATTCGCTTTACTAACCAGCTTCTGCCATGGACTCTACCGGCCCCGATCAGACGCCTTTCGAGGCCGTCACAGCCCATACTTCCAAGCTTACAAGGGTATTACCCACTGTTGCGCGACGCACCCCCCTAATTCACCATCATGTTAACAGAGGATGTAGCAATATCAAGCATATTTGGACCAAGTCACGCCTCACGTTTTGCCCCGATGGATTGGAACCGGTGTTCTCCTCATCACCTTCTTCGCAAGGATTCTCTACGCGCAAGGATGGTATATCGGTACGGCCGTTTGCAACTAATTCGCCCAGGCCTTACTTAGTACTGACTATACTACCATACGCCTTCTAATTAGTGGCCTACACACTCGGAATATATCTCCTCAACCTCTTCCTCGCCTTCCTAACCCCCAAATTTGACCCCTCGATGGAGCAAGAGGAAATGGAAGAGGGCGGTCCGTCAGCCTTACCGACAAAGGCCGATGAAGAGTTTCGACCCTTCATTCGTCGGTTGCCAGAGTTTAAATTTTGGCATAGTGCCACTCGAGCTATCGCAATTGGGTTCTTTTGCGCTTGGTTCGAGCTCTTCAATATCCCAGGTACTGTGTATCCACCCATCCAATCCCTCTTTGCTTCGAGGACATCCTTGCTTACATTGTTCTCTTTCTACAGTTTTCTGGCCAGTTCTTGTTATGTACTGGATCATTCTTTTCGTCTTGACCATGCGGCGACAAATTCAGCATATGATTAAATATCGATATATTCCTTTCAGTTTTGGAAAACAGAGATATAACCGATCATAATGCAAACAAGCCCCTCGACCTCAATTTTTTTCCCCGTTGGGTTCCAAAAAATTGCCGCTTGCCTCGATGACTGAGTACGGGATCCCCCCGTAATATCGAGAGTCAAGACGGTAGTTATCTTGAACGATGGGTTTCTATGGGTCATTGGCCATAAACTACCGGCTGGCAAACTTCCGTCTAAATATCTAGAGGGAAAAATCTAAAATTGCAATCGATCAATTCTTTGGAACATTCGAGCTTAATATTTGCATGTCCACCTTGCACGTGCTTCTTGTATATTCATATTGGTGTTTTTTCATTTAGACTTTTGGCGTCAATGTCGACGGGGTCGGGTATATTTTCCCTACTCCTACGCCCTGCATTCAGAATAATTGTTTAATCTAGGCACGGTAAGCATGAGCGCCGAGCGCTTGAGCTTGAATTAATGAAAGGAAGACGAAGCCCTATTCTATTATTCATGTGTCCATTTGACATCCTTGACCTTATTCGCGAAAGCCTCCATACCGACTTTTTGGTCTTTGGATCCAAACAAGGCATGAAATACCCGCCTTTCGTACTTAACACCTTCACTCAACGACAGCTCCTGGCTTTGGTTGACCACTTCCTTTGCAGCCTTGATTGCCAACATAGGGTATCCGGCAATAACACTGGCGGTATCCGTTGCACCTTTCATTAGCTCTTCAAAACTAGTATAGGTTCTTGCAGCCAATCCCCATTTCTCGGCTTCCTCCCCACTAAACGTTTTTCCGGTCAGGATTATTTCCATGGATTTGGATTTGCCGATTGCGCTTGTCAATCTCTGAGACCCGCCGGCTCCGGGGATAACGCCCAATTTAACCTCAGGTTGGCCGAATGTGGCGTTAGCAGTGCAATACAAGATATCGGCCATCATAGCCAGTTCGCAACCACCCCCTAAAGCGTAGCCGCTTACGGCAGCGATAGTGGGTTTGTTCAAGTTCGTAATCGTAGTAGACCACAATTGGATAAAGTTCGTCGAATATGCCGTGGAGAACGTTAAGTCCTTCATCTCCTTGATGTCGGCACCAGCTGTAGGCGACAAAGAATACGATACATTAGAGAACAATGCATTCAGGTCTACTAAGAAGGATATGTAGGTAGTAGGTACCTGCGAAGGCTCTTTCGGAACCAGCGAGAATGATGGCCCGAATAGAGGGATCCTCATCCAACCTCTGAATAGCGTCATTTAGCTCCTTAAATAGCGGTGTCGAAAGGGCATTCAATGCCTTCGGGCGATTGAGGGTAACTGGTGGGATGTTAGCAACAGCGAAATGACACGTATCTGGTGGCTAAAACCGCAATGATACATACCCTGACCGACGCCATCGGCGGGCTTTCCAACAAGAATATTATCATACTGCCGAGATAATGCAGAGTTGTAGCGTACAGCTGTCGCTCTCAATCGAGTGACTGGCTGTCGGGCAGCTGAAAAAGGCCGTGAGGTTGGCAGGCATCGCCGGATGATGGCTGTTGGAGGTCTCATCTTCTATTGTATGATAAATCCTTCTTGAGGTCAGAGGCACATAGTATTCGAATTTGACCTTCGGAATTTGGTTGCAGGACGCTTTGTGCAGTTTTTCTGGGTTTGGTCTTGTTCCGAGGTTAACCGATTAATCGAAGAGAAGCTGCACGTGGTAATTTTAATCTCAACTCGAGCTTGTCTAAACTGTACAGTAATCGGTGCAATTCCTACAATATCAGCTATAAAAAAAAGGACAGCTCCAGTTTCTCCAACCAGCGTAGATGAAAACCAACTCCAATGCTATGCTACAAAACTCAAAAACCAAAATGTCAAATGCAAGAAACAGGAAAATGATGTGCACAGGGGGGCTTTCGGCCGGCAAAGCCAGCGCTCAACCTATGTAGATGGGGTTGCCTGGAGCGGCGCCTTGAACAACTTGAGTAGGATCTCTAGGTTCATGGGATCCCTCTTCACCCTTTGGCCGTTTCATAGGGCGGCGCGCTGATCCCAACTGGGTATTCGAAAAATCTGTAGGATCTGTAGAAATTACAGCCGTTACCCGACTCTTTGCTTTGAATTGGCCTACGGATTGCTTAAATACGGGGCGCCGTGCTTCTTCTTCTTCTCGTTGTTGTTGTCGCCGTTGACAAGATGCCCATTCTTCAAGGGTATCCAAGGGATCAAAGTCTTTTTCATCTATGCTGTTAATAGTTAGAGCACTTGGTAGAGTGCTGGAGTTCGCTTTCTCGGGATCAGGATTTCGGGGTGACACCACCGTCGAACAGGTTGTCAAAAGCATGGTGAATTTCTCCACTATCGGGTCCGTCATGATCACTTTGGAAAGCCCACCCCAGGGAGGGAGAAGGACAGATAAGCCCTCAGGGGAACGACTCCTCGAGAGCGCTACATAGGATTGTCCAGCAGCGAATGATTTTCGGATATCGACGGTAGTGTAGTCAAGTGTCATTCCTTGAGATTTATGTATCGTCGTCGCCCAGGCTAGTGTAAGTGGTATTTGAATTCGTTGAAGCAGAGCAGACCTTGATTCGTCAAAGTATGTCTTGCTATCCCAAGCAACAGGGAATATCGGGATGGGTGGTCTCGGGGTAATGGCGGACCCCCCTGGCTCAACGGATGCTGCCGTGGCTAATGGTAGAAAAGACACCAAAGGTATGCTTACACACCCGTCTTTTTGTTTGGAATCGAAAAAGACCTTCAGGATAGCTTTACTGGATTTTTCGGATCGTGCATTCTCCAGAAGTTTGTCAAGGGTGAAACGCTGAAAACCCTTAACGATACCTCTTGACCCATTCACTAGCTGGTTCCTCACGTCCAAGTTACTAACGAGCATTACCTGGGCGTTCATTTTCAGCTTTAGTTCCCTCGTTGCCTGGAGAGTATTGAAGTAGATATCTAAAACAAAATCAGCGTACGAGCACGACATTGTAAGCTCACCCAGATCGACATACTATAAGGGCTTCCGACGATCATATGGAACGGTATTGTTTGCGTCCGATCGATAACTACCGGATCCTCTGTACGGGGAACAAACCAACCCCCGTCTATCGACTTGACAAAATACTCTTCACCGGGTAACTCGCTCAGTCCTTGCTGGTTCTCGGCGTCAACATCTCTCCGGTGTGAATACAAGTTGGTGGCACGAATGCCATTGGGGAGCTGTGGTAACGGCCGAGCAAGCCGGCGTAAATAGCTTTCAACTTCTGCGGTTACTACACAGGGATCAGTGTCCAAAGTATAAATGAATCCCGGTCTTTATGGGAGCTTAACGGGGTTACCTACAGTTGGAGTGTTTAATGGAATTCAGTATATTAACCCATTGCTGATCGCTTTGTCGGTGTACTTTGGTCAGAACAAGACTTTTCAAGTTTAGGCTTTGCCATACCTCCGTTTGGAAGACGAATTTGACTATTAAATCAGTTAGTGGGCAGAATACACCCCTCCCCATTTGTCATTCTCTCTCTTCTTCTTCTTCTTCTTCTTCTTCTTCTTCTTCTCCATTGGGAGTTCGCTGAAAGATGCATACCTGAGTCGTTCATGCGAGATTGGCAATTCTTCCCTTTACAAATTAGCCACCGGTTATCATCAACGAGTTCTGGAAAATAGCAATCGTTCGCGGCCAGCGGGCCGTCAAGAAAGCTTTTTCCGGTTAGATATCTTCTTTCGGCTTTAGGTGGGAAAGGTTCTGCACAATGAAAGCAGTTCTTTTTGTCCTCGCGTTCGACGGGTGGGAGTTGGTAAAAGTCACCGCAAACAATGACCTGCATCCCTCCGAATGGTTCTTGGGACATTTTGCCGCCCCCTCTGTGAAACCTCGCTATCCTATCTGCCTTTCCCCAAAGGTCGGGGCTCACCATCGATATTTCGTCCACGATAAGTACATCTGTTTCTTGCATTTTCTTTCGAATGACTTCTGAAAAATCGCCCCGAGTCCGTAGGTAATGCTGAAGGCCCTGCTCACCCGTGCCCAGACCAAAGAACGAATTGATTGTCACTCCTTGTATAAGCACTGCAGCAATTCCCGTTGGGGCCGTGACGGCATAGACAAGATTATTTTTGGCTAGCTGATATCTTATGTGGGCTAACACAAGAGATTTTCCGGTGCCTGCAGGCCCAGTAAAAAAAACATTATCGCCCTTTAAAACTGCCTGCAGGATTTTATCCTGCTCTGGAGTCAGGGGTATCATCGGTTTCTCTACTATATGTGGCAGATTTTTGATTTCGTCGTTGAAATTTGGGAGAGAGATATATCCAGATGGTGCGACGGTTGGGCGCGACGGTGGGATTGTTGAAAATTCGGGTTCAATCTCCTCAAGGCAACTCACAAAAGAGCTATCTGATGGTGGTGGTGATGATGCAGCATCCACTGCATCGGTCATAATTCTCGAACCCTCAGCCTGGCGCGGAACTTTCTTAGGGCGGATAGGTTCGAGGCTGAGTGAACTCTTGTTATTTGTAGTGGGGCGAGCCCGTTTCACGCTGGATTCTGGTTTTGCACCAATCTCGTCTTTGTAGGTTCCGAGCCACCAGTTCATAGCTTCTAACCTTGTAGGGAAGCCTTTATAGACAGCTCCTGGATACCCATCAACGTACAGACGGACTTGATCCCTAAACCATATGACGTGAGCAGAAGATCGAAGTGGGGGGCTAAGAAACTTATATTACCATGGTAAATCAAAAACTCCGGTAGTTGAACCTTTGGCAATAGCATAAAACTTTTGCTTTTGCTTCTGTTTCCCCATGATAGCGAAACCCGTGGTCTGGGGATTCCATAGGTCAGTGAAATCGGGGGATATAAGAGGTAATTAACGATGGTATTAGGACTGAAGGCGCCTTGACAAAGTGACGAGATTGCGGATGTGAAGAAGCCAGGAGCCAGAAGGATGAAAGGGGTGCCGCAATACAAAGATGTGGTTACGAGACCAAAAAGGGTGTGTTATCGGGTCAATGATGTCTGAAGCAAAAGCATGATCATCATCATCCTGATTGTCAGTTGGCGCTGTGTTGAATCTTGGTTGCGACCAACGCGTGGTGTCACGTGGAAGTCTCGAAACGTCACGTGGTGTCAATCCCGTAACCAGACTTTTTTTGTGTTGTGCTGCCAATGTCACGTGCCTTGCCTATTTTCCTAAGCAACACAATACGGGAAGCAAAAGTTCCGGAGGGCAGTTGGGAGGCATAATCTCGTTCGTCAGCGTAAGCTTCGGGGCGGAGGGGTCGGAGTTTGAGTGTCCCCGATCCAGGAAAAAGTCCCGACCAGGCTCAGGTCGATCCGGCTGTTTTCGCTTATGTACATATGTGCTTACTGCTGGTACCAAGGCCGAGAGGCTATGTCTTAACTATGTCTCGCCCTCCACCGAATGCGGCACTCATTACCCCGATCTTAGAAGCCGACTTTTCGAAATTCGGCAGCAAAAGTCACGTATGAATGAAGTCTCGTATTGCAGACGCGGTCCACACGAAGGTATGGTTGGATTATGGGTAAGATTTGGGGGACCAAGCAAAATATAGGAAAGGTGGACATAAAACTCATCTCTTGGAATCCTCGCATAGACGCTACCAGGTGATGTGTCCAATTATATATAAAGTAAGTAAGTAAAGGTATAGGTATGTACAAGAATATCGGGGATGGAGTGTAGATGGTATAATAGGAGAAGCCTGTTCCTTAACGCCCGGCCCAAAGATACGGATGGATGATAATGATACTCAGCTATGATATAAAGGAGAAAGCCGGAATCAAAATGCAAGAGAAAATAAAATATCATATCGCTGATGTATACGTAAATGGTATCATGAAAGGAAAAGAGAAGGAAAAAAAAAAAGTGACAGGATAGGACAGGAAAAATGAAAGGAAAGCAACCCGCTAATCGTGAAAATATTCGTCGTCATTCGTTCCTGCCGAAGAGCTGATAAGTTCCCACAAGGAACCCATAAGAAAATCACGTGATTTTATGGTTTTCTTTTTTAAAACGCCGGTATCATGTTCGATGACGAGTAATATGTGGATTCCGCGAGAGTGTTTGTTGGGTTGTAGAAACCAGTTCCATCAATTTGTTTCTTATTCTTCGAATCATAGAAGATTGGTTCTGCTAATGTAGGTTGTGGTGGTGAAGGTGGGAGGCTTTCGGAATCCGATTCATCATCTTCAATAAGATCCGGGGGGCTCATCGGAGCGTGTGACGAAGTCCTCCTCAAAGCATAAAAACCATCCTCCTCCTCTTCGAAGTCTTCATCTGCATCAACCTCGTCAATGTCGATGACGGTTTTGCTGTAATCGTAAGCTGTATGTTTTGGAACGGATATGATGTGATTTGATTCTAGTTCGTAATCGTCTTCGCTATCGTCTTCGCTGCTCTCGGATGCAGGATAGTCCTCAGCGAGTGAGCCGATGTGTTCTTCCTCGTATTCTTCGGAGATCGTGTCCATGGTATCGGACTCGTCTTCCTCTGTAGAGTTTCCTCGAACCATAGCGTTGAACCAGGCATCTTGTTCCCTCTCGGCTGTCTGCAAATGGAGCATCAATCGGTCAAGAAGGTTTGCGTGGCCGACAAGTAGCCTGAGGTCATGATCGGATTTGGAAGCTTCAGATGATAGCTTGCCCCGAGCCTTGTGGGCGAGGTAGAATGTTTGTGTGATAGACATTTTAGATTGTTTTAAAGACTGTTGCTGTCTTCGAGCTTGCAATAATGCGGGATGTATGGAAGCGGACATTGTGAAATGACGAGAATGGTGGGGGGGAGGGGGGAAGATGGCAAGAATTTAATAGTCGAATTGTTTTGGTTGAGTGGAGGATCTGGGTTGGGCGGGTAGGACAAGATGAGTCAGTGACAGTTTTGACACACGATTTTGGTGTTGTTGTTAAAATCCCAAAACTTCGAGGCTAGGGGTAGTATAATATATATGTATGTGTACAGTCTTATGGAAATAGAAAATAGGTAGGTATGTAATAGATAATAGATAATAGGTATGAGGAAACGAAACCGGCTTTATAATCAACGTCGGTTACAAATGAAGCTTATTGTAACCAACTATATTTCCTTTTTGCCGTGTTTGAGTCCGCCGGAGTAAAAAGGAATTTAGGAATTCCGAAGGCCGAACTCAGTAAAAATACGAGGGCTTCCGTAAACGAAAAATGGGAAAAAGAAAATAACGGGACGGCCGAGGAGGGCTAATCCAAGCAGAGGCTGACAAACTCACTTTTTTCCTAGCACAAAGTACCTAAGTACGTACTTGGTATGTACTGAAGTAAGAACTGGTCGAAAGAAACTGGAAGACCGTTGTTTGGCGGAGTGTTTGGGCTTTAATTATAATGTTATATGTGCGCGGAGACGAGATTAAAGAAGCATCAGATGGCTTGTTGAGAATGAGAACTGGCAGCCTGATATATAAGTCAGTAGGTAAGTACCTAACTTAGGTATGAGGAGGTAAGTAAGTGATCATATCATGATCAGAATGAATATGAATTCAATGACGACGCAGCCTCGAGATCAGAGTCAGTTTACTAGGTACTTACCTAGGTACTTACTTCCTTACTTACTTACTTACTTGTAGGGAAGGAATTTAAACAGATAGGTGAAAAAGAAATACTGAAGAGCAGGGTCTTGGTGGTCATGCAGCCTCGCACAGCACAGCATGCTAGCACAGCACAGCACACAACAGCACAGCACACAACACTTGCGTATAATATACGTATACTTGTCACCGACCGACTAATTACAACCGATTACATGGCTTTTTAGGGCTGCACGGCTTTTTCGTAGTTTACGGAACTCAGGCCAGGCGGAGCTACTCCGTAACTGGGCAAAAATTAAAAGTATCCGCCTTATCCCACCGTTCTGGCCTACCTAAAGCCTTGCAATGACCATCATCAGCTGAGTAATCGGACCGACCAAGTGACTCCATGGATCCAGGTCATCATTTTATTTAAGACTTCTTATATATATACCGAAGTACTTAAGTACTTAAGTAAGTAACTAGGTAAGAGTAGGTATATAAGAGGTATGAACGAAAATGGGAACTGTACACTGCACTGCACTACACTGCACTGCACTGGACACACATCCGTAGCAAAATGTTAACTTTGTCGGGAGCTCGGAGGCTTTTTGATTTATCTCCACGGCCGGCCGAACAGCGAAGGACTTTGACTGACCGACTGACTGACTAACCCACATGAGAGCTCTGACTCTGACTAATCTAATCCTGGCCCGTTCGCTAAAGAAGAAAAAAAAATTGTGTGATTGGTTTCGGTATTGATACCCTCCGTCGCTGATAAGTTGTCGGTTTGATCCGAGGGAATAGTTTCAAGTTTCCCATCACCCGGTTTTCCAAAATCCGATGTCTTCCTCTCTGTCGTCACCGTAAGTATTGAAACTACTGGCTTAAGTAAGTAAGTACTTAGGTAGGTAGGTGTATCGGTGATGCCGACGGGTCTTCCTCCTTCCCACAATTTAGGGCTGAATCTTCTGTTAAGTTAAGCCGAGTTCCACATACTCATCTGAGGGCCTCAACGTCATGTTGAAATTGTTACCCCATGCATGACAGACCCAATGATACCATTCTCACTGACCCCCAGACTACCATTCTCAAATCCGAATGTACGTATATAAGAGGTAAGTAAGTGCCTAACATGTACATAAGTATGTAATGTAACGGTGCCTCACAAAACTTTCCTTCCCGCGGACCCAGACGGACATCGTGTAACTAAATCGCACAAAGATGCGGAGCTCGATGCAACGTGTATGGTCAATTGGAAAATTCTAGCGAGCTTCTTTTCACTTTAACCGGGGACCATCTCGTTCCCATTTAGGTCTCACATTCCTGCTCGATTCAATTCCGCATCATCGTCGGAAACGATAGGATGACGTCTGGGAACGGGACCAGGTTAAACCCGGAGGGTCTTCAGCCTTTTCCTTGCATACGGTTTGTCCCGTCGGATTCCTTCACGGCCCTATCGATCACCACTTAAATTGAATAATTCCGGTATCTACATACATGTACAACATGCAATAGGCTGTAAAGATCTTTACTGATGGGCTGGTACTAGTCTTCGAAACAATCGTACGGGCGGTGCGGCAGTGTATGGAAAAATTATTGATACTCATTGGACATGCATAAGCGATAAGGTAGGGCTGAAGGCCCAGCTGCAGCTGAGAGGAACTCCATCGGAACAAAAACAAAGTAGTATGCGTACACAAAGATCGAAGCTCGAAGGCGGGAAGAAAGGCTGCTGTCTACTTGTATATAGTATATATAAAATAAGATGAGGAGGAATAGAAAATGAAAGAAGCAGAAGGGGGAGGCCAGAAGTGAAAAACCATGGAACGCGAGGATACCCCAACATAAATCAGCTAGAAATCAATTTACTTATACAGTTGTTACGCCTCGAAGGCCCAGATCTGTAACGAAGAAAGGCAGGGGAAAAATTAGTTATTAACCGCTCTCGAAGCTGAGGGTTTATTAGATAGATACATACCTCGAGTTTCCCCGTCTCGGACTTGGCACGCTTTGCAGCCCTCTTGCACGCTGAGAGCTGAAGGTCAAGGTCCTCCTGATCAGCGACTAATATCTGCTCGCCATCTTCATCGCGGACTTTGAATTTGCAGGCCCGCTCCATGCCAAGTTTTGTTTTCAATTTATAAGTGAACTCATTAAACCCAATGCCAGGTGTGATCACCGTCAACCGTGTTTCTTCTTCATAGTGAATCTTCACATTAATCTATGTTTAGAGGGAGGTTATTAGGTATTCTCGGTGAGTGACTACAACGTTCGATACCAAATAAAATCTTACCTTTCTCACATCAAGTGGGCGACGATTTCCACCTCTCTTGCTACCCCGTGCGCTAATAAGGTCAAACTCCTCCTCGTCGTCAAAATCTTCGTCACCATCACTTTGATAGTCATCATTATACTGCTGTGGTGGCGGTGGCTGTCTTCGGGGCTCTCTGCGTGAACCCTCCGATGGCCGTCTCGAGTTTCCACTCCTCCCACTATGTTCGGAGCCATAGTAATCATAGACATCATCGTAGTATTCTTCATCCTCGGGGTGTTCATCTCGTCTCCTCGCCCCCCTCGAGCTAGGAGGAGGAGGAGGCCGCTGTCTAGAACTTTGATAACTTCTATCACTTCGAGCACTTCCGCGCCTTCCGGAGGGTTGTTGTGTCTCCTCTTCTTCATGGTCTTCCTCTGGGACGTATCCCATTTCATCCCGCTTGCGCCTGTCTCTCCCGGCGTCGCGCTTGCTAGTTTGACGAGAGGGTGCTTGTTTAACTGGGAAGGCTGCGCCATTATCTCGAAGGCGATTCGAACCAGGATCTTTCTCTGGGGGAGGTGTAGGTGGGAATACCTGTCGGTCTTGGCCTCGGGGAATATTCGTATTTGGGTTGGCGTTCGAAGTTTCTTCCGTCCTCTTTGAAGTTTTGTTCGGAATTACCAAGTTGGATGCAGCAAAGGATAGTGACTCCGTCGGTCTATCATCAACAGGCTCAACAACTCTCTTAGACTCTGTACCAGAGAAACCAGTGAAGGTGTTATTCGCATCGGTTGCTGCTACTAGTCTCGCTTTCCCAAGATAGTCTTTTGTTTTGACGTTTCGGACCTTTGCGTCGCTGGGCCGATAAAGTACCCCAACGGGAATAGAAAACACTGTGTAGCCCTGTGTCCACCCATGGTCAGCGAATACAGTCAAGATTGTTCGGGACCATTTTAATACCTCTCCTCCATCACGAATGGCCTCATCAATGACACCATGATCATCTACTTGCTTTTCCTTCACCGAATATCCCCAGTCTTGCATACCAGCTTCCCTCTGATTCAAGTAGATGTAGCAAAGACCGCGATTAAATAAAACCTCGCAAGAATACAGTCGGAACTTAAGGCCAAGTTGCTCGTAGTCAATTAGTGTGTTTCCTCGCAGGTACAAAAGGGAGTCGTTAAAGTTCGCAAGGGCTTCCTCAAAGTCCCCTAACAAGAAGTTGGATACGCCTTGTTGAAAGTATGCGACAGCGAAATAATTGTCTAGCTTAACAGCTTTTTGGAACGCTATGACCTATGTTCGGGCCGATCGTTAGTATAGATACCATGACTCAGATAGTATTGAGAGGAACCCACAGCTTTCTCATGTTCCCCCAAAGTAGCATGGATTACACCGATGTTGAAAAGGATTTTAGAAGTATCCCCGATTCTATCAAATTGCCGTAATGCTTCGTCGTATTCATTTCCATCATAGTGCTTGATCGCCTGCACCCAAATCTCGATTTCCTATGATTCCAGGTAACAGTCAGCTGTCACTTCTTCTACAGACTCTACACCATTTCGTAAACCCACCTGTTTTAGCGACATGATGGCGAAGCTGTACTCGGGTCGCCTATGAGTAGTGTGAATATGTCTTTGACGTGCCCGGTAGTATCGTCGGTTAGGTGCCTCGGTTGAGTAGTCGATTGGCACCACCTGAAGGAGGGGGGGTTGGCGGATAGATTAAGTATTTCAGTCGATCGCTGGTGATGTCGCAGCAAGTAAATACCGGAGGGTTGCGCAAATTGGGATATACTTGAGCAGTAGTATCAGGTAAGTCAGAATCTAAATTGAATGCGTATATAAAAGGAGCGATAGTGGACACTGGGTTAAAAGAGTATACGAATGGTGGTATAGATGCATGTTCACGTTCAGGGGAAATGTAGGTTAAGTGTATTTATTCATCGAAGATGTGCTTCCAAGCTGCTGGGTACCGGTCTATTCGGTGATTGGCTGCTCAATGGAAACAGAGACAAGACACTCACCTATCCTCCCAGTATAAAAAGAAGAAAGCACGGGATGAGTGATGGGGAATGGGGACCAGGAACGGCCTGCAAATTAATTGGGTCACAGGAACGAATGGAAAGCTGTGCTGCTGGTCGTAGCCGCCGATTAGAGGTACTTGATCCCCACTTCTGGCAACCTGCAACCCACCGCCCCAACACACATACCAAGTGCAAGTACGTATGTATATCGATATCCTCGGTTTTGTCGGAGTTGTTGGAATATTTTACTTACAGAAGGGTACGGTAGATATAGATAAGCCGGTATCAGAGATCGTGTGCTAGAAACACCAGGTTCTAGCTAAGCTGTCGAATGTGCTGCTCAACTCGATGCGATGTGCTGCGATGCGCTACAGTGCACTGTGCCGTAGAATATAAAATACTCCCGTTCAACTGGTCGATCGCGAATCGAAATCCCGCAGGAGAAAGTGTTTACAGAAAAACTACGAGTCCAGCCCGTACTAGAAAGGGGCGATAGGAACTACGGATGGATCTGGAGGACAGACAAGCTGGGTCTAAGAAAATTATAAAGAGAAGGAACGACGGGACGGAGTCGCTGGGTGACAAGCCCGCCGTTGCTGAATTGGGGACCGTGGCGCTTAGAAGGAAGCCTCAACTCTGGGCGGGCTACTTTTACGGGATGCCAATGAATCGAAAGATCGTGGGGCTAAAGGAAAGAAGGAAACAGCCCAGGAAAGAGAGGGAAGAAAAGAAGAAGAAGAAACCGAATCAACAGTCTAGTCTACGTATGAAGAGAGTGGTAGAGGATAAAATCCAAAGAAAAGAAAGATCGAGAAAACGAATGTGGTGAGCTTTGACGAGGAGAGGGGAAGCGGAAAAAAAAAAAAAAAAAAAAAAAAAAAAAACGATGATTAGGGTCGAAGGGGCGCCGGCATACTTAACTCAGGTGCTTCACGAGCATTTGTGGCCTCATGACTGAGGATCTCTCTTTATTGCAGAGCACACACCGTGCACCGATGTGGCCTGTGGGTGGTATCGCAAGTCGCCCTTTGAGTCCAGACTCGAAACAAGAGTCGGCTTCTTGCTCTCGTTTCATCAGGTGTTTCTACTTCCGACGCGACGGCGCACCAATAGAACAAACGTAGACTACTTAAGCAGCTCGATTTCCCGTCGCCCGATAACCCTCTGACAGTCGCATGATTCCAAAGATCACAATGTAATGAATGATCAACAGCTAGAATCCTCTGTTGTGGCTTTGGTCCACTTTTTCTCGGGACCTGCTCGAAACGCTATTCGGACCCGAAACTGTTTGAGGCAGAGACCTCAATTGTCTCGGGCAGTGTCTGGGCCAGCTCTGCCCCTGGCCTATCCTCGCCTATCCTAGCTAATTAGATCGAATTGACGGTCTGGATCCTGGTAATCGGCATGCACATGGCTTGTTTTTTTTTTTGTATTTTATTTTATTTTTTGAATTCTTGGTAACTAAGTACTTATACTTAATTAGCTTACGGATGCGCGTATTGCATTGATCGGTATTATATTATATCAGGTACTTCGAATCAAAAGTTAAGGTAATTCGTATATATATAGGAGGTAGGTATGTACCTAAGTACTTTATATATATATATATATGATCTCAATACTAACCGTTCCAGTCTCAATTCCAACCGGATCGAACCCATCTCGACATCATATCGATATCAGCATTAACCTAGTTGGCTTACCCCAACTTAAAAATAGGTATACTGATAGATAGGACTTAGGTATATATATATATATATATAGAGAGAGAGAGATAGTACATGTATCATATAGATTGAATTGAATCCAGGATCAAATATTTTTTTAAAAAAAACAGGGCTGAAGCCTTTACCTCGTACACGAGAAAATATACCCCCGATTCGCCCACTATCTAGTACTTTAGGTAAATCCTTAAGATTATAACATTCCTTTCCCTGTTTGCTCGACTCTCTCTTCCCATACAGTCTTCCCAGAACAAGAACACACAATTTTGTCATTTTCCCATACCCCTGCGCTTCGAGCTATCACGCCGACAAGAGTTGCTTCATCGTCTTGGTGGAGGAGTTCCGCGCTCGGTGAGATAACCATGCTTCTCCCAATAAGCTCCCAGATAGCAATACTAGCATCAAGAATAATACTACCGGATCCCTCGTTGCTGACTTGAACTTGTCCGAGCTTGCCTCGAGCTTCATTGCCCCTTGTATCTTCTTCCCAAACGCCACCCGTTGAAGCAGCACCTCTAGATATATCTCCGTTTTGCTGTATGCTTGCTTGGTAGATCCCCGGCTTCAGGCCCTTGAGGCTTATGTCGACTATTGTAAAATCCGGTCCAACTTCAACCAGTCTCGCGAGCCCACGTACAGTATTCTCTAGATTGGGCGCATGAGCTTCCAATATGCAAACAGCAGCGCCTAGGATCCTTATTAGTATTCTTCCCGAAGCCAAGTCAATGTGCAGTGTGTTTCCTACTGTTTGGGCTGCCGGAACCTCTCAGGATGCAATCCTTCCCAGTTTCTCGGAGCGATGCGGAGATCTTTGAAGGAGCAGCAGTGCCTTCAACTTCAATTAGCTGCTGTTCAAGATAGCAGTTGACGTTTAGTATCCCTGCGACTGATGATTAGTATCGGTCTAGGAAGCTTATGATACTATTTGTTTCAAGCGCTCCCTCACCTTCAACCCGAGAGAGAGCATTCTTGACGCTATTAATGCACCCTTCGCAATGAAGGGGAACCGCAAACAAAGTCTATGAATCGAATACATTTGTCAGTCTGCAGACTAGCTAGTCGTGGGATGATGCCATTTTGGTGGTGATACAGTACCTTGAAAGGTGGCCTTTCCCGCATTCTTAATTCTCAAAAAATATTTGGTCGTCCCTCTTATGCAGCTGTGGGCTTGACCTGTTGCAGTCAGATATATGTCGATATTCGATTCACTAAGGTTCAGGACTAAGCCGGGATTCAGTTTTTTCAGACTGATACGATATGCAGATGCATGTGCGTACTTAGTTATATACGATGGCCGGGCGGCTGCGGCTTGAGCTTACAATGATCGATATCGGTATTATGAGTGGAAGCAACATACAAAGTACCTAGGTAAGTAAGTACTTAAATACCTCCTACTTAAGTACTTAAGGAGGTGTACATAAGTAGATATCGATAGGAAGTAACGTTACTGGTGGTGCACATGCACATGGCCATCTGGTACCGTCCGCGTAGCCAGCTTATGCTTAGAAATACCAGTTGGTGGTGTGCGCCACAATATGCCACACATATTTTTTCAATTATGGCGCTCCCAACTTACATGCGACAACTTCTCGTCTTCGGCATGAATCTTCGCATCAAATAGCGATCCACGAACATAATTCGTCTAAAACCACACACGTACCACCCGCGACCCGAAACCCCATTTGACGGGAGAGCCAATCCACACTCCGACAATGTCGCAGGTTCTTGGGCGAGTGAGTCGTAGCTTTCTTTCTGTCGACTTCTCCACAACTATATTAAACAAAGCTGGGCTAATAGTTCGATTTTTATAGACCAATCTAGCATTTTCGAGAGCATGGCACATTGTCAATGTTGGTGCGGACCCTCGGAGCCTTGGAAGGCTTGCAACTTCCATAGCTGTTACTTTAATGGGCAAGCACAAGCCTGTATACCACCCATCAAGTACGAAATACCACCCATCGGATTGATATCCTGCGTAATATTACGACTAATAGGTTTATCTGGCGCCGATAGATGATTGTGGGGACTATGTCGTGGCAGTTGGTTGTAATGACATCCGACTCACCGGGAATAAGAGGGATCAAAAGATGTATTACAAGCATACGACACGGCCCGGGAAAGGGTTCAAACAGATGAACATGGAGCGAATTTTTCAGAAACTTGGAGGCGGTGAAATCTTAAAAAGAGCGGTTAGTGGGATGTTACCGAAAAATAGGCTGAGAGACGTGAGATTAGCAAGACTAAAAGGTGAGTTTCTGGAGGGGCAGTGTTGGTCGGACGATATGCTAATCGTTTTTGTCAAAAATAATATCAGTTTACGAGGGATTGCATCACCCGTATAAGAAGAATATTGTAGTCATGGAGGCAAAGTCCAATCGTAGGGGACCAATTGGCCCGTCCTACGGACCTGTTGAGAAGACTAATAATACTCAGGAATCAATCCCCGCGTCGGCAATAGAGTAGGTTTCTACGTTAATTCGTCTAGACTGATGATACGCATGTGTACATATACATTGAGTACTTAATATTTCTGTTTGCTTTACGAAATCTTGCAATTCACAGCGGATATCCGTATCTCTTCCCTCCCTTGGTTAATCATTCAAGGCCTCGTATATAATACTACGGCTACACTAAAACCATTACAGCTGACGAGAATAATATTACGGCTACACTAAAACCATTACAGCTGACGAGAATAATATTCTTAATTTAATTTGCATCAGGGACATACACAATATAATATCGAAAACTCGAGTTTCTTGGGTATAGCAACATTATATTTTCCATATTATTTCCTGAGTAACAACAACTGGTTATCTCGTAAACCACATGCTGCCGAGTAGACGGCTGGGGAGTAGCATCCAAAACTCGAAATGGCTTGAAAATGGAAGAAGAATACCGAAAAGGAGAACGACATCCTGATGCATGAAACGCCGAGTAGTTATTCAGAAAAAAGGAAGAGGAAAAAAAAAAAAAAAAAGCCTATTGATATCCTTGAATCGGAGGACAAATGTTTTTGAGGTAAGGATTTCAAATATTCCAGAGCACCCGGAGTCCTACAGCTTGGATGACAGCCTGCGAACAACTCGGCACTTAATGAGGCCGTTTGGACCGGATTGGGGCGCATAGACTTCGGCGTCCTTCCCAGTGTTCTTAAGACCCTTATGCCAGCTAAGATCTACAATCCGGATTAGCATGTTCTAACTTCATCAACTATGCGGTCTTGTGATACTCTAGACTTACCAATTTCAAAGTAGTGTTTGTTAGGCAGTGCGTACTCGACGGCTTCGACGCCCGGGGCCTCAGCCAAGATTTCTTCACACATCTTATACATAGTTGCCTGAACACTAGCACTATTATCCTCGGCAAATATTTTGAGAGTGGTATTTCGTGCGGCTTCGAATGTTTTGTCAAATTTTGCGGCATCCGATTTCACTTGGGCAATAGACTGATATCGTTTCCAAGTCCATTGAGCATCAACCTCCGTGCTTAAAATGCGGTCCCATGTCTCCTTTAGTGTGGTATATTCATCTCTATGGAAACCGTGAAACGCGGAACCAGTGCTCTTGAGAACGAGGAGGCCACCGATTTTAGATGTGATCGTGAATCCTTCATTTCTGCGGAATGTGACCTCAACATTTCGGGTCTCGGCGCCGTCTCGCAAGAAGGAGTGCGGATGAGGCTTTCCATCAACGTTGATACGAGTCCATCGATGAACAATAATGTTGACGTGGGCGGCATGAATATGGCTGTACTTTGTCGGAAAATGGGCGGCCAGAATAGCACCATACAGCTCAGGAGGGTTTACGGGGTTTTGCTTGGCAAGAATGTATATGGTGTTTTTGACGGTATCGGTAGCCACTACGGGTTTGTTGTCAGCCTCAGTGTAGGAAGTCTCGATGTCTCCTTCCAAGAGGCAGCAAACGGTCATTTCTGTGACGGTTTGCGTCTGGGTCATTTCATCCCGGTAGACTTTGTAGACGCGGACATTGTCCTGTAGAAGTATTAGATTAGTATTAATATCGTGATGGAGATAAGATATTTTTATGGTGACAAGTTTGGTACCTTTCCATATCGTGCAGCGGCTAGGGATGCCATTCTGTTCGTAAGGATGTATAGGGGTGGGTAAATTATATACGGTGTCGGGGTTAATCGATTGATATTGATATCAATTAACTGGTTAAAATGAAGTAAATGATATATACTACTTAAGTACCTAGGTAAGTAAGTACTTAATATCGCATATATGCATATATATCAGGGGAAGTAGGTGAGTAAGGGTAAGTAGGTAAGTCTAGGGTCCTCGAGGAGCACGTAAAAACCGATGTCTATATATTTATACAATCTAAAGAGGCAGCGCAGCAGCAAGTCGTATGTAAAGTATGGATCAGGGTATAGAATTCGAATGTATGGATAATATAATATAGATGCGATCGAATTCAAGACCTTCCAGGCTCTTATTTATACCTAACGTTAACCGGGAGAGAAAGTCGATCATGTCATGATTGAAATCCTTTTCACACGGCAGGAAAGGAAATTCAAGATAGATACCTATTCTTCCTACCCAAATAGATAGCAGAATCGAATTTACGTAGCGCCGACCGTGGAGGTCACCGAAAGCTCCCGGCTGATAACATTTTGGTGTTCGTTCAAGTCCGTGGTTCATCGGCCCAACAGGCGATCTCCGAGATTATCCCCTTGCTCAGCAAAGCCACAGCCACAGCCACAACTACAACTAGCCACGGTCACGTCGATCGGTGTGGATGGTGTGGCTGATGACTAATGAACAGGAGCGATGCACCCGTTTCATGCTATCGTACCAGGTCCTTAGACATATGCTAGCTGAGATCAGATCAACGACCCAACCAACCAACCAACTACCTCTTACCAGGTATTTACCTACCTACCAACCGTACAGATACCATAATTCGCCTATTCATATCCGCTTGAACCATAGTGCCTCACCTACATTTGATCTTTTGCGAATTTTCCCCTTCCAATTGGGTGCCCGCCTTCTCCCAACGTGCCGTCCGTTATGCCTACCTAACCCCAGCTATCGCTATCCTTAACCCCGCGAATGATTTGATATCGGCTCGATGATGCTCAATACCAGTGAACAGAGAAGCAGCATGAGCGATGATAACAATACCAATATCCGAGTTCCCGGTCAGCTTAATACGCATCTCCAATCAAGACCAAGCGCCATTGAGTCGCCAGTTCTTTCCATTCAACATGGGGGTGGTAACGTGATGCTTACCCCGAACGTTAATCGGGGGGCCAACATACGGTCAAGTTCCACCATTCGCCCAGTTCCTGGTAACGCTGCCTCGATAGGACCGAATTTCGTTGAAGGCCCTGCTAGCTTCAACTCCACCGCTCGGGCTATGATCTCGGCCCCGCTATCCTCCACCTTCACAACCAATTCTCCGATGGACGTGCGGAATGGGCAGTTGGAATCTCTTGAAAAAAGACTTGCTATCGAGAGAAAAATACAAGCCGGTGCTGAGAATCTTCTTCTAGTCCTAGATTCAAAAAAGCCAAAGGATGCAAAAAAGGCCAGGGCAGAAGCCGAGCGTGCCCTCAACGAAGCCAATGTCAAGATTGACCAGCTGACCAGTCAGGTCGATATCATTCACTCCCGGAATCTGAAGCAGCAGTCCGAGTCAAGGACTCGGATGGCTAGTAAATTTCGTGGAGAACCTCTGCTACCAGTCCCACCTGGGATTGCAACTCCAATTGGAACAGCTATCAGCGAAGAAATTCTATCCAGTGAATCACCCACCTGGTCATTGTCGGAAATCCTCCAGTCCTTAGAAGAAAAGGGACAACGCCCAGAAATCTACGTGGAGAAAGCGAATACCCTTGTCCATCTTCTCAAACGGCATCAGTCTCTCAAATACGACCTGGAATGGTCCGCTTTTGGGAAGCGGGTGCAGTTCATGTTAACCCACGAAAGCCGTGAGGTAGTATCCGCCGGATATAGGGTAGCTCGGTATTCGATTTCCGACATTCGATCACTGCAAACCATTAAGGAACTTAATACGGATATCATTGTAATTAAGTATGTCATATATTTCCGGGTCGCCTTTGTTAACAAATCGGGAAGCTAACAGCCAGATAAAGCTCATTAGCAAAGGATCATACGAGCCCTGATGCTCGCTCTAGTGTTGAGAGGGAGCAGGCCCTTAAATTTGTGCGCGCCTTCCTCGAAATACCCGGCGGGGCAAAAGAGATATCGAGAGCGGTTGCTAGGGCCCTTGTTTCTTGCGCGGAGCAGAGTGACGACCGTCTCCGGGCCATGTGCATAGAAACCCTAGCCGAAATCCGTAAGGCTTCACCGGCCGCTTGTCCTACAAGACTTCTGACTAATTTAATCATTCTCACAGTTATCATTGAACCTGCATTGGCAGTTGCAGCTGGTGCGGTCAGGATATTGGCGCAAGTACTCGCTGACGGGCCTGTCGAACTATCTGATTGTATTGTCGTTGCATTTCTTTACCTTCTTGATATGCCAACGACAAGACAGTATATTCGACCTGGTCACGACCTTGAAGTCAGTCGCCCAAACCCTCCACCCCCCGCCTACCTAGAGGTAATTAGCTATGAGACACCTAACAATAGCTATTCTAGATTGTTTTCTCGTCATTCACAGATTCGTATGCCAAGGCCACAGTAAGCGATGATAAACTGAGGTCCTGCGCAAGAGTGATAAGCTCGGTGTTTAAATCTTGGCCAGGTAGCTCCAGAACCTTCTCACCGTTTTGGGATAGACCGGGCTAATAAGTTGTAGGTGTGCTCGCATTATCGATGTATGGCTTGCGGACAGTTAGATCGCTAGTGGAGTCCTTGAAAATACCCCATATTGGGGTCAGAGTAAGATTCTGCGCCCGCATAACCCTTTAAAACCTGCTCGCACTTCTAACATAGCCTAGGATACAGTGTTGGAGTTGTTGTTTGATATTTTTCGGATCAAGCCCCCATCATGGTCCTCGACCTTTCTTGCTGGAAGACGACTAACTAGTGAGCTTTGAAAAAACACCGGGTATATATTTTGTTTATGAGAGCTAACCTTCCGTTAGCATATGGCCGTGTCGCAAATATGAAAATATTTGAATCGACTTTGCCAATCATTGAAGACAAAGAAAGGATCAATCTGGTTGACCATTTCAATGCACTTCTGCTTGCGATATTCTCTGAGTCTGGCCTTCTAGATGTAGGTATCCCTTGAAACTCTCCACAATATTGTAAAACGGCAGCTAATGGAGAACAGTCTCTATTGATAATACTAGAAGAAGAGGATGGCGATCCTGCTATCGTGAGAAAATCCACCCTTCTTGTTGGTGAGATCTTGAAACTATCGAACCGCCTTCTACCCCGAGACCTCAATACCCGTCTGCAAATGCTTCCAAGTTTATTTCGTTGCGCTTCCCAATTTGATAATATAGCGAGAAAAACCGCGACTTCTGCCGTCTATCAAATCGATTCTTTGAACAGAACCCTACAGCGGACTGGTAACCACGGGGGTACTCATCCGACCCGGCAATCTTTAGATGATGGTACCGGTTCTGCAAGACAGGTGGAGCAAGTCAAGTTAAAACTTAATTTGCAAATCGACGAACCACATTTTCGGAGTCTGATTCTAGACTCCCAGGTATACTCAATCGAGACTAATTTCCGCCTAACGTTATTCTACTAATTGAGGCATATTAGATTCTCACTACAAAAAACCACACGAAATGGAAGATGGATGCCCTTTTAGAATTGGTTCAAGGCTCATTGTTGAACCCTAAGCGTTTGGATGAGGCGCTCAAAGGAACCAAGTTCCTAAAACGACTAATGTCTTTCTTCCGGCCGTTCAAGTATCGGTTTTCAGAGGTCAAGAACACAAAACCAAATCTTCGACTTGTCAAATTAGGATGTTCTCTCTTCCACACTCTTCTTCAAAATCCCGAAGGGGTTAAATACCTAGCAGATCATAAAGTACTCCGCCAGATCGCAGAATGCTTAGCTCAATTGGATCCTATGAGTGGGATAACATCCCCGGAACCTCTGTTTTCTAAGGCCAGGCTGCAGGAAACACTTTGTTTCGGCTATTTTATGTTCCTCGGTGTTCTTAGCACAGACCCTAACGGAATTGCGTAAGTTGATTCCGTCCTCATGGGGTGCCCACCATCTAACCTGATGTTTGTTATAGGATGATGGAACGGTGGAAGATGTTCAACATGTTCTATCATATTAGCGAGCTGCGAAGTAGGGATGACCTCATGTTCTACTTCATATCTGCTATGGACTTCACGACGTATGGATTTCAGCCCCACTGCACTTAAATTACCAATTCCCTCTAACAATTATAAACACAGTGATGGCCACCCTCGTATCATTCTGTCAAAAGCTCTTACTACAGGGCCTCGGGTGTGTTGAGAAATTTAGGATCCACAATTCCAATTGAAGACTGTTACTAAACTCAGGATTTTGATATAGGCTGTGCGGCTATTTGCGACAAATCATCTGCGTAGCTTGGTTGAGGGTTGTCGAAGGCCCCCGCCGAATCCTCTGATGCCTCCTAGTATAGCGACGACAAGGTCAACGGAGACATCACAATGGGCGATTCGCCTATTGGTTACACAACTATATGACCCTGATGTCGAAGTATGTAAAACTGCTGTTAAGATACTTGAGGAATCCTGCAACGCCAAGACCTCACTTGAATACGTGGTTCAATGCCGCCCAGCTCTCGATCATTTGGGGGAAATCGGCGCGCCGCTTTTACTTAGGTTTGTCTTTGACCCTTATTTAGAGACGTATATTTGAAACTTACGTTTCGGCCTGGTTGGTAGATTTCTCTCAACATCCGTGGGGTACCATTACCTCAATGAACTGGACTATATTAATCGTGAGATGGACGACTGGTTCCATGTAAGTTGCGGCTTCAAGAAAGTCGATCATCATGCACACAAAGGCCCACCTATTAACCAATTGGTGGGTGTAGGGGAGAAATGACGTATATGTTGATCAAGTTGAAGCGTCTCTTGCTCGTGCTTTTTCCGATGGCGAGAGATCTGGAGCCACTCAAGAGCCAACCTCGTTTCCAGATGCGGATTCCATTGGATATGTTCCACCCCATTTCTATCGTGAGCTCGCTAAAACCGAAGAAGGATGCAGATTGCTCCAAGAAAAGGGACACTTCGAAGAGTTTGCGATGTTCGTTAAAGACAATGCGGACGAATACGAGGATATTGAAATTGTCACTAAGGTCAAAGGGTGTCTATGGGCTATCGGCAACATTGGATCGTTACCTTCCGGGGCACCCTTTATCGAGAATTCCGACATTGTGGAGGATATAATCTCCATAGCCGAGGCCTCCAAGGTATTATCCTTAAAGGGGACGGCATTCTTCGTCATTGGGATGATCTCGCGCACTAGTAGTGGGCTCGAGGTGCTGGATGGTTTTGGTTGGGATGCTAAAGTTTCTGACATGGGTGAATTTATTGGCTATTGCCTCCCAAAGAGGCTAGAAACCTTGCTCTCGGTAAGCTCATGCTTGTATCCAAAATTTTAATTGATGGTGACCTAACACGGATATCCTAAGCTTCAAACCTGGGATTTTACCTCTGGCGAAACGAACCCTAGTGGGCGAATCACCACTTACTCTATCCCCGGGGTTGATGAAGCACTTCTCCACAAGGTTCTCGTAGCAATGACAAATCTGAGTAATCATATTCTAGCAAATGAGGCTTCCAGAGAGCTTGTGAAGTATGGAATCGGAGTTGCTGCTTGTTTCGAATTAGCCGACTAACGAGGAGCAAAATTCTAGGTTAAAGCAAAGCCATCCTGATCTGTTCCAGTCTCCTGAGGTTTATTGCCAAGCCTTGCGAATCCTGGAATCATATAGATACCGGCTGCCTGTTAGACGATTCATATTAGAGATTTTTGAACGGAAGTGTGTCGATATGGTTGTGAAGGCTCCACTTAAAACAGGTGGGTTGAATGGAGCCGCGTCTACGGCGTCTAGCCCGCCTCTCCCACAACTGCATATTTCGTAACTGGGATGACCACAGTTTTCACCTCGGTGGTTACCATTTTACCCCTTATTTGGGGAGGGGATCGTTTTTAGTTTCCTATAGCCATGTACTGAGTGGTTTAACGTCCCTCAATTATCTATCCACGCATTTTCATCTTTCTTTCCCCCCCCTTTCCTTCCCCCTTTTTTTTTTTTTTTTTTGGGGGGGGGGATGTACATAGACATATTTTGGTCGGCGCTTCCTTTTTTTGGGTGGGATGTATTGTCATATTCATACTTTTCTGGCGCATGGAGTTGAGGAGGAGGAGAATAGGGAAATATCAAAGACGTCATGATCATGATCAGGGTTGACCCACGGGCGACCGGGAATCTATACACCCCGGACTCAGGCAGGGGTTCATCCAAGTCAATGGTCCCTGCTAGCCCTGCTATCCATGCGAAGGAACTCCGATTTGCAGCCAGATTCACGATCAGTGGGCGACAACATGTTACCTCAACAATCGCTCGCACATGCACACGCCAGACCGCGCTGACTTGAATCGATTTCCGAGTCGAGTCCTCTCCGCATTGCATCGCATCGACTCTACATATAAAATACTGCATGCATATTTACAAACACCCATCACGGATACCTCAACCTTCCCAACACATATCCATATCATATTCTGGGTACATAACATTAGGTAATTTCCGGACCGGTATCTACTGAACATTGATATCTCGAATTCAAACAAACATCCAGCTACCGGTACCTCGCCCATTCCGTCAAGGATATTTGTGTAAACGAGACCAGTATTATCTAACCATCTAACACGCTAGGGGAGTCATGGCATATTGTTGCCCTTGCTGAATGAATGTTGATTCGAATACCGAGCCAAGCGCCTCGGATCTAGCGTATTACTTCGAAAGAATTGCGGGTGGGGATGTAAGCAGGAAAGCACCAAAGACAGAACCTGGATCGGAATCAACGCTTGGATTCGAGGCTGAATCAGAATCTGGTCTTAATGGCGGTTTAAATCTCCGAGGGTTTATGCGCCTGCTCCAGTGCGAATTGTGCCACAGGATTCTCCAGCAGCCCCTCGCACTGCCATGTGGGGAAACGCTCTGCCGTTCCTGCTTACCTTCCTTTCGCGATAGACAAAATATCTCATATCCGAATCAACCAAGTAGAAGAAAAGGCTTTATTTGCCCATTTCTGTCGTGCAAAGGGAGAGAGCACTCACTCGCAGATTGCAACCTTAACATAACTCTCACGAATATCCTCACGATGGTTGATGCGGTTTTGTCCGCCAGTGTTAGCGCTGCACCAGATAGGCACAAGCATTCGCCACTCGAGGTTGATGGACGACGGAAGGAGCTGGACACCGCATCACCAGCGGTTAGTTCACTCGAATCATCGGCCAGCTTATCAAAGGCATACAACTTGGCGCAGCAAGGTCTCTTACCGTTCGACAATGATTTCCCTAGCCAGGTCGATGGACGGCTCTCCGACGAAATGAAACTACTGGAAGAGCGAATAATGGCCAAAATTATTTTAAGAATTCGTCCTGAACTTGACTGTCAAGTCTGCTACAGCTTTTTGAGATTGCCTATAACGACTTCGTGCGGTCATACCTTCTGCCAGGTTTGTCTCAAACAGGTTAGAGATCATTCAAATTTGTGCCCGTTCTGCCGTAGATTGCTCTCCCCTTACCAAGCCGTGGTAGAAGAGAAGGCCAACCGACGTATGAGAACACTACTATCCAATTTATTTCCTGACGACGTAGCAGCCAGAGACGATCAAGCTACAGAAGACGCTCAAAATGAATCAAATCATGTCCCGATCTTTGCTTGCGCCATAACCTTTCCCCGAGTACCAATGTTTTTACATATATTCGAACCTCGGTACCGGCTGATGCTTCAAAAGGTCATTAGCAACGGGAGTAGGTCTTTTGGTATGGTTTCTCATCGACGAGGTCCGGTGCCATCTGTAGATGGAGATTTCGATGCTCCATTTACTAGGTACGGTACGATGCTCTATGTGACCAATTTGCAGATGTTTCCAGATGGCCGAAGCCTAGTGGAAACTATCGGAGCGTATAGATTCAAGATCATGTCATACGCATGGCAGGATGGGTATCCTGTGGCTCTGGTAGAAAGAATCGAAGATATAGCCTACGCAGATGAAGAAAATATGGAGATGATGGAGCGAATGCTCGATGCAACACCCGGAAACGCCATAACTCTTGCTAGTTTATCCCATCTACCAACCCAAGAACTACATCGGCAAGGACTTGAATTCGTAAATTCTATGCGAGACAGTTCGACTGGTTGGTTTGCGGATAGGATTCTCAACACCTACGGACAACCTCCACAGGACCCAGCTGTCTTCCCTTTCTGGGTCGCTACACTACTCCCTGTTCACGAGAGAGAGAAATATCTGGTTTTGGTTTCTACTAGTGTTCGAGAGCGGCTGAAACTTGTTACCGTTTGGATGCGGTCGATGCAGCAGCGGAGTTGGTATGTAACAACCCTAACACAGTATGCAAGAGACCTCCTTGTCTATACTTTCTTCGCCCGTTCTCGATTAAATTTTAGGCCCAGGGATCTATTAATAATCAAATACTAGGTTTTCTGCAGGCGGTTTCAATGGTTCTTGTATCGTCTCTTAGGCAGGCTTCCCGCTATCGGAATATTCCTCGTAACTATATACATTCTTTTTACGAACGGAAAGGATGCCGCCGAGCGTCAAGCCGTCGTTGCGGACGATTTGTCGGTTTATTTTATCGGAACTATTATCGCCATTATAGCAACAGCTACGGTTTTTTCAAGAGCTCGATATAGGACCTAGATATGTATTTCATTCCTCAATATACCGGGGGCATCGTTTCTATTTCTCAAGCCAATTAATTGCCTGCTACGCCCATTTTCGTTCAATACCTCTAAGTCAGCGGTTCTAAGAACTCGATCGCTATTTTGTTGATACCAGGGACGGATATGAGGGTTTTTTCTTCTTCTTTTCTTTCTTTATAACCCCCAGAGTGATTGAAGGTAGAATCATATATACTAGAATTAATTATTGGGCTCCTGGGCGGTTAGACTATGTATATACATAAAACAACAATCCCGGCATAATAGAGCCCGTACTCGGACGAATAATTAGAACGAGCATCTCAATCGTCGCTTTGTCTAAAAATCATCACAAAACCCCTATTCTCCAAGGGGATCTGATAACTGCGCATAAGAGAGATTATGATAAAAAAGAAACCCAAACGCCAAGCCGGTTGTATTAACATAATTATTGAAATAACCCAAAATAACGCCGGCTAAAATTGGCACATGAAATGCGTCGATTAGAGAGTTCGACATAGGCGATGAGAGTAATAAACAAATAAATAAAGAACGTCGTTAAGGGTGCGGTTGAGCCAGTGGTGCAAATGGAACCCCCCGGAAGTGTAGATAAAGGGAGTAATGTAGCTGACCAGCTCAATGCTTGAGTTTAACGTCATGGAAGATTCCTAGGTCATGCTGTGAATCACCACCAGTGTATGGCTGCGCAATAATTTGTGGGGATTCGTCCAATTGAGGCGTCGCGTACATTGGCTGTGGACTAAAAGTTTGTGGTGGATACTCACCTTTGTAATAAGGATCGATATATACTTCCTGGGGGGGTTCTGGAGGCGCTGGAGGGATAGTGAAGACTCCAGGGACTTCGTAGATAAATGGTTCGTAATGCTTCGTGTCTTCCGGTTCTTGCAGTTCGAACCCATCGAACCCGTCCGCTGCATGCCGCGCCGCCGCCACTTGTCGCCTTCTGGACTCCTCCTCGTCCTTCTTCCCTATCCCCATTTTATGTTCCCAAAGTTTAATGGCGCCATAACCCAACAGATAGACGGCGAATATAATGGCAGCAACTCCAGAATATATAGCTGTTGGGGGTAGACTAGCCTTGGCAAGTGGGAGGCCAAGGCCACCGTTGACGATCCCCATGATGATAGCGGACCTCCCTAACCAAATGTGGGCGTATGATAGCCATGTCCGCTTCCCCTTTACTTTGAACATCATGTGGTGAGATGCTCCGAGGATGACTTGAAGGAACAGTAGAACCATAACCACCACACCGATAAACTGATGTGAGTAAAGAAAGTGCGACTCGAGAGTAGCGCTTGCCATGACTCCGGTAGCCAATCCCACTATCGCTAATGAAAAACTAAGTACCTGCAAGGTAATGTGAAGGTAAACAGCCTGTTTGATGGTATGCCTAAGCAGGCGAATAATGATACCACCCAGAGGAAAGAGAACCACGAAAGCGACGCTCATAACAACCGCTACGTAAAACGGGTTAGCCAGCTATGCTGATAAGGTGGTCCAAAATTGCAAGGCTAGGACGTACCATGGGCTATGATATAGTTCTGTCGCTTCTTGGCAAGCTCGTTTGGAACGGTATATAGAGAACCAGAGGCCTCGGGATTTAATGGTATTGGGGCAGGTGGATTGGGGTCATCGACCACGGCCACTGTCATGTCGAGAGTAAAAATACCATAAGAATTTTCGTCATGTTGCTGAATGTCTTCTTGTAAAGAGCTACTCTCAAGCTGCTGTCCAGAGTTTTGAGCCCAGATCCATGTTGATGTATGGCTTGTAACATCCAAGTGCCCCCCAGCCCATCTTTTGCAATTGCTGCATGTGAAAAGTGCAGTCATTTGACCGTCTACTATACCGGACCCTTCCAAGATGGAAACATCGGTTTGAGGGTAGTAGTGCGGTGCGACTTGTCCACTAGGATGATAGTAGAGTATTTTAGCGAATATATTTCAACAGCGGACATTTGGACGTAGAGGAGAACTACCTTGACAGTCTTGGGGATACTGTAACATTGGCACTAGCGGTTCCCGGGTATATAATAAACATTAAGGCGCCAGCCATCCTATTTCCAATCCCGATGGCTGTCCAACCTTTTGCCGCAGCGCCGGTAACTCTGATGAGCATATAACCATCGTCGTCATGGGCAGTTGTCAACGGCATGACAACAGAGGCGCAAAACTTTCCACCCGGGTCGCAGTAATTGGACTGCGAGCACACGAGCCTAGCTAATTATAAACCAACCAGCAATTAGCCTTGGAATGTCACTGAGGTTGAAGACCAAGGTGTATCCTACCTAGATGAGATATAAACAACAACAAAATGCACTGGAATAGCCGCATTGTGATATTTTTTCTGGGAATTTTATGTGTATATGTGGATATACGGACGTCGACACATGGGAGGAACCAGAAGGGTTAAGATGTGTTGCTGCAAGTTCCACAAGGCCAACCGGGTGTTGGGATTCTGCGTCGAAGAATGCAGAACCTGTACAGTCGGCCAGCGACAGAGTCAAAAGAAACGAGGCCTGCGCGATATCCCTTGATACTTCTGACCAGGCGATCTCACAACTTTCCTTGTAGCTGACTGACGAGACGAGGGATAAGAAGGGCGGCGGTTGGTTTCGTGAAACGAAGGAAATCAAAACCCAGTGCGCCGTCAGCTGCGGGTCGACTGAATCGAATCGAATGGCAGCCGGCTGTCAGATCGGATCCCGAAGAATATAGTATCCACCCTGCAGACAGGAAAATGTCTAGAGCATACAATGGGGATTGTCGGGGTACTTGTAGTATTGCAGCTGAGCTTGAGATGAGGGAGAGGGGACAGTGCAGAGAAGGGAGAGGACCGGAACAGCTGACTTTGGACTGATGGTCGACACACCAGCCCTGCAGGTTGCTACCTCTTCTTTACTGCCGCTACATACTTCTTACACACGGCGAGAGACAGGAAAAGCGGGACATGGGCAGGGGCGTGGGTAAGCAGATGGTCTGGCCCAGACCGGTTGGTGGAGGAGAAGGTGGACAATGGAGCATTGTCTTGCTCTGCCTCCAACCAACAGCAGTCAATGGTTAAGCGCCGGGTGGCCAGACAAGAACAATCCGGCTGATGCCGAATCACAAACAGCTGTGCTTTTTGCTTTTTGCCATAGCCCAGCATCTCGGGCTTCTGTGGATCGAGCCAATGGACGAGCCCATGGCCACTAGTCTTGGACTTTTGATTAAGTACTTAGTATTTATCCGGGATGGTTGGCTGCAATATCTGTCCAAGTGGTTATTATCAGAGTTAGCGAGATAAGTGCGCCATCTTTCTTGGGAGAGCTTGCCCAAGCGCTGGGAGATTTATTCCCCGATCTCTATCCTACATCTACAGAGTAACTTTAGCTTTCTTGGAGACCTGCAGCTGGTCGAAGGCGTTTAGATTAAATACTTAGATTCCGTCGGTGGTCTGTCGAATTCCGCTGTCCCGCCCTTGCAACAGCGACATACATTTACATAGGGAGAGGGGCCATGTACTCCGTAGAGACACTCTGGCTTGGTCAATGGTAAGCGCCAACAGAATAATTACCAGTTAATGCCGGTTTTTGTCATCGGATTTTGTTGGTTCATGGGAAAGGATTTCGAATCGAAGGAATCGTGGGTATAGGCTAAACTACACTGGGACGACCGTTGCGCAAGGATGGGGTTGACGGAATACCCGCATTTCGCCACGAGCGATGCACGCTGTGCCACGGAATCGCAGACCAGAACTTGTACCTAAAATACAACAACGTTTGGTATAAAAATCCTGCCTAGGTGCCAACAGCATGTTGGAGAACAGAAGCATTTCAAAAGGAAAAAAAAAAAAAATGTTGCTGTGGATTTGGCTAGCAGAGATTTGGGGAAGGAGCTCTGATTCTTTAGATACAAAACACTAGGAGCCATGTGCTATGGTACACACGCCGACAGGAAAAACGCGGTTTTTTTTTATTTTTTTTATATTTTTATTTTTTTTTTGGAGGGAGAAGGGAGGAATCAAGGGTATTGGTATGGGCTCAACGAATGTAGGGATAAATGAAGACTAGGATAACCGTTTACCGTCCGCCGCGAATGTACCGTGGATGCGGATCGGGTCGGAATGTGGTTTTGTATACGAGGAAGGGCCATACGGAGTAAATTTATAAATTGGATCCAGTAGTGCTCATGGGATAAATGTAAGGTACAAAGTGGGACTCGAAGAAAAGAGAAAAAAAGACACGCCCAGTTCATCGTTCACCTTAGAAAGTTCAATTAGTCCCTCTGGAAATGAGGTTAAATAATCTAATGAGACTTACCGAAGAATATAAAAGAGTCGATTCGGAGGTTGAAGATACCAGATACAGCCATTGCTTCTTGAACACCGGCTTCGGTTACATCTAACCTACATCCTTGGAATTCCGCCCCTTCGATGATCAATTTCTCGAGTTGGCTCCAGTTAGAAGCACTAGATCCAAGTTTTTCGCAAACTGGAATAGAGCTAAGTTTCAGGTTGATGAGGCATGATCCAAGTTTGGTGGCGATTGCCTCGCATAAGTGGGTATTGTCACCACTGATATGACATTCAGTGACTTTCGCTTTTAATCCGATAAATGTAAAAGTCGTAAGACGAGGGTTCTCGAGGCTCATTAAAGCTCTAGCTAAACCTAGTGGGTTTCTGTTTAGCTTTACCCAGCTTTTTTACTTAACCGAAGGCAACAAACCTTTTTGGGAGACACCAGGGCAGTGTTCAATTTGTAGGGTTCGAAGTAACGGGAAGTTTGGCAGAGCCCTTTCGAGGAACTCGTCGCGTATAGGAAAATCCTTGAAAGCGATCGACGTAAGTAGAACTCCCTTGGTTAGGAAATCTTTGGGACCGATAGATAGTTTTTTCAATTCGACTGGAGGTTCGTGGCTGGTTTCCAAGCGGAGGAGCTGTAAATTAGGAAAACGGTTAACAGATTTTCCCAGGTTTTTGAAATCCCCCTTCCTTGGAAGCCAATCATCAAGGGAGAGGTGGGTAATTGCGCTGTGGGCTTTGGTAAGATAAGAGAGGGACTGCAAGACACCCGCGAAACTAGCATCAAGGCGTGAAAGATTTGGACAGGCCGCAATTATCAAACTCAAGCACTTGGCCGAAGTGGAGGTTGTGTATCTATCATCGGTTACTCGTGGGATACCTGAAGGCGTCCATCCATCAACCGACACGAAAGGAATGTATATCTTAATTTCCTTAACAAGCACTGATAACTCAGGATACTGAGCCACGCACTCAGCAAACCGCCTTAAGGTTCGAAGAGAGGTCATTGGGACAGAGCGATACAGTTCCGCTTGACATAGGGATCTCCACAGAGTATTAATCTTGCGGATAGAATCCAATTGAAGGTTCCGGTTCTGAAGCGAGGATTCTTCATCGTAGACGGTTGATGTAGAATTTCCGGTGACAACGTCTTCATTTTCGAGCACCATGCGAATAATGGTCGAGATTATTTCATTTGGAATCTTCCCAATTGGGGAAAGCTTGGCCACCTGTTGTTCTCGAGGCCCCTTTCCAACTGGTTTGTACCGTGCATTATCAGGTTTGAAAAACGAGTTGCTGGGGATATCCGATGAGGAACTAGGAGTTGGTGATTCAGAAACTTTCTCGGCTTCTGTGATGTTGAGGCTTTCAGCCTCTGAGCTAGAGTCCGATGGTGTTCTTGTCAATTCATTCCCAATTTGAGGCGTCGTTGTGATCCTTAATGGGGGCGCATCCTTGCAATTAGAGGCTTCGGTCTGTGCAAGGTTTGTTAATGAGGCAGGTAATTGCACAGTGCCATTGGTAACGAGTTCCTGCTTTCCATCGACGGTTTGGCTATCTGGTAACTTTTTGAGCTCTCGGGATTGCTGTTTTTGTAGCGCTTCTTTAGCAGAGATGGGATTCACTTCATTACTGCGTAAGATCGCTCCCCAGGCAGGTATCAAAGGGAATGGTTTAAGCATACGTCGAAGTTCTTGTTCTCCAACATCAGTAGCGTAGCCTTCAGGGCAATTTTTCGAAATGTGTCCATAATTCCAACATTTAAAGCAGACAACCTTACCTGTATTGCTTTCTGGCCGTTGGCGTAAAAATGGTTCGGATATCTTGTCTCTTGGACGTTGCGCAGCCAGCAATGGTTTCTTCGTCTGGGGAGGATCAGGAATAGGGTCTGGCGTTGCTATAGGTTGTTCCCATAGGGATGTCTCAGTTGGGGTGTCATTGATATCCCAAGTGGAATATTCGGGTCCCTTTTCGGGGGGTGTATCCCAATCAGGTCGCTTTCCATCAGGATATAGGGAGAGCCTAGCGTCTGTAGGCTGTATCGGTTCCCTTCGTTTTTTGGGGGGTTTAGGTGGAGCTTTTGACGGTTCGTTGAATTTGAATATCTTTGCGTAATATTGCGGGTTTTTGCGGATCATTTCCCTCGCACTTGGACGCGGTACAGGTGGCCTACCTAACATTGCCAGGAGCCCGCACACAGGGCAATTTGGGACTATTCCTTGGCACTGCTCACAGTATGTAAATATTCTGGTTGGTTTCATAGCCTGACGGTAGGCGTGGAAGTCAAAGTGATTGGTGCTTTTGCATTTGGATTCCATGTTTGATGGGCCGCCTGTATGAAGGTAAGGCCCCATACGGGTGGGTTCCTCCGCCCGTGGGCCTTTGGACGATGACTTAAAGTGCTTTCCCACTTGGCGGATTTTCGTGTCAGGTTCGGGAGCTTCTATATGATCAGAACTGGGGGGTATGACTTCATGGACATGAGTTCCGGTGCGATCTCGGGGAATGCTTGGGGCATCCCGGTTCTGGTAGGACTCCTCTAATTGGGCGAGAATGTCTTTAACATTCAGTTGCCTGCCGGTAGCATGATCGTTGGGTGGCACTTGTGAACCGCCTGATACCGAAGAGAGATTTTGGTTTGAGGCCTTAGCCATGGTGGGTGGTCTCGGAATTCGCCCTAACGATACTAAGTACTCGATCCTTTGAACATGATTTCTTAATGGCTTACTTGTGGAATTCTGACGGAAGGCTTGTGGGAAGGGTTTTTCTAAAGATACAGGAGGAACGGGACCGTTGGGAGCTAAACAAACCCGTTTCTTGGGTGGGCGAGGTTGAGGAAGAGCATCATCAGGTCGTGCAGTTGGCGTGGGCGGGGGGAATGGGAGATCGGCAGACCACCGCTCTCGCTGGCTTCTTATGCAATGTGACCTTTTCATGACCCGAGAGTCGTTCTCATTCTCTTGATCGGTTCTGGGGACCATTTTGCTATCGTTGGTATTCAAATTAGCAGATATTCATTGAAGGCAGGATGATTTTATTGCTTTGACTCTTACCGTGGGCAGTATGAAGAGGGGTGCGTAAGTATTTAGCGACGCACGACGCAAGGATCAGGGAGGAAGCCGAAGTGTTGGATTCGGCTATCTAGCTTAAAGAAGGATAGTCGAGAAGTAAAGACGAAGTGGCGAGGTTAAGTACGGGGTACCTAAATCGTATGGCTAGAGTAGGCGAAGAAATGTGAGGCGTTTTGTTGAAGAGGGAGCTCGAGTGGGGATGGAGGGGGAGAGAGAGTCGTGGATAACAATAAGAAGCTTATCTAGAAGAGCTATGATGGACTAAGTGATAATTTTGAAGAGTCTGATGGGATGGGGAGTTTAGTTGGAGAAAGGAAGAGGAGAAGAAGAAGGAATAGGAGCTTGGGTTGGTGATTGAATAAATGTTAGGTTAGAAATTAAATAATGTGAGGACGTGAACGTTGATGAGGTTGTTGAATTGAACCTGAATGGGTTGTGTTGTCGTGTTGCGATGTCGTTACCAAATTGTGGCTGATTACCGTACGACCCTGGTGTTACCGTGGCGTGGCGTGGCGTTACATAATCCCGCGCGATAGCCGGTACCTCTGACATGCGGACTTGGAATGTTAACGGAACATCAAAGTATTGATCATCGGCCATCGATTCCGCGATCTGGCAATATCAAATCCTATACACAAAGCCCAACAGCCATGAACTCACTCAAGTCAATCGCTAAAGGTACCGTATCCTTCGCTCTTCCTTAGCTTCCCGGCGAATTAGTCTGAACATCAATAAATGGCCTAGGTGGATGGCATCCGGACAAATCATCCAGTTCCTCAAGCTCGAGCCATAGGTCTGGCGATAACGAACGCTTCAAGAACTTCAAGGGCCTACAACAAGTAGTAGGTACTCTAGTTTGCAATATATAGGGACCATCTTCTGACAAGCTGCGTAGGCAAATTGGACCGGTCATGGCACAAAGGGTGGATCCCAAGATCCTTCTACAGTCACCTCTCGACCGCTCACCTCCCTGAAAGATCCTTATTCCTTTGGCGCGCCACCTAAACGGGATCCAAAAGCACCACTTCCACCCCCGACCCAAGGGCCTGTCCTTGGGGGCGGACTTACACTGGTTGGCCCTGAGCCGGTAGTTCAGGAAGAAGAGGTACCTCAGCCTCGAGGTTTCCAAGCGAATACAACCGGCCTCAGCGCTTCAGGGCTCCCAGCACCACCTAAGAGGGTATTTGGTACCACACCAGGACTTCCTCCTCCTTTGTCCGGTCGACCTACTCCTCCTCTTCCGAGTCGAAGAGAACCACCTCCTCTCCCCGGCCGCCAACCGACCAATTCTATCCGTACCCATGATAAACCGCCTAGCTCCTTAACTGTAACTAGCTCGGGCGCCACCACCTCCCATCTTTCAGCATCTGAGCGGCTTGGTCGAGCGGGAGTGTCGGTCCCTAGCTTGGGAATAGGCACTGGATTGCCCTCTTTGCCAGCCCGAAACGTACCAACACCGCCCTCCGGTGGAATCTCCAAGCCTCCCACCACTTCTATCGGCGAGCTTCCCAGCCGGATTTCCGGGCCAAACACCTCTTCGGTATTTTCCTCAGTTGCATCTCCGGCGGATACGCCTACCGGCGGAACAAGTTGGGCCCAGAAACAAGCCGCCCTGACAACTATGTCCCAAGCTCGGAAAGACCCGACAAGTATTTCATTTTCAGATGCGACGGCAGCAGCTAAAACTGCAGACAATTTCCGCCAAAGACACGGGGATCAAGTTGTTAAAGGGTATCAACAGGCGGAAGCAGCAGGGCTTGTTGATAATCCCGTCCGCAACAAATTAGTTGAGCATGGAGCCCTTAAAGGTGGACCACAATCTAAATGGGGAGGCTCAGCCTCCAGTATATCCAAAACCAGTCCGATATACAGCTCAGATGTATCTAATGTCCCTAAAGGAGGTGCTAGTTCTCTGGAATTGGTCTCGGTAGCTGGGAAGAAAAAACCACCGCCACCTCCGAAACCTAAGGCTCGGGAAACTCTTAATTCACCGCCTCCGCCGATCCCTTTGAGTACAAAGCCAAAATAACAGTGTTTAGCCGATATAATGCTCTCGAGTCCATGATGAGCCATTTCCGATCCTACCTAACCCTTGGGTAATTCCTCCCGATTATCCTTTATTGATTGATGTATCTTGTACTAGTTGTAGTCTTCAGTGTTTTTGTTTTCTTTCCCGCCCCCTTCTTTTAGGAGGGTTTGTATGATCTTAGCGGCGTCGGTTTCCTTTAATTGATTGAATCGATTTATTGTTAGGCGAGTTACTACCTTCTACGTATACGGAAGCGTTTGTTGGATACTCGCTGTATTGGTTTTGAGCATGCAACCCCCCCTAAATTCGGGAATTTTAGACATCAGGACTGGCGACTTCAGTATGCGCAGAATCTTAGAACTATATAATTGTACACGAACGCAATTCGCCTACGAATATATCAATCCCTATATTACTACAATCAATGATAGTTGAGCTTCTCGCTACAAAGACCTGTCTCGTAAACCAAATGCTACCGCGTCGACAGGTACCTCTTGGGTGTCGCCTGAAGCTTGGGTACCGGGTTTCAATTGTCCTATTTATCGTATGATGCCATAGAAAGGAGGACCCAATTTCGAATGTTCTATATACTTGTATATAAAGAATAACGTGCCTACGCCAAAGTAGCGGCGCATGGGGTATTTTCGGGGCCACCGGGTTATTATGATAATCTAGCGGGCATATAAAGAAAATTTCCACCAGACTAAGGAACACTGTGCGCTCTGAGGGTTATTGGAGACACTGTTAGATAGTACAGTTGGCTACTAGACTAAGTCCTAGATAACTTAAGAGCACTGTTGATTGATTGATTTACGATTCTTGAATTGAATCAAGCACAGATATCATTACAAAGTATTTGCCCCTGCTTTTACCCGTGGCCCCACCAGAATGATTGCAGGGGGTGCTAATGCAATGGGCAAGAGGCGGGATGGTAGTTATGGAACCACAAATCATATTATTAGGAAAAAGGAAATATTTTTATAGCAATCCAGAATGGAAAGGGGGAAAAAGGGAAGAGAAGAAAAGAAAGAACAAGAAAAGAACTCCCCTCAATGACAAAGGAAACCAAGTAAGATGAATTAAAAGCGCGATATCGAGAATGAGAACGCAAAGGAGCAAACAAGAACCAGAAAAGGAAAGTTTAGTTTAGCATGTAATTATGAGACAAGGGAATGTATAAGGAAAATTTGGGTGATAACTGTACAGTTCGAAGGTTGAGATATTAGGTTCGAGGTTGAAGCCGAAGCCTAGGTGAGGGGGGGGGGGCGAGAAAGGTTCTGGTTGTTTCCATTCTGTTGGGGCAAACTTAAGGGTACACTGTAAGAAAATGATGCGGAGTTTGCGGACGCTGGATGTAATAATAAAATAAAATGCCTAGGAGGGCTTGCGAGCTTTGAGTGGGATGGAAAGAGAAAAAAAAATCGGGTCGCTGAGAAACGTAGAGCGGCAGTGTACTGGTGGTCATGAAACATCTCGAATCACCTTTCCTGAGTTTGAAGGGGAGGGGGTACTAAAAGCGAAGGGTCATAAAAAAATGGGATGCCCTGAAAATTGATTGCGCCGGTTCCGTGCCAATGTAAAGCTAGTAATTATAGGACGGGTCATTAAAAGAAGTGAGTATAGACTCTAGAGCTCTCGTGAACCTCCATTTCCTACGTACACAAGGTTAGCTAGATATGCGGAGAAAACGGGGGAAGGGGGGACCTACCATTTTAAATGTATTAAGCTCTTCCTTAATTTGCTGAGCTAGTGCGGGGGTTAACTTATTGCAGGTGGATATTTCTCCTCGTCGGTCATATTCCCCACTGGTCCATGTTTCATAGAATGTCAGCTTTTGGCTGAAGGATACAGAAGCCTTTGCTTTGCTGATTTCCTGATTAGTGACGGGTGCAGATATTGCACTTGACGAAGGACTTTTTGGGACCGTGTACTTTTGAGCTGTATTTGGTGCCAGAAAGTAGTCTTCACTTGTCTCTTTGTTATCGGGAACATCCGGAGTGGTATGTTGCGAGGATATTATGGGGATTTGTGGGAGCTGCAAATCGGCAGGGAGCTCGGTCGCTGGTTTTATCACAGGCGAGGAGCTGCCGGGTTGCTTAAGAATGCCCTTTTTAACGGCTGCTAATACTTCAGCCCGTTCTTTCTCCCCGCCAACTATGCTCCGTCTCGAAGCCGCTTCGGGAGACGTGCCCGACTCCTGTCTTCCGGCATCGAGTGAATTACGTTCTAACTTTGGGAACCCGGTTCCACCTCCGGTGTGTTCTAAGGGGCTCGCATTGACGTTGACTCTCTCCCTCTCTGCCTCGACAGTAACCATGCTCACTTGAGCCGTGGCTGGCTCGACAGCTGCAGATGCGGTGACTGGTCCTGATGCCGCTTCAACACCAACAACAGATTTTGGTCTAAAAAGCCCAACGAAGCTTCTTGATCCTCGTTTCATCCCCTTGCCCATTTTTCTCAACATGACGGATGCGGAAGAAGCAGTGGAGGAGATCGAAAGATTGTCGGTAGAACCAGAAAATATACCACCTTGATTGTTTGAGTAAATCGAGTTCCCCAGTCCACCGGCTTCCTGTCTCTCAACTATTTTCAGTTGCTCTGCATCTTCTCGTTCTTGCCTAAGGCGTTGTCGGTCTTCTGCACTCAAGGCAGCTGCCTGCTTGAGTTCTGCAGCACTTCCGAAGGAAAAGGCCCTGCGTAATCTCGACTTGAACCCTTTACGAGATTCAGCTTGCAAGGCAGCAAGTCGGTCTGCAGCGACGCTGCCTCCAGTCCTTGGCCGCACTGGGGTTATTACCGGCTCCGGCTCTTTAGCCTCTGCCGGCTTGTTGGGATCGGGGCTCATTGTCACAGGCTTTGAAAGAGGTGACGGGTTGGTAGATCTCTTTTTCGCATCCGAGGTACCACGAGAACCTGAAGCCGAATCAATGGATGAATTTTGCTTTGCAGCAGGGGGTGAATTGGTAGTTTGCTGTTGCTGCTGTTTGACCTATTGAGGGTTTCATCAGTCGCAATTCGAAGAACGGGAAGGAAATAAAAAGAAAAGAAAAGAAAAGAAAAGAAAAGAAAAGAAAAGAAAAGAAAAGAAAAGAAAAGAAAAGAAAAGAAAAGAAAAGAAAAGAAAAGAAAAGAAAGAAAAGAAAGAAAAGAAAGAAAAGAAAGAAAAGAAAGAAAAGCAACAGGTGAAAATGAGATTACTAACCTTATGTGTTTGTGAACCATTCGATGAGTTCTTAGAGGAGATACTATCAGAACTTTCTCTACGATGGAAGGGGTTCACAGGTGAGGTGAATGTGGCAGGAGATGAGTTTTCTGTAGCAGGAGACCTTGGTGGAGTTGGTTGAAAGAAGTTTGGTTGATTAAACATGAAAGGATTGCCGTTATGTAACCCGCCAGCGGAATTTCCGACCTGTGTATTGAGATCAAACGCACCAATCGATCTCCTCCTATCCATCAACTCTTTTTGCTGAAGTTTACTGCGAGCATTGGTTTGTTTCAGCGCCAGGGTGTCGTCCTTGCTAAACGTTCGGTCCCCAGTTGCATATACTGACTTCACACCCACAGCCACCGCCTCGGCATAGGTTCGACTACCAAATGCAGATGCCGAATTTGACACTGACAGAGGTAGTGCTGGACTGCTGCTGGCTTTCCCTGGATGACTATAGATACTCATGTTGGATAGTGCATCCACGGGTGCCTGGGATGAGGTATCCCCACCACCACCGTGACCAAAGCTTTCCGACCGTTTCACATTTCGACGATACCTATCTGCAGATGGCCGTGACGCTGATGGATGTGCCGTCGTAGTATGGGAAGAACCACTTCCAAGTGATGTAGGGTTCGGCCTTGGATTGCCTTGCGCCTGTTGGTGGGGGTTGCTGGACGCATTCGATGACATCTGTTGGATTGCAGCGTTGACATGAGGGGTGGGCTGTCTTTGTCGCGGTTGGTTATCAAAACCTGCACTTGCTCGTACCTCCTGTTTGTTTGGCTGGAATTTTGGATCATTGGTCATCAGATTAGGGGTCGACTTGAAGGCATATGGAGCAACGGGGGCCGTGGCGATCCCACGGTAGCCATTTATTACATTTCCGCCGGGCTGGGCCTGAGGAAACGACATGTTCCGTTGAAAATTGTTATGTGGTTGTGTATTGAATGTCATGTTGTTAAGGGATTGGGAGGCAGAAGAAGGGATGGTTGGTTGAGATTGAAAGCTATTTGTTGTAGTGGATTGGACGAGGGTTGCCATTATAGCTCGTGGTGGTCCCTTAGCGTATTCAATCTTGAAGGCGACGGACGGACGTTATACAGTGGATACTTTTAATATCAAATGCGGAAGGGTTCGAAGGAAGGGAGGAACTGGCTTGGGTCAGACTATATTCAGTTTGATTAGCCAGCTGATATTGAAAGGCCATGCGAAGTCTCAGGGCTGGCTAGCGCGTGGTTGCAGATTCATCGACATAATATGGCGGCAGCTGTACAAGGCAACAAAAACGAAGCAATGGACAGGTAAGGTCCCGATCGAGAGCGGGATGACAGGCCAAGACCGATGGGAGAAACTAGGGCCTAATGGGAGGATGTGTTTGTGATGGAAAATGTAGAGAGGTTATAGGAAGCATACATGTATGATTATGATATTGCATAAGTAAGGACTTAGGCACTATGCATTCATGGTGAAGAGGAAAGTTGTGTGAAGTCTTGTGATGATGTTTTGGGGGGGGGAGTCTCAAACAGCCGACGCCGAAGAGCGGAAAGTTGAGAGAGAATGGGGGAGAGAAAAAAAAAAAAAAAAAAAAAAAAGAAGAAGAAGAAGGTAAAGCAAAGCAAAGCAAAGTCAAGGAGATAGAGAAATAAATTAAATAAGAGGAAGTATAATGATGATGATGATGATGATTTGCACCTACTTGGTAATGGGAATTGGAAGGGAAGTGGAAGTGGAAGAATGCATACGATATCACCAATTCCCGCTCAAAACACCTGTCGAACGGGTCGCCCGATTCGAAAAGCCGTCGGAATCTATCAACCTTCAACTCTAGTTACCTATATCCCCTCTCTAGAAGTGTTCGCACTCGTTTGGAATCGACCGATAAAATCCGAGATCGCTGGCCGGGTGTGGAGATCGTCCTTAGGCTAGGGAATTAAGGTGTGTACTGACGGGAAGGACAGCTTGATTTCGCGGATATGATGTAGGGTATCGAGGTCTATTAAATCAAGTAGGCTTCAATACCGGAAAATGCTCGACCAATGGCTATCTGAATCGTCGGAGTAAGGCTTCGGCGTATAGGGAGAAAGGAAAACAAACGACTGTGCCGGTGCAAGCAGGGCGCTGCACAATCCAAGGAGGGAAAAGGGGTGGAGCGGGCGGGGGGAAGCGATGGAAAGGAAAATCGAATCGTGGAAACGGATAGGCAAAAATCGACGCTGTCGGGGTTTGCTGATGGGAGTGAAGAGAGTAGAGAAAGAAAGAAAGAAGTAAACCGAAGAAGGACCTAAAGAGTGAAGAGTGGAAAAGTGAAATAGCGAAAGGGCACAGATGCAATCAAAAGGGCGAAGCCAGAAACATAATATTAAGATCAAGGTCAATATCGAGGATGTTTGTAATTTAGGAACTGTGGTGTTTGACACGAAAGGAATAGGAAAAATCCGAAAGGGAAGAGAGAGAGAGAGAGAGAGAGAGAAAAAAAAAAAAAAAAAAAAAAGTATTGAAAGATGGAAGAGGGAAGAGAAGAGAAGAGAAGAGAAAAAGGAGAAGAAGAGAAGAGAAGAGGAGGAGGAGGAGGAAGAAGAAGCTACGCAGGTAAGATGCGTAGGTGGCGATGATTTGAGGATTCGAGGGGGGGGGGGGGGGGGGAATTGGTTATTTTGGCGTTCGAGGGAGTGGAGAGGGAGAGGGAGAGGGAGAGGGAGAGAAGGAAGGAAGGAAGGAAGGAAGGGGGAGAAATTAAGACAATCAGATAAAATATAATAAGATAAAATAGAATCAAATAACATAAAATGGAATAGAATAAATAATAAATAATAAATAATAAATAAATAAGAATAACGAAAGAAAGAATAAATAAGAATTGGAATAGTCTACAGCAGTGCAGAGTATATACTTAAGTAAGTAAGAAGTAAGTAAGTAAGTACTTGAGTAAGGAAGAAGTATGTGATGGCTGTCAGGAGAGAAAATGAGAGGATGGCTTGAAATTCCTGACTTCACCAGGTATTTCATTCTACCTCACTACTACTACCTACTTACCTACTTACTGACGGTTGATTCGTCAACTCCAACAACTTTTGAAGTATGTCGGAAGTATGTATACTAACTAACTACCTATTAACTACCATGCAGGTGCCCAAATTTGGTTCTTTGAGGGTTCTGTGACAGGGAGAAAGAAGAAAAAGAAGAAGAAGAAAAAAGAAAGAAAGAAAAAGGGGTGGCCCCAAACCAAAAGAGAAAGTGACAAGTGCAGTTTACAGTCCAACTGAAACCGTTTATTATGACCGCCCAAAGTACTTAATACCAGGTACTCAACTACAGCTAACTACCTCCTATTTAGAATCCAACACTCGCATTCCTTCAGAGTCAACATGATGCTAGCTATGCTTTTCCCTACATGTAAGTACATACTTAAAGTAAGTAGGGTCTTTATAACTAGTATGGTTTGATTGATTGATATTCTTATCGATAGTAGGTACTGACCTACTTAAGTACTGTAATATAATATGATATGTCATGATCACTACCGGTCTCCCTAACTCGAGGTTACATTCGAATATCAACATACAAACTAGACCGGGTCCCAGTGGGGACGCACGCCTCATACCTATTTTTATCAAAATACATCGCGATAGTAAAATAAAACTAAGTACTTAGTATATGTAAGTATGTATATGTGGTGGCTGGCAGGGCTCCACGGTCTGTTTGCAATGGTACCGGTATCCGTACCGCCCGTCTGATCTGGCTAGTGATCGGTGCACAGCAAGGATGGCTTGGTTTCGGGACTAGGCATATGGATTAGATCTCAAAATCCACAGAGTATGACATGTACGATCCTGATAACTGGGATATATACTTAAGTATGCACATTCCATATAGCGTTTATAACTTACGCAGACAGTTGTCGCCCAAAGTATTCCGTGCCATTGTATAAGGTAATTACTTAAGTAATTACAAGAGGTTGGATGAATAGGTCGCAGATTATATAACTCTCCAATTCAACCCAAGTGAAGATCGCTAGGCGGCTCCCTGCATGTCGAGACTAATAGTATACGTCCCAGTCCCCCCCCCCCATCGTACCAATATCAATATGCAGGGATGATATTATCTAGACCTTAGGGGCCATGCTGTGTAACACTACGACCACCCTTTCCTGCTCTTCTGAAATCGTCTGTTTGTTTTCTCCGTCATTCCCTGCTGGCCCTTGCTTGACTTCTGCTTCTGCTTCTGCTTCTGCTTCTTCCTATTCCTATTCCCTGACGGCGGGTCATCGTCAGTCATATCAATCGCGGATACAGCCTCATTAGGCCCTTCATCCGAGAAACCATTCCATTCTTGATCCTCAGCTTCTATAGAGCCCCCCATTGCCTGGGGGGGAGGTTCGTTACCTTGGCCGGGGGCCTCCAAGTTTCCGATGTCGATATCCCCACCCAATCGGTCTTTGTCATCCACCTGTCGGATAAAACACACCACGAAGAACCCACCCCCTAGGCTATCTGTTCTGTGGACCCGGATACACCCGTCGGCAACCCTTTGCTGCTCTTCCAGGCTAACTTTAAGGTCGGAGAGCTCTCCGACTGACCCTCGTCTATGCCATCTGGAGAGCGGGTTGTCCTCTCTATTCTGAACTCTCCAGCCTCTTTCTTTCGCAATCTCGCTGTTCAGGACACGGGCCACGACATGCTCGTTCTCCTCGGCATGTATGCTACATGTAGAATATGTGATCCTCATCGCATTTGGAAACGAAAACGCGTGGAGTATTATTGCGACTTGAAAATCAGAAAGCAACTGTAATCGCTCCTTGGAAGCATCATCCTCTTGGATTTCCTCGTCCATTTGCTTTGCCTCTTGTCCTTCGGGCCGAGGGGCAGAACTCTCCTGCGAGTTCTCATCCCTCTTTCGCTTCTTCCTCGATGGGCGGCTGGAAGCAATGTCGCTAGATGGCAGATTCAATTTTGATATATCCCAATCAATCCTTTGCAATATACCGCTCCCGGAGCATGAAGGGTCGAGTAGGAGGTAGCTAGCTTGCCAGGCTGGGTGTCCTTCTGTTATCGTTGTGAAATCGGTTGATTTAAGAATTGTTACAATCTTCTCCGCCCCGGCCTTCGTAACCATCATCTCTAGTATATCCGCACGCCTTTTATCCCTCTCGACTGCAAATACCTTCCCGCTGCTACCGACCAGTGCAGCGAGGTGTGTCGTTTTGTTTCCTGGGGCGGCACAACCATCGACAACGATAGAGCCCTTTGGCGGATCCAGCATTATGGCTGGCAAACACGAAGAAGCAGATTGTAGAATAATCTTCCCTGATTTGTACAGCTCGCTCGATGTTATATCATGAGACGGGTGTATTGCAAGAATATCGGGCAGCAGCTCGGCTTTTTGATAGTAACACTTCTGCACAACATCGAAAAAAAACATGTCGCTCATACCGTCAACTTTCTGGAATGTGTGGAAAGTCGGAGACGAGAGCGAGTCCTCCAATGTGGCCTTTAGCGCATTCACGCGAACCCATCGAGGATTAAATGTCGTAAGACCTGTCGCAGTTTTTGTAACCCCATCTTCTGATTCACGGCTGTGCTCCGCATTGACAGCCTCAATGAGAGATTTTACATCTCCATGGCCGCGCCTGAGTCTAGCACGTGTGAACTCCGCGTTCAGACGCGCTTTATGACGTAGAAGGGCATCCTTTAGAGGACCACTGGACGTAGCAATCCCAGATTTCGTAAGGAGCAGATCATGTGTTAACAAAATCGAAAGAAGGGGTGTCAACTGTTTAAAATCAGAGTCAGCACCCCAAGCCCCTTAAGATACGATTAGAAAGGTAGAATATCCAATACCTTTCGCTCTAACTTTAAAATACCAGCATTTTCAACCACCTCTTTTAAGATATCCTGAAATTTCAAGGTCTCGACAATGAGAGCATATAGTTTGGCTTGTGGAGATTTGAATGGTTTCGCGGGGTTGTATATAATCGCCTTGAGGGACGTAGTTTGTGGCGATTCGAGAATTGTAGCAGCCTCAAGGTATAAACTCATTTTTGGGTGCTGGGTTGTGATGTTTGGGCTGTGAAGTTTTTTTTTTATATTTTATATATATTTTTTAAAAGCAGTTAACACCTAAGAAGTACCTATATTGGTCTAGGATAAGCGTATGGGCCTGCCTTCCCGTTTCTCACGTATGCAACTTCAGCATCAAGCATCGAACGTTAACGCCGCTCAAGTTTTGGAAGGATTTGCGGAGAGGCGCACATAGACTAACTTTGTTCCTCGTTTGACTGCAGGGTACATTATTGTAACGTTATATGCAGGTTTTGCCCGGGTTCAGGAAATAGTTATAATCATTGGGATAGAAATGAATGCAATGAACACGGGTGCTCAGCTAAAGTACTTATTAGCCGAATGATTTGCTTTTATATATACCGACTACGAAAACATATTCTCAACTTGACTTTTTTTTAGCTTAAAATAAGAGTATAAGTCTATATCCAGGAGCATCGGTAGACGAATTTATGCAGAGTATAGACAGATATCGACAAGGTGGAACATAATATTAATGCAGATGGGCGGAAGTGAAGAAAAAACGGTAAAAAAAAACCAACCAACTCCAGAGCGATATAATGCGATCACAGGGAATACCTTGTATCCAGAAATGAAAGCTAGAAAAACAACCTAGAACACCTATATATGTCTCCATGCAGAAGTAACATAGAAAGTGCGAGTGCTAAATCCAATATGGTACATACGGTGCCCGTCCAATATGACCTTTCAAACAAACGAAATCACCAATGCGCCCCGCAAACAACCGCATAAATACTTAGTGAATCATTGTGAACCTCGCACCGAGTGCAAACACAACGACAATAACGAGTGTGATGATAGCTGCACCCACACGATCCGCGAGGCTGATGTCGTAGTTTCTCAGCCGATATGGAAGGTACTGGGAGTTTCGATTATGGACACCGCCTCGGGTACCTGTTCCGTTCGGGTTTGACTTGGAGATTCCTCCATTGTCTATATCCACTAGGTAGCCTACTGGGGCCACAAAAGGGGCTGTGTTTTGGATGACCTCGAGCGCGCTCAACTGTTCACCGAGGCCCATGATACCGTCAAACTTAGGTCCAGTGTTCCATTTCAACCCGCAAGCAGTCCCACTAGTCCCACCTGTACAAGTCGCAGCAGCTAGTTGAGCGTTCTTCCTGAGCCGAGGCATAATATCGCTGTAAGTGTAGGGAGCAACCTGAGCAGTATAGGCCATCCATCTACGATATCAAGTTGGTTAGCTTGGTCTCTCCATAGATAATGGATGCCATCCTTGCCTTGCGAGGTATGCCTTGAAGGAAGGCTGATCTGCATTACAAGAATCGCTATCTTGGCATTGAATCTCCTTGATGGCGCCTGATTCTGCATCAAAGAAGGTTGCATATGTGGCGGTAAGAATGCTGTCAATTTGCTCCTTCCAGTATGCACCTCCGTCGGTGAAATTGTACATGGCAGCGCAACCGGCAAGCAGTGTTCCGTAGTTGTACGACCACCGTTTCTCCGTAAACTTCTTGCAGTCTGGAAGCCATGCTCCATCGGTAATGTAGAAGTCGTCCCGGACAATTTTGACCTCTCGTAACCATTTGTAGGACCGCTCGGCCCAGTCCGCATATGTTTGGTTCTTGGTATACCTAGCCAGCCGGGCACCTGGAGCATTGTAAGTAATGCGAACTTGGTCGTAAGGGAGAGAGAAAAAAAAGAGAGAAAAAAGACGACTTACTCTGCTGGAAGAAAAGGCCTAGAAAGGTTTAATGTTAGTAAAATAGAAAAAGGAAAAATTGAATACGAAAGCGAAAATGAAAATGAAAAAAGAGGGAGGGAAGATAGTCCGGGTGGCCTCTCACCATTGGAAATCGTATTCTTGTAGAGATAGCCATCGTTGGTGGGGTTGATCTGCCATCGGAGCCCCCCTCCGCACGTTTTGTCATCCCAACGACCGGCTTGAAGATTTTGAACCGTTCTATCAAGAAGAATTGTTAGGGATGATACGACAAGCCAAGATGTAACTACCTAGGTAGGTAGGTAACTTCTCGCTTTTACATACTGCGTGATCTCGAGGAATCCAGCATGCATCTCCTTCTGGTCCTCGGTTTCTGGGAATGCTCGTTCGGTAGCATCGATACTCATGATGGACCAGAACCCCTGATCATCATTTCCTATTCGTAACGTGGTGTTAACGTGGCGGCCCCGTTTCTAGTTAGTTGGTCAACTATATACCTTCACTAAAGGATTGTTCGTCAGGCTGGAGGTCCAAACTGGGAGACACTCCTCTAAGCCAACCTGCGGGAACGATCCAGTATCAGTATCAGTATACGAACGAACAAGAAGAGAGTGTGTCCGGTGTATAATTACATACCAACGGTGACATTGGCGTTGAATCTGGTATCTCCGGTCATAGCCCAATAATCAACTAATCATTTTAACATTGTTCGGTTAGATAAAATGGCTAGTCCCGGCTCACAACCGTGCACATGGTTGCTGGCACCTTCAAACTTTCCAAACAACAGCAACAGTATAGTAAGTTACTTGGTACTGAACATACCTATTCCGCCGAGAATGGCACCATGCAGCCACCAGTAATAGGGCGGATGTGGTACTCCGTGCACGTCACCCGGAAGCCAATACCCATCAGCTAGTTCTTGGGCTATGATCTTTGTCGCTGATTTGATGGAATCTGTCCGAGCATAACAAATGTAAGCATGTCGAGCGGAGGCCTTTGGATTCGACTGTATATTGCGCACCATAACTGTCGATGTTAAGCTCGATAGCGGCGGCGGTTTGGGTTAACAACAACACTATCCCTCCCCGTAAGAGGCTTGGGATCCTCATGCTCAAATGGATACAAGATCAAATTTGGTTTTACTGCGGTGTCGTTTCAGGGGACGGGTTGGCGATAATGCAAGCAATGCAAGCAATGCAACGAGTGACTGAAGGTTAGAAGCTTGAAGTTGAAATCGAAGTTGAAGACGTCTGAGAAGTTAGAAAAGGGAGAAAGGGAAAAAAGAGGAGAGGGTGATAGGAACGAAATAAATGCTGCCCCGTCCAGCTGCTTGGACTTGGTGGTCAAGCTCGCAGAGACCCGAACGATGCATGTTTGGTCTGAAAAGGGTTCAACAAGGGGTGGCCATGGTGGTGTTGACTCTGGACAGAGGAGACCCCGAGACTCAGCATGGCCATATGGCCCCTTGGTATTTCTTGGGGGTGCTAAATCGGGTCAACTCCCATCGACTAAGACCGTGCCAGGACACTCGGGCAGCTCAAACCTACGTAAGCGACCACCAAAGACCCCCCAGGCCAAGGGCATGCCGGGGCATGGGCATTGAGGCAGTGTACAGGACTTTGTAAGTAACGTTACGAAGCAGCCTGCGACCCTGCCTGTTTATCGCTCATTCTATTTGAAACCTCGAAATTATCGTTTAAACGCCCAGGAGAACAAAGCCGATCTGTTACAAGTATGTATGTAAGTACATGTATTATCTAACCAACTGTAGACCGAAGACAGGTACTGACCTTGGCACATTTCCACAGAAAGTGGGTACTACTTAGCCTCGATTCCAGGTGCTCTTAAGGCAGAGTGTGCTACTATGTACTTACCTACATACATGTACATGTACAGCCATATATCCAGTGCATATGTCGTAGATGGCAATGCAAAGCGGCGAATGTTCTAAAAAAAAAAAAGCCAGTCCATTTATCGGCTGGCCATAGGGCTGAGGCTAGACTCGAATCGAAGCCACCTACTTAAGAGGTTACCTAAGTCCTTAACTTATGTATACCCGGCCAGTAGCAGGATTAATAGCCGTACGGCGGAGGAGGGCGAGGGTCCGCATGCACGTTCTCGACGTCGGCTTACTCCAAGTACGGTTTAAGCTTCATGTGGAGAGGTGTCAAGCTCTGGGCAGTATGCACCTTCTGCTTAGCGCCTCGCTTTTTCCCTGGGCCGTTCGTGATTATCGAATATCGAATATCGAATATCGAATATCGAATATCTAGACCAGTTACACCCTCCTTATACTCCAGGCCAACGATATCACCACTGCGACTATGTTCTGCTAACTTAGCTAAGGAATATATCCAGGCCCATGTTCGAAAGTGCTAGTAGTGCTGACCGATACTAACCAATTGGCCTTGCGGGATCCGGATATCGACCCATCCGGCGGGATCAAACATGTGAGCGAGGGAACGATTGTGTCCGCATGTCATTGCATTGCATTGCATTGGGCAAGCTGTTGATAATGGGATTCTACCGCATGCGACCTTCGTCAAGGCTGCCATTAACAGGCCAGCGCTGTGGGTTTACCGGGCATGCTGCGCCCTCAGTCCGCTCACGTATTCGTCAGAAATATCCAATTACCAAGTACTTATCTACTTCCTTCTTAAGAGTGTACATCGGTCAGTACTTTTTACTTCTTGAGTATTTAAGTTATTTTGTTCCAGCAAATAAGATTATGTTATTTGCAATATTTGTTAGGTATGTGCCGAATATCAGTTTTCCCTTTGAATTCCCTTCTCTCGTAATGTTCTCTCGACTCCCTTCTTTTTCATGTTCAATCGATCCAATTCAATTCCCTGTTCTGCTCTGTTCCAAATCAGCTTCCAAACATCCGGCAGCCTTGTTAAGCTCGAGTCTCGACAGGTAATTTTTAATTCCTCTTCATCCATGATAAACCGGCCATTCCGCCGCTTCGGATTCATGCAGATGAAATATGATGTCTTCGCAAACCCCAGCCAATAACACCAAACAACACAAGCACCGTCACCCACATGGATTCGAACATGAACACCACCCTCGGCAGCATCACCATCATCACCATCATCACCATCAAGCCCAGAAACACCAGACAAGTGGTTCTGGGGCAAGTCAGGAATATAATAAAGGGAACAGCAGTGATGATTGTGAAGAGGATATTCTCTTGGACAACCTTCCTCGAGACGATGTTCCGAGCATCCTCTCTTTATCCATTTCAAGAACCCAGTCAACGTACCAATCTGCGGCTCTATCCGGGGCTCATACACTCTTGCCTTCATCTTCCGTTAACCTAGAACAGAAAGCAGATAATCCCGTCAAAGATGACCCATCCCCTCCGAAAAGGACATTCTTTGCTTCCCAAGGTAAAGCCGGAGGTCTTGGAGTGTTAGCCCAGACGAAGTTGTTTCGTCAAAGAGCTTCATCAGTCGGAAACTCTGACCATGCATCCAAAGAACATGGAGACCACGACAAATGGGTATCTAAGCTTCCAACTTTCAGCTTACCATCGCTCCAGCTACCCCAGTTACCATCTTTCGGGTCCAATATTAAAGACGGAATGGATAAAGAAAAGGGCATTACCCGGTCGAAACGAGCAGGTTCATTGTTGATAGACTCTCTGGCAAAAGCTGCCGCTGGAGTATCAAACCACTTCACGACAAATAGCCCTTCACAAGCCTCTAATTCCGCCTGTAATGCATTAGCATCTAGAAAACCACAATCTAACCTGCATACCGTCAATTCACTGCCAGAGGCTGTTCAGGATTCCGCTGTAAGTTCGAATACTGGAACAATCCCAGGCTCAAAGCTTATATCAGCATCGGTCCACCCAAGCGGTCTAAGGCGGAGTAACTCGGATTCTAGTTCTATCAGGAGAGCTCTCTCCCGTACATCTTCCATTGGGTCTGATACGCGATTTCTTGATGTACGAGAACAAACGAATGCAAGATACAAAGCCATAAAAGATTCTATATTACCCGATATCAAGGACAGTTTTACTTTTAACACTCCCGCTCTGGTAAAGAAAGCTACGTCGGGGAACCTTGCGGCGGTTGCCCCTGCGCCCGTCCACCCTTTGGACAGACTTTCCGGCGATGTTGTGATAATGGGTGGATACCGGGGGTCAATCTTAAAGAAGGTTAAAACCTCGCCGATGGGTGAAAAGCGGATTGGAAAAACTCTTTGGATCCCTGTGAAAGTTGGCTTCAATCTACAGAATGTCGATCTCGAAGTTCCTCTCGATCCCGAAGCAGAGCTTCTGATGGAGGAGAAAGTGGTCGCCACCGACATGCTTTCTCATCTCGCGGGCGTTGATATTAGTCGTAGATTAATGAAAAAGTTACGTTCAAACCCGAATGTACGGCTTCATGTTTTCGCTTACGACTGGAGATTGAGCCCCCACTTGAATTCTGAAAAGCTAGTGCTCTTCATGGCAAATTTACCTTGCAATCGGACGGCATCCAAATTGGAACACTCAAATAGCATTGGTGATTTATGGCATGAGGATGGGCCATTTGTCATTGCTCACAGTTTAGGCGGGCTAATAACTAGGCATGCGATAAATCGACGGCCTGACCTTTTCAAATGTGGAGGTGTCTTATACGCAGGCGTTCCTCAGCGATGTGTCAATGTTCTAGGCCCTCTACGCAATGGCGACTCGGTTGCTTTCAATAAGGATGTGCTCAATGCCCAGGTATGCTCCTCAATCTTATGATAGAAGTTACCTGGTCTAATTATTAGTGCCTCAAAGGCAAATTTCTCATTTCGGTCAACTTTTGTCTTCCTACCAGAAGACGGACAAGTTTTTATGGACCGAAAGACCGGCAATTTAATCGATTTCGACTTATACGACCCGGCTATGTGGCAGCAATATAACCTCAGTCCTTGCGTATCGTTAACAAACAAGCCGCCGCCGATTGGACTTTTGAGTACGGCGTCCGGTGCAATGGCAACAGTTTTCCGCGAAGGGAAAGATGTCAGGGAAAAGCTGAGTCGATGGACACCGTCTTCTCCAGGGCTGCTCTCAGATGGGGCTACTCGAAAACAGCCGGCGAGAGACGATGGCTCAGTGCCATTGCAAGACAGTTTTATTCCAGATTCATCTGATGCCTTCATTTCGGAGCGACTCGGGAACGAAGCTCAAGAAATTGTAGCTTCGACTGGCGCGGGTGCCGCTGCGCCCAATATGATCACGCCCGCCGCATCGAACCCGCAAAACAGTTGCACTCTTCCTCTATCCGTTACCATGCCTTACCTAAAAAGGACTTTAGGGGAGACTAAGAAGTTTAGGTCTGAGCTCGCATTTCAGCCTGCGCTAGCAGAACAATACCCTCCATGTGCGGTTCTGTATTCCAAAACGACTCCAACCGTCAAGGCGGCTAGGGTTAACGGTTTAGAAGGGATCAAAAATAGTAACTATAGTGACTTAATTTTCGGAGCTGGAGGTACGATCTCGACTATCCTTCCCTTCGTAGAACTTTATCTAACATTTACAAACCAGATGGGGTCGTTCTCTCGCGAGAGGCTATGCTTCCCGATGGATATACTTGTGAAAAGCGAGTACATTGTGATAGGGGGCATATTTCACTCCTAGGAGATCTTGATGCAGTCGGACAGTGCATTGAGGCTTTGTTGGAAGCGCGGGAAAGGAACAAGAGGAGGCTGTTGCGGACACTGGGTCGTAGCACACCTTCAAGTGCGTGAAATAACGTCGAAAAGGCACGACAATGAGATTCGTCGATGGCTTGAACCGTAAACAGGGCTTTCTTCATGTCAAAGTTAAGGCTATAAAAAGGCTTAGACGTTTAATGTCACATACATTTTTCTTTTCTTTTCTTTTCTTTTTTTTTTTGAGGGGGTTAAAAGTTCAGTCCAAATGTCCAAGTTCCCACACTGGAGGGATATATGTCCGTCTGATACGTTTTTACGAAACAAAATTAGTATCTCCATGGAATGTCTATGCTTATCTATACGTGATGGGAGGGTAAATACATGTAAGTACGTTAGTTGTCTCAAACGGGGACTGGCCAGGATGGCTTGGGGTCGGTGTTCCGGCGCTAAAGAGGCGCAGCTGCAGCTAGCTAACGTTACCACGAGTCCATGAACGTTGCAATTGAACCCATGATTTAAATTTACAAACAGAGGACATCAGTTCGTTAAAGATGCCTCGCAGGTGCCCCTGTCTCTTGATGTCTTGGGGGGCACATCGCACGGGAAGAGCCTGTATGCAGAAACTCCAGATATAGCTATAGATCGATATACCTTATATTGATGGTCAATCTCATGGCCAACACAGCCAATCGACAGCTACAGCTTCGGGGCCCTTTGAATGACATGTTCCATTCCTCGAACAGTCCCACATTGCACATATTGTATTTCTCTCCTATGCTGGATATCTTATATATAGGTACCTACGTATAAATATATCATTACTTCCAATCATTCCGGTAACTTAACTATTATTACATTCAAATGGCAATGCAATGCCAGTGACCTTCCCTGATATGCTGATAATACGTAACCCCAGATGCATCTGACCCGTCATTTCGAGGCTGCCGACCCAAGGCTACTGCCGACCTACGAAGCTGCAACCTCGCACAACCCAATCGTCATTGTTGCCCCATACATCAGACGAGAAGATCTGTTCAACTGTGCTCTTGTTTCTCGGACTTGGAATGATGCGATCGCTCCTGAACTCTGGGGAGAACCTGCAGAGTGTTTTGGATTCGGAGAAAAGAACCATCTCGGTAAGTCGTCAATATGATATATACTACTAGTGCCTTACACCTGTAATTTAACTATTGATTGTGGGATGGTTATATAGCAAGCTTTCTGCTGTTTCTCAAAGCACTTCCGCATAGCTCTCCCTCCACCCTTTCCCGAGCACATACTCTAAACCTCGAAAAATGCATTTCAAGCATCTACACAAGCCTGCCGGATACATGGTTCTCAAACCTCTTAGTTCTTCTCCCAGAGCTCCGGAGGCTTCTCCTTCCAGGAATTACATTCATAGACCATGCATCCTTGGTGCGAGAACCATCCATCAAGGGATACCTTCCCCATCACAGTCTCTACCATCTAAACATCTCAAACCTCACCAATACCACGCCAAAGTCATTGCTCAAGCTATTTAGAAATCTTACTCCGGGACTCAGGGTCCTAGATCTATCTCGAACGACCAGTGCTGGTCATCCGGATGTTCTTTCGGCTGTTGGTTCGTTAAGGAACCTTAAGTCTTTAAAACTGAGATGGCTAAAGCTACCCGATCGATCCATGGAGCTTCTTGCCCGTAAACTTCAAGTTAAAATCGAGCGGTTGGATGTTACTGGGAATTTGCTCACCGATGGTCTCGCCCGGTATCTACTGGATTGGTGCTTTATGCCACCGGAATTCGAAGTTGCGATGGATAATATGGGGTCGACGTCCAACATCCCGGTGCCCGCTGCTCATGAGTCTGATGATGAATCTGATGCTGAGTTTGGGGATGAGGAAGAATGGATGACTGCGAGGAAATTAGAACGGCGGGAGCTAAGGACTCTGGATGTTTCGTTACCTGACCTTGAGGGCAACTTACCTCCGGCTGTGGACAAGGGTCTCATGCACCTTCATATTTCGGACAACAAATTGAGTTCTCGCGGTATCCGCCAATTTTTAAATTCGACAAAATTAAAGACATTAGATTGCAGTGCCATTGTACAACAGTCGAATGTCTCCAAAAGAGATGACATTAGGGATATCACCACCGCAATAACATTCTACGGATTCCGAAAGCTACGAAGTCTTCGAATTTATCGAGATGCCATTTTATTGATAAAATCCTCTGGCTGCAAGGGTACAGATCTTTTGGATATTTCTAGGATGCCCCGTTTGAAGACCTTGGCTCTTACCGATGTCCCTGCTACGGCCGATGCACTAACACTAGGATCACTTGTGAAGTTCCTGACAAAGCTCCCGGAGACGAGTCTCAAAACGTTGGTTTTGGAGATGGAGGAACCCAAATCCGAGGAGATGGGATTTTATGACATTACTGCCCCAGTAGCAGAGATGGATACTCAAACTTTTTTCGAAATGTCAAAGGACGACTTTTCGTTTTTCGAGGATGAGAGGGGTATTCCCGATGGGGGCGAGAACGGAAATGGGGAAATGTCTTCGGCACGGAAAGTAGTACAACAGGATGTGGAAGTTGGCACATTGGACATTATCAAAGAGTGGCGTAAGAAATCTACACAGGAGGGGAAGGGCTGGCTGGGAAATATTCGGGTCCTAAGGGACATTGGCGGGACTGAAGCTCTAGAGCGTGGCGCGGAGGGTAATCGGTGGGGTGTTATGGTATCCGACTTTAAATTTGGCTGGTGACTGCTACTTTTTGTTACGTTAAAGGCAATTCAAGCATTGCAGCTCGGGATCCTCTTGGGGCTACTACAAAAAGGATATCCGAAAAATCATTTCAGTCCCTTATATAGCTTAGCCTCTGGTTGAGAAGTTATTTGGAAGATTGTGATCAAAATGTCATTCCAAAAAAAAAAAAAAAAAAAAAAAAACCTCCCTTATATTGAGATACAATATAAGAACGCGTGAAAGCTAGAGCTCGGTGCACCTCCACTTAAATCCTGGCCATGAATATAAATACAGTATCAAGAAAGGGGCATTAAAGAAAGTAAAAAGCGAATGTCAACTAGGGACAATTGTGAGGGTATGGAAGGGCCCATTAGGGGCAGTGGGAAACAAAACCATAAACATGAAGATGGGTAGGAAAATATTGCTCCGTCTATATGAGATTATGAAAACGTTGAGGGGATCGAAATTTTGCAAGAAATGGATTTGCGGAAACGAAGGCCTGGGTGTCTTGAATGTGCTATTGCTCAATCTTGTGGTCGGACGAATGAAACAAAAATCGCGAATATAAATAGGGACAGCCAATCAAGGAAGATATCGAAGTCTGGATAGAAGAGAAGTTCGAACTTCATAGAAAAAGGAATAAGCAAATTGTGGAAGGATAGGGGACAAGTAGAAGCGAGAACGGATACCATGTTTTTGGTTTTTCAAAATGCAAAACGCCAAAGAGATATCAAGGAAAGGTGCGCGTGATCAGAAATGATTTTTTTCTTTTCTTTTCCAGAACTGGCGAGAAATAGGACCAAGAAAGTAGCAGATACTAAGCTGAGACTAGAATGATTAACTATTTTGCACAACCGAAAAGGAAAGCGTGAGTAGAAGATAAGGTAAGAAGGATATATCACCCGAGGTATCTTGCTTCAGCCATTGAAACTTCGGGTCGTTGGTGGTGAAATGGTCTGAGGGAGGGATGGTCTTCGAAAAACACGTTGGACTTGTGGACCTTGCCAGCCACCCTTGCAAAAGGAACAAATGAGACTCGATGGGATGGGCTTGTGCTCGTATCCCTCGCATTGAACATGAACCCACTTGAAGCAAGCGTTGCTAGAAAAAGACAAAGGGACCTCGAATCAGTACGTCATTCTTCTTTCTATCTGTCTTTTGAACTCTCAAGCATTGCAGCGCATATTAGAAAGGCTATTCACCATTGTAATACAGGCATCTCGGGAGAACCCGTGGATACACAACTGCAACGAATGTCCATAGCAAAGTCATTTCTACCGCAGCCCGAACGCCCACCGTACGTAGTTGGGGTAACACAATCCGGGTCGGTGACTGTCGTCGGTGATATGTTGAAGGCATCCGAAGAATAACCCGATCTCACAGTTTGTGGGGTTGAAAACTTAAAAGGATGCTGCTGTTGCATAGGGGGTGAAGAGGGAAGTATGTTGGTGTGTCTAGTAGATGGACGAGATATGCCGTATGATGATGGCGGTCTTCTTGAGACACCTCCTTTACGTAAAAGTTAGCCATTAAATGAGTATGGAGGTGGGGAGCGAAAAAAAAAAAAAAAAAAAAAAAAAGGAGGGGGGGAGGGTTTAAAAGTACCTGGTGCGCAGTAAGTATTTCGGCGGGCTACCGCTTGCTTCAAGGCGAGTATAGCATCGCCCTGAGATGCAAGGATAGGTTCATCAATGACAGTCTCTGCCTCGGAATACTCGTTCTCTTCTCGCATTGGATCCAAATTGGTAGCATTAGGAGCTCCCATAGAAGACTTGACACTGTAGAGGCTTGAATTGCGACTATGGTATCTCGAATTCTTTTTATGCGGGCTCTTTTTTTGAGGACTTTTTCTAACGCTAGACATGGAAAAATTTGGTTGCAAGAACGGATTGCTCTCATGGCCGAAACTGTCGGACGTGAATTCACCCGACAGCAAAAACCGGGACGTAGATGAGAATGAACCTGATGGGGTGGTTTTGAAACGTGCAAGTTTCGGCCGCTCCATAGACCGATTCGGAGATGAAATCGAGCCACGGCGGTGGCCCCTCGAACCAGCTAGACGTCTGGCAGACATCGAGTAACTCGAATTGGGATCGAAGTCATCTTCGTCCGTTGAAGAATCAGTATCGTATTCCCCATGATTATCACACTCGGAGTCCGAGTGCTCGGGATGCGAACGGCGGTCCTCAATAAGAACCCTTTCTGCCTTTGCTCTTCCTCCGGGAGAAATCGAGAAGTTTACTGTAGTTCTGGTTTTCATACCACCCTTTTTCGATCCGCTGCTTCCAGGAGTGACCCTCCTAGACATTCCGTCTACCGTTGGTGATGGTGTGGTATTTTCATCCCGGATGGCAGACCTTGTCTTGCTGGGAAAGGCACCCATTTGCTTCCTTGGGCTGGGGTGTACGGGCACATTAGACAGTTTTCCCCTCCCAGTAGATTGGATAAAGGCACTTTCGGTCAAAGCCCTCTTCCTGACGGGCTTGCTGGTAGAGCCTTGAAACCGAGCATTCGCAAGAGCGGCCTTGTTCTGCCTTTTCCGCTGACCAACCAACTCTTCCTGCTGTTGCAGATTTTGTTGGTGGTATGGGCGAAATCCAATATCGTCACCATATGATTTATCTATATCTTGGTTGACAAAGATGAGGTTGGGATTCACGGAGCCAGGGGAGATGATATCACTTGCGGAGGACGGGTCATGAATGAACGGAAAGTTGACGCTATCGGGATGAGGATGGTGTGGAAAAATACTTTCGCCCAGTGAATGCATTGAGAGGGGTCGCAAAGAATCTATCATTCCGTTTGTAATGGCGGTGCCCATGGTAGCAGGTACATTTGACCAATCAAATGTTGCTGCGGCGCAGGCCAGATCGATATCGCTAGGCACAGTTGTGAGATTTTGAGGAATATGGCTGTCTGACAAAAAGGAACCGGCGAAAGACGCATCCCAATATTTATTTGATTGAAAATCGGCGTCGTTAAAGGATTCCATGTTTACACTAGACAGATTCGATTCCGGAAAGTTCACAAAGGTATCTAGAGCGTGCAACCCCGGGGAGTGGCGCGATTTATGATGTGACTCTGCTTCACCATTGGTACCTGACTCCTGTATGAACTCGATTGTAGAAACATAAGTCTGTGAAGGTGGATTCTTTGGCGGCCGACCACGCCGCCTCTTGATGGGAGGAATCCCTTGCGAAGCTACCTGGTTTCCTAGGGCTTGTACAGGGTCAAAGGTGCCATCGCTGGGAATGTTTGATTTTGCAGGGCTTGACGCGATCGAAGTTGAAGCTGATGGCTTCCTCTTCTTGATATGAGCATTTGATACTCCTGTACTCGGACGCCGTTGAGCTACTGGTTGATCCGGATGGTTGATCCGAGTTTCCACCATACCTGCTAGTGATGCATTCTTTTTCAAATCACCCACTGGATTGTAATCCTCAGCCACCGAGTTATGCCAACGTAGAGCGGATGAGTCCAATTTGGAAGGGGAACCATGGACACCCGATACATGAGAAGCTTTTGGTGTCAAACTCGAATATCTGTATGATTCCGTTAGCTACCAAAATATCAAGTAGAACATAGCTAAGATGCCCCCCTTTGTGAGGTCTGGGAATGAGACCATACTTAAGCAGGTAACTCTTATACGCGGATAAATTTACAGGGGAAAAAAAAAAGGCATCTTACCTATAGGATTGAGATGAACTCTGCCACGAGTCCTCCATCTCAAATCAACTGAAGGGTATTACTAGCAGAGATATACCTAGCAAGTAGGTATATATGACGATTCCTAAGCGGTTCGCAAGGAATCGACCAAGATAATCGATAGCTCAGCAGAACATAGATCAAGTTGTTGTTGACAGTAGGGCCTAATGCATTCGTTCAACCAAGCTGTCTCAAGTCCCTTGCATGCAGATAACCCAACAGCACAGCAAGCTTGAACTCTCACACGTTCAGTACCGTGTATATTTATAAAGGGGGGGAGAAAAAAGAAAGAAAGAAAGAAACAAAGAAGCAGCGATTGAATGGCCGTTCGTAGATATTTCCGGATTGTTGAGTGAACATAAACCCCAAAAATCAAATATAATATAAGGTAGAATCAAGTAAAATCAGATAAAATCAAATAAAATCAAGTCGTCAAGAGAGAGGAAATTAGGAGAGTAAATGAGCGTTGAAGTTTTGTCACAAGGGTGGAATGACAAGGGGTTGCAGTCAGGGCTGTTGGAGACAACTTTCGAGGTTAGTGCGAGTAGTTGTCTGGGGGAAAAGGCGCCCCTTCCCAAGGCGAGGCGAAACAGTTCTTCCGATTGATTCCCGTCTTGTCTGCCCTATGTACCTACGTAGGTACCTATAGGTACCTATAGGTATGTATGATATCCTGCCCTGCCCTGGCTCTCTCTCTCTCTCTCTCTCTCTCTCTCTCTCCCGGCGATGGGGGAGGGGGAGATGAAAACTACAAGGTCGTCAGAGCCAATTGCATTTGGATGGTGATATAATGTATGGACAGGCTCTGTACGGGCCAGAAGGTTCCAGAGAGAGCGGGATGTGTTGACACGGTAGGATATTTCAACGTTTGTGTTGTCAACGATCCGATAGGTTTTCGTTACTTCAAGTAGGAGGTGGATACTATTGAGGAGCTGCAGCTGTGCCCACGGGTCAGCGATGATGGTTGGAGAGAAAGCATGGTGGATATGTACAATATTAAAATAATATTGATTAATTGATATTGATAATATTATGGTGAATGGATAGGAAAATAAGTCGGTGTAGGAGGAAGAGTAAGGGTGAGGGTGAGGGTGAGGGTAAGGTTGAGGGTAAGAAGGTAAGAATAAGAGTAAGAGTAAGAGCAAAGGTAAAAGTAATCTAGTGCTCTTACTTACCTAAGTACTTAAAAGAGTAGTAGTAGCAGTAGTAGTAGTGGTGGTGGTAGTAGTAATAGCAAAAGGTGGTGGTTAGTGGTGGTGCTGAATTGAATACTTTTTTTTTAGAAAGACAGACGCGAAAAATTAAATTGAAAAAATGAGATCACGAAGAAGACGCGTCGAGGGGAAGGTGCATGTATTTAAGCAGACGCGAAGAGGGGAAAGGGAAGGGAAAGGAGAGGAAAAGAAAGGAAGGGGAGTCAGAACTGAGAACTGGGGGTGGGGAAGGGGAAAAAAAAAAAAGAAAAAGAAAAGACGAGAACGCTAAGTGCCTAAGTAAGTAAGTAAGCTACAAGACTAAACTAAGGTAAGAGGTAAGTACTAGGTAAGGAAGGGGACAGAGGAATATACAGGGTAATAACTGGTTACAGGAATGATGAGAAGATACAGCAGAGACAGACAGGAGATGAAAAGGAAAAGGAATGAAAAGGTGAGGTGAAGGTGAAGGTGAAGGTGATGATGGTGATGATGATGAAGAGGGGATGGGATGGATGAGTCTATTACCTACTTACTTCTTACCTAAGTACTTAGGTACTATTGTAATTAGCGTATCTATATGACGCGTTTCAGACAACATGCCATCTGTAATGCATGTCAGGATGGTGTCACGAATTCATGTGATCCTTTCTTCCTCCCCCCCCCAAAAAAAAAAAAAAAAAAAAAAATTTAATCCGGCTTAGTCTCTCCTAGGAGACCCAGTCATGAGTCTGAACTACATTTTTCTTTAATTTTTATCTTGTAGATACCGCATAGAAGCATAGAAGGTATTTTATAATACTAGTAAAACCTCGACAACAGAGGATACCCTTCATTCACCATTCGTCCCTTTCATCCTTTCCTTCGCCGGCTGCAGCTGGCCAACAGCCGAACACTGACACTGACACCGACACCGACAACACCACCACCACCACCACCACCCGTCCCTTATAATTCTTTCTATTTCATGACAAGAGCAATGACCACCACCACCGCCACCACCACTGTCGAGTCTCCTCCTCCTCCAAAGCGCCCCAAGCTGCATGGCAGGACCTTCTATCAGAGCATCGGCTCTCCCAAACGTATCGTCGCTCCCATGGTAGACGCCAGTGAATTGGTACCTCTCCCCCACTTTCCTTAAGCTTCTAACTTACTACCAAGTAAGTACTTAATTACTAAGTACCTGTGCCTTAGTAAGTAATTAACTAAGAGGTATTCAGTAAATAAGTACTTAAGTAAGTACTGCATGTGGGTACTTACTATTCTTTCCCCCCTCAGGCATGGCGGATCCTCTCTCGTAAATATAATGCCGATGCAGCATACTCGCCCATGCTACATGCCCGATTGTTCGCAGAAACAGAACCCTACCGACGTCAATCCCTCCGCTATGCTCCAACTTCAACTTCGGCTTCACATCCCGAAGCCCTTCTCTCCTACGACGGAGACCACAGACTTGACAGACCTTTCTTGATCCAATTCTGTGCCAATGATCCTCAACATCTGCTAGCGGCTGCCAAAATCGCCCAGCATCATTGCGACGCCGTCGACTTGAACTTGGGATGCCCTCAAGGCATCGCTAGAAAAGGCCATTATGGCGCCTTTTTGCAAGAACAACCCGACCTCATCTACAAACTCATAAACACTCTCCATAAGGAACTCGATGTCCCCGTCACCGCTAAAATCCGTATCTTGGATACCAAGGAAAGCACTTTGGCATATGCGAAGATGGTTTTGGATGCCGGTGCCAGCATTTTGACCGTCCATGGCAGACGGAGGGACCAAAAAAGCCATAACACTGGATTGGCCGACTGGAGCTATATTCGATACCTGCGAGACAACCTCCCACCGGAAACCGTTATATTTGCCAACGGAAATATCCTTTATAACGCCGATGTTGAGGCTTGCTTGGAAGTCACAGGTGCCGACGGCGTCATGTGTGCAGAAACGAATCTCTACAACCCCGCCATATTTATGCCTCCGACCGCCAGCTTTGAGGAAAGGTTCCCAAGAGTAGATGTCATGGTTCGCCAGTATCTCCACATCGTCCGGGACCTCACCTTCGGAGAAGGTAACCCTGTCGTTGAACTCTCTAAAGAACAGTATCGGGAAAATGCATCCTTAACATGCGTCAAGTCACATCTCTTCAAGCTTCTACACGCTGTATTTACCAGGAAAGAATATCACTACATCCGGAATACTTTAGGCAAAGCAACTGGCCACAAGTTCGATGAAATTCTCAAGTTAGCCAACGAACTAGAGAAAGTGGTCGAAGAGCAGCTGAAGCTCACACCCGAGACACCGGAGCAATGGGATGAGATTATGAAAGAAGCAGGTGGTCCTGGGGCGGATGCAAAGATCCTGCGGATACCATGGTGGAGATGTCAACCCTACGTCAGACCGACTCCGCAGCAAGCTTACGAGAATGGTGCCATGCAGAAATCAAAGAAGGAACTTAGTGTAGCATCCAGGGAAGGGTCCAAGGAATCTAAGCGCGAGCTTGACACTGGATCAACGGCCTCCGATTCGAAGGAGAGAGCACCAGCAAAGCGGCAGAAATTGGAAGAGCCACAGCTGGAACAGATCAAAGTGAATGACTAACAGTCTTCTCTCGACGCTAATGTTTCCGGTTAGATTTATCTTCTTTTTCTTCTCAACTTATTTCAGATTATCGTACCCATCTTCGTTGTTTCTAGACTTGTAGATTAAGTACTTAACTACTAAGGAGGTAAGTACTTATGTACATGTACATATACCTACTACAGATATAAAATATGCAACCTGTACAACACATTCATACTCACACACTCATCAACATATATACCAGTCTCAAGTCGAGACTTAAGTACTTACAATTTACCGGCCCATTGATAAGACTATACTTCGAAATTTTGACAATACAAATCATTTCCAATGCTGACGCACAAGGATCCCTGTGGATAGCTTATTCTTATCCAAGGTATATCACGTCGAAGTCATCAAATTGTGTAATCTGCTGGATAATTCTCTTCAAATTGAACGTGTGACATCCATCTTTGAGGGACGTTGAAGGACAACTGGTCGAACAACAGCCCCAATGGCCATTTTCTTTCTGCCAAATTTAGCATATTCGGGCCTTCTTTCGATTTTTTAGTACTCTGGTGGAACTTGATATTGTTGCAGGCATTCCTAAACCCATTCCACGCCAGTGTCGCCGGAAATCGAGAGAATCTCTGCCACTGGATACCCCGTCTGGCAAAACTTGATAGATATGAGGCTTCAAGAGACGGTCCAAATGCATTAGGGTCATTTGCTGATATAATCCAGTACCGACTCGCCGCTGGATGGTTCGGTGATGGCTGTGCCAGACATCCATGGATATGGCAGTATGGCCACAGACGTAGGATCCCGGAGCGGACGAACCCGAAAATAAGATGTGGCCGGATCGGCCATCTTAAAGTACCTGTTGGACTGGGTAAAGGATGGCCCTTAGAATTATCGGTTTGTTCCTGCGTGTGTTCTTCCTGTTCTTCCTCCTCTCCCGCTTCGCCATCGTTCCGAGGGTTGAAAGTAGCGGCAATAATTGTAGTGCAATCGTTGTTGAAATTTGGGGATTCCATCGTGGAATGAATATAGTCAGTCTCGGCACTAGACAACTTGTGTTTAGAATATAGTTTATAAAGTGGCCTCCGAGTATAAGTTTTAGATATGAATTCCTGAGGCTGGTAGAGTGGGGATAACTAAGTAGTACTATAGTGTAGTGGCGGCTTTCTGTCCGATATCATTTCTGACCTCACCGACCCCGCGACAGAATAAACCACTTCCCACCTTCATCTACCCCAGCTGACTTCTTCCCCAACCCTCGCACTTCTATTTCATTCTTCGGGCTTCGGGCTTTCATTCGATCTCCCTCATCTCCATCATCATTAATATTAGCAGGTCACCCAATCACGAACCTACAAAGCTAAGTCGTATTCCTGACGAATCTCGAGTCACACAACATTCGCACCCAGGCCAGGGCCGCCCAGACAGCAAACAACAATGTGCTTCCGTATCCTAATCGAGAGAGATGTGAAGAAGACAGTTAGGATTAAGGACGAAAGAAAAAAGACAGAGGAGCCAAAGCCAGAAGAGCCAGCTGCCCCGGCTCTTACCGACGTCTACGTGAGTTTTCCTTCATCTTTCTTCACCAAATACAGTGGCATCTACCCCACACACCTTTGACAAGGTCTTTGGGTAACCCAAAACCTATCAAATGACCATAAGCGACTCCGAATACCGGGGTAAGAGGCATGAATCATTGTTAACACTGACGTGTGTTTTAGTATGATGCCAGCAACGGGAAGTTCTATTCTAAGCTGGGTCCCCCTACTGGAATCAAACTTCAATCGATGAACGAGACCGACATTTTCGGTCAACCAATCGTCCGCGAAGAGAGCCAAGACAAGAAAGAAAAGAAAGACAAGAAGGGCAAGGAACGGGAACACCAAAAGGACAAAAAGAATAAGAAGGACAGGAAGGAGGAGACAAGTTCCCCAAAAAAGTGCTACTACAAAGAAATGATGTCAGAGTCGCCTGTCAATTGCTGCTCACACAAGTCACATAGGAGTGGGTGCAAACGTCAAGTTCTATTCATAGAACCACCGAAGGTAGTGACCTACCCTCACATCGACTACTCTGGGACCACGGCCCACGGCTTCGAGGAGGTCAACCTCAAAACTATGAAAAAGCCTGAGGGTCGGGGATATGAAACTAAGGAGCTCGCGATGAAGGCGGCGTTTAAACAAGGCCTCATTATGAATGACCCAACCCGAGCCGTTCAGATCATGTCCGGGACACAAGGCGGGTACTTTGTCGTCGGTGTCACCGACCAATACTAAGAAGATAACTTATTCCTTACCGTTCTTTCGTCCTTGGAGGGGGCATGGTAGTGCTTTGAGCCTAGTTCACTACGAATTGCTACTATTATAAATTGTCGAGATTCTGGCTGGCATTCGGTCACATTCCCTCTATTCGAGATTTGTCGAGTAGACTCTGGGGTTAAACCAAATACCTGCTGTTTTCCTCTTTCCACAATGTACTCTCCTTCCACAAAAACTTGTTTCTTACACAAATATCTCTACCTATCTTCTTATGTTCGGCTTTTTCCTAATCCTAGTCCTTGAAACTGAAGGGTGATCTTTACAACAGTAGTGTAAATGTATGTCTATAAATCGGCAGCTTTCATCAACCATAAAATGCGTATTATCGAGCTCTACCAGAGTGATCGGAAGGCTCAGTGGCGAAACGAGATAGATTCACATATTCGACAGCTACAAAAACCCAGAGAAGGTACTAATAGCCTTGCACTATTGTAAATCCAACATACGAGCCTTTACTGGCCAGTCGATGACCTATCGGTTTTGATGGGTTTGTATTGTTGTTGGTAGGGACAGCTTCATAGTTAGTATATAGGGAAGTATCTCCCCCCACGTATACGTACTTGGGCACTTACCTGTATCGCCGCTCGAGCAACCCCGACCTCAACCTCAACCCAAACTCACCCTACCTCGTCTCACTTTACACCACCTCGCATCGTTAACATCATTATCATGATCACTCTCTATCCAAGAAAAACCATTCTTTGCACATATTCCATCCCGACAACCGCAGCCATGCCTCGAAAGATAGAAAGAAAGTTCAAATTCATAAGACATGGCGAGGAGAACTACCTCTACATGGAAGGAGCTCAAGAATGGCGAAATACATTCTTCAGAAGTGCTGAGTTCAGAGCTCTCCAAGAAAGCAAGATCAAAGATATCTTCAAAATCCCGGAAAGTGATGCACGATTCCCTGTTCGTCAGGACAGCAAACGAACCCAACTCCCCGGTACCGAAACGCGAGACTGGTATGACTTTCATTCTCCAACGGGGGCTGTTTTATTCCCATACGACTTTACCACGATTTCGTCCGCACTTTCGAACTCTGCAAGTTCCTTCCAGATGCCACAGCTGAAACGACTACTTAGCGATAGGAAGAAGGGTTTGAATGGTATTTCCATGTCGAACTACCGCCGAATACAGGACCTTAAACGTGGTGATCGAGTTATCCTCCCCAATGACTCTCAAATCCATGTCCTGAACAAAGGTATCATTCCTAAGGGCGTTTTAATCATCGCCCGTATCGGCATTCAAGAAATTACTGGCTATACCGCCCTTCAGGTCCGAACTTATGTCGACCTCAAACTCTACGAGTTCGTCCTTCCACACCATATCCGCTCCCTCCACCTCGTCGAAACAGAGACCAGCCTGATGTCCAAACAGCCCCCCAACATTCCCTTGCCGGGTTACTTCATCCTTCGCCACGCCTACCTTATCGACATCGAGCCAGAGGAACCAGAATCTGACGATCCAGCATTAAAACCAAAATATCCGATATATCGCTTCGAACTAGCCTTTCTAGCTGAGAACGGTACAGCTAGTATCCAAAAATTTCTCTGTTCAGAGACCGTCCACGAATCTGTTCGGCGTTTAGAAATCTCCTGGAATGTTGGGTACCCCGCTCGAGCAGCAAATTTTGCAACGGCGAATAAGTGGGTTGTATGGTTGTTGAAGTATATTCCTTCAACTTTGTCATCGCAATCAAAACATACAGAGACCAGATGGATCGAAGCTGAGACTTATCAAGTACTCGGGTGGAGCACCTCGGGCGTTTTGGCAACGGGGTCGGAGAGTGTTGGGGCCATTCAGACGTCGGAGCTAACGGCTGGGACGAAGATGTATGAGGATGATTTATATCGGGTACTAGCCGAACAGGTTGTTCCAAGGTCGCCTAAGCCCATAAAGCTATAGATATCGCCCTTATACTTCTTTTCTGCGATTTTGAAACCGAGGGGGCCCGTGTACATACTCACATACTTACATAATTAATTACTTATGTAAGCAAGCAAGGAACACAACTATTGACAAGGCTACCGCGTTGGTTTTGTGGTATTTTCTTCTTGCTATTCTCCTTTGGGTAGTGGCCGAATCTAGCAGCGTGCATGGCAGTTTCACAGGACATGTGGTATGCATACCAGCAGCTGCTAGCAGTGATATCGATCGATATCAATCAACGACTTTTCGAATCTTTCCTTTCTTTAAGGATTATCAAATTAGAACTAGAACTGAGAGCTTCGCTCCCGAATTGCCCTGACTGCTCCCCGAATGCACATGATTCCTAAATAAAAACGGCTCGATCAAAAATCTTTTACCAAAAGCCAACTCCAACCAAAACCCGATGCAAATTAAGGGTACGATATCAATTACTCGCGTTTACTGTCTCCCTTCTGCTTTCGGCGTTATCTCGTAGCTACGGCCGCTATTAGTGTCAAGAAATTTCTTTAGTTTTATTTATATTCAAGTATTTATTCGTTTTAAGAAACGCTCGTAAAGCTAAGTGTTTACAACCGTGCTAGGAAATTTAAACCTCAGTGAGTGAATTAATGTATTTGGAATTCGTAGTTATGTTCTCCTTTATGAACGATTAGGTCCACATGGGATATTTGCATTAAGAGATAAATGAAGTAGTTGAAATTGCCCAAAAGGGGTGGGTTGAGTGGAAGAGGAAAGTGTAGAGAACGGTGATGGGAAAACTAAAATAGAAATGTTTCCCATAAAAAGAGATCTACGAACGGTCGAAAGAAAGACGGAACTTTCGAGAAGGGGAAAAGGAAGACGTGAATGAGTGACCTGTATGAACGGAGTAGCAAGGTACGTATCAGGCTCGAGTTAAATCGGGCTGAGCTAAGGGCTGTAGCTCCAGAGACTTCCAGGGCCTTTAAGTTTCGAAAGTTTTGCGCGTATGAAGACGCCGCTGGCCTCCTCGAGCAGTTCCTCTCTAGTAGGAACATACTTTGGTGAAGCATCGGGGGGCAATTTAAACAAGTTGTCGGTTGGGGCGGAGAGTTCCTCGCTAAGGACATCGCTGGTGGTATCTCTGAGGACCCCATTAGAAACCATATTGAGGTCTTCACCGGGAACCATGCTGTCGTTGAAGCGTCCTGATTTGGAGGTCGTTTGCGTGGCACGCTCTTCAGCCTCGGAGGAGGTTTTCGGCCTCGGGTATTGAGCGAAGAGTGAAGTCATCAATGTTGCTGTAGATTGTGTCGCCGTTGGATTCCCAGAAATGCGAGACAAAAGAACGCTGATGTTCGAAAATCCTTCCCACCAGAAGCTCGACCAATCGTTATGAATGCAGACTCTTCTTGCGAGTGAAGTTTCCCATTTCTCCTCCCATGACAGACCTTCACTGCTATAAAGCGGACAGAACTCAAAGGTGACGAAGCCGGATGTTGCGTTCGGGCTTAAGTGTGGGATATCAATCCATCCGGATGGGAATTTCCCATAATACCACCAGTTTTCGATTAGTACCAATCGTCGTCCGTTGATGACGGGGCCGGTGGTCTCTTGCCTGATGGCAGCGATTTCCTGACAACAGAATAAAAGTAAGCCGAACTATACAAGTTGTACACTTGGGAAATAAAGAGGATTGAGCTCTGGCTTACAGAGCGTCGTGTGACCAGCGTAAATCCATTCTTTGAACCGGAAGTACCCGAAATGATGACGCCTCTGTTCATATCCAGTCCGTAAGCATACTGAATATTTTAGCGTAAAAGTCAGCGACAATCGAATACTATGTGCCGTAGCTCAATAGAGGTCCCTGTTTTAACGGGCTTAGGTAGTTACCAGAGGCTTCAGAGGAGGTGAATTTCCGTTGGACAAAAAGTGTGATCGGTATCTCATGGCAGCTGGGGGGTTTGAAGTTCTGTGATTTTGGTCTCTAAACTTGTCTGACGTCCAGAATATCTTGAATGTCTGGGAGTATTTATCTCGGCCGCATCTGTGTATAGGCGGGTCAGTTACCAAGGGTTGAGTATATGCTAGCGTTATCTTGCTGGCCATCCTTGTGCTAGAGCAGACCTGGATTAGGTACCTAGGTGTCACATTTGAAGGTGGTGTTAAATAAAAACAGGGTTGTAAACTTACAGTTTCAATTTAACATTGGCTTTATGGAGCCTCAATTCAGCTCCATCAATCTTGATCGCAACCCTATAGAAGGAAATACGTCTAGGATCTTCTTCTTCCATTACAATAGGGAAATTAATTGAGTCTGTTTGGATGGGAGTGAAGCGGTGAGCTTGAGATGGTTTCGTATTGAGCTTGAAGATGATATAGTACCGGGTCCTAGATGTCACGTTCTGGTTGGAAGAGAGATATTAGTGGTGGTATTGATGAATTAGGCCTTATATGCTAGGCTGGAGAGCAGGCACTGATGGGATTGAATCAGTTTGTTGGTGTATTAGAAGGAGAGAATGGAAAGGGATAAGAAAGAGGAGGACGAGAACTAGAGGAAAGAAGGGTGAATTGAAGAGGAGCGAAGGAAGAAGTGTAAAAGGCAAATACCTATTTATATATGCCCCAGACAAGCTGCTGAGATATAAGGCCTTCCTGGCTTGACCTAACGCTTATTAAAACTTGAATTTTGGTTGCAGTGGATAATGATGATGATGATGATGATGATGATGATGATGATGAGGGAATCTATAGACACGTTGTGGTGGGCAAGAACTTAAGTGGGAGGTATTTGGGTGGAAACATAGTCAAGTAACCAAGACTAGGTACTACTCAGTACTTCAGTACCTAATTAATTACCTAAGGTAGCTATAGGTGTCCACTACCTGCCTCTTATCTACAAAATTGGCTCTCATTTTGAATATCCCATACTACTGGGGGAATTTAAGTACTAGGCATATGTACTGTATGGATGGAGGTGCAATACGAGAGTAGGATGGAGGGATGTATATAGTTCCAATAAAGTGTTGTGTGTGGTATTTCTTGGCCGAGGGACCTTGCTGCCTTGCATGCTAAGTACTGACTAGCTTACCTAATACGAAGAGTACTAGAGTAACGTTTCACCTCAACATGCAACAGGTTCCATGACGGACAGTATTCCCCGCATACGACATAATGGACTGTCTCCACTTCCTGGAGCCGATATTACGCCGGCGTCATTATGTTATATCTGGGCCGTTTCGAACGTTTCCCTCAACCAGATCAGCAGTGTGCAGTGCGGTTAAAAGTATCTATTCTTGGCATTGATTTAGCCACCACCTTCATCAATCCGGTTTTCGAGCTCGGGGTTCTCCTCTTTCACGTATAAAAGGTAGCCTGCAACTTATGATGCCTATTTTTCCCCAAAAATTGCTTGGTTGCCTCCCAAGAGAAGCTTGACCGACATTTTGTTATATCTCATAGGGCTCCAGTCGACTTCTGTTTTGTGGGAAGCCTCTCATAAATTTACACCTTCGTCAAGTCTAGTATTTGAGCATTGGCTTGTGCAACTTGACCTGCCGGATGATTGGGGCGAGCTATATGCCCGTATATGCATATCTTCCCCAACCCCCTGGCTTATTTTAGCTTATAACTAAGATTACAAGTGGAAAAAAGAATCCCACGGTTTAAGTTTGTATAGCTCAAGGGTCGTATCCTTAGCCAGCCAATATTCCAATTGGCGGCGAATTCCAGCTACGTAACATATATATCTCTAACAGTATACTGAAATAATTATCTCGAAATGCGAGAAATAGCACCCCAAAAAGCTGTCAATGGCAACGACACAGCTGCAGAGCTAGGACGCAATGATGATAGTGCTAGTACCGCTGGCGGTGGGACGCTTCATACTACCACTAGTATCGCTTCGCGAAGAGATATCAACGAGAAACCGCCACTGTTAAGGGATCTTTCAGAGGAAGAGATCGAGGAACTTGAGAGAAAGCTCAAGCGCAGGATTGACCTTAGACTTCTTCCCATGATTATATTGATATATATCATGAACTACTTGGATAGGAATAATATCCCGGGTAGGTCCCACCTGGTTGCGTTTTACTGTTCGCTCAGACATCTGGCATTGGTACTAGTATTGCTGCTAACGGCTTTTTTCTTCTTTTTCTTACTTCAATCGAATTTAGCTGCTCAGGTTGCTGGTATGGGTGATGAATTAGGCCTTACTTCCTCACAATTCAATACAGCCGTATCGATCCTTTTCGTAGGCTACATCTTAATGCAGGTTCCGTAAGTAGAATATACATCGTGGTCAGAAAAGGGACCCAGGCTAAGTTCATTGAAAATAAAGTTCGAATCTGTTTTTAGATAAGATTGGACGTCCATCCCTTTACTTCACAGTTGTCATGATGATCTGGGGCGCCATTAGCGGTGCAACTGGCGCAGTTCAGAATTATTCCGGTCTTCTTGCCTGTCGATTCTTCCTAGGTTTCATTGAAGCTTCTTATTTCCCGGGGTGTTTGTTCTATTTATCAAGCTGGTATACTCGTAAAGAGCTATCGCTGAGAACCGCAATCCTATATTCCGGCAGTTTGATAAGCGGTGCGGTGTCAGGATTGATTTCTGCTGGCATAACGGATGGCCTGGATGGTAAGGCGGGAATTTCAGCGTGGAGATGGCTCTTTATTCTCGAGGGTTCTGTTACTGTATGTTCTCGGACTTCAATGCATTGTCGGCGGGAACTTGACGACTGACTGACATTCGTAGGTGTTTATTGCATTCTTCATATGGATTGTGATCCCCGACTTCCCAAAAACGACAAAATGGCTTTCCGAACAGGAGCGGCAGCTTGCTTGCTGGAGACTTGGTAAGTCGTTTTGAAACATAAAGTAGATGCGGTACCTAACGACGTAATGGTTCTAGAAAGAGATATCGGAGAAGAGGATTGGTCTGGGAGTGAAGCCCAGAAAGTTTTCCACGGTCTTAGACTCGCATTCACGGATGTCAAAATGTATGTTTTGATGATTCTAGTGACATGCTGCGTCGCATCGGGTTCAATTACCAACTTCTTTCCCATTGTCGTTCAAACTCTCGGATTTGGGAAAATCGAGACCCTTCTACTGACGACCCCACCATATGTAAGCTATTCTAGACTTGGAACTTCAGGCGTACAAGGTATACCAGGGTGGCTAACTTCTGTCAAGATACTCGCAACCATCGTTGTGCTTGGTAATGCATGGCATGCAGATAAAAAAGGAGAGCGGTATTTCCATATCGTAGTCCCGCTTGCTGTAAGCTCGCTCCGAGATTTGGACACGGAGTGAAGGTATTCCGCGGCCGCGGAAGCTAGTGTAAGTAGCTATGTTAACTTCGTGTCTAGATTTCGGTAGTAGCGTTTATCTTAGCAGCCTCTACGTTGAATACTGCTGCACGATACGGTAACTGCCGGTTTTTGGTCCCGAATTATAGCATGAATGCTAACGATAGGTTTAGTCGCAATGATGTTCATGCCAGCGAGTATCTATGGGGGGTACATATGTGCCCTCTCTTGGATATCTGCAACATTGCCACGTCCGGTTACGAAACGGGCTGCTGCCCTCGCAGCTATTAATGCGGTCTCCAATGCATCCTCAATATGGACGGCGTATATGTATACGAAATCCTCGGCTCCGAGATACGGTAAGCGAGCTACCTCAGCCGTAATTAGGACCATCGAAAGCTGACCGTACGTATATGCCGAGTTCAGCCATTGCTATGGGTGTTAATTGTGGAACCTCGATCCTGGGCATTGTATTTGCTACAGTGCTTCGAATGATGCTTGTCAGACTCAATAAGAAGCTAGATCGAGAAGAAGATCTTTGCGAGACAGGGCTGACAGCGGAGGGCCAAGTGGAGAGAAGAGAAGAACAAGGTTTACCTGGAGAGGCAGCAGTAAAGGGCTTCAGGTTTCTGATATAATGCGAGATCTGGTCGTGTGGCAAGGGAGCCTCGTTACATACGAAGATTTGATAATGTGGCTGTGGATGTTGGTTCGTTAGATGGAAGGTATGCACCCGAGAATAGGCAACGGTTGACTCGTGGATTTCTTTGAAATTTATACAACTTCGTACTATAGATAGATAGATTAGTAAAAGTATCATCAATTGATGAATTGAGGCAATATATTGTTAAAATTCTTCTAATAGAAGTTAAACCTAGTCCATGGAAAATCTTACCATCGGCTCGAGGGTAGGAAAACCTACAAAGATATGGCGCGTGAGATTTCATTGGCATGCCTAGCTAGGGGGGTCGGGTAGTGGAGGCCACACGGTACTAGCTGGTTTGACTGTTCAGCCCTGGAAGGTCGGTGGCTTTTACTTTGCCTGCTACATGGATGGCGCTATAATTGGCCGTTTCGTTCGCGTTCGCTGCTTGGCTTAGTTCGTCGTTATCAATTTATCCGACCCTTTGCGATATGATTTTCCAATGGTTTGAAGTCGTGCATATGTCCCAGCTCCGGTGAACTGGAATCGATATTGGAATTTGCAATACCGCCCCTGTCCTCACAGCTAAATATAAGCAATGACATATCATAGTTATTCCCCTCTGCCTGACAAGACATGACATGACAGCCGCAGGCTCTTCGTGGTACTATATGATTGTACTGGGAATAAGTACCGTTCTAGCCCCATGCAGGCGCACATGTCAGTAGGTCGGTTTGGCGGCAGGAACAGGCTGCAGTGTAACCCTGGAAGGAAAAATCCTCGAGCTTCTCACCCCACAGCACGCCCAGCGAGCGGTTCGCGATACCAACAGCAACACCTTAGGGAGTGGAACGGGTTTTTGCCAGCATGAATTTTCATGCATGGTGCGAGACATACATCCCCATTGCAATGTCACGAATTGACGGACGAAAAATGTAAAAGTAAGTACCTGTGCCGGTATCTGTGCAAGCAAGCAAGCAAGCAAGCAAGCAAGCAAGGAAGCAAGCAAGCAAGGAAGTTAGTGAGTGAGTAAGTATGCCTGTACGTTTGTATGTCTACAGGTACATGTAGGTACATACTCCTGGATGATGGGAACCTTGAGCGTATGTCATTAATCATGATCAGGATGAAGAAATTTCTAATGAAACATTCCCGTCCCTTGATCTCATTCCAGCAGCTCGTTCCCTTGGAGGTTTCCTTGTAGACCCAACCGGCTACAAATAGTGAAGCGCGGTGGGTGGCATGTCTGGTTTGATTTGATTTGATTTGGTTTGGTTTGGTTTGTAACCGAATCGTCCGCCTGAAGCTTGCTTTTGCACAAACCCTGAGCATACATGGCCAGGAGAAGCAGGAGAAGCAGGTGACTGGCTAAGAGTCCTCCGTAAGAATCGTCCTTTCCCAGATGGCCGAGAGTTTGGGATATCTGTAACCTGTAACGTGGAGTGTTCGGGCGGCCATTTGATTAGTCGGCCAAATCGAATCAACAGTGGAATCGGAGCTTGGTTGTAAATGCTAACAGGACAGGACAAGACAGGACAAGGCAATGAGGGATAAAAGCCAAAGAATACTTACTCAAGTCGTCTCTACTCTATTCTCCTAGCTCCTGAGCTTATCGTCCTCCTCATAACCCCCCTCCCTTAAAAGGGCCTGATTTCTCTGATTCCGATTCTGATTCCGATTCCTCTTCTCCATCTTTCTTCTCTTCAATCTTCTCGTACTTAAATCCTTACTTAAGTACTTACCAGCCCTCAGTTTATCCAAAAGGGCACAGAACACAGCACACAGCACGCACACGACATCCACACACGACACACCTCGCGCCGACAAATACTTACCCACCTCTCGTCGAAAACCTATTCACCCTACCCCCCCCCCTCCACCTGACCTCCGAACCGCTCCTTGAAACCATGTGCAGGTACAGGAAGTACATATATGTAAACTGCGGCCATTCGGAGTTTGAGTCGCCTCCATACCTCCCATGTGTCTCCGATCCGAACGAGTACTGCTCGCCCGAAACAACCTCGGACCCTCCCATCACCCTCAAAAAGAACACCGCCTGCAATGACCCGGCGTGTGTTGGTCTCGGAGGAGGTCCGTTGTCTCCAACTGGACCAACTGACGGCGGTACCTCCTGGAGCCGTACCAACTCTGGCAACCGCGGTCGGGCTTTGGGACCTGGCGAAGGAGATCCGGGTGACAGACTTCGACATACCGTTTCCACCAAGATGAAGGTGGCCAAGCTGGTCCGGAGTATGACGAAAAAGCACAAGGAGAAGAAAGAGCAACAGCAGAACAATGGAGTCGATGGCTTCTTGCCTGATAACCACGGCAGTTACAACGAGATCAACGAAATGGACGAACTGAAGAAATGATCCTGACTGCCGTCTTGGTCGTGTCATTTTATATTCTACTGCAACTACAACTGCAATTGCAAATCCTTTCGATACAGCGTATCAGTCGTCAAGTAACTGCATCAATTGCTAATTGATATTTATCTTCCTCTTCCTCTTCCTCTTCTTTTTTTTTTTTTTTTTTTCCCTTCTCCCCTTCTCTCTTGTCGTTCTCGGTCCCATGGAGTCATGAAGTTATGAAGCGAATTTACTCGTCCTGATTTTCGAATTTCATCCTGCACTGCAAACCCGGCTGCCAGCAAGCGCATTGTTTCTAAACTTCCTTTTCACCCTTATCTCACTCACCCTTCTTCTTCTTCTTCTTCTTCTTCTTCTTCTTCTTGTCCTTGTTTCTGGCATCCTCTTTAGTATCATTCGATTATATCCTCGGCCTAGGTTTCTGTACAAAATGGCATAGCTTATACCTTGTCTTCTGAATAGACGAAAGCAAGAAAAAAAAAAAAGCCTCCTGCAGCACCCTTGATTGAGCTTCCCTTCTCCTGTATGTACTTATAGCAATCTGATATACACCGTAAGGTACATGTCTGCCTTGGGTCCTTCCTTAATGTACCCATCCCTAGGTGCTAAGTAGCAGGTAGCTGACGGGCTGCCATTGCATTGGTGACTGAGTGGGTGAATGCGCTAAGCAGCTGCAGGCTCCCCTCATTTGGGAGTTATGTGTCAGCTCCCCCACCAAACCAAACCAAACCAAACCTCAGGTCTCCAGGATCCGCATCTGTTTCCCATCCTCTCTTCAATCGAGGCTAGGTAGGTATTGCTCACCACCTCATCCTCCTCTACTGTCGATTGACTCGAAGGTTGCCGCTTCATTCGAGTCATCACGAATCATCCTGTTTCATCTTTCCCTTGTTGCAGGTCTCGATACCCGGCCGTTTTCCCGCTCGCACTCGCGTACTTTTAGACTGCTTCTCGCCCTGCAAATCTGCCAGGTCCCACCTTCTTGACGACTTGCCTTGTTCACATTAAAGCTCTTTAGCCTCTACGAAAAAAAGAAGAAGAAGAAGAAGAAGAAGTCTATTACATTATTATCTTGATACTATCATTGCCTTAGATAGTCTTGGAAATTTCTGAGAGAAATATCTATCAGAATGGCTGAAATGATGAGGACTCGGTCCAAGGGGCCGCCAAGAGAGACCTATATCTACAAGATTCCCACAGGTACAGTACCCGCCAGCTCTACCTACCGCTACCTACTTGATCTCCAAAGCACGAACTAAGTTGAATCTCATGATATCTCAGAAATACTACGGCACATAATCGCCTACCTCGATCCGCCATCGCTATTGTCTTTGACGCTAACTAACCATTATTTTCACAAGCTTATATCATCACCCCACACTTGGAGGCTCCTCTTCCTCCAATGGTTTCCAGATTCGAAAGGTCAATTCACACCCCTCACGGCTCCGCCCGACCCGGCCCAGGCCAAGCTCCACCCGGACGATCTCGAGACAAATCACTGGCGCACTGAAGCCATTTTACGCTCTCGTCTTCTTCGTAACCTTAATAAAGCTCGCCCAGAACTCCGTGAAGCCGGAAACCGTAACACTAGTAGCACCTATGTTGAGCCACAGTTCAAATCTACGCACCTCAAGACCATCCCTAAAAGTGTAATCATGTCGATGATGCATCTGATCCAGCCACCTATCACCCATCTTTTCGCGAACTTCGATAAGGACCCCCTGAAACCCAACGAAAAGACGAACAGTACGCCGCCGGATTATCATCCAATCCCATCATTCAGGAGCTGTAATTTAGGAAATGGACAGTCGAGTGTTTGGTCTCCAGGAAACGGACAGTTCAAGACTGAAGAAGACAGTGGGACTATGGTCTTTACAAGATATGAGAAATCGCAACATACACTTGCTACGTCTTTCGACGTTATGGAAATCGTAGATGTGCACCAAAACGGCGCTGGCAGTTTTGCTGTGATCGGTCGCCGATGGAGTGAGAACAGGGTTAATCTCCTCTGTGGCTTCAGACTTGGGAGTGGCGAGAGTATGGATTATCCTCTTGCACATGAACCAGCACAAGCTATTGTCGGAATTGGTACTGGCGTGTGGATTGCGGATTTGGCTGGATACGGTGCTATCCCTGGCGTGGGATTGGAGGAGATGACTGAAGAGGAACAAACTGCTGCTCGTGCAAAGAGGGAGGAGGCGGAACAGAAAGGTGGTGATCAGATTTCAAGAATTCTTGCTTCGAATGATCCACAAAACCACCTCGAAGACAAATATAAACCCGTTAAAGTTCCGGAAGCCAGTGGGGTTTTTTCAGAATACGGCGTCGGTATCGTCTACATTACAAGCGAAGGAGACGTTCACATGCTCTCGGTAGATACGTCTCCTCTCGCCCCAGGACACCAAATACATCGAACTCTTGAGACATCCCGCATGGCGAAGTGGAGGATTTCCCCGAGATGTGCCCTTATCAGCGTCAAAGTTGATAACGATTATACCCCAGAAAAGAAAGCACTTGGCCGACCATGGTGTGTTGTTCAGAACATCGTAGGAGAAATATGGACATTTTCCGGGGACCCTAGGTCGCGACCAGATCCAGTAGATAATGGGCTGACAGAGGAAGAGGAAGACAAAGCAGATTTGGAACGTGCAGATACGGAGATTGAAAATGGCCCGATTGGAGATGACCTCAGCATCATGGACCACGTTGAACGTCATGCTGCTTGGATGAGAATACGAACGGAACTAGCAGCCACCTACAAGGCTGAGCGAAATGCAGGACGAGAGGAAGAGATGAAGCGAATTGCCGCCCACGTTCAAGGCCACTGGACTATGCTCGAGGGCACTAGAGTTGAGCGGCCGATATCAGGGTTCTACCTGGATGACCTTTACCGTGATACGGGGCTTATTGTCGGAGACAACGAAAACATCCAACCCCTCAAATTGCCGTGGATAATGGAGGTGGATTTTGGGGGTTACAATATCGTATCATTCAGCACCACAAGCACCGAGGAGCGAAGGGTCCAGGGATTCAGATACCGTTTAAATACCCTTTTCACGGAGAAGAAACCAGATGTACCAGAGACTGAGATTCTTGGAAGTCAAGCCTTTGCTGGCTCAGCCGACGACTGGGCGAAGACCCGTCTCCGAATACCTAAATCTGGAGAAGAGATTTTTGACCAAGGCAAAAACCCACAGAACATTACGGCTTTGGCGATGGATGAGTCTTTTCTTGCAAGAGCGATGCCAGGGTCACCGAATGATAATACTGTCGGTGGGAATGCGCGATTGTTTGCGGTCGGCACAAATCACGGAAGAGCCCTAGTGTTTAATATTAGAGGCAGCCCAACCAAGAGGACGAGTGACCTTCTCACGCCTATCCGGGTTTGCAAGATTCCAGGAACACCTAATATTACTTGTGTTTCAGTTACGTCTCTAGCCTTAATCGTTGGTGCAAACAACGGTGCAATCTCGGTATTCGATCCATTAGGATCGTCTGCAGAACCGGTCCGTAAGATCGTACACGCCATGTCGATCGAGGCGAAGAAAGACTATTTCACACGAACGGCACAGTACGGTTGGGGGCGGACGGAACAAGAAAATACTTGGCAAGAGGAGACCAGCGCTTATAGAATATGTGTGGACCCAAATGCGAGGAACTGGAGAGGAGCAGCGATTCTCGGGTGTAATATTTTATACTGGGATGAGACCGACTTTTTGAATTGGCAAGAAGCGGATGATTTAGCGACGAGGAGGAGAAGGAGGATGGAAAAGGTTGAGAGGTTGAAGGCTGAGGAAGAGGAGGCCGCGAAGAATCGACGAAGCCCAAGACCAGCGCTGGGACGGGTAGTTCCTGGAACGGCCCCGGGTCGTCATATCGACTTAGGGCTACATCCAACCGCGGTAAATGACGACGAGCTGGTTCGGAAATGGGAAGAGGCGCATGGAGAGTTGACAGAGGAGGATAGGAGGCTACTGAAGGATATTTCTGGAATCAATATCGATGATGAATAGTTGAGGTTTCTCTTTCGGTTCACTTTTCAACTAAGATAATAGCATTAAATATACCAACTGTACTGTAAACATGTTATTTTTTGATACGAATGATGATTCACTTGGGGAGCTAAGGCGGGGCACATGGCAATATATTGAGGGAACTAAAAGCGATACTATATCTATGCATTTGCCCACACACCAGGCCAAAGCATGTGCATTAGGTACATCCTTAAATGCTTACTATTTATGAAACTAGAATTCGATTCTATCCTTCTATCGACGATCTTCTTTCTTCTATTTTTTTTTCCCTCCCCCCCTTCCTCCTTAAGCTTCCTGTGTCACAACGACGCATGCAAAATTTAAAAGGGGTTCACTCCCGGATTCCTAGCTCCAGAGGTTGTATGTGTGCCATGAAGGGAAATATTGCGGTTTCCGGGGATTATGGAGCTCTGTGGGAGCTCCCTTTCCGATGTTTTCTTTATTTTGTACATGTGGCGAGGTTACACAAACCAATCTCAACTTAGTACCTTTAAGTACATGTACATGTACCTCAGTACTTACTAAAGTATCTAAGTCGGGACTTAAATGGGGACTTGCCTACTTGAATAATATATAAGTAAGTACTTACTTATATATATACTGAAGTCGATCGTGTTGCACATGTTGCATTTTTGGGACTGCTTTCATTGTTTTTGGCCACAACACACTGCAGTATACGTGCTACGTTGCATTGGACTCCACTTCGAGCACTCTGGCTCTGCGGAAAGAAGGAAGCAAGGGGATGCAAACCTCTTTTCTCCCTTCTCTCTAGGAAGCGGGGTCCATTATCATAAACTAATCTATCTATCTGGCGCTTAGAAGTTTGGAGAATTCGAAGCATCGATTATTCGTCTCGAGATCGACGTGGTCATGCATATATCTAAAGCATAAGTCCCTACGTACGTACCTCCCCAGATACTTACCTATCATATATACGCAACCTCTAATATAATTGGATGATCTCAAAATACCGGAAGTATGCAGAGGGTAACTAGCTAGCAAGTACTCAATATTAAGTAAGCTACGTAAGAAGTAAGTAGTATACAAGCATACTTGTTATCTCAAAATTTATAAAAAGTTGGTTGTTGGTAAGTATATATAAGTACTTACACAGTACAGTACGTACTGTTCTTATAAGAAAGAAAGAAGTATTTCAAAGAATGCAATGTAACTTCTTCTTATTCCTCTTCCTCTTCCTCTTCTTCCTCCTCTTCTTCCTCCTCTTCCTCCTCTTCTTCCTCTCCTTCTTCTTCATCAATCCCATCTCCTCGTTCACCTCCCTCCTCTTCTCGAATATCTCAACAAACCGCGATATCGACAAATTTAAATTTCAAACGCCTGAGTACGTGTGTAGCACCATTGGTTCTGAAACCTCTCAAGCCTCACTGACCCACCCCTTCTCCTTCAAGCCACAAACACCCTGAGACTCTGGTCAGCTATTATTTCACCCTCGGCATAACTAAGTACCTAGGCACATAAGTACTTAACAAGGTAGCTTAGAACCATCTTTGGTTACATTTCGGGAAAATGGGTTTCGTGTATGTTTTTAATCCCTGCTTCCTGTCATCATCTAGCTTCCCGATCCCATCTCATCCGTATTCCTTATCATCGTGTAGCTTCTATCCACCATCGTTCCTCGAAATCGTCTGTAAGATTCCAGACGCCATCCTCATCCTATTCGTTTTCCTGGCTGTCTTGCCCTTTTGGCTTGTATACATCTCCGGATTGTATCTCATCACCTGCGCTCTGGGCCTCCTTCGAGGGCACCCGCCAAATGAAAAGGATCTAGAGAAATACGACTACTCTTTCCAACCCGTCAATAACAACAAAAGCCTTTCAATTTAATCTTCGTCACCATCGTTATCATCATCATCATCATCATCATCTCCTCCTCCCTTACCCCGACTAGCCGGTAGCCACTGTATAACCTCTCTTTGGAATGCAGTCCTAAATACTCTGCATATTTCCCTTCAACACGCCTGAACCCCAACGACATGACGCGCTACCAAACACGAGGGTTCCCAGGCTTCGTGGACTTGGTTTTCCTATTTCCTTACCCTTTTACTTTCTTAAACCCTAGCTCTTTAACTTCTTCTTCCTTTCCAGCATTACTTTCTCTTCGTCCTCTCGCTTCGCTGATGAAGACCCGAATACAATAAACTCAAATCTTCAGGATCAGCTAGCTTCCGAATTAGGCCTCAGCTTATTTTTCTTCTGAAATCCTTTCTAGCTTGAACAAAGGCTTAGAAATCCCCGCTCCATTCCAGAGGTCACCTCCATCCCATTGCGATCCTTCGCCATCTCAAACAGCCCTCTTCAGCTGGCGTTCAGCATGCAACCGAATCCCATGATTTCTCCCGAGAACAGAATTTGAAATCTATCTCTTCTGATCTTCGAGCCGAAGTTCCAAATTTTCGACTGGGGAAGAAAAAAAGGTACCCTTTCGATGCACGTGCACTCAGACGAGAAAGCTGAAAGAGCCGAATCCCGGTGTCCTTAATCGGCATATGATGTTGGACGATAGCAGGAATCGTACGCCCGGTACCTGCGTTTAGTGACCGCTGATAAGAAGTGACACTTTTACCCCTCTTTTCTTCTTCTCTGACGCTCAATTGCTCCTGAATCTCCGACCACCCCGAGCGGAAATGTCTTGCCGATCCATTGGTTTCCCTCAAGATTGGGATGTCCCCCAGATCACGATACAATAATCGTCGACAGAAAAGTAAACCATGTTGACAGTTGTTGGGCAAATTGCGTTCCGCTGACGAACAATGCATTTAATCTTGAAATCTGGGCGCAGGTGGCCACCGTTCATTATGCACCTACATAGGGGCAAAGCGCATGCATCGTTCTATGACCAGCTTGTTCTCTACGGATCCAGAAGTCATTGGGAACGTGTGGCAGTGGAAATCGCCGAGAACTAAAGGGGGAAGAAATGAATGTTTTCAATGAGTATTTATATTCTTGACGCCTCGGATATTGCTTTAAGGAAGTGCACCTACATAAAAAGGATTAATTAAACCCTTTAACATGAGACTGCGAAGTGGTGGCGGCGCACGGAACACAGAGGTACTCAAGGTGTTAAATATGATAAAGATAAAGAGAGGACGACGAACCCCCCAATCTCGAAGCTTCCTTTCGACCCTTCTTATACATAAATGGGCTAAACATGACGAGGCTTCAAGAATATGATTTCATATTCTCCACCTAAATCGGGCTTTGCATGCGAGGCGAGCACAGCGACTACAGGAGCATAAGCGAAAGGTCGGCGCTTGGAAGTCGTGCATATTGCATGCATGATTTCGGTGCAGTTTTGCATGTTATCTCGGTAAGTGTTGAATGTTTTATATAAAAAAATCTTCGAGTCCTTCAAAGAAATATCATAGAGATATCGAGTGCTAATAAATTTGCTTCCGACGAACAGGAATGAGCTAAGTACGACGACGATACTTTTTTGGCTTAAGGCCATGACCCCTTCCTAGTTTTTGACTTTCTCAACTTACTCGAACTCGCCAACTCTTTTCATTATCCATTGGACCCTCTCTATGCGGTCTGGCAATAGCTCGTCCGGTTTCAAAAAATCCTTTTCCCAGGAATGGGTTGAGGTGTCAGGCCGGTTGCGTTCGACGTACGGCGACTGGGGCGCGGGTCTCTTCCGTTCTTCGATCATATTTGTGGAACCAGTTTCGCTTCCCCGGTAACCTTGCTCAGAAGAAGCTTCTGCGTTTCGTCCGGGTCTGTTAGCCTGGGCGGATACGAATGTTGGACTGGCCGCAGCGGATGGCGGTGAGGGTTCATCTATGCCCCTAGCGGAGCCGGGTGGTCGGCGGGCGTCAATGTTGGTGGATGGCATACTTTTTTTTTTGAAAGTTGAAAGATACAACTATTCTGATACTCTCGATGAGCTTAATCAACTTTTCAGAGGAGAAACGGGTCGGGCTGGACGCGTCAATCTGCTGTGGCGATGCCTCTGGTTACAAGAAGGGACCAGATTTGATGATAACGTTGGCGGGGGAACTTGCGTACACCCTTCGAAAGTGGCGTCGTTCAAGATGAGCCGTTCTGTTTGGGGTTATTACGGAAGGAAGCGAGAACGGGAGCGAGAGGTGATCCCTTGCTTTCAGAGAGGGTTTTCAAAAAGGATACTCCGCTTGGTGGTCGAGGTGGTCTGCACACAGGTCTCCACAAAGTGACCAAGCCGGTGGACCGTTGGTATGAAGAAGCTGAAAGAGAGCGAGTTAGTGAGAGGACAGGCAGAAGATAGGGGGCTGGATTATATATACGGAATCGTGCTGAATTTCCAGAGAGATAAGAGGGAAAAAGTAAAATCAAAGAAATAAAGGGCGGATGGCAGCGTCATACAGAGTCTGGCGTTCTGGTTGGATGGACATGGGTCCTCAGACCTAGGCCGAGTTGGAGGGCCCAGATATACACACAATGGCCGTGCTGCGGGTCGAGTGTGCACAAGAAATGTTCGGAGCTCGAACAACATGGGAATGGGGGAAACCACAGAGTCAAAGGGAGGGAGGGAGGGATGAAGGAGCTCAGATAGCAAGTATGAGAGCTTGGTAGGCTGGGGAGAGGCGACGGTCTTGCAAAGCAAATGCTACCATGATGGCGAATGTTGGCTCTAACGATGCTGGGCTTATGGGCTGTCCCATGGAGCAGCGTCGCTTGCGAGGTTGTTTTGGCCGGATCCTTCATCACAACCGCTCACCGGCCATCATAATCCGGGCCCAGTGTCGGACTGGTGCGTGGTGTGTTCCTGGTCCCAGAAAACACCGGCTTGGCCACGAACAAGGGACCGCCTCTGGGCAGGACTTGTATCGGAGTATTCATTTTTCGAGATGGGAATAAATGAGCGGGTGTAGATACGGATCTGGCGATGCCTGCGGGGGAGGTCTCGAGAGACGGGATTGGTAGTAGAGGAAGTTAAGTTAGTCAGCAGGATATCGTGGATGGTGTCACCCAGCGCTACGCTATAGCTTTGCGCTATGCGATTCCGTCTAACCAACACAACCACAGGATCTATTTCGGCTAGCTACTACACGAAGAAGCTAAAGAAGGATCATGATTCTCCATATAGCAGTTCCGGTCCTCATGTTGGGTTTCCGGAATCAGAAAGCAATCCCAGAGGTAAAATTGATAAATTTTATCAGGTGACTTTTCAGTTCCTCAACTGTTGTACATAGAATATTACTACCTATTTAGGTATTTTACCACTATTTCCTGGTTCTAATTTTTGATTCCCTTCCATCCTGCTGTTCGCTTTCCAACATACTCTCATCGCATTCTGCTTCGTTTTCAAGCGCAACTTTCCTAATCTGAGCGTTCCCCGTTGTTCCGCCTTGCCTATTCCCTTCTTGCCTTTTTGTAGGTTCGATGATACAGAGGGAACACCCGTCACAGTCAAGCTTTAGGATTGGTTTCCCTCCACGTTTCTATCTGTGGAGCTCGAATACCTTCTCCAAGGCCTGTTGGAAGACCTGAACGTTGTAATCGATGAGTCCTCTTTTTTCGAAGCTTTCCTTGCGCATAATACAGATGAGTGCTAGGAATCTGCATTATGAAGGGGGAGAGAACAAAAAGAACCGCCATGTTAGCGTAGTCACAGTAGAGCGCCGGGATGGAAAGATGGGCGTTTCATACTTATTGATCTCCCGGAGGAAAAGCACCATCCCATTCTGCAGTTTCATTACGCTGGATTGGTCCGGAAGCGACCAGTCTTCTGAGCTCCCAACGGAGCTCTTGGTTTCCTCAACGGTGTTAACTTCCAACTCGCCGCGATCATATCTAAAGGTTCAGCCTTCTCATCAGCCCACATACAGCCATCTCTTTTTTATCCATATTCACAACGCCACAGTCGCCCCAGGGCATGCATGCGCATGCATATGTGCGTACGAAATAAGGCAACCAAAGAGGTAGCTCACATCGAAGAGGCCAAAGGTCAAGGGGAAGGAAAATACATACCCGTATATCTCTGTCATATCTAGCACAACATCAATGTAGTCCGAGCAAATCTCATAACTCTGGACATCAACCGGCGAACTATCGGTAGCTACATATATCTTACTCAACACGTCAAACAAAAATGCCTTTTCTATCCGACAATTGCTGACTAGTCCGTTGAGCAGATTTTCCAAAGTCCCTAGCTCCGGTAATAGCTTCTGGATGACTTTGCTGAAGGCTTCGAAGATGCTATGGTCATAGATGCTGGTTAGGTGGTAGTTAATATGTACTCCATCGAGCCCCATGTCTGCAAGCTCGTCGGTGGTCCTCTGTACAATGTCACGCTGGGTGTCGAGCTTGAAGTCATCGGAGAGACCATCGACTTTGTGGATGAACACTTCGATGTTTATAGCTGGATTATGACGCTGGATTGCCTCGATTGTTTGATGGAGCCTGGTGAGGGCTTCGAGGTATTCATCTTGAGCATCGATGACGTAAATGAGAGCCCCGGTGTCGCTAAAGAGGGCTTCGAGGTCGAAGGTACCATCATTATAGTCGATCTGACCTGGAAAATCCCATACTTGAAAATCCATAAAGGAGCTGTCCATGAGAGGTTTCCATGTTAGGCTTCCACTCTCGTGAGCACGTTGATTTTGATTTTGGTTTGATTATGAATATAACATCGGGGTGGGTAGCCTTACTTTACGGGCTCCTTCTGTATCCTTGTTGTGGACTCGAGGAATAAAGTCTCTGTCGGAGGCATTTTGTGAAAAACAACAGAGCTTATAGAGGATTTTCCACTCCTGTTTTTTAGAGTCACTAATTAGAAGGAAAGAAACTTCATATATAAGGCATGAGGATATCCATCTCACCTTCTCTGTCCCTGCAGCAGTAACCTGGGCCGCGGGGCTCCTCGCACTCTTGAAATAGGACCATTCTGCATGGAAACTTTAGAAGGTGTCGGAGACTGTAAAGGAGGAGACGGATCCTGCATCCATCGTTCTAGTGAGTAATTGAGTTTCTGAGGACGAGAACCGCCTGTCATAGTGAACGGAGTCGCAAAAAATGAAAATTAAAATAGAAAATGAGATAGAAAACTTGACTGCCTCACGCGCCGGCTGAGCCTCGGGTTGATGTACAGCAGAAAAGACGGTGGTGTATACGCGGATGAGAATATCTGCGGCGGTATTGTATGAAGGAGAAAAGAAAGAAGGAAAGAAGATTAAAACAAAAGGTGAATTAATTAAAAACCTGATGGGATAAGTTAGGTAGGTAAATATCTTTGAAAGAGGAAATAGTTTTTGCGATGATTTAAGAGTCAACTGCAAGCGTATAACGATAGTGAAGATGCTCAAAGAGATAGCACCTGTAATACCAACCTAGTTGTCAATATCAGGGCAGCAGTGAAGGGGGGATTTTGTTTAGAAAGCGATAAGCCGTTGATTGGGAGGAAGCGGGACGATGAAATCGAAAACAGGCTATAAGAAAGAAGCACAAGGAAACTAGGGAAGTGTATGAAGCCGAAGATAAAGATTCTTTGGCAAGAATCGAGCCCAGAGCAACTGAAAGTCCGTCTATTGTCTAAAGTTGGGGGTATCAAACGCAGAAGCAAATCGAGAAACGACCAAGGGTATATGGCAAATGATTGGGGGTATTCTAGGTCATGTAAGCTTGTCCTTTCTTGTGAGGGCCGACGATTAAACAGTGAAATACGGGAGGTGTGGCTAGTAAAAGCTGGTTTGGAAGAACAAAAGCGTTAGGAGGAGAAAGCAGCTAGCAACTATTGGTTGCGTATGTTAGTATTCATGTCTAAACATACTTCAGAACAAAGAGAACGATTGGAGACAATGGAGAATGCGGGATGAAGAACCGATGTGAAAATTTCATACCTGAATAAGTAGATACGGCACCAATACTGCTTGGAACTGAGATGGAAAATATTCTCCCACGATGATACAGATCTCGAGTAGGCCGAGCAACCCAGCAGAATGGCTGGTGTTCTATTGGCCTGGTAGTCGCCAAAGACCACCTCCCGCTTGGAGATGCCGTTCGGAGTCGATATCTTGAAAGAAGCCTTTGATTTCTATGCAAAACGGGGACAATGCAACGGTATCGCTTTAGGGTGATTTGAGAACCGTTGGGTTACAAAGAAAGGACTTTCGCGATATCATGAGTAGAAAGTTGTGGTCGAGCTGGCGCCAGACAGGATAGTAGCTACCTGATCAACGCACAGAAGGAAGAATAATGCAACATGCAACAGCACGGAGTATGACGGTCTTCCAGTTTGAAGCTGCGGAAACGAGAATCTGGAAAATAAAATAAAAAAAATAAAAAGACGGAAAAAAGATGTTTAAAAGAAACAAATCTACTACAAGAGGATACACTCGTGTTTTGATAGGCAAATATCAAAGGTAATCGTGCCTCGTAGTGAGTGAAGGGGGTAGGGGAATAGCGAGAAAGAAATGGGAGACCACAGACTGAATTCTCTTACCTCCATTATGAACGAACCTCAAAACCCGAAGACCTTTCCTGAGCAGAAAAGGGTAAACTTCGAGAACACTAGGATGGCTGGTCGCTTGTGATTAGTTTTCCTTTTGATCCCTTGCTTTGAATGGGGGAACAGTATGGAAATAAAGCTAGTGGTATTTCTTTTGGGGCTGCGAAAATGTCAACTAGCCCCTACGGCGTATGTAGGAGGTTTCTGATAATGTATGGTGACGGAGAGTATAGGGAAGGAATTCTTTGCTGTGCACTGTGGCTGCTCAATTCCCGCCAAAGGAACTATGGGACAAACTACTACTCCTTGGTTAATGTTATTCTTCCGAAAGCGAGATCGTTATCAGGCTTGAGCGAGCGAACAAGTTTTCCTTTTTTCCCCTTCTTCTTCTTTTTTTTGTTTTTCCCTTCCCTTAATCTAGAAGGCGATCGATAGTGCCGTCGCTGTTGACAATTGTGTGGGTGGAAGATGCACTGTGATAATGTATGGTATGTACCTGAATATCAAAAAATATCAGGTGGAGTCTTTGGCAATGCAGCCTTTTCAGCCGGAACGTTTCGTGAATTGGAACCCAAGTCAAGGGTTGCTGGGAACAAATCCAGCCGGTGGAGCACGAGCACAGGCAACAGGCACGGGCACGGGCACGAGTTCAGTTCAAAAAGGGCACGAGCTTCAAAGTTCTAGAGAAGCAAGCGATCGGGCAGGGGCATTCGGAGCGGGTCGAGCTGCAGGAAAGTTTGTCCTCTCAGAGTTAAGTATCATTCATAACCACCAGTCATGCATGGGATCGGCTACGGGAGCTCCTGTTTTCGCATCTAAGAACTGTTGTACCGTCCGTCATCCGCCTCGATCGAGTAGATATCCGCCTCTCTGCCGTGCCTCGAGGTGTGCTTGTGGTGCCGATGGTGGATGTGGTGTGGTGGACTCGGAATGGGGTGGTTGTGGTTGTGGACGTGGTTGTGGAGGTCGATTGTGTCTGGAATGCAAAGCGAAAGGGAAAGTGAAAGTGGGTGTGGTTGAAACTCGAGCCAACTGACTTCACCTATTTGCTCCGCTCATGAAACCGCAAAGAACATTAATGAAGTATGGAGATACAATACAGAAAAACATGATTTGAATAGAAAAAGAAAGAAAGAAGAAGAAAGAAGAAAAAGAAGAAAGAAAAAGAAAAGAGAAAGAAAGAGAGAGAGAAATAATCGAGAATTTTGGATTCACTGACGATGGTTGATTCTTAACACGAACGGGGGAAAGGACCAAAGACACGGCCAGAAGCTGACATCGATAAATGTTCGGCTGCGCTATGATATCAGCATGGTCTAGCCCATTCCAGTCCCCTAGACTTCGAGCCGAACTGCCCTGAAACATCAGCGTACTCCTGTGACCTCAGGACGAGAGCTCAAGAGAAGATGGGACGAAATTATGTCCCGTCTGTTACAGTTTCCACATTTTTTATTCCGTTCCATATCGTAGTTAAATTTCGGATTCTTCCTGAGATAATCTGTGAAGCAGCTATCGATCTATCACAATCCGGTGATCCGATGCTGCTACACTCACACATCCTGCAATGTAATTTAGCTGGCAAAGGGGATATACTGTCCCCTCGTGCCAATCTACAGTGTAATAATGCACACTGTAAGCACTACATGTGCTTAGCAATAATGTACATGTACAACCGGGTACTTGCGCCTTCCTGTGCGTATCCAAAAGTATGTAAGTTAGTATATATACATAATGAAGTAGAACTTACAAATAATACATACCTAGCCTGTTCGGCCTCACATCCCCGGCCACTAGCCAGCGCTTGGATACTCGAGGATACGTATTCTTTGAGATAACCAATAATCCTGAAAGGATGACGTTGGCCTTATTTTCGGTAGCTAAGCCCAGCCGTAGTTCCAGCTATAGAAGCAGGAACATAATGGACCTGTTTCGGCAGTCGAATTCTATTAGCCTTTTTCTCCTTCTGCAGCTCCAGCTACTAGCTCGACCTAGGCAAGCACGATGCAATAAAATTTTCTTAAGGCGAGATGCGACCTCATTTTATTAAAATCTGCATGCACGCAAGCTTGCATGGGCAAGCAGGTAAGCTTAAATTAGTAGCTGCTAGCTTTGCTTAAGAAGATAGAATCGATACCTAGTACTTACTTGAGGTCAATATATGGCTTGGTAGGCAAGTAAGTACCTAGTCATGGGAGATTTAACCTTTTCCCACTCGCATGATGCAGACCAATATGATATTTTAATACCAATCGGTCTACGTATCAATCCATCAATCAATTGAAAGTCGACAAATCTCCAGACGTAGAGAAAATGTAACCATAGACTGCGGGATTTAATCCAGGCCGCAATTTTTTGTGCGCCCTATGACTTCGTGCTTCGAGTGTTGTTTCTGGTGTTGAGGTGGTGGTGGTGGTTGTTGTTCTGGTCAGCGTTCAAGGGCCAAACAAAGGTTGGGAGCTCTGGCGCGTCAACCAACATCCGACCAACCACAGCGGCTTCCATTCATCCCTTGATCATGAACAATCCCAGGTCGTGGAGATGAGTGGCATCGATCCAAAGACCACCAGTCTCATTACCGAGCATCTCACATTCACCCCGCTCGTACGTTTCCCCTCCCGTCATCATTGCCACTAGCACTCGCTCTAACACTCTCGCAGGAAGTTGTCGACGACATCATCAATGCTGCCAACGAGTCTGTATACGGCACCGTCCAGCAGCTTGAAAATTACCTCCGTTCATCCGGCCCCTCAGCTCTAGGCTACGTTGCGGAAGGCTCCATTGCCGAAACTGATGAGGATGGCAAAGAGCTCTTTGACGATGCGGCTATGAATGAGATCCAGCAGGGCCTGCATATGCTGGAAATGCTCATGGAGAGCAAGGTTGACAAAGCTTACGATCAGTTCGAGGTGTACGTTCTACGTAATATATTTTCAGTCCCTCCGGAAGTAAGAGACTGGATGCGACTAAGGCACCACGATGCAAGTACTAAGGCATGCCCTCCATAGCCCGTAAGGTTTGATGTTAATGCTATCTTACAGAACATAAACTTGATTAAAGCCACCTCCATCAACCCGGAAAAAGACGTAACCCCCGAATCCCTCGCACAAACTCGCCGTCAACTCCAAGAAACAACTGCTCTACACAGGTTTCTCAAAGCCGATGTATCACGCAATGATAAAGTTTTAAAATCCCTACGTAGTCTTCTGAATCCTACCTCAAACGACGATGGCCCTCTTGCCTTTCTGCTTAATCCGAATAGCGCGGCGAATGGCATAAAATCCTTTGGCGAAGATACGGAATTTGCAGCGGTGCAAGTTAAAGAGTTGCACCGAGTTGTCGCTGAACTCAAGAAACAGGCAATCGATGTCTTCGGCGAGAACGGCGAAACTGATGCCATGGATTTGGACACACCTATGCCAGGTGGTTTGAGGGAAAAACAATGGAATAGAGCGTTATACGTTGAAAAGATGAGTCGGCGGCATTTAGAAAAAGCACGTGGTTTGTCTCTCACGGATGAGGGCGCCTTGAAGAGCGGTGGCGACCTGTTGGGTATCAAGAAATCAGAGGCGGAAGTAGCCAGTCTCGAAGAGGTACTAGGAAAGATCCCTGAAGGCCCAAAGTAAGTATTCCAGCACGGGTTCGTAGTTTATTCAATGGCCAATATTAGTCGTAATTTCCATCAATGCCTAGTCTAGAATCAATAACCAAGTACTTGAGGAATACATGTGTAATTTCATACTCCAGCCCTTTCCTACTACTTAAGTAAGTAAGCAAGTAGTTAAACCCCCAAACCCGACAACTACTCCTAAGTAACTCCGCTTGAATGCAAGACCAAGAAAAATAGTTGTGTATCTCGCCCCATATTGACCTTGCCAGTATATACACACTTATGTATATATACATATAGTCTTTCAAACTACTACACATTTGGATTTCCTCCTCCTAGCCTTGCCCTCAAACAGCTTTTGTGGGTCTTCAGATTCCGACATCGATGACATCTCTGACGCCGTGGTCGACGAGTCAGATGAATCCATAAATGGAGCACTGCCGGAGATAATTCTTCCAGCAGAATAAACGCAACCACCCATTGCGAATCGCACCAATGAGTCACCCGTAAGACTTCCGATAATGAATACATTGGGAGTGACCTCGATGTTTCGCTCAACCCTTTCCCTTAGACTGCTGTACCGCACCCAGACCTTTCCCGCGGTATTGGATGTCGTCGGGTGGAGCATTGGCTTGCGAGATCGAGTTGAGTATCTCCTCGAAGTTGTTGCTGTCCGTGCTAGACTCAGCGGGGACTGTGATTCCCGTATATTGTTTGAGGTCGATTCCACGTTGCCATAACTGAAGTTTTGGATCCCGATTTCCTTGCAAAGATCCGGGGCAAGGTAATCCAACCTTCCTCGTCGACCAATACAAACTTCAATATCGGCAACTTTAATAACCGTTTCTTGGTTTGTTTCGTCTTCTGCCATCACAGAAAGTTTCACCGTACCATCTTCTCGTGTCTCTACCACCACTGCATTGGGGTATCCCTGGTAGATTCCATTTGTAGCCGACTGTTTCTTCAAAACAGCATCCTTCATTTGCCTATAGACACTGGCATAGCCCGGGTAAGCTTGAGGGTGGCAGCCCCGTAAGGGAGAAGGTCTATCTTCAGGGTCCCATCTGTAAACATGAACAATGGGTCGTTTACCTTGGTTACACAAAATGGCGTCCGCCGCAGTGTAACCAGACCCGACTACCAAGAGCGGTAACTGTGCAGCTACTGATGTGTTTTCAGGGCTGCTATCCCATAATCTGTCCTTTGGTTCTGATTCCGATTTCGATTCGAAGAAGGGTGCGAAGACAGGTGGGGGGGGGATTCGATGTGAAAATATACCAGTCCCGAGAACTACGTTTCGACAACGGATAACATGAGCCTCATGCGATGCTGACTCTGACTTTGACTTCAGTTCGATCGATACCAGGAAGTTGAAGCCTGATTTGTCATTTATCCTTTCGACGTTTGTAACGCTCGTGCCAGGGAAGAGAACATCCTCAATCCCAACCTTACGGGGGTAGGTTGCGTAATATTCGGCTACCAGTCTTCTCGTAGGACGATAGTACGGGTCCATATCCTTGTGGTATTTTTGTTTGTAGTGGTCACCAAGGGAGTACCCGGGAAGGGAAAGGAGGTCTGCATAGCTGCATATTGTAACCCGATGTTAGCACTGGTTCGAATGCTGTGATATAATAGGCACACTGCAGTGTATAAGTAAGCAGTCATTACCTCAAGGTTTTAAGTCCATTATCACTGTCCTCGTCATCCTCATCTCCAAACCATACCTCATCGCCAGCCCACTGTCCACCGGCCTTAGGTTCTTCACCCAATATGACGTGGGGAACGACGTTAGAGTCTGTCTTCCTCCAACCGACTCGGCTCATAGACTCCTCCATGTCAACATCTACCAACGGTCGAAGGAGAGTATCCAAAAGAGTATTTAACGGCAATGCCGCAGTCGAGTATGACATAGAAACCGAAGCTGGGAAGTGACATGTGATGTCATCGCAGTCCTTGGGTGTCCGAAGGACATCATATAGCCTAACATCCTGTTGACTATTTGATAAATGGCCAAGGCCGACTTTCTTGAGAAGTTTCCTGTGCAAGACAGAGTCTGGATGAGGCTCGGACGGGGAGTACCACGGTTCATTCCCGTGCAGAAGGTAGCTCAAGGCCAGAGCAGAAGGGCCATTCCCTATTGATATCCGAATTAATCAGCAAGTCCAAACCAGGCCTAGTTTTAAGGGAACACACGCATATGCAAGGAGCACATACCAATTATAACGGTGTCGGTCTTGCTGACAATCGAAATGTTTGTCGGGATGGCGCCATTGTCCATGTGCATGTCTGCTCTGACGGACTTTGATTTAAACCCACGCGAGCCCATGCTGGCCATGGCCGCCTCGAAATCTCTCTTGACCATTTTTATAACTTTCTTCTTCTTCTTCTTCTCCTTCTTCTTCTTCTCCTTCTTCTTCTTCTCCTTCTTCTTCTTCTCCTTCTTCTTCTTCTCCTTCTCCTTCTCCTCTCCTCTACTCACGCTTAAGTATTGCTTATTAATATATTTTAAATATTAGCTTCACCAACGACGTCAACTACGAGGCAACACGCTGCGGGCAATATTATTACTATAAGGAAAAAAAAAAGAAAAGAAAAGAAAAGGAAAGGATTCTAAACTTTGGAGGGAGAATATAAAATAAAATAAAATAGATATACTTTAGTATGTCTACTAGTATATGTATAAGAAAGAGGAGACAGAAAGAGAGAAAGTGGAGTGATGAGAATATTAATGGGAGGGATCAAAAAAACTCTAGGGATATCCAGATCCCTCGCAATCCAAATTATACCTACGAAGTCCTCTTCGCCCCCCCCCCCCCCCTCCTGCGTCCTAGGCTACCCGAGCACCCTTTTTCCCTTTCCGAGGAGGGGGAGTGGAGGATATCGCATAGGCCCCGGCGACCTTCACTTTCTCTCCCAAAGGACCCGAAATTTCTCTTGCTGGTGCGGTTAATGCTGTTTTTTCCTCCCTTCCTCAAAAGATTCTCTTGATTTATAATCCTCCTGCGGTTTTAGTGCAACAGCGAAGAACTATTACGCTACTCTGCGACACAGCTTTTTTTTTTAAACAAGGATGGTTGAGTATTTCCTTTTTTTTCTTCCCTCTCAGATCTTGAAATTCCTGGTCTCCCGCTATTGTTAGCCGACGGCCAGAAGCTACTTTCGTTCACCTGTTTTCATTCACCAGGTCCCATCAGGAATCCGAAGAAGCAGATGTCCCAAATTCATCGGGTGCACAAACGAAAGAGATACGATACCGTGTTATCGAACGAGACGGAGAACTGGTGAAGTGAACACCATCATGCAGGGCAGCCGTGCTGCACCGTTGACACCATTTCCAACAAATGAGAATCCTCGATTTGTTCCCGTTTGCAAACGTTTGACCTTCGTCTGAGTAAGCTTCAACAGTAATCTGGAGAAGAAGTCAAAGTGGAGCTTCGTATGCCTCCCCGGTCTTGCAATTGCCCCGCGTGAGCCGGTTCCGCCTTCCAAAGGAAAAACTGTATGCAAGTTGACAATTGCAAGCTCGTTCTAATTCTTTATGGGCATCACCACCATCACTTCACATCGATATCATGATGCATGGGAATTGTGATCCAAAGTGTGGGGGCCGCAGCCCGCCAATTACTTAATTTAAGGTTGTGATCTGAAAAAAGTCTGCGCCGTAGGGAAAAAAGAATGAGCTAAGGAAAACCCTTGGTCGAATCCGTGGACATCGGTCTTCCTCCAGGACAAACCACCTAACTGGTTTCGTGCACTATTATACAGAATCATCTAGTAACTTGGTAGGTAGCAGCCATCATCCTTGCAGACTTCTATGCGGTCCGCTTATTCGGGTGCCCACCAGAAACGGTAATGCAGCGTGGAGGTAATAGTCTATGACGTTCTTAATTCTCAAGAATGCAGTATTGCATCAATATAACGATATAGCATATCTAAGTATACATGTACAGTTAGTTTGCTGAGATGCGAAGGATATCACGGTGTGAGGCTTAAGCAGCAGAAAACTTAAGAATCCAAAAAAAAAAAAAAAAAAAGGAAAAGAGGGAGGGAGGGAGAAAGGAAGAAAGAAAACAAGCATGGTAATAACGTATATAACGCCTGATTAGCCAAAAAAAAATAATACAAAGCTTAAAAACATATAAAAAAAATTTGATATAAAAAAGGCAGACGAACTGGGAACCTCTGAAAAGGTGTCTGTCTATGTAAGGTAAAATTGGTCCCATGGAGCCAATTGCAAGCTTGTCCCTAGTATGATACAAAGAAAACGAACGAATGGTGTCAAGAAGGATAGTCATAAAATAAAGATAAAAATCAAATAGAAATAGAAATAGAAATAGTAATAATAATAATAATAATAATGATAATGATAATGATAATGATAATGATAATGATAAGAGGTAAAACTTAATCAAGTAAGATAATAATAGGTAATATGAAAGGGAATTTTGGATAAGAAAATGGTCGACGGGTGCTTTCAATTCCGCAAAGGTTATGCGATCTCAAGAGGCGCTTATGCTGTCTAATGCTGTAATAAATGTGAGAGATGCGTATGCTGGTACTCTGTAATAAGATTCGATAGGTCTAATAATTTAATCGGTTTTGTGAAAAATTTGTCGCAACCGGCGGCCAGGGCTTCTGCTTCATTGCTGGAGCCAGTCAGTGCGATTATAAATGCGCGTTTCAGTCGATTCTCCGTTCGTTCGAGGTCTCGAATTGCCTTTACTGCATCCAGGCCGGACATAACGGGCAATTGGAGATCTGTTCCTGTCGTCAGTAACCCCGAATCCTGTCGTTATCGATAGTAAGTCAATACACACCCATGAGAACGATGTCGTATCCACCACCACGCCTTCTGAAGGCTTCTAATGCTTGAAGACCATTCGAAGCCTCGCTGAATAAGAATCCCTTTTTAGCAATGAATGCAGTCATCAACTAGACCCGGTTAGCACTTTTCAAATGTCGATACCTAAAACAACAGCCCCTGCATATACGTACATTCATAGTCAAGGGGTTATCGTCCACCAAGAGGATCGAAGGAGTCCCAGATAGTAGTCGTAGCTCCTCAACTACGTCATCAGGTTTAATCGATGATATTTTTGTCGGTGGTGATGCATTCGGTGACGCATTGTCGTCTGCAGAAACGTCCATGCTCTGCCATTGTGCCCAGGACTTTGGTCTCAAGGGGTTATCCTTTTCGATGACTGGTGACGCAAATGGTGGTCTATCAATTTCAATGCCCTCTCCTATCAATGCTCCATCCACAATACTTGGGTGGTGGAAATAAAGCGGGTGTCCCATTGGTGCTAAGCCCTTGCTATCACGGTGCATAATACCGGATATGCTCTGCATCGAGGCTTGAGTTTGGGCCTGAGCTTTTAATCGAAGGGTATGGAAATCCTCAAGGAAGGGGATTGATTTCTGCCTCCCTGGTGAAGATGACATCGGGACAGCACTTGACCCTGCGGCTAGTGCTATATGACCAACACCGGCTACATAAACCACAGGTTCACTTGACGAGCTGCCAGATCGGACTGGCGGCGATATTCTAACGGCCCCCGTGGCGGAGGTGGAGGCGTGGCTATCGTCTTCGATCGAGGATATGAAGTTTTTCTCGCGATCTCCCATCGGTCTTGAGAAAGAGCCCCAGCTACGGTATATCCCTGTCCGACCAGAGGAATTCGAGGAATGAGATGATCTTCTAGAGCTGTGTGTTTTGGTAAGGCAGAAGAGAAGGGCCTTCGCGAGTTTTTTTGGCCCGCAAGGTTTGGATGCGAAGTCGATAATGCCACCCTTATCCGCCAATGTCAAGTTGGCCATGTCGACCCGAGCAGCGTTAGAACATAGAATGATCACAGGTGGTTTCTGACCCTTTACACCCAACTGCGACAAAAGTGGTGATATTTCGTTTGCAAGCAGGACGTCCGCCTTTCCCGCGAATTCCATCAACGACTGTGCATTATCCTCTTCGATGACATTCATGCCATACCACTCCTGGGAACACTTAATCAGGGAACGTTTCATATAGCTCAAGGCGGGTATTGCATCTGAGAAACCTAGGAAAGCGATACTCTTTTTCGACGCGGCGGCCCTAGCCCTTGGTATCAAATCAAACCCTTCTTCTCGGCTCCCTAGGTTTGGTGTGGGGCTCCCAGAAGCGGATCGATGAAGTAGGAGGGTAACAACCACCTCGGTCCCAAACCCCAGTTTTGACTTAACATCGATTGTTCCGCCAAGGATATCCAAAATCTGGCGAACAATACTCATACCAAGTCCGGTTCCCGAACTCATCGCGTTTTCCTGGCTAAAAGGGACATATAATTTCGTTTTAAGAAAATCCCTTGATATTCCACGGCCGGAATCCGAAACCGTTAGCACGACTTTCGTTTTTGGCTCTTGGGTAGATTTTCCAGCTTCATCCTCGTAGAACGGTTCGGCTTCTAATTTAACTCGAACGTATCCTTTGTCGGTGTATTTAAGAGCATTCCCCACGAGGTTCATAACCACCCTCCTGAAGCCACCAACCTCGGTACGAAAGTGCCAGTCGTCTAAGGGGTCAATCTCCATGATAACTTCGACATCCCTTTTCGGATTAGTGCCTTTTGCAAAAGTTCGCCTCGATGATTCGCCGTTGGGGCTACCTATCGCATCAGGTTGGAGCGGGATTATATCCGTCGTGCTGCTATTTTCGAGAACAATATGACTGTTGATACCTCTGAAATCAAACCCCGCGAACACCCCCTCGACCACCTCTTCAGTGACGGCTGCAAGATCGACATCCTGAATAACTTGCGTATCAACCTTGTCAGAAGCGGACAATGGGCTAGCTTGTGTGATTCTGCGGTCGTTCTGAAGCCTATTGAGCTTAGAAAAATCGAGAACGTGGTTTAGTGTATCCAAAAGAGTTCTCCCGCAACTTTCAATTGCAGTCAAAAAATCTCTCTGAAGGGTATCTAGCCTGGTGTCGTCGAGAAGCTCTGCAGAAGCCAGAATCCCATGCAAGGGTGACCGAAGCTCATGGGAGATATTAGATATGAACGCTCCCTTTGCACGATCAGCTGAAAGCGTGTCGAGTCGTACAACTTCCGACATGATCAACCGGGAAAATGTCCTCAAATACCCGATTTCCTCTTTCAGAAAAACTTTCTTGGTTTGTGTAGTCCAGACAAAGCAGGACGCATAGGGTATGTTTGCGTATTCGTATAGAGGTACAAATATACAGCTTGTGCTGTTGGGTAGGAAAGTCGAGAGGTTTTCCCGCACATATTCCGGTCGTTTCTTGAGATTCGGGATATCTTCATCGACCGAACTATTTGCATCGCTCCCGGGAGGTGAGAGCGTTGCCTGGCTGCTACCTTCATCATCCCCCGAACTGATTGTTCCGTCTCCATCGTAGCTAAATATTTTCCCTTCGGGGTAATGGGCAAACAATTCGTCCAAAAATAGATTACCCAAAGGTCCAGTCTGAAATGTTTCATTTTCATGATTTTGTTCATGTCGAATATCAAGTCCCAGTATTCCCATTTGGCGGAAGTAAGACGAACCCCCATTTCGCGTAGCACCTTCTGACAACATGTTTTCTTGAGCAACTTTACTCAGAGACCGTAAGGATTGACTTTCTTCAGAGTCGTCTAGATACCCATCTCCGGCATCAATTATTACGACGCCTTCTATTTGAAGCGCATCTCGGATCAGTCGGCAGGCTCGTGAAAAGACACTCTTGAAGGCTGCTTCTGGGGTCTGCGGTTCCGCCTCTAAAGGATTAACTCTAATCGTCGGTGTCGAAGTTGGGTTTGATTCAAGCGACGTCTGAGAATACGCCGAATCCTTTGATAAAACACTCGATGAGTTCGAAGACATTGATGAATTCCTATCTGTTAAAGGAGGTCGTTCGGGGTTGATAAGTTTCCCATCTCCAGGATAATCTTTCAATTGAGGAGCCAGGGGCTTACTTCCTCCGTCACCTGTGCCCTTCTGAGCTGAAGTCATTATTTCATTTAAGGGTGACTCTGACATCCTCTTGCTTTTTCGTTTCCGTAGGTCCGTAGATTTCCTCAGCGTCCGTTTACGATCGAATGTGCTAGTATCAACAAAGACTGACAGTGACGATTGCATATGTTGTACTTTATGCAATACTCGCTTCTCAGCCACCGTCTGGAGGTGGCTCATGACAGTATCCGACATCCATCTTAAGAATTTCTTGTCAGGCTCTGATAGTCGACCGGGTTTCGTGTCGACAACGCATAATGAACCGATGTAATATCCCTTTTTGGTTCGCAACGGGCATCCAGCATAATGTCGTAGTGATGGTGAGCCAGTAACAAAAGCAGAATCAGAAAACTTTGGATGGTTGCTTAAATCTTCGATTTCATTGATGGGGAGGTCGTCTTGTACGGACTTTCCATGTTCTTGTGGGAGTGATAAAACGGAACCATCTTGGCTTTTTGCGGATGATGCCCGTGATAGTTTTGGAGGCTGAAGGTCAACCGTGGTTACACATATTCCATCTTTGCTGGGGAGTATCACGTTTGAACCTCCAAGCCATAGCTCATCACCTGGGGTGCAGACTGAATTGTCATATGGTTCAACTGTCTGAGTGCTTTCGCCAATAATCCATTGGGTGTCATAATCAATCAACGATATCATAGCCCGGTGTTTCCGAAGGCGGAGAGCTGTGAGTTGAGCGTATGCCGTGAGGGAGGGGTCCTCTGAGGTTATGACCTTACTTGAATGGGTAGCGGTTCGAGGCGGTTGGTAATATCTGTAGCGAAATTAGACCCATGTCAGCGCATTATCCTAGCCAAAAGCCACAATGCCAACCCTCCTTCACAGTGCAATAGGTAGCGCCTGATTTAATAAGGAAATAATTAAATTAAAGAAAAAGAGGAGGAAAAGGAAATAATAAAGGGAAAAAATAAAAATAGCTAAAAAAAAATGAAATGAAATGAAAAGAATAAAGATGTCGACAAAGACTTTCGGGGGGGAAATGGAGGATTGCGAGGGTCGTTCTATGCGAACAACAGAGTGGTGATGTGATGTAGATACCTGTATAGCTCCCGACTCCTGAGCATTTCAGCCGTATCCCGCATGGCTTTGCGTTTAAGCGGGTTCTTGAAGTTAGAGTCTAGGATGACGTCGTTGGCCATCTTGGTTTTGAAACACCCCAAGCGAGCACCTCCTTGTGCTTCTTCTCCTCAACTCGAAATTCCTGTCGTCTGTGAGGTTGAAGGAATGATATATTGTACGGGAGAGACCACGCATCCGGAAAATCCCTCTGGCCGTTTGCGACTATCTATCCTCGTTATGTTCAGCATGCAAAGGATGACTATGACCCTTTGGCCGGCGTCTAGGTGGTTGCGCGGGTAGGAGGTTGTGGATAGAGGCAGACAGGTTTTTTTCCCCCTTCGCCTGGCCTCGTAAACAAGGCAAGGCACCAAGAAGACCCAGTGGCGATCTAAGCTGGCTTGTGCAGGAGAGTCTAAAAGGTCTCGGGATCGAAAACCCAAATTAAAATCCGTACAGACACAAAGAAAAATAGTCAAAGAAAATATTGAAAGAAAAGAAAAGAAAAGAATAGTTATCAAGAAAGGCCGAGAGAATGAAAATGGGTCCCAGAGGAAGGAAAAAAAAAAAGAGCAAATTTTTTTTTTTATCGCGGAGTATCCTAAAAACGACGGCTACACAGGGTCCTCGACCAGATTCGATTCATGACGGTCCGGAAAGCTTGTTGCGTATGTCCTCCCGGTGCGGATCAAGGAAGGGATTCGATTCTTCTGGGCTGGCTGTGTGATCGTTCGAATTTTCCAGTTACTCCTCACTTCCCATTCCTTTTCGACTCGCAGTCGTGGAAACTAGGGGTAGCATGCGTCGTAGGTGCCGTCTCTCGAGTGTCGTTTAAGTGGCCAGCTATAATATCCACCTTGTCGAAAAGCTATGCATAGTCTAGCTGAGGCTCAAGGAACCCGGTCGTAATAGAATAGAGACGAAACGACAGTGAGAGTGAGGAATACTGAGGAGAGCAGAACTAGAAGGTTGAGCTTCTTTCCTCACCTCACAGCAAGTTGGCCAACCCTGGTATTGGAATCGGATATCGGATGTCTGGTAATTCAAGTCTGGCGTGGTTGCAGATACACGAATGCTTTTAAGCCAAATCTTGCTTGGTTTCGTCCCAGGCCACTTTCCCCGTCGCTGTTTAGCCTGGCAAGCTAGCACTGAAACATGGTCAATCGCGGCTTCATGACCTTTCCAAGCTCAGACTTTCAAATCTCTCGCTCCAGCAACGAAAGATGTGTCGAAACATCGAGCTGAGCAGTTGGACTAAGAAAGTCCGAGTATGGTGCATACATATGCCCGGATACACATCCGCACTGTGCAAGGGCCGCAGGAAAAGGTGGCCAAGGAGGAGGATTTCTGCAGCGGCAAGCTATCGCAGAATGGACAAGACCACACAAATGGGGAAGGTATCGTGCTAGCCTGCCCTCATTCCTTTTGTAATCGATTACATCTTCATGCCCCCGTCTTTCTCTAGCAGGATAATTCGAGGACAGAAGAACTATCCCTACGATTATCAGCGCGGGTCACGAGAGAAACCCATTGTTTCGGCGAGTACTGTAACGGCGAATTTTTTTTGTCACTTCCCCTCCCCTTCCCACCCAGCGATGTCTACCTTCCGTCCCAATAGATTAGCGTGCCTTGGAAGGACGAGTCGTGTGAACCTGCAGGTCAAGTTACATGGCCATACTTCGGATGAAAAAAAAAAAAAATAGTTAAGGAAAAAGAAATAAAAGAAAACTGGAATAAAGACATACCCAACCAGCCGACCAACCACCAAATCTTGGTCGCCTGCTGCGGGTCGCAAAGTTTGTGTTCAACTGCAAGTTCAAGCAAATGAATATCATTGCTGGAACCAGCGTAGTCTCGACTGTGCCAGTTCCCCTTTCGTTGTTTCCTAGCCCATAATATCAGCGAGCTTTGATTTTGCTTAGGCTTGGCCCGTTCTATCCTCTGATGGATAGTGTACTTACGATGTACATAAATAAGCATGTACAACTTATGTATGAAGTATGTAAGTAAATATGTACGCATGAAGCTGAATTCCATCGCCTGACGATATGCTCGAATCCAGTCCAATGAAGTGACGCTACAAGCAAGGGGATTCATGTCGCCCGTCTCCAAGAAACATGGCGTCTTCCGAAAGAAGCTTTAAGTTTCCCATTGGACCGGTTCCCGCCCCCACCACCATCTTCAAGTGGCCATTGGCGGGAGAGCGTTATCCAACGTGGTAGAAGCCGTGTGCGCAAAGTGATAGCAATCCCACGCATGGTCTTATAAGCTTCCGTGGTGGCCCGACTTCCATTTCCTTGGGTAACAATGACGCTGCTGGCTGCTCATTGCTTTCAGCCCGGTGTCGCTACGGACCTCTTGGATTAGGTACCCATTGCCGAGTTAGAAAAGGGCTTGCGGTTGTGGAGCTGGTGTGTGTCCCAAGTCATCGTTAGGTTGCTGCAAGGAGGCAGGATGTGACGACCTCTGCATATTTGAGAAGCAAGGGGTCTGTGGACTCCGATTCTGCTCGTGGAAACCACAATGCCAATGCAATGACGACGGCCTAACCAGATCTGTCAGCGGATACGGCAGATGCTGGATTAGTCTTGAGGAAAGTACTTACTTCATCGTATGCGAAGGTTTTGTAAGTACATAAGTACTTATGCATATATACCAGATTGTAATCGACATATGTACATACAGTACATCGAACGTTGACGGCTATACCAGAAACAACCCCCATACTATGTTGACATACTTACCTAGCACATTGCAAACTGGCCAATAATGAACACTTAGCTTGTCCGGGAATCATCGTCAAAGCGGCCTAATCGTTGGCCGTTGGCCGCCAACCGAGTTCTAGAGTCCATGGATTAATCATGTCGTGTGAGCCGAGGCTTAAGCTTCGACGGTGTATGTCAGCAGGTCCGTATGTATAAATCGGCCTCATTCACCAGCCAACACTTTCGATTGTGAATTCTAATTACTTCTTACTGAGAGATATCACTTACCACGTACTAGGTATCTAGGTGTTTGCCTGTTCTTCAGCATTTGAGCGATTGAAAGAGATACATTATTCATATCCCACCAGTCAGCGCGCGCGGCAGCTTGTGATACTACTGTCATAGAACCCGTCGGAATACCCCCCTCGAGAATGGCCGAAACAGAGGCTACAAGTTCCACCAAAGCCGGGCCCAAGATTACTTTGATTTGGCTCAATGAATCCCGGGCCCAGCGTATCGTCTGGCTCCTTGAGGAGCTGGAGCTTGAATACGAGGTGAAGGCGTACAAAAGGTTAGTAATTCACGAACCCTTAATCACATATCATATATAGGTATATGATGCAAGTTTTAATAAAATATGCACTCGGAAACAGGAGAGAAGATAAACAAGCTCCCGTGGAACTTAAAGAATTTCACCCTCTTGGGAAAGCTCCTGTCCTCATCATAGATGGCCGAACCCTCGCAGAGAGTGGATTTATCGTCGAGTATCTAGTTGATAAGTTCGGACCCAAACTGAAGCCCTCGGAGGATGATATCGAGAATTATCTCCAATACAAGTAAGTTTCTAACAAACTCTTATTTTATAAAATTTATGGGTGAAAATATAAGACTAATGGCACTTCTAGACACTTGCTCCATTACACTGAAGGCAGCTTGCAGCCTTACCTGCTATTGGCGCTCATGGCCTCATTGATTAAAGCTGCCCCTGTGCCTTTCTTCATCAAACCTATCACCAGTAGAATTGCAGACCAGCTGTCGAAGCCATTTATAACTCCCAATCTAGTCTCCAATTTTGACTATCTTGAAAGCCTCCTAAAAGGCCAGCCATTCTTCGCCGGCAGTGAGCTTTCCGGAGCAGACATTCTGCTATCCTTTCCCATTGAGAGTGCGGCTGGAAGAGTAGGCAGCTGGTTCAACAAAGAAAAATACCCAAATCTTTTTGCCTGGATGGATAGGATCAAAGAAAGACCGGCGTATAAGCAGGCTCATGATAAAGTTGCGAAGGTTGAAGCCAATTTATAAGCTTCATACCATGAGCTAAGACGAGGTATCCACCCGTCCCTAGGTACATACCTACCATGGGATGGTCGGTCCTCTGTCTCGAGTTTACTACCTACTTAAGTACCTAAGTACTTGATACCTGATAACTTATACCCAGATCCCAATCGACTTCCTAATAACAAATTACTTTTAAAGAGCTTAAGAGCCTTTCCCCCCATGCATACTACAATATTGTATCCTACATGTTTTCATGTATATAATTCGGTACGAATTGAAGATTAACATCTATTATAATTATAACACCAACGTTGTATTGATTAATATTATGCACAGCGAAATCGGCAAACTGCAAACGATCGGACCAGCTTACAGGATGCCGCCAAAAGTCAAGGTCACATTCCAATAGCCTGAATATCATGATACAAGGCCAATTCGCGCCAAGTGCGACGGAACGATCGGGAACGGAAAGCTTCTCTGCCCACACCGACCAACACATTATCGTTAGATGTGAAATACTAAGCAAGGCGTGACATCTTCCATACGTGCATACTCTGTTCACAAAATCGAAATTTCCACCGCCAACTTCTGGGAAACTTACAAAGGGGAAACGCTCCAACGAGTAATTTCGACAACCTTTCGCCCCTCTTTGGTACCGTGCGAAAGCTCGACTTGCTATAACTCAGACGCTGCTTATAATTATACACGCACGCATATATAACGCACCGACGTATACGTAGCCATGGTGCAAACCCGCCAGCAAGCCCGGGAGGCGACCCCGGATTCCAGACCTATCGCGGTCCCAAAAAAGACGACACCATCGCGCCCACGGAAGAAGTCAAATGCTGAGTTACTTGAAGAGGAAGATCGTGTATCTTTTGGGATACTAGATCTGCTCCGTATTATCGGAGGGGTTGCAGTATTCGCCTGCATGCTCAGTTACTTCATCATGGGCGATTCCTATGTTTGGGGACAAGATAAGATGTTTAGGAAGTATTGGAATGGCGTAAAACGAACATTTGTAAGGATGGATGGATATGAAATTTTTGGCATGGCGTCTATGTTACTAATGTGATATACAGACGAAGCCGATATATATCGACGAAGCCACGTTGGCGTTATATAACGGCACGGACCCGGCACTGCCGATATACCTTTCGATTAACGGGACAATTTATGATGTTTCAGAGGGGAGGAATAAATACGGTCCGGGTGGTGGCTACTCTTTCTTCGGTATGTCGATATGATTCTGGCATCAGAGCATCCATTTTCTAATCTGACCAATTGATGGCGTTGGGTAGCTGGTCGGGATGCAAGCAGAGCATATATTACCGGAGACTTCAAAAACGATTTAACTTGGGACGTTAGCGGGATTGACGAGGAGAGGGTACAGAAAGCATTGGGTCACTGGGTCAATTTCTTCGCAAACCACGACATCTACACATTTGTGGGTTACCTAGTACGCGATCCAACGAAAGCTCGGGCCGAGGCGCCTGAACCCGAGCCTGAGCCTGAGCCTGAGCCTGAACATAAGCCTGATGAGCTCTAGACTGGTCATACGCGGTAGGATTGTTTTGTGATATTGGATCTTGTGGAGTAATATATAATTGCGACGGAATCACGCCTATGCTTAGAAGAAGTATGCACTTTGTAATGGACAACATCGAAAAATCTTTGTCTTCGATATGTCTTATCCCAGTATACACATGGAAAGTAAAAAAAGGAAAAAGGAAAATTGCCGTAGCAAAGGGAAGAGGACGACCGTAGAGGTAATTGCTGGAAGGGGAGAAGGAGGAAGCTATATAGATCCAGTCTAGCTAGGCCGTGAAAGGGTTCATTAAGGGAGGTCGTGCTTGATTCGAGGTCATGCGGATCGGTATCATATTCGTAATTGCAGACAAATATAAAAAAAAAGGAAAAGAAGCCCAAAAGCGAAAAAAAATGAATTCTTTATTTAAAAGAAATGCATCTTTTACTCGGTGGCTACCGATCGAGCTGTAATTTCACATCTGTTAGACTCGGAGTTTCAGGTGGAGATTCGAGAGATGAGGTTGACATACTGTAGATAAGGCACTTAGAGTGACCGACGACCTTCTTAATGACGCCCTTCTCTTCGAGATCCCGCAGAGCTCTCCTAGCTAGCGATCCATTGATCTTTAATCTGTCGACGAGTGTAGCGACTGTGACAAGTCTGTAGGACTGGACTTCCTTGTTAAGACGCTCGGTGGTAGCCTTATCGAGGATGACGGCATGGACGGACTTGTCCTTGACTGTTGATCGAAATCCATAATGTTAGCCTTCCGTTGAATTCCTCGTCGTCCCCGTCTCTGATTTCACGGTAGTGAATGTCGGTTCGTACCCTTTCCCTTCGACCACTTCTTCTTTGGTTTCTTTCCACCGGATGCTGCTCCTGCCTGTATTCCCAAACATTTTATTAGCTATTATGTTGAATTATCTGTATGTAGCGATGGTTGACGGCGTACCATTTTGAATGTAATTGATTGTTGATGAGGATGGTGTTTATCGACGATGGAGGAGACCTTGCAGATGAGATTGGGAAAAGGCCTTTGGATGGGTTTGCTTGCCAGGATTGGCTGCACACAAGGTCAGAGCCCTTATCTTATCAGTGCCACAATAGGAAATTATTCTTTATCAAACATATAGGATTGGAAATAGCAACGCAAGGTGTTGTTGTTGAGACGAAGTCAAGTGATGCGGCTCTGGTGGCTATCGCGTATTCCATGCGTGCAGAGAACCTCGCGACTGAGCCGCCCCATGATCATCACGCCCTGGCCTCGTGGCTACCACTCATCCTCATCATCATCACCAAACCAAAATCATGGCTTCAACAACGCCCACTAAAGTCGATCGTCACCTCACAACACCATTCCTTCTAAAGGTCTTCTACAAAGTCAATTCTTTTCACAGGTATATTCTCCTCTCGTAGCTAAGCTGCCAAGTACCGAGACTCGATCTAACCTATCGGCAGACTGGATGATTTTCGTTCTACAGCTCAGCCGTCCTCCTTCGTCGAAGTCTACACATGGAAGGATTGTTCCCTGGCTGAGCTTGCCACACTCCTTCTTTCCGCTCTCCCTTCCCTAGCCTCGGGCGCTACGAAGTGTTCATTCCGATTGATCTATGCCGACACAAAGGCGGGACGATACACAAGTCAGGAATTGGGTAATGTTCCGCTTCCATTGACGGGCTCGAATGCGAACGGAACAAGCAGTGGAGTCGGATCGGAGAAATTATCATTGGATGAAGCACGCTTTGTGGTTGGGGATTGGATTGATGTCGCTGTGACTACGGGATCCGCTTCATCGGCCGGAGCTAGAGGTGGCCTGACGCCGGGTCCCAATGGTATTCGCATAAGGGGTAGAGGCGGTATAGGTGGTAGCATTCCGCAAGGTGATTGGAGAAAAGGGGAACGGCTAGACGATGAAGGACCGCCTATACGCGGTGAGGGACCACCGGGCGTCGGGGGCGGGAGAAGATTCGGTGGAGGCGGGCATGGCGGTGGAAGACGAGGCGGACGGTGGTAGGCCTCTCCAGAATATTCATGCCGCCTCGCATCTAGATCTGGTTCACACGGCATACGAAATTAGTCACGTCCCCGCTTGGCTTAGTTATCAACCTTGATGCATTGAAGCCGACCCAAGAACAAATATATTTTTGGCATCATAGATGCGAGACCTCGAAGAAACATCTATCGTTACGTTTCGCTGAGTTGACACGCCCAGAACGAGCCGGGTCCTTCGGTCCCCCATATGCTTTTTTTTTTTTTTTTTTTTTTTTTTTTCCCTCAATTTAGTAATCCATCGGTGCCAGGGTTTCGTTTGGAGCATTTCCCCGGGTTTTTCTTATGTACATGTACCTACTTATTCACTACATTACTACTATTATTATTTGCAAAGATGATAAGAATCGGCGTATTTCAAAAATGGCCTCCTTTTTACATAATGTATTGTATTTTACATCGGTGACAGGTGGGTTTAACCGCAGGAAGTCTAGCATCGGGGTCTGGTCAAGTCTAGAACTATTTGTCGACTGATCATTGCAGCAGACCCGACCGACCAGCCGGACCCTGAATTAAAATGAACCCTAGGCGAAGCCATGTGCCGTTGTATCACGAATGACAGCAAATGGAGACCTACATCCTTCAGTGCATATACTATATACTGATCCTTTAGGCCGGAATTATAACGGCAATGTGGCAGGCTGGTGGGCCTAGCTTGCAGAGCTCTCCGGCGGTGATAAAGAATTTCATGTAAGTTTCGGCTCCAGCAGACCGGATAACTTTGACAGGAAGCCGAAACCGAAGCCGAATGAACGATCCCATGTACATGTATGTGAATGGAGCAGTTGACGAAAAAAGTGGCTGTCGCACATCGCCATCGGGGCACGCCTAACTAAGTACTTACTTAGGTACTTGATGTGATGTGCTGGGAATTACCGGCTTGCAAATGTTTGACAAAGCCAAGTGTGGTATTGATGAATTCAGCCTGTTGAGGCTCACAGCCGCCTGTTCCAAACTTTGTACGAGTTAAACTTATAAAGTACATAAGTACCTACCTAAGTATGTTAGTATATTGTGATATCGATGGGCTATTCGAATATTCCTCGGATGTCGACGATTTGACACGGCTACGACCGGCCATACCGGACCGGTCTCATATTATATTTAGCAAGTAGGTATGACGATATCCGGCCAGCACCAGCGAGGATGTCTCTGATTAAATAAAATATTTTAGAGACATCGAGAGAGAGAGAGAGAGAGAATGTAAGTACTATCGGCAGATCTTGCTTGCCGTGGGATATCGACCCTGCGATGCCATGCATGTGGACATGGACATGGACATGGACATTGACATTGCTTGGTCGAGGCTTTTCACTGGCTGGTTGACGAAATGTCTTGAACATCACGATGACTTGCATGGGTCCCCTTCCTCCCGAATTACAAGTCTGTAGATGAAGAAGAAGGACGGTTAAAGTCGACACACCAAAATAAGAGGGAACTCTGAAGATAATTAATTAATACTTATTTACTTAGTAAGTAAGTAAGTAAGTATTTATCCGCAGTGGAATCGAAGGTGTCCTAAATCTTGGGAATGTATGTATATGACTTGCATTTATAATTTGATTGATTTTGACTGTCATCGATCATGTGTCTTTGACTGACTGTTGATATGTCAGGCTAATGCATGCATACTACCTCTGATGGGACCGCATCTGGTATATCGTCCCGATGTCAGAGTGATGTATAAGTAAGTACTTAAGTTAGTGGAGTATATGCACGTAACCTGTTTTAGTGAGCACACATACACACACACACGACACGACAGAACTAATACCGTACACGGAGATGATTGCTCCAGATCGAATCGTTATCTGAATCCAAGTCGATATACTTAGTGTCTATATATATATTAGTCACAGTTAAACGAGAAAACGGCCTTTGATAGCTGATCTCGGAGCTAGTCTAGTCAGGATGCATTTAATATTTGCCTTCGGTTCCGGGATCTTTATTAATATAAGAAGTGCCTTCGATCTGGGAATATTAATCTGAAATTAACTTTATATAGAACAGTCCAAGTATTATTAAACTTTAGTTGGGTACTTTGAGTACTAAGTATATATGTAGTTAAGTAAGAGGGGAAGTATATATGTAGAAACGGCCGGTGTTCTAGTATATGCCGGCGGGAGCTCGAGATCGAGAGGACTTCTCGAATGTTTGAGGTTGTCTCGGCTGGCAGATGAGGGAAAAAGCCAAGTTGACCCGATTCCCCGTTAGTTAGCATGTAACTAATACACTGATCCAGAGTTAACTTCAAATATACTCAAGAGTATCTAAGATGTATTTAATATACCTATTTACTTACCGATAACTTAAAGTGCGAGAAGTTATAGAGTTTGATCTCCGTCAAACGGTGCCAGGTGCCAGGTACCCAGGCAGGCTCCCCAAGGGCGGCTAGTTTTGCCTGATCGTGAAAGATTCAAATCCAGAGAAAGAAAGAAAGAAAGAAAGAAAGAACTCCTCCATTGGCCCCCTCCTCGAGAGAGGGAGGCGGCTCGTGGATATATTAAGGCCGTCGTCCCGCACTGATAAGCTTAAGAGTACTTGGGTGAGTTAGGTACTTGCTGAAGTATTTATATTTACCGTCACGAGCTAAACTCAACCAGTAGAATTGGAAGAATAAAGAAAGAAAGAAAGAAAGGAAAATACTCGGGCGACTGGCAGTTTTGATCTCTTTTCCCTTAGCCGGATCTCGAATTCCCGCCATCCACCAAATTAACTACCTGTACTAAGTACTTACTTACTTACCTGCTTCCTTGACTTGATTATTTATTATCAGGCCTGTCTTCTTCTTCTTATCCTCCTTCTTCTCTTTCCTTTTCAGTTCTTTCCGACCGACATATTTTATTTTATTTGGGTTTTCTATTCTTGATTTTCTGTCTTCCTCTCTCTGTCTGTCTCGATCTTGCTTCTAGTAATAGTAATCTTCACCACCATCATCACCATCACCATCACCATCACCATCACCATCACCCACCCATACATCACATCATACATCATCCATCATCGTCATCAGAGACTAGTAGCTTCATCACGACTCGGATACTCGTGTCCTTGCAGAATATATTATCGAATAGCATTACCAAACACCCGGGTCCGATTTGGATTCGTATCATCCACTCATCATCATCATCATCATCATCAATCCAGTCAACCGCAACCAACCAACCAACAACAACAACAACAACAACACCAACAACAACACTAACAGGAAAGGGAAAAAAAAGAAAGGATACACTCTCACCATCCATCATCATCACTAACCAACCAACCAAACCAACCTCATCTTCAAACCATCTTCAAACCATCACCCTGTCCTCCTCGACTCTTTCAAAACTTACTATCCATCTCATCGCCTTGTCTCCAGCTATATTCCTCCAAGGCGGCCATCTCCTATTTCTTCATAAGGTATGTTTTTTTTTTTTTTTTTTTCTGCCCTTCTCCCCTTCTTAGCTCAATTAGCACCCTTCTACACACACACACCCGAACTCGCATTCAGGCTTGGTGGTCACAAGGACCACTCTTATCTCTTCTTCCCCTCGTCAGAATAGCCTGGACCCTTCTCCCTTTTCCTCAAAGATAAGGCCAGTCCTGGGTTCCTTTCCTGGGTTCCTTGCCTGAGATGGAATTGGAATGCAATGCTTGCCTGTGCCTGTTTTTACCCACTTCTGCCTTTTACCATCCAATTGCGTCCCGGCCTGTTAGTTGGCAGTGCAGCAGGCCGTGCTTCTGACCATCTCTTGCTATCCCCTTCGGTCTCCTAAAGTGCTTTTCTGCTCTTCTGCTCGCCTGCTCCTGCTCCTGCTTCTACTCTTACTCCTACTCCTACTCCTAATCCCACCTCTTGGTTGCTTGGTTGCTTGCCTGCCTGCCTGCCTGCCTCTCCTGCATGTCTTGCCTCGGATTGCGGTAGCTCTAGCACCATGTACTATGTCACGCTGGTAGCTACGGTAGCTACGGTAGTTACGGACTTACAGGCAGGGAGTTCTCCCCCAACATCTTGCTTTCCTGCACTGTTCCCGATTTCGAGGCTCCTTCCTGCGCCCGACTTCGTCGCCAACCTCCAGATGGATCCAGCAAGTCAACGCGGATGATCGCACCGCAGTAGCTTGGCTGTCCTTTGGGAACTCTACCCTATAATATCCATCACAATATTATTATTAATAATAATCATCATGGCAATATATCTATATGGTGGCAATATATAAAATACACCCTTGCTGTCTGTTCCGCCTCCTCGAGCTTATTTTTATCTTTATTTTTTATTTTTTATTTTATCTTATTTTTATTCTATTCTATCTTAAAATTTCATCTTCGGAAAGCTTCTTCATAGCCTTCGAGATCTTTTTAGAGTTAAATCTCTCGTACTGACTTTATCTCGCTAGTCCTTCAGAAGAATCACCATCTAGCTCTTTCCCCTAAACTCACCCCTTCACCTGCTCTCCTTGACAAACTTGTCGGAGTGCCTACCGGTAGATTAAGACCCTATCGTTTCCACGTGTGATTCGCCTACCCTGAAGGTTTAGCTCCATCATCGTGGGAAACATTTCGCAGCCTTTTTGGGAAACTGTCTTTCTGCCGACCTTCCTAAAACTACAAGCCTCTCCAAACTAGTAACCACCAAGCAGGTAAGATTTCTCCCCTCTTCTACCTAACCTTCACACTTCTGTCCTCACCCGAGCGTAACCTTCTCGAACTCCTTCGCTTCTGACCTCCCCGGCTTTCCGACTCCCATCGTTCCCTTATATAACAATATCATTGCGAGATTCTTGCGAGATTCTTGATTTGTTCTCAGTCTCGCTTCTTCAATCTCCACCAAAATCTTTTTCTTTACTTTGCTTATTCACTTCACTCTTGGGAAGCCCGAGGACCTCTATTAACAATGCATCTCGTTCCAGTACCGAAAGATCCATTCAACCAATCAGTCATCATGGCCACCACAATGGCATCTGCGTTTACTCAGCAAGCGGGCTATGCCCAGCCCTTTCCCTATACTAAAACACAAGCGAAGAACATCTCTCCGAACAGCACATCGCCAACTTCACCTCATAGCGCGAGTACTGTAATGACAACACCTCCTCAGGTTTCTCCCACAACACCAAACCCTTACCTCCCTCTCGCTCCCCGACAACTTCACCCGCCAAAATGCCCTATGTACAGACCTGCCGCTCTTCGTACTACCGAGCGTGCAACTCTAGTCGCCAGTGGCAAAAACGAGGTGTCGGATCCTCCGACACCAGTTGTCAGGACACCTGTAAAATCGCCCAAGCCGGTCTTCCAAGAGTCTGCAGAGATGGAGCCAACAGTCGGCAGCACGGACGAAGTCACCGGCCCACCCTCGAAGGCGAACTGGAAGGTATGTTGTTCAAAATCCGTTTTCGTATTAGCTCATATACTAACAAGCTATCTTCCTAGCCGGACGCCGAAGCTACGGTCTGTGATGCTGCAATCTGCAACAAGACATTCTCTCTATTCGACCGTCGCCACCATTGTCGCCGTTGTGGGAACATCTTTTGTGCCCAGCACACTGCCCAGTCGCTTAAGCTGGATCAGAATTGCCGATATAATGCCAAAGGTATCGACTCGAGAGTTTGCATAGGATGCTTCGACGAGTACAAGAGACTTTGCGCAAAGAGTCGCTCCTCATCCACTAGCAGCTCCAACTCATCGGCCACAAATATCTCAACACCACAACCGGCCAAGCAAATGATGACAGCACGATATGCGAATGATGGTACCCTGCGTGGTAGATTGAACAGCTATGTCGGTAGCTACCGTGACAACTGGTCTTGGAGCACCTTCTAGTCTTTGTCGTATCATTTACGACAGTTACTTTTTTTAAGCCGTGGATTTTATGTGTGTCGAAATTTTTAAGTTGCATAGTGAGCGGGCACTTGGCGTTTATTCTCTTCTTCTTCTTCTTCTTCTTCTTCTTCTTCTTCTTTCCCCTCCCTCCTTTTTCCTTTCCTTTCCTGGAGACTGTACGATACCCTAACGGCGATTCTCTTTCCGTTTTCTACTCTATTTGCCCTTCTAGATATTTATGAGCAGAAGAGGCATCTGCAATTCGACGATTTCAACGGAGAATGGCAGCAATTTTGTCCCTCGGACCTATGTTTTTGAAGTCGGTGGCTTTTCTTCGCCCCATGGTTTCTTCCTTCCGTTGTATCAATTATTTTCACTTTCACTCTTCATTTCTTATTGACTATGTACGTTCTTGCGTATTATGGGTTTAATGTCCGTCAACGTGTCTACGACGACCGTTCGAAACGTTTGTTTGGTGTTAATGTTCTATCCCTTTCTTACTTACTGCCTTTTGGTCCTCTTTTTTTTCCACTTCGACCTCAGATACAAATTTGTTTGTCCTTATATATAGAGAGGACCTAACGTCTTCTGCTTGAATCTGTTTTTTTCTTTCTGGTTTCTGATTTCAGTACTTTGATCATCGATTTGGTTGAAGGAGTAATGGGTGGTTTGTGATATCCTTTTTGGTATTTTTGGCTTCTAGAGTTTCTCAAGATCGTTTCTAGCTTTACATATATTCACAAATTTACTTGGCTTTGGCTCTTACATAGAATCGATAGTATAGTCTTAAGATAGTATTTGGTAATCTCAAAGAGAATTAAGTATTGAAGTACTTACATACCTTACAGTATATCATGATAATGTGATTGATGTTCGAGGTTCCGTGGCTGGAATCGGTTAGTTAATTGAGGAATGTGGCTTGCAGTAGGTAATAATCGAACCGGGGTGTGTCACGCAAACTGATCCTCGACTTCATCACCACCGGCCAGCTAAGCTTCTATCTAGAACAATCGATACATCATCCTCAACCACATATTTGCCCTAGCATACCTTCATAATGGATGCATTTGCCTCCATTCTCTCCGCCGAAATGGCGAAAAAGAAATCCGCCACAGCCCCTAAATCCACATCAACAGACTCTACAGCCGCTACCAACAGCAACGGTAGCAGCAATAGCGGCGCCGGCAAATACATCCGCCGCGCAGATATCGAAAAGGCACGACAGGAACAATACCTAGCCGACCAAGCGCGCCTCGAATCCGAACGTGCTGAACGCGCGCTCAAAAAACGAAAAGCAGACGAAGAAGCTACCGCGGAGCGCGAGCGACAACTTGAGAAACGCCAGAGATTGCGAGATGAGAAGGAAAAGGCTAGACTACAAAAGCAAGAGGAAGAGGAGGAAGACCGGAAACGGAAGTTACGGGAGAAAACGGGTGCTACGGGTGATACTGACGAAGACGACGAAGCAAAGAAGGATGGAACGGGTCCGATGGACGAGGGTACAGCTGTTCAGAAGCTACGAGAACTGAATGAACCGATTCGGTTGTTTGGGGAATCGAATGCACAAAGAACTAGAAGAATACACCGGCTTACAGGTGTCAGGAAAGCTTCTCCCCCGCCTCTCTCCGGTGGGGAGCTCCTCGTCGACCCACAAAACGTCACGAAGGATCCCTCGTATGTACGCCGTCAGCTATTAGGGTGGTTTCGGCTGGTGATTTCGGAATGGCAGATAGCACTTGAAGGGCGTGAAGAAGCATTGAGGGAATCGTATCAGGGACGGCAAGCTACAACGGCCATGACACAAGCAATTGAGAATTTACAGCCGCTGTTTAAACACTTGCAGAAGGGGGATATAGATGAGGAGATATTTGCGAAGATAGTGGAGCTGGTTGTCGAAGCGCAGGCGAGGCGGTATGTTAGGGCGAATGATGTGTATTTGAGATTGAGCATTGGAAATGCGTAAGTCACTTTATATCCTCCCCTGAAATTGCCTTGAGATTGAGGGGATTCTAAATAATTTCTTATGCATACAGGGCCTGGCCAATCGGTGTTACCATGGTTGGTATCCACGAACGTTCTGCTCGAGAGAAGCTGCACGAGAAGGGCAAGTCAGCGCATATCATGAGCGATGAAGCGACAAGAAAATATCTGCAGAGCATAAAGCGATGTTTGAACTTTGCACAGACCAGATGGCCACCAGAGGATCCAATGCAGATTATGGGTTAAAAGGGGACGCGATTAAATCAATGGCTTTATTAGGAGTTCCTGGGTTCTTTGAGAGGCTGTACGCTAGTTTGTCACAATATGAAGGATGTATGATATTAGGTTGTTTGATGCCAGTGCCTTACGTATCATAGATAACCGTGAGAGCCTTGATGTTGATATTGGCATTTCGAATCGTATCAGATGATGATATATATATCGCGGTATCGTATGACTGCTGACTGAGACTCCACCGAGTAAAACTTGTGATATGTTCAATTGGTCTGAAGGACTTCTTCCAATATAAGGTATGATACAAGATAAAATTCTCCCAAACTTCATTATTAGAACTCCCTGATAATATCGCCCCGTCTTTTCCCCTTCAACTCATATCTTCCCTATATGTGATAGAAAACTCAACATCAGTCAAACGCTCTCCCAAAATTCATAGTTTCTCTCGGAATGCCTGCAACCATACCTCACTCCAGTACGACAGCCCCAGCGTAGCGGCAGGAATAGCAACGACCATCCAGAAGGTTAATTTAGCAGCTCTGGAATTGAGACGGAAGAACTTCGTGCGGTTGCGGTGCATTTCTATATTTTTATATAACGTCAGATAACAGAAACTCTTCTTCAGTCTATTCCAGGTATGTCGAGGGATCCAGGTACGGAGAGATATCGGGTGGGTATATCCATTGAGGGTACAGAGGAGGCATACCGTTCCATTTTAGGAGCGCGGGATCGTAGTCGACTAAAGGCGGTCTATGTTAGCATTCGTCTTTCAGATGGGGCGCCAGAACGTGGGAACAATCTCGACGATTGAAGTCGAGGGTAAGGAGGTAGAGACAAAGGGCGGGGGACATACCATGACCACCCATCTTGGTGATTGTATATTCTGCTAGCCTTTGGTGGTGATTTATTAGGTGAGAGGAGGGTTATTTTGGAGGGATGTAGGTTGACTTGTACTTCGAACGGGTTGGACGTTTCGGTTCGGAGGTTGAGATCATGAAGGTTGTTCGACTAATCCCGAATAGGAAATACGGCTAGAAACAATAAACAACACACGAAATGTATATTGTACGACAGATGGTAGGGTATAGTCTCGAGTCCAGGCGGGTAGGTTATTTGTAATACAAGATATCCGAGATCGTTCTAAAGTAACGAGGGCTTATATCTTAACCTGTTCAGATATCTTTGGGGGTGCCGTCTACGATATCTACTTCAGTACCTATAAATCCCGCCCAGGTGTTTCAGATACGGACATATTGTACAGCTAGCTATACAAGGTTGATAGAAATCAATACCATCATATTCATAATTAAAAAGTACGGTAATCATAGAAATACAAGGATAGAACAAAGGAAAATCCGCAATTCATAGCCCGGAGCCCAAGCAAGAAGAAAACAATAAAACCCTAAAATAGCTTAAGCTAGCGAAGTCGTGGAACAGAATACAGTTTCTGTGTAACTACTTAATGTCGGGGGGAAAAGGCACATCCAACCCGATTAGGCTGTGTATGTACCCACTGAAGTCTGCTATGCCGAATGGATATTCCTGTTATCGTTGTCAACGTATGTACCATGGAAGCCGAATGACACGACTCTCTCCAGCTCTGCTCTAGCAAGCTCGGTCATGTCCTTTGCATTAAGTACCAAAAGATAACTCTTTTCACATTGTCCGTCGAGAACAACCGTGAGGAGAGCTCCGTCATCCTCATCTTTACCGTTTGGATTTGCAACGAAGATTGGCTCGCTAGGTGAATGGCCGTGCTGCTCCCAGTAGACTGGAGTGCGGGTTTCAGTGTCGTATTTGACTAGTCCGTCAACCCACGAGGACTTCCCGCGGATTGAAATGGCGTAGACGTAACGATGCTTGCGGGTGATGTAGTTCGGGTTAATAACTGGAAGTTCCATTCCAAGATCTTCTCTGAAATCAAAAGTGGTGGTTCTTGTTGTTGGGTCCGGTTTTTCTGGGATATTTGCGAGTCTCCAGCGAGTGAATTGGGTCTTGAACTTTGCAATCGTGGCGGGTGCATCTGGTGATGTAGAGCGCAGGAAGGAGTAGTATAAGGTGTGAATGATATCCAGGTTCTCGTAGATTGGAACATCCAAAACGATATCACCCCCTTCTTCGTAGGCATTGATGGAATGGAAAGCAAAGAAAGCGTGGGTTTCGAAGGTCGCAACGACACCTTTCTCACCAGTGCGATCGATGACAAAAAATTTGGCCTTGTTGTTTGGATCCCATGGAGCAATGGCGTCGGCGACATTACGAGTGTAAATAATCTTTGCGCCACCCCATGAGTATTTGGATGAATAAACGCACAAGATTACGTATTTCTTCGAGAGGAAGAAGGAGTGGATGTATGAAGGGTTTGCGCCGGTGACTCTGGCGATGATAGTACATGTTCCTTCCGGTGTGATCTTGAAAATCTTGTATTCCGGGGTACCGTCGACCTTTAAGTTGTAGTTGAAAAAGTCGCCCGTGTCAGGGCAAGTCCGAGCGTGGGAGGCGGAAAATTGGCCATTCAGTTCCGGGTGGAGGATCTGTTGATTTGCAATACCAAGGGGTTCTAAGGTCTCTGGATCGAGAGCTTGTAAGGCGGTGGCATCGGTCTTTGCAACCAAAGTTAACAGGCCACCATGTCCGTTGGCACTACTATTCGCGGCTGCCCCCGGGATTTTAAGAGAACCTGGCATATTTGGGGAGAGTGTCACGCCGATATTGTGACAGCTCGGATGCTCGGTGCCGCCAATGGCTTGGATGGCAGAAAGAGGGGTGGACTGGAAGCTGGTCATGACTTTTCTGAAAAAGCCTTCGCAAGGATCACGCCTCTGGCCAAAGCTGTAGCTATCACGCTGGCCGGTCTTTTTGATGTACTCCAAAAGTTCGTCACAGGCCCTGCGGGATCGATAAATAACCCTTCTGTCCGGTGTAATCTCAAAACGATGGTTGAGAGTGAACCCGTCAAACCAGTGATCTACTTTATACGTTCCCTTCTCAGTTTCGACTTTGTCTCCGCCAGGCCCGGTTCGGTAGAGTACGCCGCTAAAGACAATAATATGTTAGAGGTTTGGGAGCTCTAAGGGGTTGGTATTGGAAATCATACCGGACATAATCAGGGATATTTCCAGCGACCTTCAGCTCTACTGGTTCACGAGCTTCCTCTTGCCAATCGAACTAGATACAAATATAAATACCATTAGCCCAATTTATGGTTGAGTCGAGTTCGTTGAATGATGATTCGACTTACACCCGGATCATTGTTCCAATCATTGTATGCCTTGACTCTAGTCTCTTCCTTTGGAGGAGTTTTCATCGTCCAACTAGCGCTTCTTCGATAGAGAGCTTTGGGACTGATGTTGTCGATTATCGTCATTGTTGATATAAGTTATTGATACTGTGAAAGCGCACAGCGACGTGATATTTAAAATAAATTTTGTTCAAGATAATCTACTATGATTAAATGGAACTCGGCCTATAGTTTCTAGTTAGCGAACTAGCATGGTGCGGCATGGGAATGGGTGGTGTGCAATGTTTAAATTTAAAGCATAACACCCCCCCCCCCCCCATAATAAGGTGTACTGACGGGTGGATACTATTTCTCCGGACACTCAATAATAGCTGCCTGGTAATATAATAAAAAGTACGAAAAATGGAGAAGTGTATATATTGGGAATAAGAACGTTTTATATGCGGCTGACAAGGCTAGTGAAGCAACCTTTTGCAAATTCGGTAGGATCTGAGAATGAATGGGGTGTGTGTGTGTGTGTGTTGAGTGTGGTATAATCTACCAGCTGCACTGTATACTTTATAAGACCCTGTAATCAGTACAAACTAAAACATTTAAGAGTTTAAAGAATATAAAGGGAACATCACGATCCAGACAAGGAAGACACGGGGGGTGAGAAGAGGAGGAGAGAATAGACAGAATAGCGAACCGGACGAACTAGTTAGAGAATAAAGGCACACATACCTCGCTTCTTAGCGAAGTTCAGTCCGATTTGATTTACCGCCACTGTCACCGCCAATGTGAGTACTATGTAAGTACTCGGAGAACCAAGGAGGTACAGTACATTACATATGCGTGTAAGTAAGTACTTAGGTAGTTCACTGTTGCAGCTGGCTTTCAGGTTCACTTTCACAGCTGCAGGTGCTCCCCACACAGTTGCTAGTTGGGCGTTCGGGTGGTCACTGTAAAGGCCCCGTTCAATTCTCGTTCAGACGTTCATATTGGGCCGAATGTGCATTCATATTCGCTTCCCCCTGTTATTGATATTGCTCGGAGGGTTTCTTGGGCATGCAACGAAGGACGTAGACAGGTGGAAGCGAATACTTTATTGGGCAAGCCAGCCAAGGGACCGGCCTGGAGACTTCCGTCTTTGCCTCCCATCGGCCTAGACATATACAGTAGTACATCGTACATGGCCAGAGTGGTGTCTTTATTGTCGTCATCGACCTTGATTCGCGCCGCCGGACATCAGTGGATCAGTATAAAATGACAGCTGCGAGGGACCGGACGTACTATAGGTACCCAAGTACTTAAGTACCTACTTAGGTAGCTAGAGGCATCTATAAGTATATTGTAATACATCAACTACCGACGGTATCGAGTGGCATGTAACTCCACTGTCCACGTCAGCTAGGATAGAGCCCGTCTCGTTGAACTGTCAAATCATCAAATAAGCCAGACGAATACGGTCAGAATAGGAAGTCGAAAGCCTTTCTCGATATTCGGATAAGTTTGAAGTCTATATCCAAAAGCCTGAATCAACTGCAATCAACCAACATATTTTGTATCAGTTAGCGATCTGTACGGTAGTGGGGAATGCTTCCATGCAGCAGGGAATTCCGTACCAGGTCACCGTTTCAATCTTTTGTAATCGTTGTTCTCTCTGTCCGAGGCTCCAATCACTGTGATTGAATTTGCAAAAAAAGGCCCGTTTCGGATTCAAAGTTGGTCCGTTTGCTGAAGCTTGCCGGGCTCCTCCAATCATAGGGCCGAACAAGCGAGCGATGCCCTTGAAGTTGGTTCGTTCTGCAGGTGATGCCATCCTTCCTTAGCGTGGTTCTGCCCTTGAAACGGGCAGGAGATTCGGCCAGGGTTGTCGCTTCGACCGATTGATTGCTTCCCATTCCAGAACCAGAATTTTAGCTCGGGAGCCGCACTTCACCACATTGCATCGTCCCACAACTTGGTACCAACGAACCAGCGAAACCCTCTCCCCGCACGCGCACGAGTAATGTCCTCTTCTTCCCGTCAACTCGAGGATCCGGATCTTGCCCCTCCTGCAAAGCGTCTCAAACCATTATCGAGTGCTGGAGATGAACCATCGTCTGCGGCACTTATTGGCCGCGTCGAAAAATTCGTTAGGACCGAGGAGAGCGTTGGCATCACAGAATTCCTTTGTCCAGACGCCGTAGGCTTCCAAGGTCTGCTGAAACAGAGGTAAACAAATGACATCGCCTCGAACTCTTTGTGTAAAGTGAGGGGCTCCGTTGATGAACACCTGCTGACTCTGCCGCCGCATTAGGTACACTGATTTCTTAGTAAACGAGATTGACAAGGACGGGAACGTCCTAAGATTGAAGTCGCTACATGTCGAGAGGAGGCAAGGCAATGCCCCGACGGCAAATCCGAAGGTCCAATCAGAAAAGGCACTAGCCGACCCTACAGAGGCCAATGGAAACGGGTCTGCAGGTGCTGCAAAGACACAGGAAGGAGAGGATACGTTAACATCTGAGGCACCCATGGTGGTGGTTGAGACGCCAAAGCCATTTGAGGTATGTTGGCTATAAGCAATTGGACACTATGAATCTGGTCACAGCATATACTAACTGTGTGTTCAGCTTGAGGATGCAGATAGAGCTCTTCTCATATCTTGGCTCGGGTCTGATATCGTATCTAGTCTTGTCAAGCTTTACAATGATATCTTAACCATCGAGCGAGAGATTAGGCCAAACTATAAGATTGTCACGCCGGAGACCCAGCTTAAATCACCCAAACCGATTGATGATAAGGATGCACGGTCACAATTGCATCGCGCCATCCGTAACGTGTTCTCCGGGAAAATCCAGACGGCAACAACCGACGAGTATGAGATTGAATTCTGGGCGACCAAAATAAGTGGTGCAAAGCCAAATAACCAGAATGGGAAGAAGAAAGAACGCTTGCCCATGGAGTCTTGGGACTCTCTTGGTGGGGAGTTCTTGCATTTCAATCTTTACAAAGAGAACAAGGATACTATGGAATGCCTAAACCTCCTTGGAAAGTTTTTGAGGACGAGTCCCAACTCATTCTCGTTCGCTGGTACCAAGGATCGTCGGGCAGTGACAGTTCAGAGAGTTTCAGTACACAAACTCAAAGCCGATAAGATCGAAGCTATAAACAAAAAACTAAAAGGACTGAAGGCTGGTGATTTCGAATACAAAAGCTATGGGCTGGATCTTGGCGACTTGAAGGGAAATGAGTTTACTGTCTCTCTGAGAGATTGCGTGTTTCCAGAAGGATCAGATATAACTAAAGTTATTGAAGAGAGAGTTTCCGCCCTTCGCGAAAAGGGATATATCAACTACTATGGCTTGCAGCGATTCGGAACCTTTTCGATTAGTACACATGAAATTGGGAAATCAATGCTTCTCGGGGACTGGAGGACAGCTGTGCACCAAGCTATGGCCTATGACGACCAATCATTGGAAACGGCTCCCCCGGATGAAAGACAAAGAGCTGCAGCCTGCAAGCTATGGTTTGAGGACACGGCATCGGTTAGCAAAGCTGCTGAGGCGCGAAAGCTCATGCCCAGTAAATTTGTCTCTGAGAATGCAATTTTAAGTTGGCTAAGCAAACCAAACACTGTCAACGACTATCTGGGTGCTTTGCAGAAAATACCGAGAAATTTGCGACTAATGTTCGTTCACGCCTACCAGAGTTACGTCTGGAACACTATCGTCAGCGAAAGATTGAAGAAGTACGGTACTACAATTAGAGTAGGCGATTTAGTAGTCATCTCTGCCGAAGAGGCAGCCGCTTCGAACCCGATTGCCGATCCGCACGAAGAGGAATTTGGCCAAGAAGCCAACGAAGAAAGATTCGTTCGCGCGAGGCCAGTGACAGAAGAGGAGGTTGAGTCCGGGAAGTTCACTATATACGATGTTGTCCTACCTTCACCGGGCTGGGACGTGACGTACCCTCAAAACGACCTTCGGGATCTCTACGCCGAGATTATGGGCAAAGATGGATTGGATCCGTTTAGCATGATTCGAAACCAGAAGGAACTCAGCATGGCAGGGCATTATCGTCGTCTTCTTTACAAACCCGAGAGGGTTGAATGGGAGATCAAACGATATGAAGATCCAAACGACCAATTAGTTGAGACAGATCTAATGTATGTCCAGCGACAGCGATCGGGAGGCAAGGGGAAGCCTTTGTCAACTGACGAAGGTCTGATTCAAGAAGCGGTGAACAACCCCACTGGGTCGAGAATTGCGGTTATTGTCAAATTGACACTGGGAACCAGCCAGTATGCCACAATGGCCTTGAGGGAGTTGACCAAAGGTGGTATTCTATCGCAGCCTGCCCAAGCTCCGAAGAAAGACCAGCCGGATACTGATGTTAAAATGCAGGAGTCTCAGGCGGGTTGATGATTTTTTCCAAAAAGTTTTGACATGAATATTGTACTTTTAAGCATTTAGACCTGCTACTTTTCTTCGTTAAAACCATGTACTCTACACTCCGATGTACACGATACATTACATCTCCGAACACTCCTATCCTGAACCCGTGTTTGCACCGTGGGTATCGGTTGGAATATTCCGTTCCGACGGACGAGGCCGATACAGGATTCGGCGACAAACCTTGCCAAGTTCTGCACAGTATGCGAGATGATCTCAGATGGTAAGCCCACACCCATGCCCATGGCCAGCATCGGGCAGTTCTAGCCTATCAGAACAGGTGAATTAACTGAGGCAAGATCCAAGCTAAAGTGCGGAATAGCTTGATATGTAATAGCTGCTAGCTGTATGTGAGCCATCTGATTCCCTCCTTCTCCCTCCGAGGAGAACCTCCAGGGTCTCTTTTTTTTTTTTTTCCCTCCTTCTCTTCCCTTTCTTCTATACGCACCAGCAGCTATTCAGGATTCAACTTCCTTCGAGTATTTTCCTTCTCCTTTCCTCATATCCTCCAAATGCGCAGTCACCTTGAAGCCTGTTGCCGCTGCAGAGCTGGCATATAACCCAATTCCGATATGGTTGCATTGCCTACCGCTGTCAGGCGGGCTCTGACAGGTCAGGGTATCCATATCCAAGCTGCATTACAGTATCCAAGGTTATATACAGCCATTCACAAAATTCACCGCAGGAGCATCGTCTCGAACGCCGCGACGGCGCCCTTGTATACGCAAAACACCAACGAGAGCTTTCAAAATGATATATTTGTACCACCGACTCGACCAAATCTTCCTGCGACCGAGTTCTCCGATCGCATGGCAGCGATTAAAGAAGCGAAACCGTTTAGCGAATTCTTAACTGATAACTTCAATCGGCAACATAATTACCTTCGCATATCCATTACTGAGAGGTGCAATCTACGATGTACGAGATATCTGCGAGATATTATACGGCCGTAAATGGCTAAAACATGCGCTGTATTGACATGCGCTGACGATATCTAGGCCTATACTGCATGCCGGAAGAAGGCATCGATCTCTCCCCGCCTTCGCACCTGCTCACCACGGAGGAAATCCTCCACCTGGCTAAGTTATTCGTCTCTCAGGGAGTGACGAAGATCAGATTAACAGGAGGAGAACCTACAGTTCGCAAGGACATCGTCGATCTTATCACGGAGCTTGGTAAACTCAAGGCTATAGGATTGAAGGAATTAGCTATGACTACCAATGGCATATCTTTGGCTCGAAAGTTGCCACAGATGGTGCAGGGAGGGCTGACAGCCTTAAATCTAAGTCTCGATACTTTAGATGAGTTCAAGTTTCAGTTTATGACTCGGCGGAAGGGTACTTTCTGATCCTTGAGATAACATCACTATCAAGGTATGGGCTGCTAATCTAAAATAAATAGGTTTAAGCAATGTTCTCAAATCGATCGATACGGCTCTATCTCTAAATATCCAACCTCTCAAAGTCAACTGCGTCGTAATGAGTAAAGTCAATGTCGATGAAATACCCTCCTTTCTTGCTATGACCAAAGATCAACCTATCGAAGTCAGGTTCATAGAATACATGCCCTTCGCCGGTAACAAGTGGGAATCTGGCAAGATGATCACATATCAGGAAATGTTGGATCAAATTCGACAATCCCACCCCGACCTCCAAAAAGTACAAGATCACAAAAACGACACGAGTAAAACATATCAAATACCAGGTTATAAAGGGAAACTAGGGTTCATTACGTCCATGACGCATAACTTTTGTGGAACTTGCAACAGATTGAGGATTACAAGCGATGGGAATATCAAGGTTTGCCTGTTCGACAATGCGGAAGTGAGCCTAAGGGACATGATGAGAAGAGATGGTGGCATGGGACCCGAAGGAGAAAAAAGATTACTGGAAGTCATTGGCATAGCGGTGAAGGGGAAGAAAGAGAAGCATGCCGGGCTGGGTGAACTAGAGACCATGCCGAATAGGCCGATGATCCTAATTGGTGGGTAGACGGGGCAATATGCTTTGAAAGCGTGGTTCTTTGGGCCTGGGCAGAGGTTGATTAGGGCTACAGGGAATGGCTATCAACAACGGCTACCTTCGAAGACTCCCTCCAATATTCCAACGTATCTTCTCTCCGCTCCCCATATCGGTCAAAGCGTACGGGCATATAGCACTTCTAGAAACCCTTACCAGTCCGTTATAGCTGCCGACTCTCAAGATCCAGCACCAGCGCAAAAGCTCACGCATGTCCTTCCTTCCGGAGCTGCCCACATGGTTCCAATTCATGAAAAAGCTATCACCACGCGAACTGCAAAAGCAGTATCTATGATCAGATTCTCCAACCCAGAGGCTGTCAAACTGATACGCAGCAATTCCAACAAGAAGGGAGATGTGCTGTCAATATCTCGTATCGCGGGAATTATGGCTGCAAAAAAGACATCCGAGATCATTCCTTTGTGCCACCCGATCAGTATATCCAAAGTGCAAGTAAATCTGAGGATTCGGGATGATGGTAACGGGGCTATTGATATCCTAACTATCGTAACCTGTGACGGGAAAACGGGAGTTGAGATGGAAGCTCTGACGGCGGCTACAGGGGCAGCATTGACGGTGTATGATATGTGCAAAGCCGTCGATAAGAATATGATCCTTGATGGGACGAGAGTAGTTGAAAAGGTTGGCGGTAAGAGTGGAGATTGGAGGGAGGAAGGCTGGGTCGAGTGGTCTGAGTCGTAAGCCACTAGATCACGACCCTTCTCACCCCAAGCCATCAAGCCATCATATATACGACATAGTTAAATAATTTCATCAGTGTTTGGCGCCTTCTTTTACATCTACATAACGGCACCCATAGGGCACCAGCTTGATCAAATCATAATATTAATTTCATAGAAATGCAAATGGGTATCATATTTGAAGGTAGGGAAAGGGCGTAAGTCGTTTCGTACATATGTTTGCTTCTCGAATTTTCGTTTCTTCGTCTTAAGTTATCGTTTTCCTGTTGAAATTGCTTCTCCTTCTCCTTCTTCTTCTCCCCCTCCCCCTTCTTCTTCTTCTTCTTCTCAAGAATTATTTTTTCCCACCAGTTCGAGAACCAACCCTTCCCAAGAAGTCCTGTCTTTCAAGATAGCTATCACCACCTTCTCTTCTCTTCTTATCAAGTTCGTCGCCGATACCTTCCTTATCCACAAACCCAGCCCAATCCAACCTCGACTTCTCGAGCGTGTTGAGCTTTGATGCTTTCTTAGCCCCTCCACCGGCGCCAACAAAGGCGGGATCAAATTTTGAAATTTTTCGCATAGGACGGCGTAGGGGTTTAGGTGGATTGGGGTTAGATGTTTGCGGTGTACCAGCTTGGAGGGATGAGAGATATTCTCGGGCCTCGAACGAGTTCAGGGCCACTTGCTTTTCCTCACTGCTTATTCGAATCACTGTCAGTTCCGAATTCAATGTAGATATTGGGCATTAGGCCACGTACGTGATTGTCTCGCCAGCGAACTCGTATGTTCGCTTTATAGCAATCATTCCATCCTCCTGAGCTGGTATTGTCGCAGTTGTTTCGGCTCTAGACTCAACTCCTCCCACTAGCAACCCTTCCAACGGCGTGGGCAAAGGTACAACAGTAGCGGCTTCAGCTGTTGATATCTGGGTTCCAAACTCTGTGGACGATGTTACTACACTTGTCACTCGTGTGGATAGTTGTGTGCACAATAACGGCGTACCATCTGGTTTCTTTGGGGACGTAGAATCAGGGAGTGTGTGTTCGATTTTTGATGTCGTGATCGTTTGGATTGTAGACTTGATTCCCGGCGGTGAGATATTAGGGTTTAAGGTCTTTGGAGGAGACGGTGAGTTCAAAGACTTCCAAAGGGCGTCGACGTCGATGGTTGCCTCGACAGTAGTGCTTCTCTTGAACTTCTTTTTAACTTCTCTTGCTTTTTGTGACCGGGTTTTGATAAATGGACCTTCATCACCCTCATTATCATCATCATCTCCGGTCTCAACCTTCTTTCGTTTCTCTCTCGCGCCGCGCATTATAGCTTCGTCGCCGGAGTTATCTTCAACTAAATCACGATCGGGGGGTGGCAGGTCTTTTGCTTTGCGCTTCGAGGTTTTACGGGCGGGTTTTGTATTATCGTCTTCCTCGGACTCTGAATAAGATGATTCGTCGTTGTCACCGTCGTTTCGAGTAGGTTGCTGATCTGGATTAAAGTCTTCATCTTCAGATGAATGGTATTCATCATCCTCATCCACGACCATTGCGGTCACGGCTTTGTTGGAGCTCATCTTGCCGGATCGTGAACTTCCCTTCCGTTGGGAAATAGCGTATGTAATGGGATTCTAACGGCAGCGGCAATCGAGTGTTTAATTTGAAGGTAGCTTTGTGAGCGTATGTTGGTGAAGCTTGAAGGGTGATGGCGAGAGCTCGAGGTTGAGGTGATGTCAGGATGAAATGCGCCTAGTCGAGAACCGCGTTTCTTGAATTCACCCGAGCGCCAAACAACACACAATATGCAACAACTCTACCAGCATCCCCCTTAACACAAGACTACATTCCCAGGTAGCCTCGAGTCCTATTCCCAGGCAAGTCAGAGTCGATAGAACTTATTCTCAAATTTACAATTTACAGAAATGTCAAAAGGAGGTCATTTAATATGAGCAGCAGTAATATTCATTATATTTAGCGTAGGTACATAGTAGTATATGATCATGTGGTCGTCCGGATCAGCTCCAAGGCGATACGACGGGCTATTAAAATGAAGGTTTTTCCATGAAGTTACCTGTCAAAACTTGCCCGGTTGCTCATTCAATGAGACTGAGGAAGAAAGAAAAGAAGATGTGAAGAGGGTAAAAAAGGATCTTCAGTCAAGCTTCCTTATGAGCGACCGTTGAGACGAAGGGAATGTGAACGTTTATAGGTTGGGGGAGAGGGGAGGTAGAGTGAGAAGGAGTAGAAGGACCGAAGAAAATGTAAAGTTGAGAAGAAAGAGAAGATTGTAAGTGACAGGAAAAGATTCCATCCAGTACAACCCAGATCAAATACACACACAAAAAAAAGGGTTCAAAAGGAGAAGGATAAATGCCAATATGATCCATATTGGATACTTTTGAAGAATCAAAATCATAATGCAAGAGAACCGTGAACGCCGTGCCTTGCAGTGCCATAAATCAAAAAACTGAAAAGGAAACATGCTGAAAAGGAATTGAAGCGACATCTGGTATCTTGTTGTTTACAAAAGGAAGAAAGAAGCAGCAATGGCAGCAAGAACCAGAGACATACTCGATCCAAGTCTTGCAGCAGAGTTTGGTGGGACGAGGTCGGTGCTGGTGGCAGCACCGCTAGTCGTAGTTCTTGCAGCAGAGGTCTCGAGGGTAGTGGGGGTGGATGGCGGGGAAGTCTGGGTTGGGAGAACGCTGCTGGAGGACCCACCGTTTCCAGCGGAATTCTGACCAGGAGACAAGTTGAACTCTGCTTGAGCGGCACGAGATGTGAAGTCTGCAAGAGTCCTCTCGGCTGTTGGATTGATGGCACCAACCATACCAGCCTGGCAATGTTTGCCTTGGGAGCAGTAGAACCAGATTGGCTTGTCGTTCTCAACCCGGATGGTAAATGTTGGCATCTGGAAACGGATTGTTAATTGAATTCTATCGGACTATTGGTAAAAATGAAATGAAAGTGGGGAAACTTACAACTTCGGCGGACTCGGCAACTGGCATGAAGCCAGAGTAAAAGCCAACGGTACCATTACCAGCTGGAGAGTCTTCAATCGGAACGCATGGATCGGCGAAGGAAGCTCGGACGACGGAGTGATTCATTGGATGGAACTGGAATTGAATGAGATCACCAACTTCAGCCTGGATCTCTGCGGGTTCGAAGACTGGCTTTCCATCCTTGTTCAGTGCCTGGACAACGTGAACCTTGACTTGGTCGGACTGGGCCGAAACGAAGGAGGCGAGGGCAGCAAAAGCAATGACGGCCTTTGAGAAGAACATTTTGATTTTGATATTCGTGTTTTTGTTTGTGTATTTGAAGGGAGTAAAGATTGGAAAAGAATAAAAGGAGGATGGCGATTTAAGATCTTTCAACTTTCGTGTTCAAAAGGAATCAATCCTGCGGGTGTGTGTGAGGTATGTATTTCAAACGTTCAGATTCCCGTCTAGCGGTTTTAAAAGACAGACAATTGTAAAAGATGGAAAAGTAAGAAAGAAGTGAATGTGTAATAAAGCGACTAGCGCTGTGAAGAACAGAAGGCAAAGAAAGTGAAATGAATATTACTGTTTGGCTGTGGAGCTGCTGCTGAGGAAGGAAGGAAGAAAAGAGACAACTGACGATGCCGAAAGAGATATATTATATACTAACCTAAGTACCTACTTCTCGAGCCGAAGTCTCTGATACATAGAGCAGCCAGGCGCCAAAGAACGGAGCTGTGCGTACCTGAAAAGTGATACACTCCGCAGCCGGTGTGGCTAGTCTGAAGCGCAAAATGTGTTGACTTGCAGTGGTGTTTCGACCCAGCAAAACGTTTCTGCGACGACTTTCGCTTCGAAAGGGATGCTTTGGGCCCTGTCAGTGCTCCTTGCGTTTGACGTTTCCCCGGCCTATTCCCCTTTGGTCCCCACTGCGCCTCTTTGCAGGTCTTTCGCATGGTATATTTGGCTGTCTATAGATATATTGGTTTGCAGAATAAAACTCGGCGAGTCCGCTTAGATCATTTGTTTTCTGCTGTTGAAACAATGTGATCGGACTCCAACGACGGATTCTGGCCGCCTGGATATATCCGTTTCATCTTAACCCTTTGAGATTTCTGGGCAGCTTCAACCGTCTAATCGAGGGCACAACAGCGCAACATTGTCGCCAGTAATAGAAGCCATATTAAAGCGAACTTCTGTCATTAGACCCTTTTTGAGACGGTGGCAGTCAAAGAACCGATTCTACGTATGCACTCTAGCGGGCCAGGCACCTTGCCGTTTCTTCGCATTGACTTGTCTGTTATCACGATAGCATGTACCATGACGTGTTAGCGAGTGTCAGCGCTAGGAGAAACAATGTTTGTATTGATTGTTCTTTCGCCCCAAATATCCCGTGGTTGTTCTTAGTCATGCCTTGTTGTAATTCTCTATTACAATGTTGGATTCAGCGGCAAGCACGAAATGGCCTTCCTTGCCAAGTAAGTAAGTAGGTTTTCCAGGTCTCGCAATTGGTAATCTTGAACGGTTGCATGGGCAAAACCAGTTCTTTGTATTTATAAATGCTATCAACAATTCAGAGCAGTCTATGATGAGGACCATGATATCGAACGTTCCAATGATCTCGATCTACCAAGCTAAGCCATTAGCTAGATCTCGAAAACGAATGGTGCATAGTGAGCTGAAGGATTAAAAGTGTTACACAAGTGGCTTATATCTCGGTAGCTTACCTATTGCAAGATATTCGCTTCGAACAGGCTTACACCCAACCTCCCCGGGAAAATTGATTGCATAAGCTCCATACTTTATTCCTAATAGTTTCGAAAGGTGGAACTCGAAGGGCTTCATGTACTGCGTAGTAGAGCCCTAGATGGTGCTAAAAGTCTAATAATAGTTGGGGTGCGATTTTCTCGAGGTCCTCAACCTGGTGAATTCGAATGGTTGGATAAGATTTGTCAGTTAGAAGGCATTACACTTCTGCATCGTATTCACAACCAAGGACCTGCACCATCCTGGCGGCTATACGCAGCGGATTTTGTTTTGGGGGGGGTTCATATATGCATGTACACACCTCAAGCATCAGTCCGGAATTTGTCGTCTTAGCCCATGGATCACCGTCTCTTCTGTTACTGACAGCACGGTAGACGGCTTCCGTAAGGAAAAGATGCATATATTCCCCGACAGTCTTAGTTGCAGCACCCGACACCTTTGTGCCATCATCTTCGAGAAAGTTCCTGACCAGTTTTGCTATCAACTCCGGAGGTATCTTGACCTTGCGTTCTTCCTCTTGGTTCCTTTTAGGTTCATCGTTCCTGCGAGATGGAGCTTCCTCATTGGCTTTTGACGGGCGTTTCGGTGGCATTTTCAACGTACTAGATGATGTGAAGCTGAGGGCCAAGAAACCCTATTTGTCCTCGTAGTTTGTGTTTGGGGATTTCTATCTTTGCCCTGTGCATGTACGTGTAGAGGGAAGTTGGGTGAACGTGGAGAGCTACCAGGTATCGTGTCTGTGCTGGATGGCCAGCCCAGAGTCGTGGTCGCGTGGCTGGACAGGATTAGTGGCTTAGACACCAACTGGCGCCACATACAACACACAACACAATTTACAATGTCAACACAACACTAATCGAGAATCTCAGCCATGGCCATGGTGATATACTGGCACTCGTACTAGTAGTACTCTTACTGAGCGATGGGTGACCATTTGGACCATCCAGACAATATCCTCCCTCAATGAGGATACCAATTACACAGTACAGCCAACCAACCACTCGAGGGCTCTCCACATTTAGGTTTACGTCAATGGGAGACGAATCTCTCCCAGCCAAGAGCTCCAATTGTTGGATAAAGGCTTGTTACTCGTCGACGAATTGCATCATGGATTTCATAATCCAAAGCCTACCCTACACAAACGCCCTCTAATGCACAAGAGCCAAGAGATTCGTCAGTTACTCACCTTCTGTGGGATGTTTTCGTGTATGTAAGGCCAGTCCCCAAATCCCTCAAATGGACAATTGCGTACCTTTCCTACGAACTCCATTAAACTTATCGATACATCACCGCTAATTCTTGAATCAAAAACATCCACTTTTCACTGAATAATCGTATTAAGCTTAACAAAAGGGAAAACAAGCATCTGACCAGTCGCTCGGTAGAGTCGGGAGGACTCAAACGGGCAGTTTAATCGGCGCTTTCTCGTAGGGCAGCCGGAGCTACCACCTAACTGTCAGAAGATTAGATGCTGACGCCCTTTTGGCTTCGTCACTGACACTCGTCATCCATCTGCAACCTAGGACTTGGCTGTAAGCGCCAAGAGCTTCTGGAATTGGACGGCTGTGGAGACCTATGGACCGATAGGCTTGTGGCGGCGAATTTTAATATCCGACTCGGATATAAAGCTTTGTCTGATGATTCTAAAAATATCGCGGTCTCCCAAGCACCACTTTTGCTGTGGCTTCAGAAATCCCAGATGAGATAACGCCACAGTCTCCTTTCTGATTGGTGACCGGAGCCTGTTGAATCCGATCGAAAGGGGCAAGTGGGGGCATGGAATTGCCGTCGGGGTTTGCTCTGCCCCGAATGCCCATGGTCCCCTGCAAGAGAAAAGAGCTTACGCGTCCCTTCCCAATCCTGATGCAATGCCATGGCCGGCCATGTCTCCGACATTTGTATCGTTTCAGGACCAGTGAATACCCATGCCAGAGCACTCACAATGGTACTTCGATTCGACATGAACGGGACACAGAGCACAACAGCAGCACGCTGAAGTGCAACTGGAGAAAAAAAAATCCAAATCATCCCATTTGAACAGCTCGAAATTATTTGGGGCCACCTCAGATTATATACAATCGGCGCTAGCTCTTGCCTTTGAACGCAAACGGAGGGGTTCCCGACACATCCCATCACATACACATTAGGTTCACGACTTGGGTTTGTGGCAGTGCTCACACCGAAAACCCGATCTTCAAATTGAACCCAAATCAAACCCTGGGTCACAATATTAGGGATTACAATGGGATGCTTTTCATTCTTGTAACCCTCTTGTTGTGAGCTATAGAAAGGACAGTTGTCACCGCTTCATTCATTCATCGTTAACATCACTACTAATTTACCACAGCTGCCCGGGAAGGCCTACTGGTATTTGTGGTATCGAGGCTTTACACAGTAATTCCTAAAATACCTGGCCCCATCCGCCGTCATATCGCAGATGATCGATGGCCAGACTCGGCTCCCAGGTGTTCTCTTAATAACGTTACCTTGCTCAGGAAGAGGCTTGTTCCCTTTTGCCTTGCAATTTTGAACTTGGCTGCAGACCCAGCCCGATTCCTATTGTGTCCTCCCAAGCCATCCTAAGACTTTCCACTTTTCTGGCCCAATTTGCTGCGGCTGCCTGACAACCCTGCAACTTGGGTGCGAGAGCTTACGACGACTTTCGGGTCCTCCCATATTTCCTTATTCCTGCCCCCCCTTCTTTGGGTGTCCTTTTTTGCTACCCCATATACTGTCAGTTCGGCACTTTCTCTTCCTTCTTTGTATCTCTTACAATCTACAAAACAAAAAGTCACCTACAGACTCGATCTTTCTCCGACGACAAATCTAACGCCAAATATCCGCACTGGTCTCACTAGATATTCTAACCAGCATCCGACCATTTCGTGAATTACGGCTTTCCATCCTTACTATACTGTGGCAACAACGCAATCCTTCCTACGACAAAGAGTCCCTTCGAGGCTCTCATATTCATCTGTTAGCAGTCATATAATCGAAAACATATCCGACCCTGAGGTCAACCAAAACATACCCCCTCAAGATGACGGGAGAAAACTACGACATCGATTCCTTCTTGGATCTTAGTGGCGGTTTATCCGACTCTAATAACAACCGCCCTTCATCAACTGGCAGTTCGACGGTTTTCCCAGAAGCCCCCCACCTTGCTCTGAACCAATCCTTCTCTGGCCCTTCGCATCAATATGAATTACATACCCAACAGACGGGATTACTGCCATACTCGATGAACTTCTCAGAATCTTCATCTCCTAATAGATCTCCTAACCAGGCCCCCGTTTCTGTATCGCCCAACGACCTTGGTGGTCTGGGTTTCGGCGGGATGGATCTCGAGAATACCGACATGTTCTCTATGCCTTCGTTCTTCCCAGAATCTTCCTTTGATAACGACTTTGTAGACCCTAGCGACGTCAACTTTGGAAGTCAGGAGGTCGATATTGACGCCCTTGCTGGCATCAAGACTGAGCGATCTACATCCACATCTTCCATCGCCTCTTCGAGTCAGGGAAAGAAGAAGGGTTCGACAGCACCAGACGCAGCAACAGAGGAGCGCATTCGTCAGATACTTGAGGACGTCAAGAGAAAGGCCCTCTCCTCCCAGGCTAGCATTGAGGAGGACGCAACAGTACCCCAGATTGCTCGCTTAAAGAAGGATGAAGATGATATGGACGAGGACGAGAGGCTTCTTGCCAGCGAGGAAGGAAAGAAGTTGAGCAGCAAAGAACGCCGACAACTTCGAAACAAGGTTTCCGCCCGTGCTTTCCGAAGCCGAAGAAAGGGTAAGCATAGTATTTCCCTCAAGACAAAAAAGCAAAATACACATCATTAACACTTTGAACAGAATACATCAGCCAGCTCGAAACTGAGGTATCCAACAAGTCGACCGAGAACGTCGAGCTCAAGCGGAAGCTCAACGCCGTGGAGGCTGAGAACAAGTCCCTCAAGGAACTTACTCGAATGCTTCTAGCATCCCCTCAATTTGCGTCCTTCTTGGATCAAATGAATCCACTTTCGGCGGCTAATATGACCGCCTTTGCGGCCGGCAGTGGTCCTCAGCAGAATTCTATGCAAGAGAACATCACTGTCCATCGAGCTTCCGTTCCACACATCCAAATTCAACAGGCACCACCTCCTGTTATGCACGATTTCCAAGTTCCAACTTACATCCCACCTCATCAACAATTCTTGAACACCTACAACCCCCGCAAGGATGTCAACCCTAACAGGCAGTCTGGTGTTGAGGAGTGGCCTCTTGCTTATGCTGCCCCTGGATCTTGGGGTGGCCAACCCACCGTCTACACTGCCGAGGTTCCTGAAATCATCGCCGATGCGAAGGAGCTGGTTGGCAAAGATATCATGGACGATTTGTATTTCCCCGCCGATGGCTTCCGCCCCGGATCCTACAAGCCAACCCTTAAGGCCGAGAAGGAGGAGGCACAGCCAGACTTCTCAAACTCTTACGATAGCAACGGTCAATATATCTTCGACGTGTTTGAAGATGAACTCGAGGCTGTCCCAGATTATCTTTACAGCCACTTTGACATCCATGCACCGCTCTCCGAAAAAGAACAACCCAAGCCTGAGCCCAAGGCCGAAGACATTCTACCCAATCTCGGCCTCGAAACTCTATTCACTACTCTTGAAACTCAGTTCTTCCCAGAATCACCTCAGATTACTGAAGCTGCGAACATTGCTGTCGAACAACCAGCCACTGAAACCTGTCGTGATCCCGAACTCACCAAAACCCTTCGCTCGATTGAGACAACATACCACAGAGTCGGGGCTCTCTGCGGTTTATAATCTAGCCTCATAAACACCTTCTTTGTTTCGCTACTGTGCCGTTTCCATATTTCCTATCGCAGGTTTTTCTATTTTCATTTGTACCATCACTTTGATATCACTTTCTGGGTATATATATCTTGACGATGTATGGAGTTATGAGGCGTTCATGATTTGAAAACTACTTTTGTTTCTTTCTCTTTTCACACATCTATATTTCTTCTCCCTGTCACCTTTTCTATTTCCTTTTTTTATCAATTTATAATAAGAGCCTTGCCAAAGCAGCAAACAGATCGGCCTGCATCACTCTTCTCTACAATTTGATTCCCTTTTGAACTACGGGTGGGGAAAATATTTGAGCAACATTGTGCCTTTTCATTATATATCCTGTCTCGTTCCTTCTTCTTCTTTTTCCTTTACAACTACAAACAGTATCTCGCGAGTAGCTAGCTAAAAACCTAACATACCATTGAATATAAGGTAATTTGTTTTTTTACACATGTGTGTGCCCGCACGCCTATACAGACGATCCCCGTATAAGTAACAATAAACGTTGCCTTCAAATTGCAAGAATAGAAGAAAGGGGATTGCAGGCTTCATTTGATGTGCCTTGCAGTCCTACTATTCATGAGAAGACGCCAGGAATGGCTTTCCGTGAGCATCCGACGGAATCCATTCTACCCATGGCCGAAATTCCACGGCGGCTGGCAAAATTGTACCGGAAGTTGTTTGAAGCCGGCCAAATATTCCAAGGGGAGGGCCAAGCTAGGTTGGTCTATAGTTACCATAGCCTCCATAAGCCCATCTAGATACTTACTCAATCCCTGGTGGCTGGTGGATATCATACGGGATGGAAGATACTCGGGACTGTCGACACGACAACGAGACTGATATTCATATCTTCTGTGTACGTGCTATTTTTCGGCTCTGCAGAAATCTAGAAATCCATCTTCATCCAGCATCCTCGTAGGGCTAATCTGGGTTCAACCATGCCTCCCTTTGTGACGTCTGGGAACGGGACCAGTTCAACCTTGGAATTCGAAGCCTTTGTTTTTTTCTAAGCCCGAATCCCAGAAACCCAGCCATGGGCTTGCAATTGGTCTCACCAAATTAAACCGCAAATCCCGAAAAGTCAAGATAAAAATAGTCTCCTTCTTGTTCCGTATAGTCCTTGAGGCATATGCGATGTCACCCCGCCTATGATGTCGCATCTACGAACAGTGCCGTATATATAGCATGCAGTTCACCTTCCATATAATTAAGTTTACACGATGTACATGGTATTCTCGCAGTACGTATGTGTCCCACGCCGCTTTCTCTAGCTCCCCTGATCCGACCATTACATACCTATATTTAAGTAAGTAAGTACCATGTCTAATCTGTGAGAGAACGACCGCTGGCCATTCTCCCTGTGAAAGGAAGGAAGGAAGTGCTGCCGAAGTGATATGTTGTAATAAGATAGATTACTATATTAATTGTAGTAGTATATATACTCGTGGTCGAGAGTTTCTTTTCTTGTAACGCCCTTAATGACACGAAGAGAAAAGAAGAAGAAAAACTTTTTTATCCTTATGATGCAATTGCCTGCTGTTTTTCCTTCCCCTTAGAATGGACGACCTAGATTTCTGGTCCCCGAAAGGAGAAAATATAAAAAAAAAGGAAATATCTTTATGCCAAAATGTGGAGAGAAGCGTAAAAAATGGGAGGATGGGAACAAAATCGAGAAGGAAACCTAGGAAATCCCACGGGCCTCATGCACCCCACGCAAGATTCGGGCAACAGCCGTTCAACAGAAATCATCCCATCTCTTTTTTTCGCATCAATGCCGTTATCTTACACCGATTACCACTATATAACGATCATTTCAACAAATGCTAACACTAATAGCATTTATCGAGAATGCCATATGGTCGAGTGGGGAGGGTATTAGCTCGCTCGGCCATGACTTGGTTAACAGCAGAGCCGCATAGGAAGACGTAGTCTGCCGCGTCTGTGCGATATCCAAAAGGCGACTTGGCAATATAGAGAACTCTTTTTAGCACACTTTCTTGCTTTACCAGATCAAAGAGAACCCCACAGCCGCGGGACATCAGGAAGTCAATCCATTTAGCTAATTAGACGGAATGGGTTAGGGCTGGTTCCACAATGCTATAATCTTTGGGAAAAGATGAAATATATGGGGTAGATTGCATGTTCAAAACTTACTATCGGATGGTCCACCCCCAGGAGTTGAGAAGCACCTGATCCCGACTTTTTCAGCCCAGGCCTGAGCGACATGTTCTTCGCTCTCCGGAATCGAATCTCGAAGGAGTCTCCAAAGGAAGAGAATCAACTCTCGGATATATTGGAGCTCGCTTGCAGTATTGAAGCACCATGATTCAACGAGGGATTTCTGATCCGCCCGTGATCTAGGATTATCAGCGAACACTGCACAGAATATCCAGAATCTTGTCTGTAAAGGTTTCAATTTTAGCCAATTATTCCTTTAGATTTTAGAGAATATTTTTTAGAAGAGATACTTACCGCCGCCTGGCAAAACTTGTCAATCTCGGTACAAGTAAGATCTTCGTTTCTAGCCTTACTCTTCTGCTCCCTCCGAATTTCCAGAAACCTATCCTGTAGGTACTGAATGGCAGCTTGATTGGCCTGGAGTTGCTCAATCTCTTTCCAAGTAAGGTCTGAAGGCCCTATTCGAGTCTTAGTCGGATGGAGCACATTCGTGACCATATATCTCGCAAGACGAAAAGCATCTTGGTGGCTCTTTAGGCGAGTGCTGGCGTATTCGCGGGCATACACCCGCTTTTTGATGCTCTCCTGCTGGTAAAGAAAGAGGTTGCGAAACCGGTGACTGACACTCGATAACGAGGCGACTGTCCCCCAGGAGTCGAGTTCTGGGTATATTAGGAGAATTATATCGTCTGAGAGGACACCCATGCCTTGTGGATTGAAAGTTAATGCAGGCATGATAGTATAATTTAGACGGCTGAAAGTTTCGTGATATCGTGATATGTCTTTTTCTTCTTCTCCTTCTTCTTCTCCTCCCCTTTCTTGTAGCTTCTTTTTTTTATGAAGTACTTTAGGGGTGGAAACAGCGATGTATTGGTAAAAGCTGGGTAAGATACCTTCAGCTTAAACCAACAAAGGGCGAGATACGGTATAACTAGCTTGGAATTTGCACAAGCTGTTTATACCTCTTTTGCGACGTTACTAACGTTCGCGGTGTCTGCGGTCCAGTGCGATTTCGATTGAGGATGGTTCGGATCTGGGCTGGAACAGATGATACAACAGCCTTCTGAGAGACGAAGAGGGAGAGAGAGTATATAGTAGAGTATTAAAGATATGCAGGTCAAAGCGAAAGACTGTACGGAAGGCGCCCTTTAGAGAATCCACATACTATCATAGACGCGCAAAGTCTGGAAAGGAAAAAGAGAAAGAGGACATGGCAGTTCCGGTTAACTGCATTGACTCGGCGTAAGGGCGGTTTTCGGGTGCAGGATGCTTTGGGGGGACTTTGGGCTGGTGTGATGGGAATTTCCAAAGAAGAAAGAGCGAGCGGGACCATGTTTATATTGAAGCCGAACTTGTACTTGAGGATATCGTGAATGATATTATTCGTATTCATGTGAGGTAAGGGATGCAGGTTAAGTTTCGGTGCCTTCGCAGCAGGTCAGCAAGCTACAAGCATGCAGCATCCCTCTGCAGAAAAAGCAAGACTCCGACGGGCTGGTTGGCCTTATTGGTTTGGTCTGGTCCCCTGGTCGTCAAATGCAGCATCGATGGGGCCATGGGGGTGGAGCCAGCGGGGGTTAGCTTAGCTTCCCTGTTATGATGATGGAGAAAGCTACGAGTTAAGAGGTAAATAAATGGAAGTTCCTGTTGACTCGAGCTAGAATCAATCAAATGCTTCGTGGCGATTGAGAAGTACTATATAAGTATATATTTTAGTACCCAGACAGGAGTTTGCGCAGTGCTGCGATCGAGCGATATTAATATTGAAGTTCACCAGAATATCAATGCGATACATGATCATATGAGCCGGCCTCGTATAGTTGTTCTCGGACGCGGACTCAAATCCACGAAAAGGTCAAACGATCCACGCAAGTTCCTGCAAAAGCAACGTCACAAAAGAGACCTGGGAGTCTATATCACCTTCACAGGATTGCCACACCCTCAGAAGGTTTGGAATCCAGACCGCACCCGGATTGAGTAAACCGGTACTAAGTAAGTAAGTGCATAGTACCTCTTACATACTACTTGCGTATGTATGTACTAACTTACCTACTGAGAGTACGAAATGTTCTCTATGCCACCAAGATTCAGGTCCGCTTCCACTTGCTCAAGGTGGAATTCCTATGCTGTACGGGCTGTATGTGTAGCGCACCTAGCATATAGACGACTATCCTCGTCGGATCGAGGATATCAAGTACGCATAGCTATGTTACCCAGTTGCGCGATCGGAGATGCCCTTGATATTAGGACAAGTTGGAGCTCCAACTTTTAAAAACGTAATAATCGAGCTCTTTGATGCGGCGTACTGTCGAAAACAGTGTGAGGTACACCAGAATTCACGCCTAGGTCAGTCCCAAATACAGTTCTGCGGAGTTTCACTACATTGGCATCCCGGCTAGCGTGGGCTTCAACAGATTATCTTGATAATCAAAGACCCTGCTAAAACCGCTGGGAATATGAAGGTGATCCACGGTGGAAGCTTGCCCTTGTTAGTACCATGTCTGAGGAGTAGCAGCTGACGAGTGAGTGAAGAAATTTTAATGCAGAGTCTTTTCTCGGTGTTTTAATTCCCTCAATGGTGATGCAGGTACCTTATGGGGGTATCTTCGTTGAAAATTTTTTTATGATTTCGGCTAGTTATAGCTGTGGTCGGGTCTATTTAGAGGTAGGTCACTTGTGATATCAGTCCCGCTCTAGCACTGGAGCTTGAGGTTTAGGCCCAAGGTCAGGCAGGTGTAAAATCAATTGTATATGGGAAAAGAACTCCATTCGGACATCTTGACATGCATCCGTAGGGGAATACAATTTTTTATCATAATGTTAGGTCAGATTTGCGAAAAAATGGCAAATGCTCGATACCTCGATGGATATCTGTGCTACAACATGCACCCATTGAAAACTAAGTACCTATGCGGTATCCCGCCTTTCCTTAAAATTACGTAGCGGACAGCCGCCTTCGGTTAATACCCGCGAACCTTTCGAGATTTTTTTTTTTTTTTTTTTTTTTTTTTTGTTTCAAGACAAGCCGGCAAGGTGGGGATCACTGCTCGGGCTCCGAGTGATAATTTTAGAGTGCACACCCCATAGGCCTTACTGTGCATTAACCCCTAGAGGTTTTGCATGATTGTTGCATCGATGATGCCTTGGATATTGTCGCAAACTAGCCGGATCACGGCAAGAAACTCCTCGTCAGATTTCTCCCCGTTTCGCCAGATATAGCATCGAGCTTAACAGCCTTTAACATTAATTCCACTTTGTTGTCAGGAAACTCCAGTATCTGCAGTTTCCAGAGGCCTTTCTTCACAGTCCAAATGTCTGCAGTTCCCACTGTTTCGAGGCTCATTCGTCGTCTTTTTAAAGGTCTTGCAAGTGGGCCTTGCATAGGGTTCTCAAATTCAAGATGCGTATTCTCGGGCAGGGGGCAACCCCACGCTCTCCCATCGAGCAAGACGTCTGTATCTTCGTCTACTATGACACGCATAGCAAGATCGGCTGCTGGTGTGTACGGCTGGCCTAGAAGAGCTGGTATAGCTCGTCTCGTAGCTGCTGTCGAAGCAGATGAAATCTTGCCGAATATCAATTTGGCGATTGCGGCAACCCTCTTTTTGGTATCCTCCCTAAATGTGGCAGACATGGTCACCGAGCTCACAATAATGTGCTCATTGCCGATTTCGAGAACTAATTCTCGACCCGTTTCATCATTGAATGGACGTGCGTATGTCACAAATCCCAGCATTTTGTCAGAGCTATCCAATGCAAAGTTTAACCCTGATGGCTTGATATCCTCGATTCTTATGGTAATTTCTTCCCTCTCACGAGTAGAATTGTAAGAAATCGTGTGGGCAATTAGCTTCTGCTCCAACCCACGGAGGTGATAATATCTGCAATCTCGCAGTAAGGCAGCCCTGTGTGTATCACTTCTGATCTCTACGGGGTATCCCCTCAGAAGATGCAGTAGCTCCGAAAATACATCTCCAGATCTATTGGGGACTTCGGGCGGCGTTATCGAGGGTGGGCGGAGCAGTCCTTCTCGCTTCAAACCGGGAAATACTTCATCCGGAGACGAGAAGAAGACGGCGAACCCTAGAGTGAAATAGTTTGGTGAATCCCCAGGGGCTGAGAAAAGATCTCTTGGAATCTGGAAAGATCGGGATCCAATTGCCATAAATATCTCGGACTCGAACAAGCGAGATATAAGCTTGGGGACTAGCATGGAGTCAGCGACTATTGAGACTTCTTCAGACTTAGGATACATACGTTGGAATAGCTGAGCATCAGCGAACAGATATGCAAAGTGCTCCGGACTACGTATCGGAACATAATATCCTTGGAGGTGCCTAACGATATCTCGAAATATTTCGGGATCTCTGTCAATATGCAGGGCTCTTATAGGTTCGTTCTGCCCGCGCGCTTCTTGCAGCTGTTTGCCGAAATAGGAGGAAAAGTATGAGGGAGCTAGTGCACCTCATTAGCATAAACCGCGAATGTCGGTGTATTGGTAAAGACAGGACTTGCCATCCGACGATATAGAAGCTCCACTATGAACCAGATTTTCTATTTTAATAACATCATTTTAGGCGCGGTTCGCATAAGCGACTAAGAGATATAAGCCCACTCACCTCAGTGAAAACATCTGGCATCCTACTTGAATATTGAAGACCTTGTCATGAGGAAGTATATAAGGTATTCGGTTCACTAAGACCACCCCGCGTTAATGTCAATAAAATGGCTTATCCAACTATATAATTCCGGCTCGTTGGTCCATACTGCCATGGAGAGATAAGTCGCCGGCAGGCCTCGACCCAGATCCCGACCCGCTTCTTGGGATATTATTACTTTGTTGCGAGCTACTCTGCTTTAACTCCAACTTCGATATATCTGCTTTAGTATCGTCTTCGAAGGAAATCGTATTGAACTGAAACTCGTTTACGACGCCTTCCGGCTCGTTTGAGGCTGCATTCATCAGGTTGTCGTTCAGGGATTCGAAACCGAACTGGCCTGGTGTTAATGCCGAATAGCTTGGTGTGAGGCCGAAGCCGGATGTATGAGGCGAACTCTGGTCTGAAGAACCGCCGTTGAAAGACATCTTTCGTGACGAAAGCGACAAAGGTGTCACTCTTAAAGAAATAGAATGCGATATTATCAATTTTGATGTTTGTGATTTCCCCAATATGACCACTAAAAATCAATTCCTGTTGATTCAAAGTCTGGACGAGATGGACTTTTTATAAGGGCTTCTGACGATTTGAGACCGCTGGTATTTGTCTTTGTCGCGACTTGGTCAGCTTGGAAAGCAGACGCCAGGGCCCACAATTGATATGAGTAAGCAATGACAGAACCAGCCCTGAAGCAATGGCAGCAGCAGCGTCGACTGAGAAAGGAACCGAGATGTGTATTTATATCCTGATGTACATATCTTTATGTACTTTGTCAATGACAGGATTATCCGGGTTAGGTAGTCTGCTAACTGAATTGAAAGCGAGGAGGGGTGGTTTGTTTGATTTCGGGGAAAGCTAAGATATCGATGATTACTATTCCTCAATGCAATGCAATGCTAAGTGTGGACGCTGCCAAGCCTTGGTCGATATCACCACCCAAAAATCCACAGCTTCGTCTGTTCGTTTGATATCTGTGCTCAACGTCTCAGCTCAAACACCAACTCCCTGTAATATAATACGTCACAATGGCCTCCAGTCGCCCTCGAATAGAAGAAGTCTCCGATGAAGATGACATCGACATCGACAACATGGACTTCGACCCAGCCGACTATGATCCTCGAGCTCCCATAATCCGTCCCGCGGATAACCCCTCTACAGCTTCCTCACAAGCTGCTCTACGGCGACCTCCACCCCAACAGCCTCCGCCATCTAGCCAACCCGAACTAGGAATAACATCCGGGTTCAACCAAACAAAATATATCAACAAGTCCGACATGGAGGGCAAATTCCGAAAATACCAATGCGTCTATCCAATCTACTTTGATGCTGCCAAATCCAAGGCAGAAGGTCGTCGCGTGGGCAAGAAGAAGGCCGTTCCCAATCCTCTGGCGCAGGAAATTATGGCTGCCCTGAATATGCAGGGATTTCAAACAATCTTTGAACCAACAAAATCACATCCGAAGGACTGGGCCAATCCTGGCAGAGTGCGAGTGCTGTTGAAGGAGGACGGGGAACCGGTGCACCCCACGGTCAAGACGAAGAGGCATATGTTCGACCTGGTAGCTAAATGGCTGCAGGACCACCCGGCTCTACCAGAAACCCCGTTATCATTACGGTTCCATGGAATGCCCCATCCCGACAAACCTCCCCCAGCCCCGGCTGTGCCTAAGGGCTGGAAGATCAACGAGATATTACCATTGCACTCCCCGGCGCTGTCTGGTGGAGGTGTTAGTGACAATATCTTTAAAGAAATGATGGGTGAAATGGGTGGAGCGGGTGGCGATAGAAGCGGAACTCCGCCACCAAAAGAGAAGAAGGATAAGAAGAAAAAGAAGTAGCCTCTGTATATCACCTCTATCGCTTGCATTTAAAGTACATGATCTGTTGAATAAGTATCTTCCCCGAGAAATCATTCTTCAATTATCGGCTGTACCTCCGTCAATGTCATGATATTGTACCGTTCCTTGTCCCCAACAATGAAACGGATGGGCTCCGTTGCCGCCCTGATCTCTCTCTTATCCTCCTCCTCTACATATGTACCATCAAATACATCTTCTACTGTACTCTCTGTCTCAAATATTGCCCTGTCAACCCATCTCAACCATAAATTTGACGCTAGAAGATCTCTTGACACTCGTATAGTCCTTGGGTAATCCCAGTCTCGACTCCAGAGGTATATTGACGGCATGTTTGTAGTATTGACGCTATTAGGGTCGGCTCCGCACACCACTGCCAAAAGATCACCTCGACTCGGATGCCACTGGATCGCTTTGACCTGCGACAGCTGTACAAGGATAGCCAATGGCGATAGGCTCTCCAAAGACCATATCCAGATTGAATTCGGCATTCTTTCGTCTTTGGTCGCCACAAGTGTCCCATCTGCGCAAAATGAGATAACTGAGACTCCAATCTTCGGTACTGGATCTGATGCAAGCGACTCCACGGTTGGAAGGCTCACCGGGGGGGTTATCAACGTGTCTATCCGTATTTAGCCACATATCACACACATCTAATGTCGATACACTTACAGTGGCGCTCCCCAAGAACTGAAAGCTCCTCTGACCAAACATCCGTCGCCATAATCTTTATCTCGGTTGTATGTCTCATTTCGACCACCTAACCTGTTAGTAATTCTTTTAATAGATTTCCACTAGCATACTTGAGATTCGGCTTACTTTGTTAAACAAAAAGCTATTCAAGAAGATTACACTCCCATCGTAACCACCAAGCACTAGGAAATCCCCGTCACTGCTCCATTCCATGGTCCTCAACCCTAAGCCTACGCAAGGTTGCTCATGTGTCCGGAACATATGTCCATTAGCAGTATAGAGCAGGACCCTATAGCCTGCGCTTGCTGACTCCAGTATAGCAATCCAAAGGCCGTTTGGAGACCATTTCAGGGCCTGGGCATCAATCGTGGGCAGCTCGATTGATTTTATCGGAGTATATGACTCTGGCGAGTACAGATTCAGCATATCATGGGCTACAGGACGAGTTAGTAGCGCAAAATGATTGGTTCCAGCACGGTATCCGAATCCTTTTATCGTGAAATATGGGTCAGTAGCCCGCAAACTAAACTCTGGTCTTGATTATTATTTACCCTTAACCCCAACTTTTGGATGCTGCAAGTCGACATGGAAATTGGCCTTTAGTGACCATATAGTAACCTTTAACTGTAGATTATGTCAGAAATTATCCTTGTCAAGTGGTCCAGTGTATTCCCGTCTACCTACCCCGAATTCTGACAAGACCAGAATTTCGTCTGAGTTGGCAGCGAAGTCAACGTATTTGATTCCTCCGAACCCTGGGTTCAAAGTCGCTTTCCAATCTTCGTTATGCGCGTCAAATATTTCAACGACCTGGTCATCGGCAACAAGAATCCTCGAAGGGAAAGCTGATGGTTGTACATTGGATTTCTCTTCATCCCCTTCAGCCACTGGGAGGGATAAGGGTGGCGATGACCATTTCAAAAAGTTGATTGTTGTTGAAAGCTCATCTGAGAGCTGTGTCGCCCGTTTTATCTCCGCTGTATATGCATCTTGGAGGACGAGACGAGACCCTTGAATTGATGCAACTAGAGTGCCGTCGGGTGAGGGATATGCCCCTTGGGTAAAGGAGGCTAGTTAAAGTCAAAATTTGCAGGTTAGATGCTGTCTTTATAAAAAAAACTCCATTTTTCACTGACAGACGTACATTTAAAAGTTAGTGATACTTCTTCCTCCATCATCATGTTCTTTATAGGTCTGTCATGGTTTAATGGTGGAAGACGCGTGAGAAACAAAGAATAAGGGTCCAACGTGGGTACTTCCTGGACGGAATATACAACAGGCAACTCAACGTTTTGACATTTAAAGATCTATGGGCACAGTTGAGGAGTCTGGCGACAAGACAATGGCACTCAGATTTATTATATTGATAATATACCTAAGTACAGATGTTACGTCTATGTTAAGTTTATGATATAGCTTGGACTGTGGCCCACCCCGGAATCCATTTTCACCGTGCGGTCGCCACAGTCATTTTAGTAGTACGCTGTGGAGCTTGTCGTCCGTAGATGCTACTAGGCTATGCATCGATCCTAATTACTATTTTGTGGTGGACCTCGCCTCTGAAATTTCTTGGCCAACTTATCTTGCTGCCGTTTACTTGTGGGCTGGGGTGGCGTGGGGCCCTCTTTCTTTTTTCCTTTCCTATTTTGATCCTGCGATAGACTCTTCGGAGGGTTCTCACCTGCTTCCAATGCCTCGTCGTCTAGTTTTTCTTCTTGTTTGAAAAGTTCTTCCAAGGCTGGGATAAAACTTTCTAGTTTCCAGAAATCCTTTACCTTGACACGCATCATATCGAACGCAAACCCGATGTGCATTGCATTTTCATCATCTGGTTTAGAAACGATAGGTCCTTTGTGTCGCTTTTCGGAGACTTTGATATCTTTAGTTCGGGGAATGTAAGTCAATTCTTTCTCGTCAGAGGTTTCCATGAATGGGTCACAAAGCGGGTCGTCGCTGTTAGGAGACTGTCGGCGGATATTGGGTAACTTTGGATAACGCTGGCTGAAATGAGTGAGCAAGAGATTTTTTGCACCCATATCCTTGCCCGCCTGTATGGCTTCAGAAGTCGTACAATGTCTCTTCGCCAGTGCCTCATCCCTTAGCTCGTCGTCGAATGTCGCCTCATGAAGAAGAACCGTGGAGTCTTTTCCAATCTCTACAAATCCGTTTGTGGGCCTAGTATCTCCGGAGTATGCCAACTTGAAGCCGGCCGGTTGCTTGAATGTAAATGCAACAGTGAAAGATCCTCGGCAGTGAACAGCACGGGATGTTTCGATTTTCTCGAGTGGGAGTGCGGACAGAATTTCTTCTATACGCTGAGAGTCTTCCCGTTTCTTATTATCGGGATGTTGCTGTGAGGCGGTGAGGAGGGAGTCACACGATATGAAGTTGATATGTCGCAACCCATAGTTTTCAATTTGGGTGTATTCCTCTAGGAAGTTGAGGAACTTAGAGGGCGCAATTAGATAGAGTTTGGATGCGTCCTCGCCAGCATTTTCCATTCGAAGGAACCAAGCTTTCAAAACAGCTATGGTGCCAAGATGATGGTCTGCGTGCAAATGACTGATATAGAGGATTTTCATGTCCTTCAAGAACTGTTCGGTTTTTGCTTGCCCGTATGACCTGCGGAGCTGGTTGAGGGTGCTTTCACCACAGTCAAGAAGTATGTTGCCAAATCCCGGAATGGTAACCGCCGTAGCCGATACGTTTCGGTACTTACTCGGCATAGAACTTCCAGTCCCGAGAGTGACTAGTTCGACTTCATCCGCTGCGGAGGGTGTGGGGTCTCTCTGGGCTGCCTCTTTTGCGATTTTCTCGTGGGTGACTTTGGCGGCCCTCCAGTATCTTCCATCGCCAAATTTAGTTTTCACGTCCTTTTGGATTATCCTATAGTCAAATCTAGGACGTAACTTGGCGAGCTGGACCCCCTGGGTCGGATGCACATCAATCAGCAAGGAGTCTCTCGCTCTGAGTATCCGATCTTCATTTGTCGGTTCTGGCTCAAGAACATCAGAGGGTTGAGGGTAACCAGGGCAAGGGAGTGGAAAGTTTTCGTTGTCTAAAAGATTCAATCTTGTGGCCTGTGCCGCTGAGTCTTTCAAAGACATGTCTTGGAATGGAGAAGTTGGCGAGTTTATCATGTGCTACAGCCGTCAGCTTATGTGATATTCACGGGAAACGGTGCCTCTACTTACTTGACCATCGAGAGTGCCAATGTAATCCAGTAGCCTCTTGTTAGTTTCCATATTAGAACCGACGGCCCATACCCATAGGGAAACCGCAGGGTTTTCCTGATTATTCTTCCTTTGCTCCTTCCAACCGTTAATTTCTTCGATTGTTGATTCCAAGAAATTCTCATCTGGAATGTCTAAGAACGCGACGCCGTTGACCGGGCGGGGGGGATCAAGACACTGGGTGCTATGGATTATGGTTCCGTCCTCCAATGTGACTGACCCGCCATCAGTGAGGATTCTAAAGTCGGGTCCGGGCTTTACTCCAAGTTTCTTCGCAATATCCGGTCGGAACTTGCCTCGAACCTGAACTATGCTAATCATGTAGGATAGAGCAGAGGTACTCGGGATGGTTCCAGGCAAGGACCTGGTGTATGTAGCCGGCCATGGACGCCGCAAAGGCCGAGAAGCCGAAAACTCCGGTACAGGTTTTGCCGTTTCTGAAGCTTCCAAAATACCATCCCAAGAAGGTTCTTCGTCGCCCTTTGTCTGCTCAGAGTTCAATTTTACCCTTTTCGGCGGTGACTCGCTCTCGATATCTCTATCATGACTCTTGCTCGGTGGCGCACTAGACTCTATTTTTTCGTTGCGCCGTCGTTGTTCGTCCTCCTTGAGTCTCGTCACTAATGAGATGACATAGTCCTCGTCGTCCTTTCCAACCTGTAGTGACCCCGGTTGGCCGTTCCACATAGCATCGACGATATGCTTCAACTGTTCACGGCTGCCTAGATCGATATCCTCAATATCTCGCAGTCGGTTCTCTTCCGCTGTTCTTGTCGAGCTTCTTTGTCTCGGGAATGTTCTGAGTGGTCTCACAGTCACGAACTCGTCCTTGAATGTAACACTTCCTTCCAAGAAATCATATTCGTGAAAATGAATACCACTGTTCTCTCTGAAGACAAAGTTCCTTGTAGTAGCCATCGTGCTCAGTATATTCTTTCCACCGTGGATTGTAAGACCCTTCGGTTCGGGGGGTGGAGGATATGGATTGCTCATAGATCCATCGGGGTTCGCTACCGCGTATCTTGCCTGTTTCTTCTCCAGCTGCTGTTGTCTTTCTAGATCTCGAACAGCTTTGGCATCTCCCATTGTCAATAACAATCCAGTAAGGCCGCCTGTGTTTGACCACTCCGTTCTTCCAGAAAGAAATATCTCGCTGATTCGGTTCATTTTGACCGTGTTCTGACCCAGCATCCGTTGAGTGCCTTCAGCAACTTGGCCAAAGACATATCGCTTCTCGTCGAAATGAAGCATCAGCAGCGTGCTATTATTGTCCCTTGAAGGGACAGTGACGAGCTCGACATATGATTTCATTCTGAAACTTTTAGAGGTCGAAAACAGGCGACTGCGTACGGCTGGCAGTGTCGATGGATTGAAGTCTCCGTTTGGTGCAAATTTGAAGGTGGTAGGCCCAATACTACCGTTGGACGAGAGTCTGTGTCGAAGCAAGGTAGTGTACACGGCTCGTGTGTGGTGGGCGCATGGAGCCAATTTGACCGGGAGGAACAACGGTTGTGTTCCTCACAGATGAACAGAGAGACAAAGAAATTCGAATGGAGAAAAGATCGTAAATTTAGAACGGTAGAAGGAAATCTATGTTACAAGCGGTATTGCACACGTAAATTCCACCATAGCCTTCTCCCTCGGATTACAATTGTGAGATTGGAGGTATGGGAAATTTAAGGAACATCGGAGGGATCTCGAATTTCGCAAACTCGAGGTGTGAAGAAAATTTTATAGACATTTCGAAGGGTCGCACGCTGCGAACAACGCAGTTTAGGATATGCCCACGCTCGATATGGGTAGGGTCTTGGCTATATATATACCTAGGTAGGTACCTACCTAGACTTAGATCTAAGATACTCTATTCAATAGTAAACTGGACCTTTAGTAGGTTAACGTTGCCTATCGATTTTATGGGAGGTCATACCGGTGTATCAGCGGATTAATATTCTTAATGGCTCCTGGGAAAGGAAATATTTATTATGCTCTGCAGAGGGTATCACATCATATAGGTAGCAAGATGACCTAAAAACTAAAGTTTCTATCTACTTAAGTATCTATGTACAAATTTCGGGGGCAATTTTTCAATATACAAAGGGTCGGCTCCTAATGTCGGTATGTGCCCTTACCATACGCATCTCGCTGTGCAGTGACTACTATCTCCTTTAACTTTTTGACAATGTGCTTTAGCTCCTTGTTGCCGAGAACATCTATACCCTTCACTTTCATTCCGGCTAGGATATCGCCCGCTGTTTGATAATCCTGCATATTCATGAGACTTTTCAACACCCAAATGTACGTTGTGAGGCTGATACGTTTTCTCATTTTCTCCATTTCATCGAGGTACCCTAGCATCTGGGCTTTCATTCCGACGTTGGCGTATGCCATGATGGTTGCGCTATAGACAACCTCATCGGGTGCGATATTGTTGCGCTTCATTGTTCTCCAAACTTCCTCTATAGCCTCAATGTCCTTCTTCCGAGCGTAGTGGTTGATAAAGATGGAGGAAGTAATCGCGGATGTCCTCCAAGTCTCGCTAGGCATCAGAGATAAAACGTATTGCGCTCCTTTTAGGTCCCCAAACCGGTGCAACATGGCATGGATCACAGTATTGTAGAACTGGATATTAGGTTTGATGCCAGCTGTTTGCATCTCATCCAATATAGTCTGCAGAAATTTAAGGTCCGGTGGTGTGGGACTGTGGTTATACATGCCACGCAAAATCACACCGTATGTAATGATATCCACGGGGACACGATTCTTATGCATGCTGCTCAAAGTCTCAAGGACCCCCTCCAATTCACCCAGCTTTGACCGAGAATCCAGGACCAGGTTATAAGTAGCCGTGTTGAGTTCAACCCCGTTGTTTGTGCCCCATTGGATCAGACCAAAGGCGTCTTTGTGAAGCCCCGCTCCTATCAAACCTTCAACTGCAACATTGAGGGTTACTGTTGTGATTGGGACTTGATTATCGACCATATATTGCAAACATAGTTTCGCTGATTCAGGTTGCTTGAGGAAAAAGAGCATCTGCATCCTAATGGTCCAGCATACTGTATCAGGAACTATCCCTTCCGACAACATCCTATCCCAGCTCTGTTGAAATAGTTTGATATCTTTAGCTTTGGCACAGCCATCCAGCCAGGAGCACCAGACTTTTGCGGTTGGGATGGCACCTGAATTTAACATTTCCCTCCAAAGAAGATCGCCGTTTTCCCGGCTGCCACACTGCATGAACGCATTGATGAAGTTGATGTAGTAATTCCTGGTTTTAGGCTCTGGGATTACTTGCTTTGCTTCTTCATATATATTGGTAACTTCCCGGAGATCTTGATTTGCAGCTGCGATAAAAAGTCTATCAAAAATAGATGCGAAGCGGGCAAGGTTTTGACCAGAGTATGGCCGAAACTCTTGTAGGGTCGCCAAAGTCGATTCAACTATCCTGGGGTCAATGGCATATTCTGTAAGAATGTTTCCTGCTTCGGGGTTTGAAGGTAGCAGGGCAGAGACATCCTCGCCGTTTGGTGCAAGAAATTGCATTAAGTCCGTGAAGTTTGTGGGTGTCATCATCAGCCGCCTGGAGTATATGAACGCTGTTAATGCTGCTACAGCTGGATAGTAATGGGCAGGGATCGGTGGTGACTGCGAGACATTTGGCCAATCACCCAATGGTGTTTTCCCAGCGGACCTGATGGTTTTCTCTTTTGGTGCCCCGCTTCCAAAGGTCAAAGGGCTGTCCTTTTGGCATTCCAACCGATATTCCCACAAATCCACCGCATCATCGTAGAACTCGGTCCGAATGTATTCAAACATCACTTCAGCCCAAAGCTTGTCATCATTTATTCCATTCGAAACTAGCATCCGGAGAGCTTCGGCCAGTGAGGGGAGACCTTCAATTTTTCGATGATGGTCTATTAAGGCCCCGATTAATTGTCGAGGGAAATGGTGCTGCAAGAGCATTACTCTAACAGCAACCGAATGGGGGACGTTGTATTTGCTCAAAAGCCCTTCGAAACTACGGTAGACATCCCGAACGAGGATTGAATCCCTAGCCAACCTTATTGATAATTGATCAACAGCATCACGGGCAGCATCGCTGGTGTTTTCGTTGTAGAACGATGAGCCTCTCCGGTTCGGTGCATTGGAGTCCGGATATCTCAGAGGAACACTTTTTCTCCTGTTCAACTTAGGTTTCGGTGGACCTAAGTTTCTATTGAAAGAAAGAGGTTTTGGTTCCTTCAGGATAGCATCGTTGATGTCGGTCGTATAAACAGACCTACAGGGCGTTCTCGAGGTGATGAGGATTCGAGTGGCTGTTGACCGCCGACAGCTGGCACAGACATATACCAGTCGTTGCATGAAAGCACTGAGCTTCAGCGGCGAGGTGGCGGCTGTTGTGATATGAAATGTCGAACAGTGGTGTCGATGCAAGGTGAAGTCAATAAAGTTATATTGTCCTAAACGTATTGGCCTGTGTAGCAATCCATATAAATTTTTCTTGGTGAAGCCGCACGCCAAGAACTGCCGCCCCCACCACGCAGCACATTGCAGGCGACTGCAGCACGTTGAGCTGGAGCTAGCACGGGCACAAACCCGAGGTCCAATGACTCGGCCAAGCTTAATATAAGTAAGTACCTAGGTATTGCCTGCTAGCTTATAACCTAGCTTAGCTGGAGCTCTAAAAATCAATGATGATGCGCCCTGCAATAAGCTCGGCCTGCAATGTCCCGGGTGAACTGCTGGCCATTCAATGCCCTGCTATATATATGAGAGTGTAGTGACTAACTTCCCGGACAAGTCCCTCAAAAAAATCCCTCCTCTATCCTAGACCCTGAGACTTCCGGTTGCACAATTAATGCAATTTATGTAGGCGCCGACTAGGCTTTTGACACAATGACGACATTACAGGTATACCGATCGCCGTTTGGTTCAACATTGATCATATGTTGGGAATTGGAAGGCGTTTGAGATCTGGATCTAGGCCGCGGCCAAAATCTAGTACCTGCAGGACCTTTCCCACGACACAATTGGCAGTATGAGCAAACGACTAACGCCTGGTGTTCGTGTTCACATAGCCTAAGCCGCCATATACAACAGAGCAACTCAGGGGGCTCTATCCTTCGGATCTGGTACTGGAACAGGTTCAAGTAATATTTCGACATGGGGAGCGGACACCCGTACGGCAGCCATTGGATAATATATCATATAAACCCGCGCTGACGTTGACCATATTAGGTCAATTCGCGATTTCAAGCAACCGGTTTACCAATTTGTAAATCTTCCAGGTTATTATCTCGAAATAGTTATAGCTCCGTGCTGACAATTGTGTAAAATGTCAATAGATTGGCCATATTGTAATGCTGTCCGCCACTTTCGGGCTGCATTTCGAGATGAAAACGGTATCTGGTCGCATCTACCCTATGAAAGGAAGCTAGAGACCTACGGCCAGATAGGGCATCCTAGTTCTATTCTCGGACCGCAGGGAAAGGCCGGAAATTTTTGGTATGCAGGCGGAAACCCTTTCACGACATCAGTCCTATGTTAATTTCAAAACGGTATCTAGTCTAGCTGGGGAGTTGACCGATAGAGGTAGTACTCCTAGAGCCGCATGTGGGAATCTATACTAAGAGGGAGCAAAGGTAGAGAAACCACTTTGGCACTAGGTCAACGATTGCGTCGTCTCTATATCGACCAATTAGGATTCCTCCCTAAAGAACTTCATGACCTCGGCGATATCTACCTTAGGTATAATACCTGGGCTTCAAAATGGTATAGGTTGATAACTGATACCTTCGAGGTTAGGGCCACACCCGTTCCACGAGCCGGAGAATCGCTCCACCAGGTCTATACTGGAATGTTTCCTCCATCGACTGTTTCTGCGGCTGCAGGGACGCCCCAAATCTGGATCCGCAATGTGGCGGATGAGAATTTGATGCCCAATGAGACAGTCTGCAGACGGTATCGACAGCTCCAAAACGCATTTGGACTTGCGGGTAGGCGCCCTCTGTATTCCATGATAGAACTACGGCGTAGTCTTTTCTCTTTAAGACTGATCGCCTTTTATTGCAGCTGCCCAAAAGTGGAATGATACGGAAGATTTAAAATACGTCACTAAGAGGATTGGAAAATATGTTTCCGACGGGGTTGTCAAAGTTGACGGCATTCCTAGATTATCCGGAATTGTAATTCCCCCTCCACTTTGCTAGTTTTATCAGGGAATCTCAACTTACTTGATTAGATGGACACTATAGCTAGCACGCATGCACATGGGCCTTTAACTAAGCTTCCCTCAGAATTCTATGACGAAGAGCTTTGGAAAAGGGTGAGCCGCTTTCAATCACGGGTCTCATACTAGACTATCATCCACTGACTTTAATGTAGGCAGAAACGGCTGTTGTCGAGGAATGGTACGCCATCGGGATATTCGATAGTTATTAACCTTTCGTTACATACTAAGTACCCTTTATTGGCAGGTTTCTTGGATATGAAAAATCCCTCGAAGTTCGACGACTCGGCGTTGGGAGTCTATTGGGAGATATTCGAGATCGAATGCTAGAGAAGTCTTTGAGCTCTCAGAATGGAAGAGAGGAAACCCCCGTCAAATTGGCTTTAATGGGCTGTCACGGTGAGAAATCGATAAATTCAAGACTATGTGGATACATACTAGGTTTAATTCACAAGGACTAATTAGAATTAAACTCACTATCTAGATACCACCGTGGGAGGTATCCTGGCTGCACTCGGTGCCTTTAACTGGAGATGGCCACCGTATACCTCGTCAGTCGCCATTGAATTATTTTCCTCGGTCGATAAGCAGCAAACTCAGCCTTCCACCTTAACTTCCTGGCTTCAGAAGTTTGGACTCAAGCCGACTAGCGTTGATCCAAACTTGTTGAAGGGGTGGTATGTTAGAATGAGATATAACGACACTCCAGTCCAGATCCGTTATTGCAAGGCAGCGGGAAGACATCTCGAAGGTAACATGCAATTTTGTACTTTGGTAAGTCAAAATGGTTCACGCTTCTTGGTTCCTAGATACAAGACCATATCTAGATAGCGCTGTATTATACTGTTAGGTATCTATCGGCTAACGAGATCTCGATGCAAATAAATAGGAGGCTTTCAAAGAGGTGGTTGACAAGATTACGCCGCAAGACTGGAAGACTGAATGTCAGCCTCTGGCTGGAGAGAACAAAGATACCCTTCCCCCGGTGCAGATAGCCGATTAGTCTTGAACCATGTATCATTAGTGAATCGCATGTTTTAATAGTTGGGCTTTCAACTTTCAGCACGAGGAACTTGAGGCTAGTCAATTTGAAGTCAGGTTATGAGACTGGTCAATTTGCAGCAACACAAAAGTCAGGTTACGAGACTGGTCAATTTGTTGCATTTTGAATATATTACTTCAAATGTGTTGTGTAGACGTTTGTTTCTGCCGCGACTGCCGTTTTCGGCCGGCGCAAAATTATCAAAGACGACAAAAATTTGTAGCAGAGCATCGACTTGCCTCTGTAAACCCGATATCACGGATGCTTCATTGTTTCTCCTAATCCACCTACGGATTCTACTCTCGAGCCGATACCTTTTTAAGAGGCAGGCAGTAATATTCCAACGACCAGCCAAAATAGCTAGCCGGATCACCCAACATTGCCTTGCATTGCCCCAAGCTAATGCTCCGGATTAACTAGCTTTCTTCAACCCAAAGCCTCCCTCACAACCTTCACCATTCCTTCTACTCGCTACCTCCCCTTCCTCGGACGTCGCCACCGTCTGATCTCAAATGTGGTTACTTCGCGACAGCTTTACGCACTGTCAAGACGAGCCGGAGTGGTCCAGATCTCTGGCATCGTTCCCACAGCCAGGCTGCTAGCAGGCCCTGGTCTCTCCCAACCATCACTGTCGTACACGCTTTCTGCACGGCGTCTGATGGAAAACAACCAATCACCTCCATTCCATCATCCCTACGGCGCGCCGCCTCCTCATCCCCACCCTCCTCTTAATCCCTCCTACCCATACTCGAACGACCATAATCCTGGGTACCTGCCGTATATCGCAAACCAATATTCTTCCGTTTACCATCAGGAACCCCTACTAGCATCTTCTTTACCTCTCCTAACACCAACATATCCTGTTCCCATTTCACCAATCACTCCAATTTCACTGGCTGCACCTCTGTACCAAACCCAGATATCCCCATTAACATCCCGGATTCTTACGAACTCCCTACAAACTCGAAACACTTCATCCTGGAAATCCCCTCCTCGCGAGAATTCATCAAATATCAGATCAGCTTCTCATTCCCCTCCTCCAGTTACAGCATTGGCGCCAACTCCCTCCCTCCCTCTGAAACCTAAAAAGGCCAAAACTGCGGCTCGTATAGCGCGTGAAATGGCTAGAAAACTCAAGCATAGGGAACGAAGGCGAATGGGCAGACGAGAGCGTCGGATTGCCTCTAAGAAAGGTGATGGTGATGGTGAAGAGCAAATGATGGGTTCTGCTTCTGATGAAGGGCTGGAAAATGGAAGCGAGAGTGGTGAGCTTGACAGTGGCTCACCTCATGCAGGCCATTCGGATGGGTTTGCAACCGGAAAAAAATACGGCGTGGATGGCACTGGTTCAGACGACGGATACACTCCAAAGTCATCAGCAACCTCGATCAGAGGCGCTGACCGATCATCCCTTGAACCAGAAAGATTTGTACAGGAATTCTCAAATGGCCCTGGTTCAAGGCGCTCATCATTGATGGCTTCCGAGGCTGAGGGTGGACCTGTCATTCGTACTGGTGCTAATAAACTAGGCTTCGATGGTACGCATGATCGCAATGTCGTTGTCAATACGAGAGACTCGACTAGTCCAGTCTCTCATCCGCCTCCTGGTCCCCGCTTTCGACCACCTTCTGGCCCACGGAGCCAAGAGACCTATCAGTTTGGAAGAGGGGACAGAGGGACGGGTAGAAACCGTCGCGACGAAGAAACCTTCAACTTTCATTCAGATAGTCGGGGAATGCATTTTCCCCAAACAGAATCTGGGTTCCGTGAAAGAAGGCTATGGGATAGTGACCGCCGATTTGGTGATAGGAGAGGATTTCACAGCGACGCCCCACGCCGTCATTATGACCATGATCGTGAACGGCCTGCTTGGGTTCCTACCCCAGCTCACGAACGCCCGATTTTACACGTGGGAAGAGCTGCAACCCCAGAACAGTATCCAGCTATGGTTGCTGCAAAACGTCAGAGGATGGATGAGGGTGAAACCGAGATGGATCTCGATAGCCAGAGCGACTCGTCGATTGCTGACAAAGCCATCATTCTACCTTCGGCAGTACCAGAAGATAATCAAGATGCTGCACCAACAGAACCTGAGAAAAATTTAGAAGACAATGGGGTTGAAGCAGGCAGGGTTCTAACAGGTGACACTAATGACAGCAAGGCTGGGAAAAAATTAGATGTTATCTCCATGATTCGGCAGGCAAAGAAAGATCTACTCGGAAACCGAAAGGACAATGCTGCAGAAGCTGGTGATTTTATTTCTCTATCAGGTCTTGATGATGAGTTTAGAACTGCTACACTGGGCAGTAATGTACCCACCGGGCCGAGGGCTGGAAATACTAGAAATTACGATACGAGGGCTACAGCACCCCCAGTCGACCATGGGGTTGCTCCTGGCACAACTGCTCCATCTGCACCTTTACCCCCACCCCCAGGACTTGGAGGACCACCACCCGGGCTCGGGCTTAGTTCTAACACCCCTAGAAAGCGAACTTTTTCTGAAATGGAGCCACCACCTGTTGTTCTGAAGCAATACCCATGGCTCAAACCAAATAGTGCCACGGATCATTCGAATAGTCTTTACACATCTGTTTGGTAAGATTATACACCCTTCGTCGAGCTGCTTCTCGTCATTAACTTTCGTATATGGCTGCATTTTAGGCTGCACAAAGAAATTATTGACTTCCATGATTACATCAAGCCCCAACAATATGAACATATTGTTCGTCACGATCTCGTGCGCCGACTTAGGGAGCTCATCCAATCACGTTTTGATGACGCTGATATACAGGCTTTTGGATCTTTTGCTGCTGAGATATATCTCCCGACTTCCGACATGGATATCGTTCTGCTTTCCCGACAGTATCTGGAAACATCGAGGCCTAAATATGACTCTGGAAATGAGATCAGAAAGCTCGCTAGGATACTACGAAATTCGGACCTTCCCCAGTCAGGGACGCTCGTTCCTATCCTTTCTGCAAAGGTTCCCATTATCAAGTATAAAGATCGGCTAACAGGTCTGAGTGTCGATATATCGTTCGAAAACCCCAGTGGCTTAATCGCAATTCGTACTTTTAATCAATGGAGAGAGGTTTTCCCGGAAATGCCGAAGCTAGCGCTGTTGTTGAAACAATTCTTGGCTATCCGAGGGATCAATGAACCCTTCAACGGCGGTCTTGGGTCATTTTCTCTCATTTGCATGATTGTCAGCATGCTGCAGCTAATGCCTGAAGCCTCCTCCGGGAACTGGCATGAAGGAGAAAACGTCGCATTGGGTCGTGCTCTCATGGAGTTTCTGGATCTTTATGGATCTAAGTTTAACACTGAGACTACCGGTATTAAGGTTCGACAGCCAGGGTACTTCAAAAAGTCTAAGAGACGTGAATTCTTCAATCCGGGTAAACCCTACCTTTTAGCCATCGAAGACCCCAATGACCCTACGAACAATATCTCGAAGGCCTCCTATAGAATCCTTGACATCCAAAAGCAGTTTCACGAAACCTACCACCGGCTCAGCAGCCGAATGAATGAGTTGCACGATATGCCATTTGACCTTAGGAAATACGAGAGTATCCTTGCACCTGTGGTGGGAAAGTTTGACTACACCCCGATAATCAAGCAAAGGCAAATTATGCAACAGGTTTTCTTGAACCGCAACTTGGGGACCCCCGAGGAGCTAAAGAGACTAGGTGGATTAACATCGCCTCATGGAGAAGAATTAGCGCCACCAGCTCTGTCCTGGGGCGGTGGCTTAACGTCTACGGGTAATGGACCTAATGCAGGGCCTTCGGGGAAGGCCTTGAAGAAACAAAGGCGCGCAGCAAAGGTTAAAAGCCGGTCAGACCAGCCCGATGCCTCATCAAATGCCCCTGCCGGTATATCAAGCAAGAAGAAAAAGGATAAGAAAGAAAAGAAAGGGAAGAAGCAAGGCAAACAGGCAGCCTGATTTTTCCGAATATGAATGGACTCCTCTACTACATTATTGGCCCAGCCTTTCCTAGTTTTCTAACATTCCATCGCATTCTAGCCCTTGTAATAATTTCTCATTGTAAAATATTAAGATACTCTCCAAGCAATACAGGAGCTTCAAGGGCATACTTTCTGAACCATCGAGGCTATCAATATCACAAATGGAACTCTTTTCGTGCCATTAAGGCTCTAGAGACCAACTCAAGTATTGTCAATAATACGCTAATAATTGCAGTGGCAGATAAACAGCGCTAGAATCTTCATCCTCCCCCCGTCCGGGGCTTCCAGAAAACTTTCGTATACCAGGAAATACAGTTATAAACTGGAATTTAGAATGACGCGAATGGACGTTTATCTGGTAAAACTCTTTCTCTGGATGTGTGTCGATATCCCGTGGCAACTTGTCCCAATTGTCCCGTGAGAACCCGTATTGAATTTCAAACGGCAACTTGTGGAGCTCCGTTGCAAGCTTCTCAGCGTAGTCTGCGATCCTTCTTAGACGCTCCATTTCCCTCATTTCCTGGTTTTTGACCCAGAGTACTCTGGTATCCCTAAACAGTTCCTTAGACTTCTGCTCAATCATACAGGCATCAGGCGAACGCGCAGGCAATGCGGAACGAAGCTCTTGGATTGTTCTATTGCGCCAACGGCTGCGAACGGCACTATCTCCAGTAAACGCCATCTGGATGGTAGAGAATGCGTCCCGTAGTTGACGATTATGGCGGAAGACCGGGTCCATAATAATATTCTCTACCAAATAGAAGGATATATACTTCTGCGCAATGGCTCGGAGAACCTTTCGATTTTTCCCGCCCTTCAAATGTTTCTGCCATTCTGGGCCTTCAACATTCAGAACATCTCTTATCTTGGCTGGGACTTTTGATGGCGAGAACGGAGATGTGAACCTAGATTGGAGAAATTCGCGGACGAAATCTCGAATCATTTTGTTGAGATTTGCAAAGCCATTTTCGAAGAAAACGTCATCTTTGACCATGGCCGTTTCCAAGCTACTCGGCCCTTCTGTTCCCATTCTAGAACAAAGTTCATCTACTTGTGCTCGAAGTGTAATATTTTCTTCTTCTAGGATCGCGTTTTCCTTCTCCAGCTCAGAAATGCGGTTTTGCGATGCATTTGGGGACAGAGGCTTTGGAACGTTCTGATAATCCAGTTGCTGGTGCATGCCCTCAGAATCTTGATTCATATGCCGGTGCCTTGAGCGCTGTGTATAATCAACAGTGTGAGATTCTGCAGTTATAGCTGTATCACTGTTCTGGGCTTCAGCAGTTGGTCGAGACTGGCTTGAAAATCCGTATCGGACAGGATTTCTTCTTCTCAACTTTCGCGAGGTAAAGGTAGCAGAAGGAGTGATCGATAGTTCTCCCGTGTCAAGGTCATCTTTCACTCTTGGCGGAGAGATTCGATCTTTGACTTTCAAAGTAACTCTCACTTGACGGCTCTCAGAGCGCGAGGGTCTCGACGAATACGTCTGCTGTGGCGTTGGCGCTGCACTAACAGACCTATACGATCGACGAGACTTGAAAGTTTTCACGATCTTTCTATCGCCCCTTTGAAGGGTCTTCCTATGCGTCGAGGCAGGTCTAGATAGCTGGTCAGTAATTTGTATGCATATGTCATCGATCGTAGACCCGTATAGCTTATAGTAGGCCTCCAGTACCGCGGTACTGTTGAGCTCGCACGCACCTCTTACTTACTAAGTAAGTAAAGGTATATTAAGCACGACTATGTACCAACTCTAGCAATAGATATGATTAATTTATACTTACAGCGTTTCAACAAACACCCTGCCTTCGCCAGATACATTGCTCGACACATCCTCGGCCTCGTTAGGATCTGGTTCGTAGGAACTGGTACTGCCTGATCCTGTTCTACGTCGCTTTGCGGGGGGCAGCGGCAGCGGCAGAGGCAGAGGTAGAGGCATCTCAGCCGGCAAGATCTCTAGATCTGTAGTTTCTATATCCATTTGGAGTAATTATTCGGGATATATTGTTAGCCTTAATGGTCTTGTAGTCTTTACCATTGAACGGCCTGAGCTCGAATGGAGTGGGTTTATCGGTTTAGCTTAGCCAGACCAGGCCATGGGTCGTATGTATAAATTCCCTAGTTAAGTAGTACTTAAGCTTAAGTAGAAGTACTTTTATTCTAACCGTACTGGTTAAGATATTTAGTGGTGTAAGAGGTAAGAGGTAAGAGGTGTGAGTAAATAAGTACTTGCAAACTTGGTTACTTGTAGACAGTTTCTCTTCCCCGTTTAGAGCGGTTGCTAGGGGTTAAATTTAACGTTGTGCCCGGGTATATATACTTCAGTCTGGCATGAATGCATGTGTGAATCATGCATGTCACCGTGCTCGCAATTCTTTCAGAACGGAAGTTAACTCTGTCGGCACGCATATGTAGTGTACATGTCAGTACTTAAGTACATGCCGGGGGCCGTGGTTTAGCGTATCCTCAATCGAAGTTCAGTTCAGTGCCCGAATTTCTGCACCAGGGACAACACGTATATTATTGCATCCATGGCGCACAAGTGAATTGGCCATTTGGAGACCAGGATTGAAATTAGTTTAATTAAGCCGGAGCTATTTCAACTGCAGTTAACTGTTATATAATACGGTTTCGATCGGCCGGGGACATCAGGTCAGATAACCTAAGTACTTAAGTAAGTACTTACGTTACGTGCCCAGGTATATACCCGTCTAAATTTTCCTTTGTTGCCAGACTGCAGACTAATCTCTGCCCCACTTTGTATATATATTGTCCAATACTAGTAGATATACGCAAGTACCTTATATACTTCTTAAGTACTCTGAATTGCTTGGGTACTTGGAACCCTTGGGTTAGCACGAACTTACATTATTAGGCTGCCTCGAGGTTATCACTTTTATATCGCCCTCATAATACTACATGCTTAAGTACTTAAGTACTAAGTACTTACTTAGTTTCACCATTGATACGCGAAGGCCAAAGATAACACAGAAAGCTAAGAGCCCGGCTATCGATATCAACGACACCATAGATTCATATTTCGGCGCTTCAATTGATTGAATCGATCCTTTCTTTGATCAAGCAGAAGAGGGAAAAGAAGACGAAGAATTAAGAAGAGACCACAAATCCAATTGATCAAATGCCACGTTCACAACAGAAGCGCAAGAGGACAGAAGCGCCCCCAGCTCCAAATATTGATAGGGAACGAACAGTCGTCCCAGATGTGCCACCGACCAAAAAGGCGCGTTTGAGGAACCCCGAGATAATTATTGGAATAGATTGGGGGACTACATGGACTGGGGTTGCTTGGGTATGCCCTCCAGTTATTAGCCACCCAGACTGTTGTTTCCCCAGAATATTACATGCATACTACATATGGACTTGGGCTAGAGCTACCCACATACCAAGAGCCTTCGACTCACCTATACGATTCCTTAGACGCTGATAACAGAAAAAATCCAAAATTCAAACGAAGATGCCAAAATCAACGTCATACAACAATGGCCTGCAGGTTAGTACCATAGCCATGAAGGGGGGATATATACAGTTCTGCTTAGATAACTTTCTGTTTCGTAACTTCTATTTCAGGCTCTAGAACTTCAGATAAAGTCCCGACAGAGTTTGTATACACTGGAGATGGAAGCTGGGAAAACTTGAAATGGGGGTTCCAAGCTCAAGCTCCGGACTTTTCGTCTAGAGTCATTCGCTGGACAAAATTACTTCTCGACTCTGACTACACAAACCTTGTACCCGAAGCTCAAGAGGCTTCCAAAAAGATCCCGCATAATAAGGCAGTTACCGAACTTGTCACAGACTATCTTTCTGCACTCAGAGCTCATATTACAGAAACATTGACGGCTGTATATGGTCCAACTTTCTTGAAGAGATCAAAACTCAAGTATATACTTACGGTACCTGCGGTATGGAACATTGGATTGGCTCTTTTAATCTGTCCGAATTGAAATGTATACGTCCGTGCTAAGCTTTGATCCAATGGTTTTAGATATGGTCTGAGAAGGCCAAGGAAACTCATCTGGAGGCGGCAGGAAAGGCTGGCTACGGCAACAAAGAGGAATTAGGCCTTATAAGTGAGCCTCAAGCTGCTGCAATAGCTGCCTTCCGGAGTTTGGGCCAAGGGCCACTTCGTGTGAGCAAATCTTCCTTGCAAAGGGTTCAGAATATCCCAGAAAAAAAAAATCACAATCCAAAATTTAACTGAAGTTGATCATTTATAGCGATATGATTGTTTTACGGTTGTCGACTGTGGTGGGGGCACTGTTGTAAGTCTCCTCCGGCGATAGATTTACTTAACGAGCCGTAGATTTCCATCTATAGGCATCGAAGCTATAAACGTTCTAACGGAAGCCATAAACATAGGATTTGATATCCTACAAGATCATGAATTTTCGTCCCTGCCTTGAATTTCGAGAGATCACAGGTGGCCAAGGAGGGTAATGCCAACTATAAGCTGATATTATTGTAATCGAAACAATCGACAGGAAAGAATGCTGAACATAAACTATGGGAACAGGGGTTGCGGCTCGATTTTCATAAACAAAGCATTTGAAACATATGTGATAAAAAAGTTTGGTTCTAAAAAGTAAGATCCAAGAGGCTTCATGACTGGAGTATAGTTTCGAGGCGTCTTGACTAATATATCAATATAGTTACGAATCAATGCCTCAAAAATCGAAGGCGAGGATGATGGGGGATTTCGAACTAGCCAAGCAGTCGTTTTCGGATGATGACAACGAAGAAAAGTTTTATGTCACTGCTATCGGCCTCCCGCGGAAATATAAGGGTGCCACTAGGGTTGACGAGGAAGGCTATTTGACCCTCACTAGGTATGATTTGAATGCTTGATAGCTATCTGCTTTATTTTCTCTATCATCCAAGCTAGCTTCATATCTTTTACTCATGTGAGTGTGTAATTTTACGTCTGTATAGGGATGACATGAAAAATATATTTGATCCAACAATCGACTCTATTGTTGCGCTGATTAGTGCCCAAATCAGGTCTGCTGCTGTTTCGTTACAGCGAGTGAAGAGTAGGCCCCCTTGATTTGCTAGCGTTTAGTTGTCGTAATTCGGTGTATTCTGAATTAAGGATTTAGTGATTCTTCTTGTGGGTGGGTTTGGAGGCTCTCCATACCTTCGTCGCAGGGTGCAAGAGTGGGTCGATAAAGAGGAATACGTTATTGAAGTTGCACAGCCGCCCGACGCGTAAGTCTCCTATCCTTGCAAATAATCTAGAGTTCAGGCTAAAGCAATACTCTGATTGAAGATGGACTTCTATAGCGCGGGGAGCAGTAATGCATGGTATCGAAAGCCATATTATAAAGGATCGTATTGCCAGAATTAGCTACGGTGTTTGCGTAGACATAAGATTTAATGAAGCAATACACCCTAAATGTAATGTAGAGTAAGTGACGAACTCCAGGGCTAATGAATTTTGGTTTGCGCTGCAGTACTAAATAGAACCTTATAGCAATTACTATGACGAATACGATGGAATATTGCGAGTGAGAGATCGAATGGAATGGTTTATCAAGAAGGTTGGGAACGTCCATTGTTTGCCTGTCTTACAGGCCGTCAATTGGAGCAGAATATCTTCAAAAGTGGGGCTAATACTGATCTCGACGATCTAGGGAGTTCGGATCAATGGAATTAAAAGCGTTTTCAGGGTCACATACTGTCAGCATTTGGAGACGGAGGAGTTTGCTGACCCTGGTGATCTAAAAATTACGGATACATTATACGCTTACGATGGGGATGATACGCCTACCAAGCCTTCTACCTCTGGTAAGATACTCGCAAGAATTTTGAAGCAATTCAACATATGTTAGAGATATATATCAGCGGCCGATTAATTAAGTCGGACTGACTTTTTCATTCGGTCATTTAGGAGTGCGTCCACTTTGTGACCTTCAAACGGACTTGAACTCTATCCCGAAAGAGAAGTGGAAGGTTAGGAACAAAACTGATGGAACAAGCTACTACATGATTGAGTTTGATTTTGTTATGGAGGTAGAGGGTGAAAAATTGCTCTTTGGGTTAGAAATCGACGGAGTGAGGTACTCAGGGGTGTCTGCAACCTTTCATTAGGGTCTTTAACGCGATAACGCCGGGGACTGACCTAAAAGTGAAAAACTTGAAGGGAAAATGATATAGATCTTTAAATCATAGACCTTATTTAGTCTACCTATATTACGTATTGGTTGATACTGAGTTAATAGGTAGCTACTTAAAGTAAGTACTAGCTACGAGACCAGTACTAGCTTAATGAGTCGGTCTGGAACTCCTATGTGGTATTTTCGTAGTGTTGTATTTATGGATTTGTGTTGACTATGTTGGATTTTTATGACTGTTATTGTTCCATCACGTGATCCTAATTATTCAGGCATATTGTTCGGCGATCCTACCAATCTGTCAGACCCTCAACTCAAGTCGAGCCAAGTCAACTCAACCCATCGCTGTTTGCTTCAGGCCTTTATTTTGTTGCCGCCTTGCTGGCTTTCTCCAACTTTCTACCACGACATCTCTGCCTTACACATACAGAGCTGATATAAACACCACCATTCCATAGCCCTTATACCGGCCGGATGGCTTCCAAAACTGCATACAAGCGGGTATGAGATGCCCCTGGGGTGTCATTACTAACCAATACGAAGCTGGCTAACGTCTATTTACAGCTCACCAAGGAGTACAAGCATATCCAGGAGGAGCCTCCACCGTACATAACTGCGCACCCACTTGAGAGTAATATCTTAGAGTTAGTGGATAAACACGACATCTTCCCTTCTTGGCTTATCTATCGGGTGGCTAACAATATTGCAGATGGGTGTATCTTATCGATGGTCCACCCGACACTCCATATACTGGTGGACAGTACTGGGGCACACTCGTGTTCCCTCCTGATTATCCGTTCAAACCACCGGCGATCCGGATGATGACGCCTTCTGGACGATTCCAGACATCGACAAGGCTGTGTCTTTCGATATCGGACTTCCACCCGAAATCCTTTAACCCAGCCTGGGAAGTCTCCACTATTCTCACTGGCCTTCTATCTTTCATGACGTCGGAAGAAATGACAACGGGGTCGATATCTGCAACTCCTGCACAGCGAAAACAACTAGCTGCGATGTCGCGATGGTGGAATTCGACAGGTGGCGGCACAAGTACAGGTGGCGGTGGCAAGATAGGGTTTGGTGATGGGGGTGCCCGTTTCCGGACAGATTGGCCGGAGGTTGATAGAGATAACTGGCAGTGGATGAGAGACCATAAAATCAATCCTCAGAATGGTCGGGTCATCGCTGCTAGCACCCCTATACACACGAAATCGGAAGCCACAGATATGAAAGAAGAGCAGGTTGCTGAGCGAATAGCAGTTGCGGAAAGGGCAAGTCAGAACTGGTTCAGTAGAAATAAAATAATGATTGCGACGGCCGTCATCGTTGCTTGGGTTGCCATTGGTAGAGTCTTCCAGCACGACGTTACCGCATCGTGAGGTTCCTGGCTGACTGGACGCTTCCAGCATTGGTTATATTCTGCCGAGACTAGCGCCTCGTTTATCTTCACTCTTATTTTTCTCTTGCATCATCCTGTTTTTATGATTATATTTCCTGCTTCCACCTTACCCGCAAAGGCTAGCGTGCCTTTCACACCTGTGTTTTATTTCCGATTTATGTATTCTATTCGAGAGGGAAGTCAGGCGTCAGAGAAGAGCATGGGAATTACGAATTGTGTTTGCTTACTTTCTGGTTATAGCATTTTCGTGGAAGTTTGGGTTTGCTGCTTATCAGCGATATCATTTTATAGAAATTACTCTCCTTCTCCTTCCGTGGATGAGAACGGTCCTGTAACTTTTCTATGCTACGGTAGTTGGTAACATTACAAGAAACAATGCATATAAGCATGACTGGTGAGAGACTTGAAATACGAGCTGTACATCTAGTCATACCTAATATTTCTAAAGTCGGAGCAGGATTATTTCTCATCGAAATTTAAGTGTTAGCAAGGCTCGCGCGTATGCATGCGCATGCAAGTTTGCTAACGGAGAGAACCAGCCACGCCCGTTATCCGCCCCCTCACCTCCCGGGCCTGTAATGCTTGTCGATGCTTGACCGGAGATTGAGCTAGGGCCATAGCGCATGGATGAGCCCGCCGTGACCAATAGATGAATCGGTTATTAGACTTTGTATAGTCGGTATTATGTATATTGCAGGCTTATAAATTCACGAAGTCCTTCAATTGATCAACATGGAGCTGCCACTTCAACAAGAACGCTGTCTTGAAGATGTCAAAACGGAAGAAGCCTGGCCAATAAGCTTATAGTATTACTTTCCTTGCAATACCGGTTTTTAGTTTAGAGGTGCGGTCCTGAACCTCATTTCGCTTTTTCTTGTTCCTGCATGAACGAAGGAAGCTTGAACCCGGACAAACAAACCATGGATACGTCACAACAACAGGCTTGTTCATGGAGATCATTTTCTTGGGAGGCTTGTGGGTGCTGGAAATCTAGATGTACATACATACATGTGGCGAATTTCGGATATTTCGATATTTCATGCGTCGGGAAAGCCACCCGGCCTTGACTTAGAGTGACCACAACTTCAGTGTGGTTCGCCCTGGGCTGTTATAACAATCAGTACGCATCGAGGGGGGTTTAGCATCACCGCATTGCATGCCGGGGGCCTTTTAATTTTGCTGGGCCTGAAGTCTTGATTCGACAAACGAATCGAATGCTTGCGAATTATATAAATTTTTTTCTGGCTGCTTTCGTATGCACTTTGCTCGTTATTTTCGGTGAGCGCCGCTGTGCTAATTCTCGGAGTTCAAGACCGAAAGTTCTACGTATTGATTAGATTGGGATACTAGTCGTATTCGGCGAAAAAACTATAGAACGCCGTCGGGCCTAACTGAAAGAAAATTAATTTCGCGCCCAAGAAAGAGAATTTCGACTACAATACACAGTACATCGATGCAGTGTGATCGTCAGTATATACCTGCGACGCATGGGAGTTTAACACATTGTTGGTTAATTGGTTGAGTTGGGAAGAAACCCCCAGGGTTGTCGGATCGGATCAATTAAATTGATCTGTTTCTGCGGGTCTACTTAGGATATTTCAAAAGCAGCGCCGATGTGAATCTACGGCTTCGGGACCGATCTCAATAATTTGCGGCATTTATAGGCTGAGTCTCCGGTTCCTTAGACCCAATTGTTAAGATTGCAGAAGCTGGGGTATCCTGTTGGTAAATTTTCATTCCGGTGTTTTGTTGCAATATTGGCGATAATCGAACAATACATACATAACCCAAGTCGTGATAGGAAACATGTTCCCTCACAAGTTGTGTCAGAGTGCTGTCTTACCATGGCTGCAGTACCTGAAGCTCAAAGGATGTTGGGACAATCGGGTTACATATCTTTGACATGGACTCCGTATTCCGAGATGTCATGATTATCGAGCTGGGTTCTTTTATAGATGCCGAGCGATCGATTTGGAAGGAGACACTGAAAAGATTGGTGCGCCACGACGAATGAGCACGCAAAAGTGGCTATCGTAATGTCCCTTCCAAGCGATGCTGCTGTCGTCACCTCTGTGACTGGTCCATTGCATTTTCTTTTGATTTTGGCTTTGATGCAGTGTCCCGTAGGTCCGGCCCAAACCCCTTAGTTTCATCTTGATTGACAAAAGTCAGCCAACGCTAATTGTCCCGGTTCTTGAGACTTGGCTGCATCGTCGAGATTATGAATATCGAACGGTACTACGATAATTAGCTTCAGGTCGTACAGCAGGTAAGATGGCAAAACATCAATTTTATGCAGATTTGATGGTCGATGGGACATCTCTTTAGCGACCTCGTGAAAAAGGTCGTGATAGGGCATCTGGGACAAACCAAAAAATAGAAGCAAAGAACGGGAAGTCAAAAGCGCAAAAGAGAAAAACAGCAGGGAAGAAAGTGTGCCTGGCAGGGATTATGGACCGGGGACTAGAAGGGTTTTCTACTGGCGCTGGCCCGGTGAGGAATGAGAACATGAGGCCAGCTTAAGCGATCATTTCCTGACCTGAAGCCAACCAGAGGCCCCTTTTAATGGCTGGCCAGCACCGGTGACAGGTATTGTGCCAGTCCCGGATTTAGGGGAGTTCCCTATTTGCATTCAGGTCGAGGGGACTTTTCGATCGCATTTTCGCCGATTTGTTCAGTGACTCTGGTGAAGATATCCAATAATTGATACTGATTGTGTGATCGTGCGCCACAAGCTCGACTCTATAGATCAGGGAAAGAGGGGTACTGGCTCATACGAACACGAGATGTTAATGACCGAGCCGTTTCTTCGTCTTCGACAAAATCAAGCTTGCATGGTCCAGACTGACAATATTGGTGGGGATAAGCTCAGGACTCGAAAAGCTTTCCAAATTGTTCATGGATTGTATCAGCGGCTAGTGGCATGCTTTACCAGAGAATCATGTCGGGTAGAGCTCGAGGTCATTATTTCAACCGAGATTCGACGACTGCCATGAAGCGCCCTCATTGAGAGATTTTTGAATTCGTCGTCAAGTCGGACTGCCATGTTATGGAAAGAATGAACTCACCCACCGAATGGCAGTGTTATCAATTATCATGATTTGGAAAGATGATTTTTTCTTTCAGAGCAATTGCGAAATTTCATGACCATGCAGAGAAACCGCGAGACAGCCTTCAAGCGTTGGAATTTCTTCCATGTCCGTTTTCATCGTCGCGGGCGTGGAGAGTCAAGGCAAAAGAAATGAACAAGAATCCCTGCGTGTTTCCTTCGAACGGATGGACTTCCTTGAACATGGGCTAGACTGGTGGGTTCGGGGGCAGGAGATCAGTCTGTCAGTGTCCAAAAAGAACAGCCCTGAATGGCTAACGGCCACTGGGTGGATTCGATCAATGCTCCACTCAGGTGGAGAGGAAGTTGTTTCTTTTCCTGCAGAGCGCGCATGGGTCGTTCTTTTTCCCCATCCATTTGCTGTGCCTGAGCCGTTCCTGCGGCTTGTGGATTTAATTTCAAACCAGGCCAATATCAAAGCTCATGAGAAAGAAGAGTGTCTGAGAACAAACCAGCCTTAATATCCGTCCCTCCCGCTTTTGCCTTTTGTTCCAAGCATCTTAACATCTCTTTGGAGAAGATACGTAGAAGGAAGCCCCGACACTTCTTCGACCTCTATTGTTCCTCTCACGCTCTTAGCGTAGCCACTCATTAGGCCTGTTGTTTATTTGCGGCTCATTCAAGAACTCACCGACATTCGTTTTCAAGGTCGCCCTATTCGTGTTTAGCTTGTCGAAATAGTAGAAAGAGGAATCTGGATAAGAGGATTCAAACCTGGTTCCGGTCCTAGCTGAAGTTGCGATACTATCATTGCCAGGTGTGGACGAAGAGAGTGGGAACATATCCGGATACTCAGGTACTAAGTATCGACTGGATTGTGCATTGTGGGAGAAAAAGGAGATATCGCAGGTGGCGGTCGACGTTGTTGCACCGAGGCTCAGGTTCAGGTCAACGACACGCTCTGAATTTCCAACGCACACAACTCGAAACACTCCCCTTACAATCTGACAGCGCTCTGCTCCTCTTCGTCCTCTTCCTCCTCCTTTTATCTGGTCCACCACCATCGCCATCACCATCACTATCGACAGTTGAACAGTACCGTCTTAAAGAATCATAGCCTCGACGGCCATCGATTGAGACCATTGTCTACTTTCTTCTTATTTTCTCTCGCCCACATTATATCCATACTTTAAACCTCGTCTCGTCTCTTCTCGATTCTATCCCGCTGAGCGGTTAGGCCTTTAACAACCACCACATGTCTCCTTACTTCGCCTAAATTAATAAAAGTAATTGGTATGGCGGGGTTTTGGGTAATCTACTTATTTCCACAGATCCGAACTGACTGGGTCAAATAGAAATCCTTCGTCTGGGTCCATCAACCCTAACTACAAATTATATACCCTCTTTAGCAAAACATTCAAGATGCATCGACTGCTTACGAAGAAACACCGGGACGATGAGCAGCCCAAAGCTCAAAATAAACTTCGCTCTTTTAAGCGTAACAAGAGTCAGCCTCCACCAGCTTCCCGACCTCAAGTTGACCTCACACAGGCCCTCCCACCTACTGATGACTTTCGAATATCCTTGATGATGCCCAATTTGGAAAAACGATTCAGTGTTCTCCGAGAAGGCGAAGAACAAGAAGGCGTGGGTGCCATCGGAATGGGCTCTGGAGCACTCGCTTCTGGAACTCTCTTCAAGGATGACAAGGATGGCGAATTCGCCAAACCAACTGTAGCAGGCTTAACAGATATAACCGAAGTTGCATCAATTAGAAGTGGGTCAAGGGCCGAGGGTTCATTTGATTTACCTGGGAGAGCTGCTCAAACGGAAGACTACTCGGGTAGCATTATGGATAGGCCGAGACAGGGGGAAGGTAATGTTTTGTTTGGTGGCAGGCAGAAAGTGTTTCGAGTCAATACAGTCGCGGCAGGTTTAGATGATGTCGAGGATTCTCCTCTTTCCCCAATTGGACGAGGTAGGATTGGAGGACGGGCTTTATATACTGATGACCTACCAGCACAGGGTGGACTTCGCAAAGGTTCAACTGTCGACCGAGAGCCTCTCCGCAGCCAAAGCCCACCCCCTTCAAACTACAACCTTGATCGGAACACACAGTCTTCCACAAATTCAGGGCCCAGTTCGCTTACTAGATCCTCAACCACAGCGACATCAACTTCTTCGAACTCTCGTAATTTTGCACCGAATACTTTCGTTAACGCAATGGCTTCCACCACATCAAGCAAGCCCAGAAAGTTAATTTACGAGCAAGCCCTGGACCGGGACAATAGCGAAAGGGAACAAAATATGCTAGAGACCCATCTCGAAAACCACAAGTTAGCCATCATGGCTCAAAAGAGGGCCGGTTCGACAAGCCCTCATCCTTACTCAGAAGAAGACGAGAGAAGGAGAGCCATGTCACCACCAATGCGTTCTTTTGCGAGACCATTCTCGCCGCCTCACCATGAGGATCCAGAGCCACGCGACAGACTCGACATTTCCCAAAACAACTCTAAACCTCAAATCCCTAGTTTGAGAACATCAGAATCGTCACCAGCTCTGATAACCTCGAAGAGCCACGTGAACGATGTCCCATTCTCTTTTGGATTCGAACAGAACCATGACTCTCCGAAGACAATATCTCCTAGATTGGAAACAGCTGTGAACAATCATGGATTACCAACTCCACGACCAGAAAGTGATGAATATCACGATAGCCAACTTCCCATCACAGCCACAGGCCCAACTCCGTCCCCTTCACCTCTCACCGAAAAATATTCAGCCAGGCCAAACATATCCCGTGATTCTGAATTCGGGCTCGATGGAATTAAGTCTGCCTCAAGACGATCCTCGTTATCTGAACTATCACAACGACCCCAGCAAGGACCGCAGACTACTTTTTATGAGGCTTCAGATAGCGAGAGAGAGATTAATGATGGTGCATCCTCTGTTTATGATGATGATGAAGAAGACCCATATATACCTTTTGAGCAACCCCTTGCGGACCACATTCCGATTTCTTCGCCTCCATATAAGTCTCAAAGGCATATTGTTCCAGCGTTCCCTTCGGAAAAACAAATGCTAAATCCTCACAGCCTTTCTCCAACCCAAACATCCCAGGATACAACCCCTTTACACGATAGCGATTCACCAACTCTCCCTCCAAACGCTGGGCTGAGTAATATGATTCGGCAGCATCTGCGATCTGATAGTGGAATATCTTCGATTTATGCACCCTCGATGCATGGGAAAATTTCAGAACCACATCCAGAACCCCCATCCCTAGCACAGGCCCTAGCTACCTGGAACCAGGACCAATATCCGGATTACGACGAAGAGGCGCCTTTCCAACCAGACGCCCCCCAAGTCGAAGTTCATGAGCCCAAACCCAAGTTATCTCTAGCAGATCTCAAAAAGAAAGAGGTCGGGGAGAACAAACTCCAAGTAGAAAAGCCGACAGCTACATTGAAGAGCATTCCTATGGAGAGAAACCGCTCTGATAACACTCTATCTACCGGCGATGATGACACGGACGAATGGCGAACACAACTCGAGGAAAAGAAGAAGATGTTGCAGCAACGTTTGCAAGAACACAGCGGTCGAAATTCTCCTGCTCCCGGCTTTGCTGATAGCACAGAGGATCTCCCAAAGAACTCTATTCTTAAGCCAGGCATGCTAGGGAATATGCTTAAAGGCAAGAGCTCACCAGGATCAACACCTGGAAAAGAAGAGTCCAAGGCACTGAAAATGCTTGGTATATCTCCTTTACTCAACCAATCAAAGGAGTCTTTTGGGCGCAGGGACGATGAAGAGGATATCACATTAGATCGGTCGGAAGAAAGGTTGCGTCCTATGCAAAGTCGTCCTGATATACACCAACCACACCCCGACGCGCGTTCCCGCGGCCCTGGCTCGATGCCTGGACAGAGGCCTCACCATCCATATGGCCAAGGTTCTCCAGGCCCTGGCCGTTCTTATCCTCCACACCATGGCCCTGGCCCCCATATCCAACCTCATACAAACGGCCCTCGCACCTTTTTGCCTATGACCGCTTCACCCCAAAATGGCCCTAGGAAGGGACCGGGCCATATTCCAATCGAAGCTGGCATGCCACCAACGTCTAACATGCATCGCGACTTTGTCGAACAGGGTCGCGGTGGACAGCGACACGGACCTGGGATGCCACATCATATGCAACACCGCAGCCCGCCCCCAAGCCGCGGATATGAGCCAATGGGCCGGTCTGAATTCCGCCCACCTCATGACCGCCAGGACGGGAGAGGCCCACAATCTCAGCAAGGTAGCCGCCCAAGGACGCGCTCCAACGCTCAACCGCCACCCAACGACTTTATGCATAAGTCACCTCCACAGTCCAAGGGTTCAATGCGCCAGAGGCCATCCGAGGAGGATCTGCGTGGGCGACAAAGAGGGCCACCTCCTAGAATGCCGGGTGTTAATGACACGAATGGTGTCATGACAACCGTTACGACCGGAACAGCCCCTTTGCCGCTCAACATTGACAAGAAGCCACAGGCAAACAAAGTGAAACAGCTCGATCCTGTGCAGCAAAGAGAGCCAGCGAGAACAACCGAAAGCAAGGCTTTTGAACCTATGGCTCGCGAGCGACGGCCAGGAAACCTGACTATCCCCTCCACCGAGGTCGTCTCACAATCTAGATTCTCTACAGAGGACTCTCCGCAAGGTTCTAGCTTCGTTGGACGTTTCCGCAGCAACAGCAAATCTCACAAGATTACTAGCATCGCAATGTTTGAGCAGGAGAACTCGAGTCAACCGAGTTTGCCATCTCCACCCAAGTTGCCTCAAACAGTGCCCTCGAGCATGTCGAAGCCCCCACTTACAGCTTCGTCTGGGGCCGCCCAAACTCTTGCGGAACTGACCGGATCTGATGGCACCAACCCTGCTTTTCAAAAGACTGGGGCTCCAGCTGCGACCGTGAGAGACGGGAAAAGGCCGAGGATTAGGAAGGCGGATATTAGTGAGCCAACTCTTCTCCATACGACATCGCAGATGCCGGTTTCCAACCTCATCGACGCTGGTAGCAAGGTCTACCACAGAGTCTTACCCCCAGGTCTGAGCGACTCACCTCAGATGAGGCAGCGATCTGGCTCCGATGAATCGGCTTCTAGGGTTCCCCGTGGAACCGCGATGCCCCTCCAGGGCCAACGTACAAGTGACCCAGATAGCGATAGAACCCGTGTTCTACGCAAAGCGGCTAGTGACGGTAGCAGCCTTCGCGATCGTGCAGCGAGTAGTAGCAGACACAGGCCCGCTATGCCATCCCCGATGCCTTATTTTGGAACAGATGGTCGCCCACTCAATGCGGCTCCTCATCCTTTCCCAAACAATGCTCCTGCTGGAATGATATAGACGCCCGAAAAATTGAATTCAATGACTACTAGAAAATATACATTGCCTAGCATGCTAACCTCTTACCTCCCTTCTCTTTCCAACGCTTTTTTTATTATATCCATTCCCAGCTTTAACTTTAACCTTTCAAAAATTTTTTTTTTTTCACAATTTCCTTTGTCAGCGTTTTTTTTTTTTTTAAGGGGTTCAACATCGGCGTCTAAGGGGAGTTAGCTCAACGGCATGAATTGTAGTTTTTCAATGATCCCAAGGATGCACGGGGTAAATTGAATGAAAATAAACCTGACATCCCCAAGTGAAGAGCAGTCTTTTTTCCCTTGTCTCTATCATACTATAATGTTTTTCTTCTTTATATACTTTTCCCTTACGAACAAATGGTAGTTCATTTGATAATTACCATGGCCATTGCAGCGCATGGCAGTGAACCTTTCCGAATTATTATTTTCGAAGTTCCTTTCCACCTTTTTAACGTCGACGTCTATTATGCTTTTTCATGTATATTCATAATCCGGGGAGCGTGGCGCCGAGTTTCCACTTCCTCTCTATTATTATTAGTATTATCTCCGTACTTTTGTTCCATTTAGGGCGACCAAATCGTAAACGTCGATGCTCAAACGTAGCATGGCTAATAAATAAAATAAAAACTCAACGTAAAAACGGAAGAAGAAAATGAGGAAGACGCGGCCATATTGGTAGGAGTATTGGAGCTTCCGTTAAACCATGGCAATTGCGATCACATATTCTCCGTCGTGTGATATCGACACCTGTCCGTTTCTAATCTTTTCGCCATTCCCATCTCTGATTGTCAACAAAGGCTCCCCGCGGGGCCCCTTCAGAATTTCAAAGTTCTTCCAGCCCATCCACTGCTCCTTTGTTGTTGGGATAAGGTTGGTTGAGGCTTTATAAGCAGCCTCTTTGGCCGCCCATCGTGTAGCAAGGAAGCGTATAGCTGGGTTTGATAGTGCAGATGAATAGTTTAGAGGTTCTGTGGATAATCTTTGGAACTCCGCGAGTTCGTTTGTAGTCAAAATCCGGCCTGTGAGCTTTGATGTAGGTCTTCGAGATAGGAGGGATATAAGACGAGGTAGATGGAGTATATCGACGCCGATGCCGTGGGCAAAGGCGCCATTCATTGCGTGGTGGTGGTGTTAGTGTGTTATTTTGTGAAGACTGGCAGGAATTTTGGGTTGGGTTGAAGTTTAAGATGAGATGAAACTTTACTTTTGTGGAACGATGTATGTGACTAGAGCTAGCCCGAGTTTGGACGATGCCGGATATATCAAGTAGCATTAATGATCGTCTCAGTTGATATCTTGATACCTTCCACACTATCGTACAGGTCCCATCGACGCATCGCTCAAATACCTAGGTAAGCAGTTATATAATGTACATTGACGATATAATACATTCAAGATGAAGAAATGCCAGCCTAAGCAGAAATTCCGTTCCACCCTCGCTTTGCTTTCTCCTTCTTTCTTTTGGCCTTTGCAGCTTCTCGCTTCTTTCTCTTCCACTGCCTATTCCAATCTCCTCTATTTTCATAGAAGACTTTCTCCCATACCTGGGCTATAGGCAATTGCACCTTCTCGCTTTCGGGGTCGTCTTCTTCTCGTGGCTGTTGTTTTGATTTTCGGGCTGGGGCTGGAGTTTTCGGCGCTGCTGCCTTCAGAGCTTCTCCAACGTCTTGATTATCTCCCTCATCATCAAATGTTTTCCTTTTCCCTGCCCAAGCAGTAACCCCACTTCCGGTTCCGGTCTTGGCTGTAGTCGGTGCCTCCACTGGAGCGGCAAAGCCCAAATCTTCACTGTCATCATCAAAGGTCTTCTTCTTCCCAGCCCATGCAGTGACACCACTTCCAGCGCCAGTCTTGGCCTTGGTTTGGTGATCAATAACAGGGGTAATCGCATTTAAGCCGTTCTCATCATCATCAAAGGTCTTTTTCTTGCCGGCCCAACCAACAACCCCGCTTCCTGCTCCCATCCTAGCCTTTGGCGCCACGAGAGCAGGGGCGTCAACCATATCAAAGTCATCGGCATCGCCGAAGGTTTTCTTCTTCCCAGCCCAGCCAACAATTTTGCTTCCGGAGCCGGTCTTAGGTTGCTCGATCTCATTCGACGTGAATTTATCTATTTGTTTCGAAGCACCTACGGGCTGTCGGGCTATCAGAGGGGCCTTCATCTGTTCTTCGGGCTCTGTCATTTCGATATCTGCATTATTAGCACTATCTGTCTCCTGTAAAGCAGGAGCTTGCTTTTCAGGTAGCTCCCCAGTTGTCAAAACTTTGGGCAACTTCACTGAGCCCCAGATGGATATCGCCAATAGATTTTCGTCATATGCGTGCGGAAACAACAGCCTCACACCAGTAACAGGTTTCCGCGGGGCGCCTTTCTTATCAGCTATGATGGTTTGAAAGTAATCCCGTTGAATGGAGATTTCGAAGCCTCTAGGGGAAGGTAGGAAGTCCTTAAAACGAGGGGCGACAGCTGTATCCGGTGTTGGCGCCCCCGAACGATATCGTTCCGCTTGAGGAGTAATAGGAGTATAGAGAATGCTATCGTCGAAGCGAGTTGTTGAAGTTTGGTCATCTCCTACCTCGCCATCTGCTTCCTCCTTTTTCTCGTCGCTCTCATTGAGGTCGCCTCCGAAGAATTTAAATTGGCTTGTTGTTTCAATATCTAAGAACAATTTTGGTTTGAAAATATTTGTAAGGTTTGCGAAGTTTGAGGATGGTTGTTTGGGAGTTGATTCAGTCTCCAATGTAGGCTTCATCTCATGCACCCCCGTTGACTCCACTTCGGATTCGGATTCGGATTCGGATTCGGATTCAGAACTTGAGCCTTGGTTCGAGATGGATTCGGGTGAACTGGGCCCTAAAGCCTCTGGCGAAATCTCGTCCACACTTTCAGAGCTTGAACCAACTTTTCGTGACGACAGCTTTATAGAGTTGTCTACGCTTTCGTTCTCGCTGTCGCTTTCTGCATCATCCTCACTTTCGCTGGAACTAGAGGCGGAACTTGAGGCGGCTGCGGAATTCGAGTTTGTTAAAGGGGCTTCGGATCCCTCGGCTGAGTTGTGAGATTCCTTTTGGCTGTCATCGTTTTCGCTCGATGAGGAGCTTTGTTCCTCCCTAACTTGCTTCGGAGGCTCTTCTTGAATACTCAACTTCGTTCGTTTCACAGGCGCCCTCTCGATAACCTCCCCAGCATCATTAACCCATCCGATGCCTTCCACAAACTCTGCACTTCTCTCGACAGAATCCGTCGGTAGGCTGCTCATCTTAAGAAAAGATGGAAACTTCGTAGAATTCTTGAATTCCTTCACAACTACTTGATTTTTCACCGCCCTGCCCTGAGACTTTTTCTTGCTCGATTTATCGTCCCCCTGGTCCGTTTTTTTGACCTCAGATGCTATAACCGGGGGCAGAACCGTCTTGAAAAGACATTCAGAGGTACCCGCCAAAGGTTTATTCTTGCCTTTCCCGGCTTTTAGAGTGCCATCTTTTGTCCACCCACGCTTAACCTGCCTCCCTTCCGGTAACTCGAACCCAGGAAGCACGCCGTCCTCCTTTTTGCCCTTCTTTAGCGGGCTGGTTTGCCTTGCTTCCCCAGCCCCGTCTCCGTTCGGACTCAAAGGGGCCCCTTTGACCGGCCTAGCCTCCTCGATACTCATTTTGATCCCCCGAAACACTGTTCCATTATACTTCCTCCTCAGCGCTTCTGCTTCTACCCGTGGAAGTGTAACAAACCCATAGCTCTTCTCCGGGAATGTATCGATCGCATGGAAGGAAGCAGAAGGGAGATGTTCCGCAGCCACAATCGCCTTCGCCGACTCTGTTGTTAAAGGTGTTATATGCAATCGGACAGGGTCTGAGGCAGACTTTTTTGTTGATGCTGTCTCTTTCTTTGATTTTTTAGATTTTAGGGGCAAGTCGTCAAGCTTCTGCGGGGTTGATTGTGAAGGCTGTGGTCGTTTGGGGGCTGGATTAGAGCTATCGCGGCGCCTCTTCGACGAGGACTTCTCCATCTCGTGGGATACTGACGGAGTTTTATGGGTTAGAGTTGAGGCCTGGTATCTCGAAGATTTCCTGCAGAAATTTTGGGTTTTGAAGCGCATTCCCCAGACTAAGCGCATTGGGTCGGCCAGGATCCAAAAATAGACTAGCGGATGCGGCTCCCAATTCCAACAACCTTCAACACATAATGGCATGAGCATTTTGGCTGTATACTGTGGCCATGTGGAAGGACGTGCGAACAGCATGAATGATCTAAAAACCGCACCCAGAGTACCGAAGCAAGAAACAAATATGTATCTATACGTGCCACAGCTTCGAAAAAGCCCTTCTTTCTGTCTTCCAACTATACAAAATGAACAAGCAGTTATGCATTATGATTTCTAGGGACAACCCCCCCCCCCCCCCCCCCGCCCCCCCAGAAGCAACAATTGTCGACAACCTATTGCTCCGCTCAACGTATTGGCAAATAATATGCAGCCAAAAGCTAAGGAATTTTAGTATAAAAAAGTCACAAAAACTTAATTGACTGTCAAAAAGAAGAAAAGGAAACATCCGCAGTAGAGTCTTCAGTACCATCCAGAGCAGTCCTAAAACTCCCCATGCTATCCATGGTCGACTGCCTTTGTACCTGTTCAGACCGACTTCCAAATGTCACACTGCTCAGGCTTCTGTGTCGTTCATTCGGCGCAACTTCGAAATAAGGATGACTAAATATTTCCAGATGGTCTTTTTTAACGATAGAAGGGCGTCTTTCGCCGATAGTAGCTCTACGGGGTAGAGGTGCTAGCTGCTCTGGATCCGGTTCTGTTGTTGGCTCGGTCTCTAGTTTAGTTGCATCGGTCGTCGAAGATTCCATGTGAAATGGGGCGAGGTGGCCGCTTGGACAAAACATACTATGCACATGGGTGTGAGTCGGTGTATCGCTGACCCGTTTCCGGATTGCTCCTTCACGACCCCTTGGATCGTGTGTGAGATTACCCGTCAAATTTGCGCGGAGAGTCCGTTTAGCGTCACCGACAGATACAACAGAGCCTCGAGGTATTGAGACTATTGACCCCCTATAATCCCAGATAGAAGATTGTCTTGAGCCAGCACTGGGCATCGAAAGCGAAGTGTAAGAGCTAGAGATGCTTGGTGAGCTCACGCTCCGTCGCCAAAGAGTCTCGTGTGACTTAGTAGAGTCAGCCACACTCATTCGTGGTTCTAATAAGTTGTTTTCAGCCCCTGAGTCCTCAACTTCATTGTGGTTTGCAGTTATGCTATGATGACGAAGCAGCGGGTCCATAGGGGGGATTGATTGCCCCGGGGGAACCGCTCCACCCAGAATAAACTGCACAGGAGGCTGTAGAGGTGCTACTGGTGTTGGCATACTGCTTCCAGGGTTAGAAGGCTGCCCAGGAGGCGCAAGGAAGGTCCAACCGGAAACAGGTTGCGTAATAGACGCTGTGCTAACACTTGCGCTAGAAACAGGAGAAACCGGAGAGATCGAATCAGGTCGAAGACTTGGTCTCTTGACAGTTATTTTGGTAGGTGCGTTCTCCCTTGCGAGTAAGCGACGATTAGGGTTGGGTGAGGCTGAACCTGATGAAGAAGAACGATACCCTTGATCGCCCGTTGGGGAAGACCTCACGGAACCGTTCCCTTTCTTCAAGGAGGGCTTTGTCAGATGCAGGAACTTTTTCGCTCGTGAAGCCCAATCGCTCAAAGGCTTTGACTGAATACTGAATCCTAGATCGGCAAGGTATAGATATTAGTCCAGCCAATTTTGAAAGTAACAAATGAGTAACATTAACCACTTACGTCGTTTGGAGTTCCCAGGATTGTGTCTCTGGTCTGCACTAAAGGTAGAAGCCTTTCCAAGGGACGCCCACAGCTTGCCAGTGTTTCTAGAGGGTGGGGAAGACTGCCCACTCGGGACATCTTCTATCTGCCTTCTGGGAGAACTTCTGCTTTTGTTTGGGGCGAGAGATTGAATACCCTTCATAAATCGATCCCGAGTGTTTTTCTTCTTCTTTGCAACAAGAGCATCTCGGATCTCAGGTGGAGTACCGGGGCCATCGAGACCTTGGGGCGGTGGAGAATAACAGAGCATGTCCTGCCAGCTAACCAATGAAGCTAATGACATTGTCGGCCCAAAACCATCCATGACGAATTCCTGCCATGTTAGAAGATTGTTGCGGCTCCGGCTCTTGGATAGTCCGTCTGGCAGCGCGGGTCTCCCTGGTAGATAGAATCTTTGTCTTTCGAGAGAAGATAAAGAAGACTTGTTTGTCTTGTTGGTAGGTTTTGGGCGGTTAACGGGTGACCGTGGAGTCAACGCCGCCACCGTCTTGACCGGCACCGACGAAGGATTTGGAAGTGCATCCATGATGATTCCAAGCAGTAACTACCTAAGAATCTAAGTATATAATATATAACTAGGTTCTTAGGTACCGGTACGAGGTAGAAAGAGGTCTTAGGAATGTACCTAAGCCAGAGCGAGTGGAAGATAGAGCGATGAGTGGCTGGATGCTATCTGGTTTAATACGAATGAAATGGCAGTCCAAAATGAAGGAGTTCTGGGCCATCCAACCTAACGGAGGCAGACCCGTATCTCCAAGACAAGGGCATCCAGAGCTAGACACTCGGAAACCGCAGATGGACGTGATATGCATCCAACCTTTAGCTCCCATCGATGGCCATCTACCACCTAGGTCCCAGGCATAAATTTACTTAAGTACCTCCTCCGCTCACACTACTTTGATATACCCCTAAATCGTTTCTCATAGTTTATAAATTTAGGTTTGTTTTGTGGGCTGATAGCTTTATGGTGAACTCAATACACAAACGACTTGGAACGAAGCCCTAGCGATTAACTGAATTCGAACTTCTACATATGAAACCATTTTGATTCCTAGGCCTATAGGCTTGTTCTTTGGCAATAGCCTCACATACTTGATTCTTCACAGTATTAATATATTCATGATCATCGCTTTTGCTGACTTTTTGCTATATTAGCCAGAAATTACTAGCAATCACCCATTTCTAATCAAAATGATCACATTCCGGAAACGAAAGCTTCAAGATATCGAGTACGATTTCGATTCTGCCGATGGTAAAATCTACGAGAAGAAGTGCCTACGATGGCAAAAACACTATCCGAGGCCTTTGCAAAGCTATCAACAGCATCGGGGACTCCGGAGCACTGGCAGAAACCGGAAGAAGGACTACTGGGAATATTCTAGCGAGTCACCGAGTGAAAGATGGTTTAACGAGCGAGGCGAATTTCAGATTCCCTCAAGTGAACTATCATGTATTGCTCCACCCGAAGAGAAAGAACGTAGGAGGGGTTCACGCATTGATTTTGCTTCAAGAAACGTGGACTACATTTTGCATCTTTGTGAAAAGCTTCGGGGAGGTTACTATCAATGTGCTGTTGATGAAAATGAACCTTTCGTAGTTGGATCTCGAAACTATATCGTTACCCTTTTATTCGACGACGGTACTAAATGGTTACTAAAAACTGCACAGCCATACCGTAAATGGGACCGGTAAGGCAACTCCTCGATATAAGGCAAAGGATGTATGAGATAAACACTAACAAAAGCTGTAATTCTCCCGTAGATTACATGGTGCTTCGCCAGAACTAATGGATAAAGAAATAGCTACAAATTTATGGGTCTACGAGAACACGGGTATCCCAGTTCCTCAGATTCGACTGTGGGACATCCGCACTACGAAGGAAAACAAATTCGGCCGGCCCTGGTATGTAATGCATAAAGTGGAGGGAAATACACTAAACAAGCATCTCGGAGCAACCCAACGATCACAATCGGACCAGACACAGTTGGAGATGACAATTAATCAACAGATAGCCCGCTTTACCTTAGACTTACTTAGACACCCTTCTGCGCAAGGAAGATATCAGCTCCAAAAAAAGGCTAGCTTTTTTCATGGTTCGGAGAATCTACCCTCGCAGGTCGCTATATTGAAGCCTAGAGTGGCCCATGGGTCCCAGCCGACGTTAACTTCTAATACCTTATGCGCACTAGATCGTTGCAATGCGGTTCTTGACTGGAACTTCAAACACCTAGGCTTCGATAGTAGTGAAAAAGAGCTTCACACAAAAATTTTAGGTTTCTTGAAAGAAACAATTCCGAAGATCGTCGACTCTCGGTTTGAGTCGACATATTACCTGTTTCATAAAGATCTAACGGTGAGAACGATCGCGGACACAGTTTGATTGCATAAACATTTGGAATTGCTGACATCTACGCCATCTTATAGGATGATAATATAATTTGCGATAGCGACTCCTATATCACAGGAATAATCGATTGGGAGATTGCTCGAACCGTTCCTTTGCAGGAGCTTATTGCTCAGCCAACTACAACAGATAATCAACTCTTGAAAATGGTCCCTGCTTTATTTAAAGAATCCAGCAACCCGAAAAGTGTTGCAGACGGATGGCGGAAATATGATGCAGACAATCAAATCCTAAGAAACTCCTTTATTGTTGCGTTTGATCGACTGGATGATAGTATCATGGGCAATCAGACAACCCCATGGACAGCGGGATACAAATATATTACGGGATTGTATCGGATCGCACATGCGCTTCAAATGATTCGATTCTTTTCCGAAGATTATAAGAGGCTGCTTCAAGAAAAGAAGATTGTTCGCATGTTTGTGCTTTTAGAAATGGAAAAGATAGCGAAGCGAGCTGTGAGATTAGTTGAGAGAGACGGTGTGCTCACACGGGCCGGACCGTAGCGTATCGATACGTATCGTCTACGCTTTGTTTGGGGGCTACAGGGTTCCGCGGGATAGGTAGTATCAAATTGACGAGAGTGTAGATTCATATATATATTCTAGATCATTAATGAGGGTGAGAGGAAAAATAAATCATTTGAAACGAATCTCAGCTCTTCGAATCCCCTCTGTATCGTGAGGCTCTCGAGTGTGATCTGTAAACATTTTATGGAGTGAAGATCCGAAGTTGATAGAGCAAAACCTCCAAATTCAGAACCCAATGATGGTTTATTCAAGGAAAATATATCAAATCGACAGCCGTAATACTGGAGTTCCAATCCCCTATTCTGACTCTAGTATATTTGTACTGTAGCACCATGGTCAAGAACAATCTAAACCTCCTAGACTAGGGATTTCTTGCAGTCTTTGCTTTCAGAGGTGACCTCTGTCTGACAGCTGTATCTGTTTTTTGGCTGGAATCCCTCACTTTGCGCGTATCGACTGCCGATAGGTCTTCAGTCCGCACTTTAGGCTCCGGCGTCCTCCTTCCTGGACAAGTACTTGTTGGTGGTTCCATCGTCGACTGATCATCTTTTGCAGGAGGCGTGGGGGGGCCAGCATCAGAATCATCCCCTAGAATGGATGTAGGTGGTGAAACATCACCATCATTGGACGGACGGACAATGCTTGGGTTTTGAGAGTGACCGTCGGCTGCTGGCTCTGTAGCGGATAGTGCAGGTTGTGTGATCTCAGGAGGAGGAACTTCGGCATTTACGGTAGAGCTAGCGGTTGGTACCGTGGCAGCTCCAGGTACTGTATCCACAGAAGGTTTGGGTTCTCCCGAACCTTTTGCGGGAAGGACTAACACATGCGCCTGTCTTACAATCTTGTACTGTTCGAATTCTTCCCCGTCGTCATTTCCAAATTTGAACAATGCCGGAGCAATGACGACCAGAATATCCCTCGGATTGGCTTGAACTTCACCCTCATTTTCAGGTGCCCATGGCCCAAACTGATCCATGCCCCTTTTTACCTTATGTCCGATGTATCGTTTCGGTTCCAATTCAAACATTGCGCGTTGCTTTCCGAGCTGGATCGATAGTTCGGCGGCGAATTTTACCAACGACTTGAGATTAATTTTCAAATCTTCTTTTCCTATCGAAGATTTAACTAAGGGCGTAAGAAGCTCTTCGATATCCGCGATTAGCTGGTCAAGCAAACTAGACTGCCCATCCCCAAGCTTCAAGCGGTCCTTGTTTCGGTCAAGGGTAATGAGGGTTTGGGATCTCCATAAGGATGCGTCTCGTCGGAATCTATCATCTCCAGGCTCGACCAAAACTTCGGGTTCTTCGCCGTGAATATCGAGGCCTAATTTTACATTAGAATACTGAGGTAACATCTAATATAACCGTAATATATAACACCACTTATTTGGTGTCACTTACCTGCAGTCAGAAGATGACGATATACTCCTCTTAGTTGTTTCCAGTTTTCTCCCCCTATACACAAGAAAACATTCGAATTAAAGAGCTTCAGTCGAAGGGTATTCAGGATTATTGCTCGAATGATGAATGCTAAGAGTTTGGTTGGCGAGTCGGATTTCTCTAACAGGCTTACAAACTCTTGGACAGTGACATTCGGCTCCAGTAAACGTTGAAGTCCTTCCTGATATACGGTGTTTTGCTTCAAGGCATTCAAAATATCCGTAAAATTACTGTCGACAGATCTTGTAAGGTTTATGACTATAGTTTTGATGTCACCGACCAAAGTATCATATCTTTCCCCAAGGCTCGAGTCCGACATGGCCAGCTCCCGTTCCACGGATTTGAATCTAGAGTTTTGTAACCTTTTCAACTTATCTCTAGCAGATTCCAATTCATCCTGGAGGATGTCGATGGTTCTATCCCGGCCGGCAAGCACCATTTCCTGCGCTTGTTCTGCTTTGAATACTTGGATATCAACCTCTCGAAGGGCGGACCCTGCAAAATTTGAGCCATTATCCCTGAAAACTTTGCTCTGGTAGCCACGGTCACTTGGCCTTGCGTCTGACATCTTGAGCTTGTTATATGAAGGGTGAGATTCTTTATTTTGGACTGATAGTGGTTTGTATGTGGCGACTTGTGGAGATTCGAACTATTAAAGGCTCGAGAGAAAGGTTAGCATTTCATGAATCCACCAGTTATAGATTCTAGTTAAAGTAGAGACAGACATCTTCCTGATGACGTAAAGGGCCTCTGAGATTCCTCCAGTACATTTTATCTCTTTTATTTCTGTACATCTTCAGAAATGAACTATTGTAAAATTGGAAGCTCATTGAATAAGATAACGAAGGGTAGACAGGAATGCAGTCCCAAGACGGAGGGCCTCAATATCATATAACAGGGACCAAGTGCCGTCACAATATAAAAAAAGAATGGATCTCAGACTCGGAGAAGAATTAACGTGGTTCTCGTCGCATGTCATACCTGTCTTCAGAAATATATAATAAACCCTGCCTGTAGCGCTGGTGAATAAATTTGGCAAAGGAATCCAGACGGCCGACGGGTTACAGGATTGCCAATCGAACTCGGCACCTTAGGTAATGGTCGTCTGTTAATTCTTGATCCTGGGACCTGAAGATATCGATATTGTGTCTGGGCAATGCCTAAGTCGTTCGCGATATGTGAATGTTGACGTTCAGCTCGAAGGTTAACGCTCTCACTAAGCCTTGCGGATCTCGTTCGAAGCGCGGGGGTAGGCTGAAATATTTGTCATATAGACAACTGCTAGGAAGAGATGTTAGCTTTCTTAAGAGAATGGATCATCTTCGACGGGGCGATAATATTAGTAGGTTCGAAATGAAAATGTCCAGCCCCGCGTAGCTCTCAAAGTGGAACTAGAACCCCGCCAGGTGCATCGCGGTGCTAGCGTTTGCGTCTATCCAATTAACGACCCTTGTCCCCGTACAGCCTCACCACCACTTGCACTTGCACTCTGTGTGATATCTTATCGATTACATGCGTACGTATCACCACGATCATATGATATATACAGGAGTCGACGTTGAGTCTAATATCAATATCCTTTAATCCAGATTTCGCAACCGTTCTACGCCAGTGCATCAATGTACTTACATCTTGAGTCTCTTCCCCTGAATTTCGAGATCAAGACCAACCGTACCCTCAAGAGGCTACGCTCGCGGTACTTAGATGACTAGGTACTTTATTACCTAAGCACTTAGCCTTCAGGTACTGAGATATATACCATTACAGGTGGGGTGCGGCTGAAACTCGCACCTGATTGGCGACGAGGCTCAAAGCTTTCATGAGGGATCCTTGGCCGTCTCGTACGCATACTTAGCCTTCCAGCAGCAGCGGGGCCATCTCTTCTCCTTTGCAAATTTAGAGCTTGAAGACTTTCCAAAGCAGACATTCGTGCTTATTAAAGTCATCACACCCCCTGGTGATTGTCTTGCGACCTTCTCGACTTGAACTTCAGAATATTTCCCTACCCATAAACCCGTTCCTTCCGTCCTCCCGTCTGCCTCCAAAAGCTGTGGTGTTTATCCCATCGCTTAAGCTTACACTTTGGGGGCTCTAAGCCAAAATAACTATCGATCTCGCCGAATTACTCCAAGTCTCCTACAAGCAAGCGGACCTGCCGGCCCGGGTAACATACGACGCACGGGGAGCTGCCGGGGGATACGGCTGCAGGTATTGAATCGACGGATTTATTCTCGACTTCGTATTATAAAACGTGGCCCATTTTCGGCCGGGATAGCCAAGGATCGCAGTCGCTAGGCCGTGGGAGTTTAAAACAATGGCGACCCCAACGCCGGCCGACGAGCCGAGATTGATTGTCGGAGTCGACTACGGTTTGTTCATGAATTCAATCCCGCGGTTGTAAGAGACCGTACCGTGATCGGAGAAATGTGCTAATATAATTTCATGAAAATGCAGGGACAACGTTCACCGGTAATTATCCGCTATCATATCAATCCCAAGATTAATATATAGTATCTCGTTCAAGTCTCTAATCAGATGTTACAGGCGTCGCCCACGGTCACACCGGCTCTAAAACCGTCGAGTCCATTCAAGTTATTAATTCATGGCCGGGGCATGGCAATACAAATGAAGACAAGACCCCTTCTCAAATTGCATATGGGTCGGGAGACGACTTCCCAAATGGTACGGTTTCTCCTAGCATTATAATATTAATATGCGTCAAAAGATTCCAAAAGAAACGCGTTTAAATATATTTATACTGATTCAACATATCTTTGATTAATCTTTAGGCTTTAGATGGGGATCTGATATACCTATTGATAAAAACCTTGTTCGCCATGTCTGGGTTAAGCTCTTGCTTAACTCGCCTTCGACTGCAAATGATGGTGCCAACATGAATGCCGACCCCACATTTGCGAATAAACCTACCATAAAACCCCCATCTGGTTATATGGCCCTGCCACCTGGCAAAACGGCTATAGATGTTGTTTCAGACTACCTATCGGGTGTATATGCCCATACACTCGAACGGCTGTCTCAACACTATGGGAAAGAATATGTTGATGTGACACCGATCGAGTTTGTCCTAACAGTCCCTGCGATATGGAGTGACAAAGCGAGGAACTTGACAAAGGAGGCTGCGAAACGGGCTGGGTTTGCTTCCCGAAAGGACGATAGGATTAAGTTGGTGAGCGAGCCGGAAGCTGCTGCGATTTATACAATCAAATCTACTTTTGACTCGACAAGGAACGCTAGCCAACTGCAGGTATGGCTCATTTGATATAATTATGGCGCTTTATTGGGATACTAATAGGTTTTGGGAAGATTGGCGACTCCTTTGTGATGGTTGACGCTGGTGTAAGTTTTTCCCTTTCTAAAGGTATCACTCCTATACTAATCTATCAATGTAGGGTGGTACTGTAGATTTAATCACATACGAAGTTGTTCAAACCGAACCCGAACTTAAAATTGCGGAGAAGGTGGTCGGAAGCGGTGGGAACTGTGGCAGTACTTTCATGTACGTTGGTCATCCTAAATCTTTGTTACGTTTCTACTTACTCATTGGTATATAGCGATTCTCACTTCCAAGAATTACTACGAAAGCGGCTCGCAGATGCGGGGTTAGGATCCATCCCACTCTCGAAACGAGGGCCTGGCAGTAAACTTATGAAAGAATTTGAGACTGTGAAACGGGCCTATGGTTCCGGCGATCCCCCTAACACGAAGCCGCGATATCTCACTTTGAACGTTCAAGATAACCAAAAGGCGAAAATCGAGGATGGGGAATTCGAACTCTCAGAGTAAGGCAGCCCTGAAATCCTGGGACGATTTGCGGATACTAATTCGATTGGATTTTAGCGAGGAAATCAGGGAAACCTTCCGACCGATCGTTGACGAGATCATTGCTCTTGTTAATGGCCAGATAACCGAGGTTTACAAACAGGGAGGAAAGGTCAAGCATATTTTGCTTGTAGGAGGTTTCGGAGAGTCTGATTATTTATATAAAACATTATCTAAATTTGCTTGGGGACCGTTTGGCCAGATTGATGTGATCCGCCCGGCTTCCGCCTGGTCAGCTGTTGCTAGAGGCGCAGTTCTGTGGGGATTACAGGGCGATCTTGTTGTCGATAAAAGAAGATGCCGAAGGCATTATGGAACCGAACTTCTGAAGCACTTCGACCCAATGATCCACTCTGAGCTCGATGCCATGATCTCAACTTTCAGTGGCTTGAAGATGGCGAAGAATCAGATAAGTTGGATTATCAATAGAGTATGGATAGCCGTTTTAGAAATCCATCATGATATCAAAGCACTGCTAACAGATCGTTTAGGGAGATAATACGGACAGTAATAAACGTTTCCGCCTTTCCTGCGTCACATCATTTAACAGGGGCGAGAAACTTATTCACACTACTCAACTCGTTGCTTGTGACTCCGATGAGCCGGCGAACAATCTGAGAGACAAAGGTATGTCCCATTATCCTAGAGCATATGGTGTGTCGGTTACTAATTCTTCAAACAGAGGTTTACGACCTTTGTCTACTTACAGCCGATCTCTCCGAAGTTCCAGAAAGAGAATTTGACGAATGTCAGATCGGGAACAATACCTTCTTGAGAGCAGGTAAGTCTCGGTCATCGGCATTGTATTTCCACCTTTTTAACTAATTCACCCGAACAGAATTTTCTATTGAGATGACCTTCCTTCCTGCTGATATTCGGTTCGAAACATGGTTTAAGGGTAAATGCTACGGTGCCGTTAGAACTCGTTACTAATAATAGGGTGTTTAACGAGGTATATAAACTGATTGCATGAGTAATTGAACGGATTTAATATAGTATAACATTAGCCTCGAGACCAGGCGCAGGGAGAGGCCGCCCTAGCTTTTATTGTAAATACTTCGCGACAACAGTTTGGATTCTTGGAGACAGAGAACGTCCTGGAGAATGAAGAGTCTTGTTGCATAAGGGTACTTTTAGATAGACTTGGGATTATATATTTTATCATCAACTAATCTAAGTACCTAATATTAGCCATACTCGAAGGTCTGGATTATAGTGGTCCCGTATGATATAGTATACCTGTTGATTCTGCCGCAAGTTGGTTTGAAGATCCAACACGACTTCGTGTTGCTTGCAAGTCGTCCCAAAACATAATCTTGGTGGGACAAACTCAATTTTCAAACATCTGCTTGGTAACATCACGATCCCGAGTCACTCATAATAAAATCCATCTGGAAGATGCATGAAATAATAACGATCCAGCTAGGCCACTACGCGAACTTTGTTGGGACTCATTTCTGGAATACACAGGTCTGTGAATGGAGGATTCGAAGCGAGAGCTCAAAGCCGAATGTCAAGTTGCAATTGACACCCGGATTACTTAGGAATCATATTTTACATATGGCGAGAGCGAGGAACCGTCGCCGGTTGATCACAACATTCATTTTCGAGCGGGCCTCGGAATTGGAAATGTTGAAACCTTCATGCCGAGAGCCCTAATCTATGACTTGAAAGGTATCTTCCCGGTTTTACATCCCGCGATAGATCGACATTCTTATCGTTGACAAGGTGGCTTTGGGTCACTGCGAAAAATCAACCAGCTGTACCAAGACGAGGCCGACCTTCTCAAAATCAGGAATCTCGACCTGAACTCTCTATGGTAAGGATTTAAGTTACTGATGAATTATAGAACAGCAGTTGATACCTTACCGCACTATGCAGGAGCGGGAAGAATGAAACAAGGGAGACATCGAAAGTGGAGAAGAACAAATTCCAGCAAGCTTTGGATGAGGTCAGTTCGACATCAGAAAGTTACCCGCTGTAGATTCTATGGGTGTCTAAGACAGGGGTAACTCTAGGGAACCGACCCGGATCACTTAACGGATGAGACAGTCCGGTATTGGAGTGACTTCAACCGACTATTTTACCATCCTCGATCGTCGATTCAGTACAATGAGTACGAACATGCGAATCCGTTGACTCCCTTCGATTCTTTCGATCTAGGCTCCCAGCTCTTCGAGTCTATTGACAAGGTTTGACGTCACTTCTGGAAATTTTCTTTCTGCTAGCGGAGGGCGAGGGGAAAATTAAAAGGACTAGACAAACTAACAAAAAAACCAATGGAAATCTAACGGTTTGTAGGAGGAGGATATCCTCGATAGACAATTTCGAGTCTTTGCCGAAGAATGCGACCTGATGCAAGGATTACAAGTGTTGACAACGGTCGATGATGCATGGGGCGGATTTGCTACAAGCTACTTGAACAACCTACGAGACGAATATCCGAAGACCACTATCTGGACATGGGCTTTGGAACGCTCGAAAAATGCAACCAGGGTAGGTTGATTACAAGTCCAAATTTAGTACCCTCCAACCTACTGATAAGGAATCAGGACCGTGTGTTGTCTAGGACAGCTGCTGCTATTCAGTCGTTGATTGGGATGCTACCCTCTTGCACAACATATATCCCAATTAACATCCCACGGCCGTCGCTGAGAGTCCCTACTTATGTAAAGGGATATGAACCAACATCCTCGTGGAGGACTTCGGCGTTGATAGCCGCAGCGTTAGAAACAAGCATTCTGCCCAGTAGACTAAAAGCTGCAGGTTCACGGCGAACCCTGGCAGAAGTTTCAACGCTACTTAATGCGAATGGGAATCAGCAGATATCAACTCTCCGTCTTAATGCGCTGAGCGAAAATCCTGCAAAAAGCAAGACCGCAGATCCTATCAGATTTTTCACTGACCCGGTCGACCTTTCGTGGGGAGGGACGGAAAAGCATATCTTTGCAGGGCTTGAGGTACTCCGAGGAATAGAGAAGGGCGACGACAGTCCTCAGAAGCCTGATGGGACCATAAAAGACTCACGAGAAAGGTAAGAGATTTCTCCATCAAAGAGAAGAAAAAATTACATCACCTAGTATATGCCTTATGTTAATGTTATAGCTGTGTTAGTCAATGTTTCTCTGATCTGCGATTCCCAATGCTATCGAGTTTCCCCGATATATTTGAACGACAGAACAATCCTGATAAAGAGTTGGATTTAGGGACCGCATTGAGAACATCTTCATCTGTTGTTGAGCACTTAAAAGTATCACAGTCATTGGCGAATCGTATAATTCCTGTGGATGAACGTGAGACGATAACTAACGGATTGGGGGAGTTGTATGAGGCTTACGAAGAAGGTTGGGATAGCGATTCTGATGATTTCTATGATTGAGCAGACCCGGAGAAACCAATAAGATAAAATAAAAGAAATAAAAGAAACCATCCACTACTACGTTGCTCGGAAGGTTGCATTTTTATGATCGACAGAACCTCTGAGATTAGCAGTACCGTTAGTGGAGTACGGATAAGTACCAGCCTGCAAATTTGCATGCGTTTGCAGTTCCAACGGCCGTCGGCTTTTGGCGAAAACGACGGTCATATTGCCCCTGATCACTATACAAGAGTCCATATTCGGGGAGCTCAGGAATATCATCAGTGGCGTTCCTTTTGGAGCCCCTAAGCTAAGTAATCTGTTGTCAATTTTCATTCTGGTCTCAAGCTAGGTACCTATAGTACATAATTGCTAGTATCCTTTGCCTGCGAAGCTATTTTTGACCCCTGACGCAGTGTCGTTACATTGAAAATTAGTTAGCGAATATGTTCCCTTTCAGAAATTCCACATACCTCAGAGCAGTAACTACATACTTCTTACCTCTTGCTAGTTTCGTCGGACAAAAATAAATCTCGGGTGACCCGGTTTTCGCGAGAGCTCGACCACCGCGGAATGAATTCATGAATGATCGATTCCGGAAGCCAGAATGATACCCGCCTGGAGTAACTCATTCTACCTTTGCACTTTGCATCTGTGACCGAGATATCTCGATCTTGAATGCCGCATGCCGGTTGGATAAATAACTCCATATCGGTACAAACGGCATGTGGAATGCATGCAATGCCAGATATCGAGTCTGCAGGTGATAGGAGCGACCACATGGGCCGTGGCCCACCGATAACTACCTATACCTAGTGCCCTAAAGAAGTAAAGAAACACGATATCATGGCGAGTGGAAGGTTACGTCTGGAAGCGTGCATGAACCACCCGCAGATAGCAAATCAGAAAAGAAATGCTCGGAAGGCTTTGACCCCAATGACGGTATGGACTGGGGCCCCCTGCAGGGTTTACTGGCGGGAGAGGTTAGACCACCAGCCCGCCGGACAACACAGCCTGACTGTGGGATTACTTTGGTGCTGTGAACTTCTGGCAGTACCGGATTCGATTCAGTCTTCGCACGAATCCGATTGAGAAAGAGGAGGAAAAAATAGGAAGAAGACATGGGGTTACTTCGCTCATGATGATGGTTTCTTGAGTTAGTCCGGAAACAAAGGCCAGGCAGAAGGCTGCAGCTTAGTATAATCCTTGTAGTTTTCCGTGAATACGGATGGAGAGGATCGAGGTGGAGGTTGGTTATGGGTTCGAGACGTAGGCACTGGTGTGTGTGTATATATTGTCTATAGCAGCCCTCCCAGGCTCATATCGATCTTCAACCATCATCAACCCTTCGTTATCAAACAACGTCAACTATAACCACTCGTTCACCGGCTAGGATACCTTCGTTTATATCCAGGCATCCAACAATATATAGTAATAATATATATATACTACGCTACGTATCTATATCTTGATATCGACAGGATATACTTAACAAGCTAGTACGTTCGCTTCGAAACAAAATGGTCCAGTTCAACAACATTATATTGCTTGGGCTGGCGGCTACCTATGTAGCTGCTTCGCCAATCGATATGCACAGAAGATGGTGCGGCACTGAGGAAGAAAGAAGTCTTCATCCGGAGTGTAATACTCTTTACCCCCCTACCAATACGGCCGTTCCTCCAACTTCGACCGAGACGACCACTCCATGTGAGACCACGCCTACTGCTGTAGAGACTACTCCATGCGAGACTACTTCTACACCTGTGGAAACTACGACAACTCCATGTGATACTACTTCTACAGTTGTAGAGACAACTCCGACCTATGTTGAAACCACAACTCCGTGCGAGACGACTTCAACAGAAGTGGAAACTACAACCACTCCATACGAGACCACTCCTACTACTACTGTAGAGACAACTCCATGTGAGACCACATCTACAACCGTAGAAACTACGACTCCGTGCGAGACCACATCTACAACCGTAGAAACCACGACTCCGTGCGAGACTACATCTAATGTAGAGACTACGACTCCGTACGAGACTACTTCTACGTCTGTGGAAACGACACCTGTGGAGACTACCCCTTGTGAAACGACTTCAACCCCGGTGGAAACTACGACTACTCCCTGTGAAACTACTTCTACGCCTGTAGAAACTACTCCCGTGGAAACTACTCCCTGCGAGACTACCTCTACTCCAGTAGAGACTACTCCTTGTGAGACTTCCTCGACATCTGTAGAGACCACCCCATGCGAGACTACCTCGGCACCAGTGGAAACGACACCCTGCGAGACTACACCAGTTGAGACTACACCATGCGAGACTACGCCAGTTGAGACTACACCAGTGGAAACTACACCATGCGAGACCACACCAGTCGAGACCACACCGGTTGAAACCACGCCTTACGAGACCACTCCAATCGAGACTACGCCAGTCGAGACCACTCCTTGCGAGACCACGCCAGTAGAGACTACCCCGGTTGAGACCACTCCCTGCGAGACCACGCCAGTTGAGAGCACTCCTTGTGAGACCACGCCAGTTGAAACCACTCCTTGCGAGACCACGCCAATTGAGACCACTCCTTGTGAGACCACTCCGGCAGAGACTACACCAGTTGAGACTACTCCCTGCGAGACCACTCCGGTCGAAACGACACCAGTAGAGACCACTCCAGTCGAAACGACACCAGTAGAGACCACTCCTTGCGAGACTACTCCGGTAGAGACTACACCAGTAGAGACCACTCCTTGCGAGACTACCCCAGTGGAAACTACTCCATGTGAATCTACTACGAGCACAACTTCTGTCATTCCTCCTCCACCTTCGAGCACTTATGTGCCCCCACCACCAACATATTCGCCACCTCCATCCCCTTCTACCACACCATGCACAACCAGCTCAACTTACGTCCCACCTCCCCCACCTTCTAGCACTTATGTTCCTCCCCCACCAACATACTCGCCTCCACCTCCACCTTCCAGCACATATGTTCCTCCCCCTCCTTCGAGTACATATGTCCCACCCCCAAGCTCCTACGTTCCTCCTCCTCCTCCACACACATTGACTACTAGTATCACACCAGCTCCGTAAGTCCTCTCCAACTCCCTCAGTTTATGAATAGCAGTTGCTAACTATCTATAGAATCACCACTGCCCCACCACCGCCATCATACACAGGCGCCGCAATGGCACTCCGCCCAGCAGTTGGTGTTGTAGCCGCAATGGCAGCCGGAGCCGTCCTTCTTCTTTAATACTTATCCTAAGTCAATATATGCGTTTATCTGCATGCTCTGTTGGTATTTTGATCCTCTTTCCTTCCCTCTCATTTCTTCAAAAGAAATACATACAAAAAACGCAAGGGATAATTTGCATATTGCGGCGTATCTTATTGTTTAATTTATAATGTTATTGTTATCTTAATGGCTCTTATGGTTGTTTTTACGATGTCATGACTTCCCACATACCCTCCTTTATGATCTTGGGGAATTTATTTTGATTTCGGAATTGAACAGATGAAAATATGGTATCAGGTTGGTAATCTTCATTAATGTAGTTATAGGTAGTTGGAAGCATATCGAAGAATATATAAGTACATATACCTGTATTTGATTAGCAAGGCTTATAGTTCAGAAATGGAAGTGGAATATAAAAAATGTTCCCAGTATTTAGTTGCTCGTGAAGTTCGGACCTTTGTTCACTTTTAGGGGGGTACCTACCTAAGTTCTTAACACTGAGGGCCTAAGTACTCGACCGTTGTTATGATATTCGAGAGAATGTGTTGTTGTGTCGTCGATAGTCAACATCGTTACACAAAATGATTTTGGAAGTTTTGTTGCTAAAAGAAGGTTTGCGCTGCTGATCTGGCCCCATGTGCCTATCTAAGCAATTTCAAAGGAAGATTAATATTAATCGATTGAGAACCTAGGGCTTTAAATTGGATTCGTAATCTTAGGTTATCGACAGGCTTCCACGAACTCAGAAGTACAAGAGGCCTGATTTGCTTATTTGCCTTTCTTTTGTTTTTCGACATGAGCCTTCAATATCCTTCGATGCTCTATCAAACTTCTTTTCTGTTTCTTCTTTGCTTGACCAAGGGTCATCAGGAAGTTCTTCTTACGCGCCTTTTCTTTGTTTGTTGTACTATGCGGCTTCTCCGCTAACGCCTTTCCTCTCTTGGAACTGTACTTCTCACGGCCTTCACGGCCTTCTTGAACCGCTGCAAGTCGAGCTTCCTTATCAGACTTGCCTCGTGTCTTGGGTCCTTCGATCAGAGATTCATCGACTTCATCCTCATTTCTCCTATAAATCGATCAGCAAAGGCTTTCAGATTGGTAATGCAAGATGTAGCAAAACATACAGAGCTGTGACGGCCTTCGAGGATGCCTTTTGCAAATCGGCAGCTGCCCGCATTTTAGCAATAGTAGCCAGATCTGCCGGTGTTAAAATCTAATTTAAATTTCAGTTAGGATGGTTCGCTTTTATTCCTGAGGTTATTCTTACCCTTGTGGTAGCTAGGCTGAGAAAGCTGTCTGGGTTGTTTGTCGATGGTGCGGATTCCTCCTTATCCTCCTTATCAATGTCCATGCCATCCCCACTATTTTCTTTCGCCTTAGCTTTCTTAGCCTTTGCTGATGGCTTCTCATCTTCCGAATCACTGATTTCAATATCTTTCTCGTCGTCAGAGACACCGATCCAACTTCCAGAGTCATCGCTATCACTTTCGACATCCCATCCTTCCCATCCTTGGTCTTCCTCTCCTTCGGCTGCCTCCTCTCCGCCCTCTTCGATCTTTTTCTGTTTTTGTTCCTCGTACCACTTCTCAAGTAAGTCAAGACCCTCGATGGTACCCGGTGCTTCCTCACCAAACCTCAACTTTTCTTTGTTTTTCATCTCCATGGTTGCAGTCTTACCACGATCCTTACGTTTTAGCATATCAGGTGCAACCTCACGGTACAACCCGATCAAACTTCTTGCGGCCATCATAACGCCCTTGTCCTTAGATCCTTTGTACGTAGTAAGATCCTGCAGCAAGGATTCGTCCATAGCCAAAGGCTGACGAGCGCAAATCTCCCGTATACTGTTGAGACCGGCTGTGGCAACTTCTCCAGCAACACCCTCAGAAACGAATTCGTCCGCTATCTTCCGAATAATTGGCTCAAGTAGGTCCGGTGGAACTTGGTCATGAGTGGCCTGAGCCGCTGCAACCAAGAACCGGGTGACTTCACGCTGACGGGGTGTTAAGTATCTAAGCTGTTAGCATGGTCCAGATTCAGGGTATCTAGCTAGATATCTTACTTTAACAGGTAAGAATATATCCCGATGACGGTAAGCTTGTGCAAACCGATCAAACGGGATACTAATTGTAAGACTAAAAGTCTCTGCTCCATTGAGAGTTTGTTATTACTCTTGGCAAGGTGCATAGAATACAGATTCTCAGCAAAGCCTTGAGGGTCGTGTAGTAAATGTAGAGCAGAGAAATTCAACGGTGACGCTTTGTGCTTGTTTCGCTCTTTCTATGCAACTGTCAGCGAAGCGATTGCAATAGCTGGGCGATTTGATTACCTTCTTTAGTTTATCAACCGTCCGCTCCATCTGAGATTGCTTCTTTTTTGTTTTCCCACTGACGCCAGCCTGATGTCTGAGCTTGCTTAGCGACTCGTTATAGTCTTCATCATCGCTGCTTTCGTCCATTTCTTCCCTCTCTTTGTCTACACCAAGGAAGAACCTAACGCCGCCGCTCATAACCTTTGCATTGGCGCTTAGGCTTGCTTCTTTGATGATTTCCACAGTCCGGGCATCGTCCCATATATTCCGTCTCCATAGCTCACGGGTAACCTTTACAGCCCACAGACCGACAATAGCATCTGGGGAGCCCTTCCCTGCTTCCACAACACTGAAAAGTACACCTTGAACTGTCTTGTTTAACCGATGGTTCTTAGTTTTGGCATTTGCATTTCGAATATCCGAGACAATCGAATGGTAGAGCTGAGACCGAAGGTGTTTCGAGTTTGTGGTCGTTAGGATTGGGAAAAGGGTTTGAAGGAGACTATCAAACCTGTTAGTCGAAACTCCCGATACCTATAGGCGCCAAGTTTGAAAACATACGCTGTTGAAGGAATGACATCCTTATTCCTTAACTGCACGAGACACTGGACCAGCTTCTCCCGCAAGTCAGGCTCGAGGGTATTATGGTGATGAAGGAGCAAGTCCGCTAAGTCCTGCGGGAATCGTTTGGTAACATCGGGGTAACAATCGGCAACATGAGTAATGAACCCTAATTGCTCAATGAACGGCTCACTATCGTAACCTTCAGGCTGCGCAAGGAAGATGTCTCTCTGCGATTCGTAGTGTCGGAACTGGATCAGGAAATCGTCCCGGTAGGAGCTAAAGGCCATAAACCGTCAGTTAACTTAAACCTAACTTGGCTGTCGTAGATTCCGACATTAGAGCAAGGCCTTAACTTACGGTGGATCTCGCCTGATCTGATTCTGTAAACTCGGCCTGCGGGTACGGTTCCATCGCATTAGTTTCTTCATTGATAGGTAGCATCGTACAGGGAATATTACAGATTCGTCTGCTTCTCCAAAGCTGTTCTTTTCCGCTTGACCATTTTCAAGGCTTGTTTTGAGGTGGATGCCTAACAATTTGAGTCGGATACTTTGGTGTCGACGTCTGAATATTCTGCGGCCTTGGAATTCGCGACAGTTAGGAAAAATTATGGTGGAAAGACATCGGAGATTTGGAGCTAGTCCTAAAATATAAGGTCTTGGCAAGAAATGTACATCTAGCCTCATTGGGGAATCCAACAGTGTACAACACATCTCGCGGTCAAATATGGGGAGCGAAAAGTGTGCCTGGATTGGTCTCGTAAACGCCTGGATTCGATATTCTACACATGCACAGTAAACTGGAGTCTAGAGTAGGGTGCCTATCTCGCAGTTCGGAGCGTATTAATCCCTCATACAGATTGACTCTAGCGATCTTGGTATCTTCGAGACTCAAATTCGCCGGCCTTCAAAATACTGCGTTAACTTGCATTCAATTTGACAATATTAATATAATTTTGATCACAAGACTACATCCGCGTACAATGCAACGAGACCTCCCAGGCAACATATTAACATATTCGCTAAACGTTTCAAGGATTACTTGACGAAGCGATTGAACCTTCCAAGTCAGGTTTAATCCCGCTGGCAATAGATACAATGTTCAATACATCAAGCAATCGTGTAATAGCTTCCCTACAGGAGTACCAAGGTTCGAGGTTGATTTGATGGAGGATTGGCTATATTGGATTGAAGTTTCGTTTTTCACGTTCCGGTCCTAGGCTAGCTAGATGCCGGATTGATTATTCCGAACGAAGGAAATCTGGATCCCCGAATTTGTCAGCCGAGACACACAACAAATATCGAATTTGATGTCGCAATTCAGTGCCTGCATCCTGCAAGCCAGCTGCTATCAGTCAGAGGCCCAAGCCATGAGACCAAGACTCCAGGTCGCCTCGGTCTATTCCAGGTAAGGAAGCCTAATCTGGAAGCTCTGGCTAGGCATGCGGGCTACAGAAACAAAGAGAAACTAACATCAATATCGGGATGGTCGATTCTTGCCCCACATGGGCCTGGGATTGGGTTTACGTCTCGTGCGGACCAACTTAAGGTTGAAAATGTGGCCATGTGGGGGCGGGTACGTATGGCGCCAAGCGAGCAGGCTTCTGCAACATGCAACAACCCCCAAGAAAGTTCGTATAGAACCCCGAATTGTATGCATTCTATTTCTCCGAGAAGACCAAATGGAAAATGCTTTACGATGTTCTTTTGTTTCAACAAACACAATGGCTTGGGTTTACAGCATTATCGACAATTGCCCCTGATCCCTGCTTTTCGGTAGGCAGCATATCCCGTAAGGCGATCAGTCAGAGAAACGTACGGATGCCGGCCACCTTCCCTAAAGGGTAGCACCTACAACATTGAAACTTCCTATCGAAGTTTAACCCACGATGACGAGCGTTCTACATCTCATGGTTTTGCTAAGCCCGATACATTCGCAATACCTATTCGTCCTAACTAATTGGCTATTATTCCACATAACGCACAGAGATAAGAGAGTAAACGTTACTCCACAGCAAAAAATTGGCGCTTTAGTATCTGCTTTCAAGAAGGACCCAAGCTGCAGATCATGTCTGCATTCCCTAATTTAGGAACAGGGGAAGGTCCTATAGCTATCGTCCTATCCAACTATAGCGCTTGAGAATACTTGTAGCTTATCCGTGGGCAAAACAAGCATGCAGTATGACAGCGAAAAGAATACATGCTACACTGGAGCAAGGAAACAATAAGAGGGATATACGCAAAGCGGAATGGCAAAATACGGCGTAACTAATGACAAAAGGATCACAGGGGAAAAGGTATAAATGGCAGCTGAAGACGCCGGATCGACATGAGAAAGGTTCTTCAGACGGTAGTCAAGTAGCAGCATTGCATCTAGAGTTATAGTCCAGCTTCGATCTCAACTCACAAATATGAGGTTCACACAATACGCCGGCGTCGCTAGCTTGCTAGTTGGTGCTACAGTCGCAAAGGAGATCCCCCAGGATCTCGAGCGCCACCGCCGAATTTTCGCTAATGGCCAGCGACATATGGAGATTATGGCGAAGAAGCATGTAAGTTGAGCATTTTATAATCTACATTTGTCCTAGATGCGATGCAGTTGAGCTATTTTCTAACAGGGATATATCGTAGGCTATCTGGGCCCGCCAGGAGGCCGAGGGTCTTTTCACAGCTCCATATCCAGAGTTGGGGTACGCTAAGTGCACAGCTGGCGTAGCTGAAGCCATCCCCGGCGATAAGAGCAATACCTTTCGTTGCGACAATGTACGTCTTCGATTAAGTTACTACATTTCATTTGTAGGAACATCATCAATACTAAATCATCTATAGCTTGACCTTCATCATTTCCTTTCCCACACCGCACTTGGAAGCAAAACCGGACAGGGCTCCTCTTCATGGGGATGGGTCGCCCCAAGCGGTCGTGAATTCGTCGCCATTGCGCAAGCCGATGGATCCGCCTTCGTTGAAATCACGAAGGAGGGAAAGATGATCTATCTCGGCCGCCTTCCCCAGCACCACGACGCCCAGCCCAGCATTTGGCGTGAACTCCGTGCTTACAGACACTATATTCTAATCGGTAGTGAAGCCGAGAAGCATGGTATCCAGATCTTCGACATGCGAAAGGTTCGTGCCCGTGTGTAACAGCTTAATTGTTTTATATCCGTGGTGTCTAATAATGTGAATACAGCTCCAAAGCATTGACCCAAAGAACCCAGTCGTTTTCGACACCAAGAAGGACCTTGCCAGTTGGTACAAGGACTTACCAATTGGTCGAACCCACAATGTCGTTGTCGACGAGAAGAACAAGTATGCCGTCGCTGTCGGCGCTGCTCCTCGTACCGACAAATGCAAGGCTGGTTTGATCTTTATTGATCTTACCGACATCTATAACCCAACCAGCCCTGGATGTGCTAGTGAGGACGGATACGTCCATGATGCCCAGTGCTTGCCCTACAAAGGTCCTGACAAGAGGTACAAGGGTCGCACCATCTGCTACGGGTACAACGAAGATACCCTCACTATCTACGATGTTACCGACCGCACTAATGCCACCATCATCTCCCGCACTTCCTACGAGGGTGCCTCCTACACTCACCAAGGCTGGGTTCTCGACAAGAGCTGGCAAGATTACTTGATCATGGACGACGAGTACGACGAGTACACCGGCAAAGGCCCAGCCAAGGATGGTCGACCAATTACCTACATCTGGGATATCAAGGATCTCCATAACCCCAAGCAAACTGGCTACTACAAGGGTAAAGTTCGTTCCATCGACCACAACCAGTACATCGTCGACGGATATGTTTACCAGAGCAACTATGGAAGCGGCCTTCACGTTGTTGACATTACTTCCATCCCTAAGGACCCATCCGGTGCCGGTGTTCACGAAGTCGCTTTCTTTGACATCTACCCAGAAGATGACGGCAAGGAAGACGGTGGCGTTCTTGAGTTCGTTGGCAGCTGGTCTTCTTATGCCATGCTTCCAAGTGGCTATATCCTCGTCAACTCCATTGAGCGCGGAGCTTTCATCGTCAAGTTGCAGCGTAAGAACACCAAGGCCCGAGGCAGCCGACTTGGCTGGTAGGGGAACCCTCAGACCAGAACGGGTCGACCGGTTCATGAAGTCAATTATATGACCATCTACCGCCGTCAATTGATCAGCTAGCAACCAGACTTGCAAGAACTCAATCAATAAGCTAATGCTGACTGAGTTCAAGATGCCTTCGCTTTGGCCATGGGCCCAGATACCATCATGTTGGATTTTTATTTCTTTTCTTGTTATATAAAATGATACCCTCTTATACCCTTCCGTATATAAAGATCAATATATCCTTTCCTTTCTTCCCCTTCGCCGTCGCCAGCCATGTAGATACGATATACTGTCTTATCACTCCCTTGCTTCAAAACAAAAAATTTTATTTATTCTTTTATTCTTCTAATAGTTAGCTTCGAATCAGATGATTTGGCCCGAGAAGTCAATGGGGGAAGCAAAATCTGTAACGAAGTTCTTTGGATATTATAGTTTTGCAATTCGACGATCGAACTCGTCGGAGGGGCGATAACCTACTAAGTACGTTTATACGGTGAGTTTGGTGCTAACCCCAATACCAACATCGACACCAGCACCGAAAAAACAAAGCGCTTCTTCCAACTGGTCAATGGCGAGGATAATTACCGAATCTATAAATATGATGTTCGCACAAAATAGCTGGTCTTGATGACTTTGGTAGTATTGATCTGGTATCATGTCCCGTCGGAAAAGTGCAGATTCTGAACATGAAACACCACCACGTTGTATTATTCCAGCCAACAAGTATTCGCTCTATAGACTCGCAGGTTGCATTTTCGATTTTGCATATATAAGTTAAAGTTGGTAATAAAAGACAGTCATCTAGCAGGTGCAATTATCTCGTAAACCAAATGCTGCCGCGTAGAGGGTGCAAGGTTGTGGTTTCGAACGGTTCAACACAGCGAAGTGTGGTATATTTCCACCTGCGTTCATCCAGACGGGTTGCTGTATACACATTAGAATCTCTACTTCCCTTCCCTCCCTCTTCACCTTCCTCCCCTTTCAATACGCACTATCTAGACATCACCAACACTCTCCCCTCATCCCCCTCCTCTCTCCCTTCACATCATTTCATCCACCCGTCCGTTCTCGACTTTAGAATAGATACTCGTCTTTACGAGAAACTCGAACTCTCCTTCCTCACTCTTTTGCAATCGATTTTATCGTTGCTGTCCTGAGGTCTCAGCTTATTGGCGATAGTAGCAGTAGCAGATACTATTCCGGCTTTTTGCTATCTGCCTAATATTTCGGCTTCAAACTCGTTATCCTAACCTCGAGCTCTTGTGTTCACGCCGACTTCCCCTAACATCAGCTTCTCGTCCTTTGGGTTATCGAAATCTCGTTTCATAACAAACATAACTATTTCGAAGCCTTCTCGTCAGCTTGCGCAACCGATCTGTCTCCTCCTTCCTCCTCCTCCACCTCTTTATCGGTGTTTTCTTCTCTCCTGGAAAGTTCTCTCCTGCTGGTGACAAGAGCCATTCCGCCAACTCATAGCCCACTAGCTTTTCAGCCATCCGACTATCTTCTCGCTCCAGCTCTTTATTCTTTTGCAAAGATGTCCTATCTTCGGGTCCTTTCTTTTTTTGAGCAAGCTTTTAAGCTGGTATCATATCTCAAAAACGGGCAGTTCATCCTCCTTCTCCTTATCATCATAGGATATTTCGCAGCGGTTTTCCCACAGCTGGCTTCGGCCATTGCTAGTGCATTTTCTCTTGCCCTGAGCATGGCCTTGTAAGTGATTTCCCAAAAAGCTTCCTGGTCAAAACACCTAGCTAACAGTTTGCCGACATTTGATAAATAGAGCGCTGCTCGTGTTCTTTCCTCCCATGATAGTCATGCATATGTACTTTAAACATCCTGAGACATATGTTGCTCTTCTCAGTGCTATGCTTTTCTTTGTGGGGGCACTGGTCTCGATTCTAGGAAACCATTTTCACATGTAGGTTGCTTCCTCTTAGCTCCTCAAGTTACCTCCTAGATAGGATACTAATATTCCATGAATAGTCTTGCCACTCAATGGATAGACAGCCATCCTAGCTTACAAGACTTTCTATACCAAGTGTCAACCAATGGTCTGGGTCAGTGGATTGAGGACCTCGCGGTCCGGATCGCTGAGCCATCCCACAATGTTAGCCCCACCACGTCGCCAGACTCCTCGGCCACCCCAAGCCCAACGAGTGCGGTCGACCAGACGTCTTTCGACGGAGCCGAGCCATCGGATCCAGGCTCCGATGGTTCGAGAGGTCTCGACACCGGGTTTTGCGAGACTAACTCATTAGCCTCGGACGAAGCGGGGTCGGAGTCCTCTGGTGTCAAGGGCTCGCCCTCTGTAAGCGCAGAGTCTTCGCCTGGGGAAACTGCCCTAGTGACCGTACCAAGGTACAACCTGCACTCATCAGTGCAGGTCTGGTACAATCACGAGGGTCAGTTTCACGACCCAGAGACTCCGTGCCCAAAGAGGGTCCCGAAGACCCCAACAACGGCCAGCAACAGCCCGATGACACCACTCATCCGGGTTCGCAGCCAGCGGTTCCCCACACCGCCGCGATTCCGTACCCGTACCCGAGCCCCCGCCCAAGAATACGAAACACTGGCGGAGTTAGTCGCCGACTCCATTCCGGAGCCGCGACAGGAGGGCTCCCTCAGCCAGAGGCAAGGCTCTGTAAATGCGCGCCCCCCTCCGGGATTTGAGGGAGTTGTCCCGGGCACTCCATTTTGGACGAAAGAGGGCTCGGCCACCGGGGGGTGGATTCCCCGTCGCCAGTCGAGGTTCGCTCATCTCTGGTGAGCAACTTCGGCTTGGTGGCGGGGTATTCCCCCTTTCGGTTGGCCAGCTCCATGAGCTTTTGTATTTTCATTTTTATTTTTATTTTTATCAGAGGGCCAAGGCCCAAATTCAGGTTAAGAACCAATACGAAACTACATAAAAGCATAGTCCCCAGGCTATCCCTGGGCCTAGATAGAAATAGGTACTATTTTTACTTTATAACTCTTCGTCCTTGGGATTATTTTTAGCAGTGATTCCAATACTATAGAACCAAAAAATGCCCATGGAACAAAGCATGCCGGTCTACTAGCACCGCCATCCCAATACGTATCAAGTCAGCATGCATCTAGGTTATTTCAATAGCTATGCTAATATGAGGATTCCTCAAGGTGTCTCGTAAATGGATGAGAAGCTTTGAAAATTGTGAGATCTATGAACGAAAGTAACTAGTACGGAAAGATCTTATAGGATAGGCGTGAGAATATGGTATTACTCCTACACAGTAAATAGATATCTATTTGAGATTAACTATTACTCTAAAATGTAACCTTGAAATGGACTGCTCGGTATCTAATGAAGTGTAGGTACTAGCAGTCTCGTAACCAGTAGTAGTTATGAATAATGAGATAATCGACAACACAATATCTTTAAAAATGCAACAGGTCATAACAAATTAGAGGGGTTTACGCGAATTCGTACGAACACATTGTAAAATAGTAATTAGTATAATCAGAGAGAAGTAGGAGAAGAGCTGAAGCTCAAAGCAAGAGGCTAGGCCATTTAGAGACATGAAAACCAAACGGGAGATATTAAAACGAAGTACTGTTTCCCGAACCACACCCCTACTTCAATTGAAGAGGCACTAAGAGTCTTGAAGGATGGCAGGCCTCTAAATCAACTTCATTCTCTCTATCTCCTCTGTGCACTCGAGCCAGAGTTTCTCCAGGTACTCCTGTTTCTTCTTAAGGGCCTCGCAATAAGCCTGCTCACATATGGTGACCGAACTGGATACAGCCCCGTTAAGGGTTCCGAGGGTAATAGGTTCGTCGATAAACCCTTCGGTGTAAGGAGTCAAAGGAGGTAAAGGTGGTAATGAAGGCAAGGAAGATGGACCTAGTTGGACATCGAATAAATCGGCAAGAGTAGACGGGGCGAGTGGATTCATACGGGAGTGTGGTGTTAGTTTGGAGGTGGACTCGGATACAGGTTCTAGCAAGTCGACAAGGATGGTGCCATTTTGTCGGCGCTGAGCCACAGAGGATCCAGAATCGATGGGAATATCATTAGCACCATCTCCACCAATATGCCGGACCTTCATGTCATATTCTTGGGAAGTGATAGCGGTACCTGGCATCAGGGCTGGAGCAGGAGCAGGAACGGGAGCACCAGCTTTTAGAGGATTGGGTCAACCCTAAGCTCAAAAAGCAGAGGAGTGAAGTAATGTTGACTTACCAAAAGCGAAAACATCTGTACTAAGAGACAACATCCTGGGGAGAGCATCTCTCTCAGCCAGGGTTCTAGAGGCAGGGTGAACCGGGCGGCAGCTAGCAAACCGCAGCCAGGTAGCTGAGCTCCCCTTGAGCTCTGTTTGCACATGGCTGACCAGTCGGCAGAGATAGTCAAACCTGGCCGAGAGCTGTTGGGGCCGAAGGACGACGGGTAGGGCGTTCCCTCCACCAAACGCTATCAGCTGCGGGGCGTCGAGAAATTTCATTGCAAATGAAACTTCAAGATACCCTCCCACCAATCGCGCCCGGCGAGCGTCGCATGCCCAAGATTCAACAGAATGAGCAGGCCAGACGAGAGCGTATGATGGAACTTTGGAGATGGATCCCTTGTCGATGACTTTGGTGATGCGGCCAGAGGCAAAAACGATGACTCTGCCCTCCCTTAGGGCGAATTTGAGAACGGGGCACTGAAATGCTTCGGGGAGTATCCACGCTCTCCTGCAGGGGCTCCAGGTTTCAACAGAAGTTGTGAAGGCGTCCTTGATGAAAATGGTTGGGTTGGTTGTGAGGAGGGCTCGAGCCGCTTTTGAAACGGCAAGCGCAGAGGAAGGTTCGGAGACCGCCATTAGATGCAGTCTCTCATTTGTACCGGAAATAGAAGCGGTAGTGGTGGCTTCGGCTGGGTAGAAACGAAGACGATTTATGGGACGGGTAGGAGGAGGGGAGCTAGAAAGGCTAGAACCGCGGCTTGCAATGACATAGCGGATGTTATTATCTTTATCAGACATGACCGACATTTGTAAGAACTATTTGGTTGGACATTAGAATTAAGAAACTCCTTGTTGGGTAAAGATAGTAGGGAAGCATACTCCCTAACGGCTACCAGCAGTGAGGTGTTCAAACTTACGAGATAGTAGAGTTTTTATTGTACAGGTCGGTATAGAAAGCGGGATTGTGCAGGAGGGAGGGAGAAGGGAAACTGAAAGGAACTAGTGGTTACATGTATACGATGTTATCAGTCTAGCATTTAAGGAAGCTCTCTTGTATATCAGATATTCTTCCTTTTATTTTCCTTACAAGCTGTAACGATATCATGTAGATAGGCAAACAGTAGTATACTAGTATACTATGATGCATATGCTCTGACTGGAAACTTCTATAAGGTTCCTACCCAAGTTCTCACTGTCCACCTGCCTCTAAATCCTTGACAAAGGAAGCTAAATGAAAGTATATATTCCATCAGACTTGTAAATACTTGACTGAATAGCACTAGTAGTAGTTATATGCACTCTAGAACAACTGCTGGGCAAATACGAGACCACAGCGCGCGTATGAATCCCATTTCGGACATCTTAAATAATAACTTTTATAGTAAAAAACAACACATTGATAGGACAAAATACAACATGCATCCGAATCGGGTTAGTGTTGTCAGAATTGCCTAAAAGAGAACCCTGCTCAGGCCTAAAACGGGCTTCGGAGACGGCTCGATGGCTCCGACAGAAAAACACATTCGAAACGCCTACATCGGACGTACCCTTATAAGCTTAGTGCTTGTACTCAAATACTACCTACTCTTAGGTATATGGGATTGTCCGCGAAGGATATACTCAAGTAAGTAAGTAGCTAGATGCAATTAATATTTAATTAGCAAGGTCTCGTCCCCACGTGGGAAGGAGTCATCGTCTACTGGCCTAATGAATTGGACCCAATCCTTCACGGTTTAATTTACTATCAATCCAATCCTTTGAACCTGCAATGAGAAGTCTGTGTATGTGCTGTACTTAAAACGAATCGGATGTATACGTTGTACAAGCACAGGTTGGTGTACAGTGTTACCAGCTATGCTGTGCCTTGTCTATGTATATACTTGTATTGATTTAGAAGCGGTGTCATTGGCCAATTGCTTTTTAAAATTCTGCGGTGCAGCGCAAATTAATTAAGAGAAACTTGTCGTCGACGAACACCCAAATTTGACAACCACAACCACAATTCAACCACAATTCAACCACAATTCAACCACCAACCTCTTCCATCTCCACTCCACTTCACCTCACTCCACCACCACCACCACCACCACCACTACCACTATACCTCTCCACCTTGCCAGTCCGGGTATATAAGCAGCCATCTCCGGATCCTAGCTTCACATTCATTCATTTCCTTCCTCCCTCTCTCTCTCTCTTATCATCCTTCTTCTATCATTGTCGTACCGTTCAAGTTGAGATCACAAGGCCCTGCTTCCTACCAATCACCAACTGTTGGTCCCGTTGAATTTCGAAACACCAACACTTCGACCAAGATGCCTTCTTTGTGGAACTCAGGACTTGAAGAGTCTGAAGATGTCAGAGGTGTGATCTTAATTCCTAATCCCTTCTTCTTGATCTCCTGTATTCCTGTTTGTCTGTCTCTGCCATTGTATCATCGTATAACTAATCGCCATTGTTACTACGACCATTATTTTATTGTCATGACTTTTGCTGACGGTTTCGGATTCGCAGTTGTTGGTTACGATCCTCTCATCCCGCCACAACTTCTCCAACATGAAGTCCCCGCTGTAAAGCCTCCACTTGCTTAACCCCTCCAACATCCCACCCCATGCAACACATGACTAACAATCTTCTTCCTTTGGGAAACAGCCTTCGGAAAGCAAAAAGACCGTTATCCAAGGCCGTAGAGATGCCATAAATGCCCTTAATGGCACTGCCGACAAGCTACTAGTCATCGTCGGACCCTGCTCTATTCACGATCCCGAGACTGCCCTCGAGTACGCTGGTCGTCTGAAGGCTCTCGCCGAAAAGCTCTCTGATGATCTCGCTCTCGTCATGCGAGCTTACCTCGAGAAACCCCGTACCACCGTCGGATGGAAGGGTCTGATTAATGATCCCGATATTGATGAGACCTTCCAGATCAACAAAGGTCTCAGAGTCAGCCGTAAGCTCTTCTGCGATCTCACTGCTCTAGGTGTCCCAATTGCCAGCGAAATGTTGGATACCGTCTCGCCGCAATACCTGGCAGATTTGCTCTCCGTCGCGGCCATCGGTGCCAGAACCACTGAGTCGCAGCTTCATCGTGAGCTTGCCTCCGGTGTGTCTTTCCCTGTCGGGTTCAAAAACGGAACGGATGGTGGCTTATCCGTGGCCATTGATGCCATTGGCGCTGCTGCCCATCCCCATCACTTCATGGGTGTCACAAAACAGGGTTTGGCCGCTATTACCAGGACCACTGGTAACCCAGACTGCTTTGTTATCCTCCGTGGGGGTAGGGATGGACCGAATTACTCAGCCGAGCACGTCGCGAAGGTTAAGGCCGCCTTAAAGAAGGCAGGTCAGAAGGAGATCATGATGATTGACTGCTCGCACGGAAACTCGTTGAAGAACCACAAGAACCAGCGCCCTGTCTCTGAGGATATCGCAAACCAGATCAGAGCTGGTGAAGAGGGTATTGTTGGTGTTATGATTGAATCGAATATCAACGAAGGAAAGCAATCTGTTCCAGCTGAGGGCCCAAGTGCTCTCAAAAAGGGTGTTAGCATCACTGACGCTTGTGTTGGATGGGAAGAAACTGTCGAAATCCTTGAGAACCTAGCCGCTGCCATCAGGGAAAGGAGAGCAAAGCGCCCCTCAGGAGAGAACAAAGATGCCGATAGCGACGAATAGGAGTATCATCGGCCTTTACTATTTTTATTAACTTTCTGGGGAGTGTCAACTGATAGATTTTTTATAACTTTTCTTTATCATTTTTTAATACCTACTGCATCTCCTCCCTAATAGCTTTAGACTATTTGGTCACTTTTACGATCCTGAGAGAGGACGCCATCTATCATATCCATCATCATCCTCAGAGATGCATGCTCTAATATTGATAGCAAAAAATAGAATTCTAGCCTCACAGGCCTAAGAAAATGACTGTATCGAGATCCTTTCATGTGCAAATTGATATTATACACAAAGGCTCCATAATATCTACAAGAATATATATGTACACATACAATGCCACCCAGCTGTCACAAAATATCGTCTACTGCAGCTCAGCTACAGCGGGTGCTGTCTCAATCTCATGTGTCCTCGACGCTTTATCAATACCATTAACACCCCATCCCTTAATCTTCCTTACTCTCAACTTGAGCATGCTCTTCGACACCAACCTCCTACCTGTCTTTGTCATCTTGCCTCTTCCAATAATTTCTCCTTCCTGTTTGGCTCTGCCCGCCATCATGATTGGGATGGTCTCCATTCGACCGATGGCCCGTTCCTTATCTGTGAATTTTATCTGGTGTTGATGGATTGCAACGTTGGGAATTTCCGAGATGGCCTCGTTCTCTGCGAGGGCCGGAGCGAGCCTTGTGGAAGTTCCCTGCGCGAGGATGCGATGGAATTGCTTTACTAGCTGGCCCGGTGTGGAGATGGCGTGCATAACGGGATCGGTGAGAGGTATTCCGGTCAGTAGCATACTTCGTTTCAAGACCTGTATTCCATTGTTTCAGCATTGAGCCTACGACCGACGAGGGTTTATGTAGAACTTACGGCAAACTTCAAACTAGCACCACCCAGCGTCATACTCTTCCAATCGTCTCCTTCTGCCTTTTCAAGCCCCTCCACAAGCTCTAAATCTGACTTCAGCGGCTGTTTTTGTGATATCGCATATTCTTTGATACGTCTAGCTATTTCCGGAGATCTAAAGTCGAACTTGTAGTCCTTCCCATCCTCTGTTTTTGTGATTCTAACTTTCTCAGTGAGGTATTCCGGACCCTTATAGCTCACGCATGCCTGCGTAGGTTTCGATTTGGCAATGGCGAGGGAGTATGTTTCCACTACGGCTCGACGAACAGCAGCGGTAATTTCTTCTGGTTTATCGAGTCGGGTTAAAAGGAATCTATGACATTGGTGCCATTAGCCATCAGCGCTCATGAATCAATTGACCACTATTAGCCAAAAATATGGGCTTCTATCTACCTCCAAATCCGATTCTTCGGATCCCATTTCTTCTTCATGAACGCCCCCCGTGTTCCAACGACAATCATATCCCTAGCATCTACATCTGGAGCATACGATGCCTCCTTTTCTGCCCTCAGCTTCTCCTTCTCAGCCTCCGTCTTTGCATCCTGTTTCTTTATTTGTTCGTATTCATTTGCTTCGATACGTTCAATTTCCCGTTTTTCACGTTCCTCAGGCGTAAGTTCTTTGTAAGGGTCAGCAGGACCTGCTTCACCCCATATAGCCTTACGCCATTGCTGAGGGTTTGTGAGTTTGCTTTCGTCTTTGTAGGTTGGTTGGGTGGTGTGGATTGTACGTCGAGTGAGTGTTAGATGGTGGGGCTTTGTGGCATGAGGGAGGTCGGAGAGGAGGACGCGGGAGAGACGAGTTATCGGCTTCATCGTGATAGTTTTGTAGAGGGAAAGGTATCGGCTTATGTGTCGGAGGCCGATTCAAAAGGCATCGGTCCTTCCGTAGCAATTAGAAGTAGTTCGATACTTTTATATCGAAGACGTCGAAAGTTTTGTCCAAATGGGTTGGAATTTTTTCCGTGTTGTTCGGGCCTGTTTCGCTTAGGCTGGCCGGCCCAGCATAGCCCAGGAGGGTACCAATTAATTGGTGCTCCAACCTTAAACCACCAGGCATTATACAAATTCCAATCATGTCATCGAAGCCCAAATCCCGCTGGGACACCGAAACCGCCGAGGATGCCGCTGAAGCCGCCCGCCGAAAAGCAGAGAAGGAAGCTAAGAAGGCGTTGAAACTCGAGAAGGCTCGAAAGGCCGAAGAAGAAGCTGTGGCTGCGGCTGCACGTAGGCGACACGAGGATGGGGAACAGTACGCGCAACAGTCGCTAGCAGTATCGGACGAACCGCCTTCAAAACGACGGAAGGTCTCAGCGGAACCGGGCGACGATGCAGCCACCTCGCCTAGGAGAAAGAAACATGCTTCCAATACCGCGAATGGAGACAGGGACACGGGAGAAGCACGGCTACTACGATTTCCTGCGCCAGAGATCAAGCCGTGTAACTCAGTAGACGACTACGAGCCATTGAACCGTATCGAAGAAGGCTCTTACGGCATAGTATCCCGGGCACGACATATTGCCAGTGGAGAGGTGGTGGCATTGAAGAAGTTAAAGTTGGAAGGGGAGACTGACGGATTCCCCATTACCAGCCTACGCGAGATTCAGACATTAATGGCAGCACGGCATGCCAATGTTGTGAATTTACGAGAGGTCGTCGTGGGTGAACAGTTGAACCAGTGCGTGTCCTCCTATTGTTTTAATACATCGTTTCCTTTTCATCGTTGTAGTGGTGGTAGTGATGGGACATATGCATGGGAGTGGTCACTAATACTAGCCAGAGTATACATAGTTATGGACTTCATCGAACACGACCTCAAGACCCTCCTCGACGATATGCCCGAACCGTTCTTGCAATCTGAAGTGAAGACTTTGATGTTACAGCTACTATCTGCCACCGCTACCATGCACACGAATTGGATAATGCACCGTGATCTCAAGACGTCGAACTTGTTAATGAATAATCGAGGACAAATCAAAGTTGCAGACTTCGGGTTAGCACGGTACTTTGGTGATCCGTGTTTGCCATTGACACAGCTGGTTGTTACGCTGTGGTACAGAAGTCCTGAGTTACTATTGGGGGCGCAGAAGTACGGAACTGCGATTGATATCTGGAGTATCGGGTGTATCTTCGCAGAATTGATTCTCAAGGAGCCATTATTCCAGGGCAAAAGCGAAATTGATCAGTTATCCAAGATATTTGAGTTGATGGGCGTACCGACGGACGAAGAGTGGCCCGGGTGGAGACGCCTACCAAATTCGAAGAGCTTGAGATTTCCAAGGACGAAACAAACGTATGTTCTCCCCTTTCCCCTACAGTCTACATACAATATAGGAAATATAATGCAATAGTATATACTGATGGTGACGCCATGCGCACTTCATAGAACTGGTCATCTACTCCGCTCTAAATTCCCACTATTAACCACCAATGGCGTCTCCCTACTATCTTCCCTGCTATCTCTCGACCCTTCGAAGCGGATCACGGCCGAGGAAGCCCTCAAACATCCCTACTTCCGCGATGACCCCAAACCGAAATCTGAAGCTATGTTCCCCACCTTTCCCTCTAAGGCCGGGCAAGAGAAACGAAGACGGCTAAACAGCCCTTCGGCGCCCATGAGAGGTGATGCTCCGCAATTATTCGGAGAGGTCGGCTTGGCAGGTCGAAGTGGATTATTTGCTGGGCTAGAGGAGGAAGAGGTTGGCGGCGGCTTTTCGTTAAAGGTGCATTAGGAATCTTTTTTTTTTTTTTTTTTTTTTTTGGTTAAAACGAATTTGATCTGTTAGGCGAGTTAGTTCTTAAGTTGTTATGCATTATTTTCGCATTTTGCAGGATTCTTTTTTTTAGAACAGGGAATTATTGGTGGTGGAGGAGTCTCAAGTGCGGAGCTGCTCAACTTATATGCAGGACTAGATAGCGAAACCCCGGATTTGTCGATACCATTCGATAGATGATAAGTTTAAACAAGCATGAACCAATAGCTGATGGTAAAATATACCATATCAGAACGGAAGAATCTTGCGATCTAGTTTTTTTCGATCGATCTCAGACCTTTAATAGGTCTGCTATAACTTGATATTATAGCTAAGATTTCGTTTCCCAGAAGATTTCTTCCAAGAGAGGTATAACGCCCATGTTGTATGCAAGATTGGCCCGAAATAATGCTCCTCCTGAGCTATAAGTTCCTCATCTTGGTTCCCGCCTCTGCCAGCAGCTGCCCACGAGCTTTCGGATTCCCTTCAGCGCTCTTTGATAAATACAGGATATATGCGCCAAGATGCCAGAAAGCTCAGGAAAAAAGAAATTAGGCCACGAAGGCTTCCTAATGAAAAAGAATATCCGGCAAAACCTTCCTCGGTTTACAATGGTATAGAAAAGGAAGAAAGATGGTACATGCATACATGTCTGTGTTTTGAAATCAAAAAAAATTGTGCCTCACTATACTCGGGGCTTTCATCGACCTGGCAGCTGTTCGTACCGGGCTTGAGGATTCTGTACGCATTGATGTTAGTGGGTTATCCTAACAAAATTAAAGATGGAATATTTTGTAATGGATATGATATCACATACAAACCACTTTGATACCCACGGCCTGACAGCTGCGTAAAGGAGTAACATTCCGGTAGCCGTAATAAAGATCAATACGACGGCTTGGTCTTTAACGGAATCACGCTCTGTTTCCAACAAAATCAAACAGCGTCAGCCTCTCCTGTCTCATATCCTTAAATCATAATAAGATGATGATGGCAGCCGTTTTTCCATAGCTGAACGGTTATATGTCTGCTTTCGGTGTTATAATATCCAAATCGCAAAACACAATGATACCTAGCGCAGAAAATCCAGGTTTAAGCGGGAAGGGAAATAACGGCTTACGGAAACAGCTGGTGGAGATTTCATCCTCCTTTTTCCCATCACAGATGTTAATATTGGAACTTCGGCAAAAGCTCCTGTTGCAGTCGAGGCAGGTTAGAGCTTTCGGGTCGTCATGGTCCAGCGGGATGATTATAGAGGAGGCACCACACGTGCATTTGCAGTATGAGAGAGGGTCGGCAGCGGCGGAGAGGATGAGAAAGAGACTAAAGCCTAGGAAGAGGTGGAGGAGGAGGGTGGGTATTCGTGCCATATTGCTTTTTTATTGGGAATAGATGTTTAATGCAATGTGAAGTAAGGGAGGCTGATGTGCGGGCGTATGTGCGAGTGGGTTTCGAAGGTCTAGATCGTTGGAATATCTTGGTAGTAGCTATACATGGGAGCTACTGTGTAAGTATCTACTGGGGGGTGGTGATGGTGGTGATGATGGTAGTGGGGGGGGAAAGCTATAGCTAGGGAGGCTGCCGCTGATGGAGCTGTTAGATGTGGAGGAGTAGTGTTAATGTAATGGCGATGTTCATATGAAATTGGCGACAGAGACAGAGGATGGACGAGAGGTAAGCTTGAACAGCCGCCAGATCGCGGACTTGGCTGAGATGGAAGAAACAGGGCCAGATACTATGTAACCGTGGTGGACTAGTCCAGATCGGAGACTGGGTCGATACTCAAATACCTACCAAGCAAACTCCGGAGTTGGCAGGGCAGGTCAAGAGCGTGGTATGGCGACGGAGTGTGATCCGCTCGCCTGTTTTGGGCGGGCCTTTTCCCTGCCATGGAAATCGAGAGTGGAGTTGCAATGTGTTGCAGACGAGTCTGGATCGACAACGACACACAACACATCTTGCCTAGTTTCATGCAGTGACTGGGAGATCGGCACGGACCCTTCTCTTCTGGTCTCTCAACGTCGACGGCCGGCCGGCCCAGTTACATGTTAACGTACTTCAGCTAGTCGTACATATGGCCATGCACCAACGGGCATCCGCGTCGTCTATTCTTTCTCTTCTGCTCCCTCTTCATGCTTCACATTATTTTATACATGAACTTAGCTTAACTTAGCTTAGCTTAGCTTAGCTACTACACAAGCTCACGACATTCAAACATCCATTTATTACTACATACGAACCAATTCAACTGTGGTACCAAGCAGCTAGTACTAGCTCGCCTCTGTGCAATCCAAGCAACTAGGTCTCTCACATCCGTCGAAACAAGGTTACTACTAACTCAGAGCATCGACAATATGGCGATCTTAATCTGAACGCCTCATCTATTCTCAAGCCAATCGACGAATAAGGACCTCTTCTTCCGACGTAGCGCGTATCCGTGGGCTAATATCACGCCGTTAACTCTCACTCGGATAACTGGTAGCCCCCAATTCTAGCTTCTCCATCGGTTATCTTTCGCCAAACGTCATAAATTTCCTATATCGAAATTGAAAATTTAATTGACTAGGCCGAGTTTGTCCGATAGATCGATAACTGTTCTCCGTGGCCCGTTTCTAGTTTTTTGCATCGGATCCCCTCCCGCGTTCGAAATCTTGGGCATCATGCATGGCATGGCACGCTTTGCGGGGCCCGAGAGACCACATCGTGTGGCTGGTTTAACACCTCCCCTGGCTTCGATGTGGAGAGCTAAACCTCTCCTCAGTTGCGAAAAGACGTGATTCGTTCGATCCATTGGACATGTAGGGCATCCAATGGAGGCAAAGGAGGTGGAACTTCCCTCAGCTTTTCTTTCCTCCTTTTTTAGGTATTACTTACCTCATATATTATTCGTACCCTTTTCAATTTGTCAAAGCCGCTTCGCCATAGTTGACTGCAAAATTGCAGAAATTGATGAAAAGAAAAGAAAAGAAAACAAAAGGTCCCTGCATCAGACAATTACTTTAGAAGATTTTCTGATATTCTGGCCATGGCACACTAAACTGCTCGGTACACAACAGTTCGCTTCAGTTTTGCCTGGTACATATGTACCCGCAGCAGCATATGCCGTCCTCATGCACCCCGGTAGCACTCACATCTCCAAACGCAGGGTCATAGTTCTGCTCGCCCCTCATTGACATCTAGAACACTCCTTACCGAGTATATAGTCCTACTAAAGATCCTCACCTTTCGACCATGTCTCTCCTCATCATTCTCGCAAGCGATTATCTCTCCTCTTTCAGAGTTCCTTGCTATCCAGCCCTAATATCAAGATCTTGCTCCAATATCGTTAGCTTCCTGCTTTCTTACGAGCAAATCTTGAATCGGTTTAGCAGATGTAGAGATCTCCCTTGCATATACCTATATCCAACTATCGTGCTATCGATATCTATCCTTCTTATCTTTACCCCCTGCGCATAGTACCTTTTATATTGGGAGAACTTGCCATTTATCAGTCTAAAAATCCTTTTCTTTAATACCCCAAAGACTATATTCAGTGGATCTTTTAGAGCTAAGCTCCTCCTCTCCGTTTTCTTCATTTCTATTCATCCAATAATTTAGTTATACATCATTAAACCGCAATGCAACCATTCGGTGATGCATGGAGCCAACACCACCTAGCCGGCGTTGTGCTTGCAGGGTCAGTGTTATCGATTGTGGGATCCTTATACATGATTCTAGGATTCTTCGTAGGTAGCCTTCTCCCCAAGTATTCTTTGACAGCAAATGACTTACTAGGGTCGATTAGTTCCTAAGAGAGTGCCGTTCCTTTAGGCATAAATTAATTCTTGGTCTGGCAGTCAGCGACCTTCTCCTCGCCCTTAACTTTTTCATCCCTAGCCTGTCAATGATGACGGGGCGGGGAGCTTCATCTCCGTCCAATGGAGCATTTTGCTCTGCCAATGGATTCCTTACGCAACTTTTCTTTGCTCAAAGTATGACTTTTTCATTATCTAAATATGGATATATGAGTTTAAGGGCCGTGGCTGACAGAGTTCGTGGATAGTCGATGTATGGCAAGTTACTATTGCCCTTATTACGCTCCTCATGCTCTCCGGGCCGTCGATGGTCTTGAAGTGGATTAGAGAGAACGTTTGGGCCGTTTGGCTATTCCCGTGGCTCGTTTCTCTCATTGCTGCTTTCTTCGCCTTCGGGTTTTGGGATTACGCTAATGTTGGTGGATGTAAGTATTCATACATACTCTTCCCTCTGAACTTTACTAACGAGCTCTACAGTTTGCTGGTTGGGATCCCGTAACATTCGTTTATACTTCAACTATATCCCCCGCTGGATTGTTATATTCGGCTGCTTGGTTACTTATATCGCCGTCTACCGCCTAATTCTCCATGCCCGCCGACGTGCGAATATTCAGAAGACCTATCGAGGGCGTGGATCCGACAGAACCCATCCTCAGCCCGCCACTACCATGGTCCCAGTTGCAAACACCGAGTCAGAAAAGGTTAACCCGGACGAAATCTCCAGTGGAAACAGTTCTTCAAGCCTTGATACATCACGGGCCGGTTCTTCCACCGGGTTTTCAGCAACAATTCATGATCCCGCTGTTGCCGGGCAGATACAAACCGCGGCCGAAAAGGCAGAAGAGGAAGCAGAGCAGCAAAAGCAAGTTAGAAAGATTGCTATTCAGATGATTTCTTATCCGCTAGCATATGCGGTGCTTTGGGCTATTCCCACGATTGTTATGATTATTCAGGTTGCAAGGGGTGGCGAAGGTGTTAGTATTCATGTGGAGGGATTAGCTAAGGTATTTCCTTCCTTTCTTTCCCTTTCCTGATTCCCTTGCATATTCGGTACGGTTGGCTCCGAGAATATATTGTGGCTAATACCATGGGCTTTCTAGATGCTTTTGGTGTTTAACGGGTTCGTTGACGCACATGTTTATGGTAAGCTTCTTCTTTTTTTTTTTTTTTCCCTTCCACGGCCTCGTCCCATCTTTTAGAGTAGCAGGGATGTTAACGTACATACTTTTGTTCTAGGCTTCAATGAACGTACAGCTATGGGTTGGAGGCAGAGAATCCGACCGGCTTCTCAGGAAGACGACGAAGAGGCAGCAAGTGGGGGCGTGCATGAGGTTGTTTCAAGACCAGAGCCGACTCTGAAGAATCCGAATGATTGGCAGCAGAACATGGTTTAGATTCTCTGCACTTCCCGGGACCCCCTCTCGCCTTCGTTAATCCGGATCAAACTTTGCGATGGGCTTTTGGGGGGTGGAGATTTTTATGTCACGAGTTCACTTCCACTGTATATAATATTATGTATGATCATATGATAACGATGTTATGACCGGTTGGCGTACATACCTGTTTTTTTTATATTTATTTCTTCCTTTCTCCCTCTCCTTGTTACCTACTTACTTATCTTTCCCATTTCATCATTGTTATGATTGCTTATGAAATACGAATTCCGAGGTACATGTACATACGAATTAACTGCATGCATGGAATAATATATTTTCAATGGCATGTTTAATACCGAGATGATGTTATCGTGTTATTTCCCGCGCGCGTGGTGTGGCTGAAAGCTTCGCACGACAAGCAATCAAAGACATGCGTATGACAGGGGCAAGATATACCCGGCAAGGGGACGAGGGGATAGAATATACACTGCTTGCTGATGGTTAATTAACTTATCGTCCAGCTGGGACTAGTTCCTGGACCAGATGCCATGGTACGGAATGTGCCGTAATATGGTATACTCACATGTATGTACCTTACTATCTCAAACCCCCAACGATGTGCAGCTAGCTAACATATTTCGATATGGATACTTAAGTACCTAAGTAAGTATAGGTTTGAGATTCAGCCCGGATAAGTACTTAAGTAGGTATATCCTTCCAATTCCATGCATGATTTAGTCCACAGGAATATTATGCTTGTCCGAGTGACCAAGTATCTCTAGCTTGCTCGGTTCCTGAGCTGAGTGGGACCTGTTAACTGTTAAGTTCGGGAGCGGCGATGTTTCAAGTTGACCTGGGCCTACGTATCCCCTGTTCCGGTAATATATACTCGATCCTCGACGTTCTCGAGATAGTCGACCGATGCATTCGGAGGCAGAGACAGGAATGCTCTTAGTTCCGACCGGACCTGGATTGTTTTGAATCATACCTATTTACGTATGGACCATGGAGGCTGCATTTAAGTTTCCATCAACCCCTGCATGCGCATGCAAACCATGGGCTAGTACTACACTTGAGTAAATAAGTCAGTATAGGACAAGGAGGTAAGAATTCTTACACTCCAATTTATTCTTCTTCCCCTTCAAAATCGACTCGATCTTTAGATATTGCGCTCTGTCGGCGTATACAATATACAATCATGCATGCCGACAGGTAATCGGCGCCCTTCGCATAAACGCCCTCGAACTGGAGGACTTCAACAAACCTTCTCTTAAGATACCAGCCTACCAGCTTGCCTACTACCTAAGTACCTATTACTACCTTCTAGTACTTAGGCAGATAGTTTACTTGCTGAATTTACTCCCTCTTATTACCGAAGAACCATAGTTATTGGCATCATATCATCATCCGTCTTATCCGTCCCGGCATCAAGATAAATCGATTCGATCAACAGCGGCTGATATCGATAGATATTGATATTGATCTTTCCAATTACAGTATAGGCTACCACGAACCACGCGATCTTTGAGATGGAGCTGTCCACGAAATTCACAAAGAGAGCATTGCTCCCGATAGCCCTGCTGCTCTTCACCTGGTGTTTCGTCCTCTTCCCCAATGCTTCCAACGAAGTGATCTCCCGAGTCCCTCGTGTCAAGTTCGAGTTCTCCCATCCGCCGCGGTCGCCTTTCAACGAAACCAAAGTTGCGTTGTTGATCGAAGGCAGGGCTTTACCGCATCTCACTCCCCTCCTATTACATTACATGAGTGTCGTGCCACCAGACTGTAGGTTTTCTCTTTTATTTCCTCTCCACATTTCCTTTTCCTGTGGATACGACCTTTGCGGGTTCTTCTGCCTACATATAATACAGGGAAATATAGGCGGGCTAATTTTAAAACTTATTTTTTAATAATCTTAACCAGGGAGATTTAAATTCTTCGGGACAGAGGAAGCTGTACAACGGCTCAACCGTTCTCATGTCGTCCGTGCTCACATCAACGATGGAAAACTCGACATCGCCGAGCTCCCCGAAGGCCTGTCGCTGAATGGCCAGGAGGCAACCTCTCAAACATTTACAAACCTGACATTCTACCGCGATGTCCTCTACCCTGCCGAATTTCTACTGGTCTTCCAAACCGATGCTATGATTTGCGCCAACTCGAAGCAGAATCTTGATGATTGGTTAGAGTTCGACTGGGTCGGTGCTAGTTGGAATACCGGCGATAGGTTTGGAGGAAACGGAGGCTTGAGTATTCGACGAGTATCCAAGATTATCAGGGTCCTAGAGAACCAGATCAGAATTCCGCATACTGAGCCAGAGGATGTGTGGTTGACATCGAGGCTGGGATTACTACCCGGCGCACATTTAGCGAATGGAACGGAACAGCAGAAATTTTCTGCTGAGATGCTATTCAGTGAGAGGCCGATGGGGTGAGTTTTTTATATTTTATACTTATTACTTTCGATCGCGTCTTGATAGTTGTTAATAGTGGCTAATATAACAATACAGCTTCCACACAGGGAATGGGGGAGAATGGCTTCACGGTGGCGTCTGGGGTAAGCCTGAACTCCGGAAGGATATGTGGGAGTATTGTCCCGAGATTAAGATGATGTTACCCATGGACGAGGAACGCTTCATAGATCCAAAGAAGTGTCCGTCCAGACAGAACTGGAAGAGGGATACCGATGCCAGCGATAACCTGCCTGGAATTTTCCTATGAATATGACAGCTGGTTTACGAGACTAATGTAATGATTCTTATGAAAGGCTGTTCTAACTGTTTGTTCTATTTCATTTTCATACTCCTCTTCCACCTTTCTATCTATCTTTTTTTTCTCTCTTATCTCCTTTCAGGCCTATTACCTCAGGGATTTAGATGTTGCCGGTTGGGTTTGGATTGTTATACACAGGCGTTATTGAGCGAATATACATTTTGCATGACAATGTATCTGTTTATATCTGTTTATACATGCATGATAATAATCATTGATTCCGCAGTTACCTCTATTTGATACCAATCTAGATTACCCAGTCTTATGGGTGCTATCTACTTACTTACTTAGTCAGTTAGTATTTAGTAAGTACCTAAGTACTTAGGGCTATCATCCAGTATTACGGAGCCGGCCCCACGGCCATGGGTAGCTGAACCCCTGCGCGGGTGGCAGCTTGAGCTCATCGCGCGGCTACCCTCGGCATGCATCATCGATTCCAACCCTCTTAAAAAGCTGCTGGTCTGTCAACCCCAGATTACTTTCTCATCGGCAGAATTAGTTAATATTCCAACTTCAGATTAAGTGCATTTGAAACTCCAGAATCATAGTCGGATTGAATATTCTTTTTAACTTCAGTGTCTTGAGATATCAATTGACTCCCACTTAATTCACAATGTCGTTCATCACAATCCCACCGAACAGCGACTTCACACTCGCCAATATTCCCTTCGGCGTCTTCTCCACCCCCACAAACTCCACCCCTCGTCCATGCACAGCCATCGGAAACCACGTTCTCGACCTCTCCGCTCTGTCATCTAGCGTCCTACCGAAGGTTCTATCTTCAGATGCATCTAAAATCTGTGATGCCCTTCAGAAAACAACACTCAACGCGTTCGCAGCCTTGGGACGGACCGCCAGGGTTGCTGTTCGAAATGCTGTTATTGAAGTCGTAAAGACTGATTCGCAGTGGAAATCTGATGTTGAAAGTGCATTGGTCAAGATGGAAGATGCTAAGATGCATCTTCCAATGGAGATTGGAGATTACACTGACTTCTATGCTGGGAAGAACCATGCTTTCAACGTACTACCAATATCCGTCTCTTATGCATCAGCAGAAAATACATCGAATACTGATAAGAACGATATCACAGGTTGGCGTTCTCTTCCGTGGCCCAGCCAATGCCCTCCAGCCAAACTACACCCACCTCCCAGTCGGCTACCACGGCCGAGCCTCTACGGTTGTAGTCTCCGGCACCCCTCTTAGACGCCCGCTCGGCCAAACCTGTCCTCCCACAAACTCCACCCCGAATTTCGATCAATGCAACAGACTTGACATTGAACTCGAAATGGCCTGCTACGTCTCCCGGCCCAACGAAATGGGCAGTCCGATCGATATTGCAAATGCCGAAGACCACATTTTCGGATACAGTCTTATGAACGATTGGAGCGCTAGAGATATACAGGCTTGGGAGTATGTCCCACTCGGACCTTTCAATGCCAAGAACTTTGGGACTACCGTTGGAGCTTGGATTGTTACCGATGAAGCTTTGGAAGGGTTCAGGACTGCACAGTTGGAAGGTGGAGAGGTTTTACCATATTTGAGGGACGAGAAGAGGAGTGGGAAGGGGGTATTCGATGTTGAGCTTGAGGTGCTTGTCAAGCGTAAGTGATCTCTATATACCTATTCATAAACTTGATTCTTATTATTTTGGGGGGTAAATAGCGGCCGGACAACAGGAGTTCTCGAAAGTTTTCACTTCGAACTCGAAGAACCTGCTCTTCTCGTTCTCACAGATGCTCGCCCATCACACTATCACAGGTTGCGCCATGCGTACCGGTGATTTACTAGGCTCTGGAACTATCTCTGGTACCGATAAAACATCGGTCGGAAGCTACCTCGAAGCCACACAAGGTGGTAAGGAAGACATTGATATCAACGGTGTGAAGAGGAAGTGGTTAGAGGATGGTGACGAGGTTATATTAAGAGGACATGCGGGTAATGGAGAAGGTAGAGTCGGGTTTGGAGAGTGTTCGGGTGTGATTTTGCCGGCGGAGTGGGGGAGGTGGAGTAAAGTCACAGGAATGAAAAAAGAGTGAATGGATATGGATATGGATATGAATATTCTTGATTCTCACGATACGCTAAGCTTGGGAAGAACATAAACGTCAGTGTACGATAATGAAATTGATCTAAAAAATGGGGGGGGGTGCAATGTGGTATTTTCGATAGTTTGAGTCGAGTCATAGCTGAGGATTGATATCTGAGACACGCACTAGCTAAGCTGGCACCAATGATCCAACTGAAGCTCGAGCGCTTCAGCTAGTAATCCCACCACCCAAATAGCAAAGTCGCCAACCAAACATAAAAACTATTAAAAGGCCCTCCTCTTTCCCTCCAAGGAAAATAAAAAAAAATAAAAAAATAAAAAAAGCTTCTAGAAGTTCCAAACTACCAGGTATATTTTGAGTTTGAACGAGGCCAATTGCGAAGTTTGTTCCAACAAAAACAAAAAGTCAAGCAGCCTCCGGTGTGGTTGGAGATATCCCGCCGGCCAGTTGCCTCAGATATATTGTACTGTACATACTATCACATATAAGACCGACAGCATTCCAGCCACACTCGACACTCGACTCCTGATTCGACTCGACTCGACTCGCTCAGCACTTTGCAATCAACCAACCAACCAACCACCCCACCGGTCTAAAACCACTTTCACGTAAGCAAAACTTCTTTCTTTCCCCTTTAACATTCCCCGGTGTTCTAGAGTGTCTACCGACCCCCATTTCGCTAGTCAAGAAGGCTAAATAGACTTCCCTCGGACTAACTTTTTTGTCTCTAAACAGTACGGTTTTTGAGAAAGGAAAAAAAAAAAAAAAAAAAAAAAAAAAAACTTTACTTGAACAACTGTCAAACACCCTTTTCGAAAAGCTTTGGGATCAACAGACCCGGATAACTGAATAACATAAAACGGAAGCAGCAGGAGGAATCAAACAATGGCTATATTATCGGATACCGAACATTCACAGCAACAGCAACAGACCATGCAGATGACATTAACGATCGAACAAGCTACCGCGCTCGAGGCGGCGATGGCAGAGGGGAGTTTGAGGGGTAAAAAAAGGGTCCCGAGGGGTAGTGTCGCTGGTAGGTTCTTCTCTTTACCATTTCCTTCAAACATTATCTCGAGAAAGGGAAGGGAGTTCGAGTCCTCACCAGGATTTTAAGCTAACGAAGGAGAGATGATAGGCGAAGCGGGAGACACACTCTTTAAACCTGGATACGAGATATCATCGGCAACTGGGCAGGGGTTCATGAGTCCTAGGATTTCACCGGGGCAGAAAGTCCAGGTGTATGGGAATGGTATTTAAAGCGGGGGCAATCAACTTCGACCATTTTAACCCTCGTTTCGTTTTTGATGGTTTACGGCGGGTTCTACATGTTGGCAGTGCAGTGGAGCTTTCTTTCCGGGTGCGTTTTCTGGAGAACATGGCGTTTTTGGGGAGGGTTTATTACGATATCGTATGAATGCGGCATTACATATTGGCGCCATGGTGGAGATGTGGCATTGGATCCCTTACATGATTGATCGAGGTTGCGGGTCAGGGTTTTTTCTTCTTTTCCTCTTTCTTCTTTTCCTTCTTTCTCTTTCTTTCCAGTTACACTGTACGCATGTACTACACGGGATAGTGCCGTCACACACCCGTCATGCGGCTTCAAACTTGCATTGGCAATCGATAAGGCTAGATTCGGCCTCGAGGATGTATCCGGGCCGGCGCAAAGCTCCCGGTACGTCAACCGGACCACGGCATTGTTGGTACTTGATACTTTTTTGAATTTTATATCTGTTCAAAGCTGCTGCTGCCTTTTATTTCTACTTGTACAGTTTTTCTTTCCATATCACATCCAGCGACTTTACTTGCGGTGCGCAGTCCTGCCTGGCCGGATGAATATCTCAGCTGTATTTGTATGTACGGTACCCAGGCATTTAACCGAAGTCTTCATTTTATGCACTAATCTTGCAACCTTGCGACCCCAATCCGTGGTAACTGTTATAATCTGAAACTTCTTCGCCCGGGTCACGATGTTGCATTACAACTTTACCCTAACTACTTAATTAAATAAAGAACGTGAACGATGAGAGTGATATTAAAAATGGCGATGACTAAAATTTAAAATCCCACGTGGAAAGTTATATCTACCTAGTAGATATTTATACCGGCAACTGGCCTGATCTGGTTATTTATCAAGAAAATCGAAAGAATAGCTGTCACCGCACGTGGACACACGCATCTGCTTGCGCATATCCTCTCTTGAAAAATCATCTTAAGAGTGAGAATGTATTGGAAAGATAGGCGGAGAACGCACCGGTTTTTTTATAGCATTCGGTGATTTGAGGAAATATTTGATATGAGGGTATAAAAACCATAAGCATTTCGACTGATCTTCTTAATTGTAAATATTCTTGATATCTCTAAAACCAGTCTTTTGCATTGTCAGCGGTATCATATCCATCTAATACTCAACTAACAGTCTACAATTAATTCTTTGGAGTAATTAATACCTTAATACTAAGTATCGATAATGACGGACACAAGAAAGATATTCCCTTTCTTCCGTCTTCCTCGAGAGCTCAGAGACGAGATCTATACATGTCTCCTCTACTTCCCGACACCCCCTGTTCCAACGCCAACTGGCCATGGCCCTATATCCCGCCGTGGACGAAAGGATAGAACTCATCATGCCGACTTGCCTGACTATAAACTCTACCCTCATTTCCTTAGAGTCAATAGGCAGATCCACGATGAAGGGGCATTAGTCTTATACCGTCGGAATACATTCTTGATACAAATAACTACAGACTGTAGTACGGGCGAACGACAGGTGGGACGGCCAAAGTCGGATACTTACAATGCTATCTTGAATTCACCATGGGAGACCGTGGCGTATATTTGTCCGAACGTGAGGAAGAAGAAGAAGAAGTCAGTCAATATATATCCCCCCGTCCCCAGTTCATTTCAGTTCTTTGAAATATCATGCTGATGATGAATGACAATCAGATTTAAATTTAAAAAGACTATTATTGAAAGACCAATTGGGCAGTACTGCGATCCTCAATATTATCGATGCGCCAACCCCAGAGGCCGTATTGATAACTACTACGGCCCCCGACTTAACACCTGGGAATGCACCTGCGACAGATGCGTGAAATCCGTTCAAAAGCACAAGACTTTCCCATTTCTGGCACCAACGTACCGACACCTCCTCCGCCGCGTAAGAATCGATTTATATGACGTCCGAACCGCGAGGTGTAGGCTCCTCCAACGGGGAGGTACGGTAGATATAGACGACGATCGAATAAGAAGACTGCTGTTACCGTTCAGTTACAGGCTTAGGGAGTTATTAGAGCCGGCTGGTGAGGGCTTAGAGGTTGAGATTACGGCTATACCCGTGGATCCAATTCGTAATGAAGAGTGGGAACTTCAGAATCCAGCTATGTATTTGGAAATTCTTATGACTCTTTGGCCGTTAACCCTCGGGCCTTGGAGTTATAAGATCACGATGCCGGATCATATAACAGAACAGTTTGGGGATATATCCATCGCAGAGACAATGGAGATATGTACGGATATAACGCTGGTCACGGCGGAAGAGGAAAAGAAGTATCGGCAATTACCTGTCAGTGGGGATTTCTGTTGGATTAGCAGTCGGGGAGTTAATATGGTGTATAATAAGGACCGTCATCGATATGGTAGGTGTGCTATTGCGAGAGAGGTGGACCTTATTGACGTAAGCCGTGAGAGCGCGGGCGGATGGTGGGATAAAATTGCGGCGAATGCTAAGAGCATTAGGTATGCAATCTTCGGTTGTTAGCTTGTTAATGGCTATTTGTAGTTAAACTCCAGTATACTATACTGGCAACTTGTGCTTTTATTATTCCCGTTCTCTGAAGATGGTTTGAGTCCAGTCTTGGGATTAGAGACAGTGTGGCTTGCGTGTATCTTTACATATCAAATATATTTAATGATATAAGATAAGGTCACTGAGAAAGCGACTTCCAATATCTATCATGATTCTCGTATGTCCTTTACGTATACAGAATAAACTTCCAGTTGACTACTTACCAAATTACATCAGTAGGTAAGTAGGTAGTTAGCATCTGAATTCATCGGGTGTGTCCCCCTGTGTTCTCCACCCCCCTTTCTGAACCGCCTCCACCTCCTCCAGCGCCCGCCATAATCTTCCAATAGTCTCAAATTCACCCATGTCAACCCCAAATCTCACAGCCGCATCAATTGTCGGTACCAAACAGAGATCCGCCATGGTGATTGTATCCCCCACACAATACTTCCCAGCCGTCTTGCTAACGATGGCTTCAAAGGCCCTCAAACCTTCCGCCAGATGCCTTTTCTGCCATTCCGGGCCTGCAGTTTCAGGGTTCTTCCCGGCTTCCGCAGCGAACTTCTTAACTTCCTTTAACATCTTCAGATTCGTGATTGGTTGTATGTCACAGGCGACAATATGAGATAACTGTCGTGCTCGAGCTCTGTCTTCGAGGTTCTTGGGGAGGAGTGCTGGGTACTCCGGTGCAGGGAATCTCTCATCCAAATACTCTAGGATTGCTATCGATTGGGTTAAAACGAAGGCGACGGGTTCTGATTCCGTGTCATTCTCATTGGGCGAGAAAGTGATTGTGGGAACTGCTTTTGAAGGGTTCAGAGCGGCGTAGGATTCGGAGGATTGGTCGTTTTTAAGGAGATGGATGTAGACTGGAGTGAATGTGAGACCCTTCAGGTGGAGGGCCATACGGACTCGGGCGCTGCATGAGGAGCGGAAGTACGTGTGCAGTGTTATATTTGGCTGTGAAGACATGGTTGTGATAGTATCGATGAGAGTCCCCAACAGTTGATAGTAGTAAAAGGAGAGTATGCGCGATAGATGATTGAAACCTGAGTCGCTCTTGTATAAACCCTAGCCTCCGCGAAGTAACTTAAGTACTTAAGTACTTACTTAATTAAAGTCGCAGCGTCGGAATCGAAAGAGAATAAATATCCCCCCAGTCTGTACGACCTCGCTTATCTACGGGTTATTGTTTTGGTAGCTAACGAGAGGTTAGTGACGCCGTGCAAGTATCCACCGGTGATTTCGAAATCCCAGCTCGACACACGGCTCAACCGAAAGCCTTGGATTGTAACAGCTATAAAATATTGCTTTATAATATTGCTTTATTATCTGGCGGCTTCATCGATTTAAAAAAACTGTGGTTTTTTACTGAGAGCTCTATAGAGCTCCCATTTGATCAGCTGTCAGTTGAAATAACTTTATATCAAACTCTTGGAGCGGCTTATATGGCGCCAAAAGCCCTAAGCTAGGTGTATATTTATAGGCAGGTTATATGTAGAATTTCTGGATCCGAAATCAATTGATGGAATAATCATGTATCGTATCGCCGTAGAGCTCGCACTGCGCCATTAATTTCGAAGAAGTCAATTGCAGAGAATATAGGCACCTATGCAAGATGCAACGAGGCAACACGAAGAAATGCAGGATGGCATGCAGTAATATAATACGAACGGAAGTGGAGAAGTTTAGTTCGGAGAGAACTCGAGTATATATACATGACCCAGCGCAGGATTACACAATTGATTTGAGACATCGTATAAGGTAAAACAGTCTAAGTAACATTTATTATTTAAACCCTAGCGCTTCAGAGGCCTTTTTTTCAATTCAATTGTATAGGTACTATTCAAAAGATCAAGACCCATCCCTTCAACTTACAAATGGCACGGACTCGAGTAATCCCTTAAATTTGGATTTAAGAGCGTTGAAGGAAACGAAGTATATACTTTGACCTCGAGTTCTTGTTACCGCATTAATGTAAACAGAGTGCCGGTAAATATTACATTACTAACTATAGTACTATCATAGCTGCTCCGCTCAGTTCATTAATCTATATATATATACATATATAAGATACAGCTAAAGCAATCCCGCTTATGATGGTTTATATTGGATTGAGGGTTTCAGCATGCTAGCAATAGTAGAAGAGTCGAGGCAAATACTACATTATATTAAGCTGCAGCATTTAGATCATATATTTTTGGCATGGAACGAGGATTCAAGGTAATATAAACCATACTAGAGCACGGTACCGGCCCAGCCAGGATGTTCGTCTAAGCCCATACAGAGAGAACATAGTACTATTGAATAATTACACGCACGCGCACACTGGCCGACCACAGAAACGAATTTTGAAAACATCATATTTTATATCCTAAACGGCATGGTTTTGCTCACATCAAATATCGTGGATTAAATAATTATTTAATATATTCCAAATCCAGGCAAGTTAATCCCCCCTCTCTCAAGATTGCCTTTTTGTAGGGACTTCTTTGAAGGACGATAGTCAAATTACCCCTCGCTCGAGCTCGAGAAGGCTCGTTGAAAACAAAGACTAGATTGACATAATATGAATCTAGGATGTAGCTCGGCATTTCTCGAGTGAGAACGTTTCCATTCATGGTTTTGAAACTTGTTTACTCAAATTATCTAATTATATTGTACGAGACTATAATTATATTACCGGTCCGATGTCGACATGAGCGAATGATTATCTTATACATCAGATCTAGCCAACCAGAGAAGTTCGACTATCAAGCCAGTCCCTAGGCCCTTATTAAGTATAGGATCAGATTAAGACAATGTATTGATAAGATTGTCGATTAGTACGCTTTGTAGGCCTAGATTCGCGATATGCGTAGGGATGCCTGCGCACATGCACTTAACTTCTTGGCAATATTGATATATACCCACAAATTTGCAAAATATATCCGGCTAAAAAAGTTTCGACTATGTGAAATATTTTGCAATGACTTACTTACCCAAACGGAATAACCGATGACCTGACATCGGCAATGGAGCTCCAGAAAAGCAGCTGCGAACAAATATCGAGGTGACGTGATGTTCCATGAAACGGCTGTCGCAGGTTGGTGGTATCGTTGGAGGTATTGTATGCCGACGACAGCCGAACCACGACTGGAAACCCTGGATTATCATTCCCACAACTGGCTCACTTGTACAACCCCGATTTGCAAGGGCTTCGCCGGGTTAAGGCCGAATCCAACCACAGGCATGCATGCAGACTCGACATCCCCATTGATATATCTTCTATTAGACGTCATGGTATTGCTTTGTTCTTAGACTTTACTTCACTACTAAGATCCTTCAATTCGATTCCTGAGCCTGAGAGCCTTTTTTAATTAATACCACCATCCAATATATATTTTAACCATGGTTTGGAGAGATTTTGAAAATAAGGACCCAAACCTCTACCATGGTAGGTCTTCTGCGTTACCACCTTAAGATAATATATCCTACAGAGCTAACAAAAAAAAAATGAAATTTAGAGGGATTCGGGAACCATTTCTGCTCCGAAGCCGTCCCAGGAGCTCTCCCAAAGCTTGGAAATAACCCCCAAAAGTGTGCGTACGGATTATACGCCGAACAGCTTAGCGGTACCGCTTTCACTGTCGATCGACCACATAACCAGCGGACATGGTTATATCGTATTCGGTACGAAGATCTAAATTTTTGAAGAAGGCGATGGTGTATCAGTATTTTAACTTTGATATAAAAACTCTAGTCCGTCGGTAGAACATGATCGATTCACCAAACTCTCTCATCCATATCTTATTAGTGACTATTCGCCATCAAATACACAAGATATCCATGTCACTCCCACACAGCTACGATGGAATCCGTTCGATGTACCCTCGTCGCATAGTATAATCGATAAGGCAATTGGTAGGGATGACGAAGCCACTGGAAATATGGACTGTAGGGCTCACGATACCTTTGCAGGATCGCAGGATTTCATTGAGTCTTTGAGATCCGTGTCGGGGAGCGGGCAGCCTCAGACGAAGAATGGATTGGTAAGTTTGCGTATTCATTTTTTTTTTTTTTTTTTTTTTTTTTTTTTTTTTTTTTTTTTTTGAGATTCTAGGAGCTAGAAGGCTAATAAACATAATAGGCAATCCACGTCTACGGCTTCAACAAGCCTATGGTCCGACGATCGTTCTATAACTCGGACGGCGACTACCTTATCCTCCCACAGCTTGGGCGTCTTTCAATCCATACGGAATTCGGAAATCTTCTTGTTGCACCAGGTGAAATATGTGTGATTTCAAGAGGCATGAAGTTTTCTATTCCCGAACTTCCAGACGGAGAGGAGAAAGGGTGTAGAGGATATATTCTTGAGACATATTGTGCAGGACACTGGGAACTTCCGGATTTGGGGCCAATTGGTGCGAACGGTCTGGCGAACCATAGGGATTTTAAGTACCCGGTTGCACGATATGTCGATGAAGATGAGGAGTGGGAAGTCGTGAATAAGTTTATGGGGGGGTTGTTTTTAGCAAAGCAGGTACGTGTGGTATCTATTCGAGAATATTTTGAATTACTGTCTGACGTCTGTAGAACCATTGCCCGTATGATGTGGTTGCATATCACGGAAACTATCTGCCATACAAATACTCGCTACACATGTTCAGTCCGGTGGGATCGATTGGTTTCGATCATCCAGATCCATCTATCTGTATGTCTCCAAAAACCTATCTACTCCACCTTTCCAGAGCTAACGAGATTCCAGTCACCGTCCTTACCATGAAAAATCACGCTACCCCTGGCACTGCCCTCGCCGACTTTGTTCTCTTCCCGCCACGCTGGTTAGTCGCCGAAAACACTTTCCGTCCACCATGGTTCCACCGCAATGTTATGGCTGAGTTCATGGTCAACGTAACCGGTGAATACGACGCCAAAGCCGGTGGCTTCCTACCCGGCGGCGCAAGTTTACACAATTGCAACACCGCTCACGGACCAGACAAGGAAAGTTTTGACAAGGCTAGTAGTGCAGATTTGAAACCTATGAAAGTCGGGGAGGGAAGTTTGGCGATTATGTTTGAGACCAGTTTGCAGCTTGCGACTACGACTTGGGCAGTTAAGGAGAGTGGGAAGGTACAAGAGAACTACAATGATGTTTGGCAGGACTTTCTACCGTACTTTAGAAGTCACAACCTGCCGAAGGTTGGGGTTGCGAATGGAGGAGAAGGGGCAGTGAAGTGGCCTCTTTTGTAGAAGTGAAGTGTTAATTTTTTCTTCTTGAGGATATTGATATATGTATTATAAGAACGAGATAGGGTATACAATAGGGTATACAATGGGCTACATGTTTAAAGCTATTATGATCACAAGAATCTTTCTGTCTGCTTTATAAAGGAAACACCCGTATATACTCTAAGGAAGGGCTCCCCTTTTGTCTGCTCTTGGATGGTTGACTCGGGTGTGTACATGTATACAGCCTACAAGCTGGTCTCGTTCCCAGACGTCACAAAGGGAGGCATCTACAAATATCTATTTTATAAATTTTAGTGTATATACGTAGACTCTGTTTCACCTGGTTTCTGGGGCCAATTCAAAGGTTTTATTATAAGATTGAACAATCTGCGAGCCTGGGTTTAAGCGGTATATTTGTAGATGATTGATTATTTAGATTGGTGGGTGTTCGTTCTGGTATCATACAGAAAACTTGAAAGGAAAAAGACAGTCGCTGTAATAACTACAAATTCATAGCATCATAAACCCCAAAACGCCTTCGTAAAAAAAGGTCAGGCACATAAGAAAAATTAGAAGGCCTCTCCAATTTCCTTCTTCATCGCCTCCTTAACAATACTTCCGCAAAGCTTAGCATACGGGTTTGTATGTACAGCCATTGCCTTCGCAAGCTCATTGCCATATCTTCCACCCCAGAAAAAATCTCTCGATGCAGCCTCCTCCCAGGCTCCGAGGTCGTTCCCGAGGTATTCTAATTCTCTCGGAATTTCCAAGCTCTTGGGTCGTTCTGCAAAGTGCTTTGATGTGGTATGAAGGATAGTTGCACGCTGGGTGTGAGCATTTGCCAGCATCTTTGCGGTTTGTGGAGAGATGGGTTCAGTTGCCGTCCTAGGAGTAGCAAGCGAGATAGCGGTGGTAAGGTCCTTGTATGCCTTCAGAACTTTCTCTCTGATTTCCTCATTCTGGGAGAACAGGTTATCCATTTCCAATTCATCTTGGAGAGACACAGTCATACGATGAACTTGTGCTCTATTATTGTATGCTGAGCAATATTTTGGAGCGGAGTCGATGGCTGAAGTGAGTAACTGAAGGGCTTTATTTGTATCTCCTGACTCTGCAGCACGGATAGCGAGAATCTCGGTCGAGCGAAGGGATGTAAGAGTGCTGTAGACTTTGATGTGAGGAAATGTAGGCAAAGAGGGATCTATTGTGACGGGAGAAGGGGTTGGAGCAGATTCTGGATCGAAGATTTGCTCGAGGACGGTGGCGTCGTTGGAGGAGAGAAGGTGAGCTGGTGCCATTTTGGGCTGTTGGAATAATGATTCGGTATGGTTATTACAGATAGTGGTTAGGAGGTAGCTTTGAAGGTTTTCAATTGTGATATTTGCTAAAAATTGTATCAGGAAGGGAGTGTGATTGATATCGAGATATTATGGTTGAAGCATATAAAATATGAAAAAGAACAAAGAATAGCCTATATAATAGGTAGAATAGAGTATAAACCAGCCCTACCGGAAAGCCAGCTTCCCCAGACTGTCTTCGACACTGACCCCTGCAATTCGTATGTCATCTCATCTCATCGGACATTCTCATCGGCAAGTTCTGGACCCAAACCCAATGTTCTTGCCGACTGCAGCCAGCGGCCTCTAACTCGACCTTGGATAGCCGGGCGGATGAAGCGGGCTCTAACCCCTTCGAGGGCCATCCGAGCACAGAGTTCCCCCGATGCGTTGCCCTTGTTGGCGGATCGACGGTAACCACCGGCTATCAACGGGCATCCTGGATTCCTAAAGAAGACAGATTACCCGATTCGGACAAAGCGCGATGGTTGTGTGCATGGAAGCTTGTCTTGGAACCCGGCTGCCCTGTTGCCCTGTTGCCAGGCTTGTCGGAACAAGCAAGTGTCAGGTTGTAAGCTACATTCGCCCAGACGACATTGGACGGACTCCCTCTCCTGCAAGTAACTGGGTCCATACTTACTAGCCTAGCTACATGCAAGAGGTAACCAAGGAAGTGCATTAGATGCAAACCTGCAAACGGGGCTCTTCATAAACTAAAAAATCTCAGACAGTTACAGGACATGTTATAAAGTTCTTGCTCGGTCCCGTTCTTGCTTTAGTCTTTCTCTCATTAATGTCATAAGGACAACTTAACTTACCTACGCCTCGAGCTCCTAACGTATCGATATACACAAACCATCCAGTACTGCAATTCGATACAGCAGAGACTATCAATCACAATGGCTCCATCCGCCCAGCCCCTTGTTTCTGCTTCCCCACAGCCTGCAATCCTCACAGAAACTGGCGAGGTCCTCAGCTCTACTGGTCAATCTTCCACCGGTGGTTATGGCTATCGTGGTTACGACCACATCCTCTGGTGGGTTGGCAATGCCAAACAGGCTGCATCCTTCTACGTTACCCGTATGGGCTTCAAACATCTCGCCTACAGCGGTCTCGAAACCGGCTCTCGAGTATTCGCTTCCCACGTCGTTTCGAATGGAAACGTGAAGTTCGTCCTGGTCTCCCCACTAAGACCGAGAGAAATCAGAAATGCAACCGACGAGGACAAGAAGCTGCTAAAGGAGATGCATGAACATCTCGAAAAGCATGGTGATGCTGTCAAGGATGTCTCTTTCGAAGTCGACGATGTCTATGCCGTTTACAATCAGGCTGTTAAGAACGGCGCTATCCCCGTCACACCACCAAAGAGGTCCGAGGATACCGAGTTTGGAAGCGTCGTTACCGCTACCATCCAGACATACGGCGAGACTACACATACTTTGATCGATAGAAGCAGCTACACCGGAAGCTTCATGCCCGGATATCGAGCCTCAACATTGGAGGACCCATTATCCAGTTTCCTTCCTAGCATTGAGTTAGAAGCTATTGATCATTGTGTTGGTAACCAAGATTGGGATCAGATGAACAAAGTTTGCGAATAGTAAGTTACTACCTTTTCCTCCTCTAATATTTCTTCTCCTTCTTCTTCTTCTTTTTTGGCTCTTTTAGCATCTTTGAATCAATTGCTGATAGCTACTCTATAGTTATGAGAAGTGCCTCGGCTTCCACCGCTTCTGGTCCGTCGATGACAAAGACATCTGCACCGATTACTCTGCCCTTCGATCCGTCGTTATGGCTTCACCCAACGAGCTCGTCAAAATGCCAGTCAATGAACCCGCTCCCGGCAAGAAGAAGTCTCAAATTGAAGAATATGTTGACTTCTACAACGGTCCTGGTATCCAGCACATCGCCCTCCGTACCAAGAGCGTCATCGACACCGTCACAGCCATGAAAAACCGTGGTATTGAGTTCATCTCCGTTCCGGAGACATACTACTCTGCTATGAAGGAGCGACTTGCTAAGCAGGGCATGAAGATTGAGGAGGACTTTGAGACCCTCAGGAGGTTAAATATTTTGATTGACTTCGACGAGGGTGGATATCTTTTGCAGTTATTCACAAAACCCTTGATGGACAGACCAACTGTTTTCATTGAGATTATTCAAAGAAATAACTTTGGTGGATTCGGAGCGGGCAACTTTAGGTCTTTGTTTGAGGCTATCGAAAGAGAACAAGCGGAGCGAGGAAACTTGTAAGAAAAAGAAAAAAGTTACGGAAGAAAAGAAGAGAAGAGGTCAGTGTTCTGAGGGGGACTATTTTGGATTTATGATACCATGGCTTTGTGCTCCCACGTTTTTATGAATTGTATTGCATGCATTTGGCAGGAGTTTCAATCGTTTTTTTATTTCTCATCTGTAAAGTAGCACTTAATAGCTTTATTCATCTCCACGCATCCGTTTCAGTCAAATTAAGATACTTATCAAGCGATAACTTCCAGGGTTTGGTGCGAGATAAAAACCGTAAATGATACTTCAGAGGATATCCACTGCGCGTACTCGAGCCTTCCAAATCACACGACACTTTTTACTCTCAAATTGAAAGAAAAGACTCTCGCAAGGCAAACTGTTGTATGTCGGCATTCTTCAGAGCACAGGTCACATGACTATTATTGATATCGAATTCATACAAAAGGGTCTTGACTCTCGACTCCTAGAAGTAAGTCTTCATCACCTGATAACTTTCGGCTCCAAAATTCGAAGAGAATACAAAATCGAGTATATGCAACACAGTATCTCCAACGTCCGCCAAGCTTTAAAACCCTAGGTCCCAATTCGGATAGACCCACGCACAAAATGCACAAAAAAAGTCGAGAATAAATAATACTGCGTGGATAATACTGATATCTACGGCCATAGGAAGAGGAGCACAGGGTATCCCGTTCGCTCTGCCTTACTTAAGCCTCTTACTGTCAGAGTAGTACTGGAATCGGTGACGGTCCGGGAATTTCGGATGCCGTAGATCAAAACTTCTTTTTGCATATTTTAAAATTATGCTTCGCAAAAGATTTTTGATTGTTTCTTTTTTAAAGAAGAAGATAGTACTTTGCGTTTGTATTTTTGTGATTTGGAGAGTGTGTATCTAGATTTTGGAGAAATTCATCTAAATATCTCTGCATGTCGGGATTCGTGCAATGATAGGGCAAATGTCTATTGCATATATTGGTCAGTCCCCCCACAACAAGGCGGTGTCATCAACCGTAATATGATCTCCTAGTTTATTAGCATCGAAGAGTCCAACTCAGACCCACTGCTTTATATATAATTTAGACTTGCAATATAAGGTGTTATCAGCAGTTTACTGCCATCGTGTTCTGTTCCTGTCATCGGTTCCTTATCTTAGTAGGCATTTCAAACCTCTCGGCATGATGCCAGCCAGACCACAAAGATACGTATATACCCAAAGAATATATACCAGACTACAAGGTTAGCCGCATCCTTAGGGCTGTTAACTTCATGATAATTCATTTAATAGACTCCGTCCCATGGTATTCCTACGTTACAAATATTACTCTTACTCCAAGCCAAAAATCGATCCGCCCAATTAATCTTCTAATGAAGCTTCCTTTTCAAAACGCCAATAACAAGACTTGTTCAAAATTCATACTCCATCAATCAACTTTTCCTCTGGTATATCCGCCAATTGCCAGCTCGTCCTAGGAGCTGGCGGTAGCGTTGGGCTATCTATAACCACTATTGTTCTATCCACTTTTGCAGGGGGCCGTGGGCTTCTACGGGCCCTATCAGTCTCCCTTCCAGGCGTTGACTTCTTTTCATCGGAAACCGGATCCTTGAGATCCAAAACTGATACATCAGGCGCACTTAGCGCCATAAACCTACTCATGATTGCCGAAAATGTATCCAAGTGCTTGTGAAGTGCCAGCTTATTCGGGTATTTATTTTTAAGGGCCTGGATCTTAGCGTGATCTACGCCTTCGACTTTGTAGGTTGGTTCTGGGATGGGACTAAGAGGTGTCCTTGTTCTGTCTAAGTTTCTGGCGAACTTTCTATTATTCTCTGCTCATGTCAGTTTTGAATTTGTAGCAACCAGTGGGTTTGATAATTTTACCTTCAACGACACTCTTATTCCTCGTCCCCAGATGCTCTGCCAGCAGATCATGTATTTGGTGATATAGAACAGACTGTTGTCTCAACTTCTCTTGGATCGCAGGATTCGAAAATGAATTTCTGTTCCAAGGCATCGTATCGACCGGCTGCGGCGCCGTCGCAGAATTCGGTTGGATCATTGCTTCCGTCGGCAGCACAGGAAACCGCGGCGGTAGTTCGACTTTGACATCAGGTCTTTTCGTTCCTGTTCCTATTTCCGTTTTATATATAGGCGTTTCTACTACTGGAATGGGAGTGGTCGTTGTAAAGTGATCATCGCTTACAATACTCCCGCCGCTCCACTTTGCGGAATGCGCCATCGCGGGCGAGGAATGTGGACTTATATCTGAGAGGCGGTCGTAGCTGTCTGTATCTGAAGGAGAAGGACTACGGGAAGGAATGTGAACTGGCGAGGAGGACATTGTATCAGTTCCTTTGGTGGTGGTGCAGATGTTATTTGGGAGTTCGAAGGGGCCGGGATCGTCAACGATATCTGGTATAATATCGTCGCTGGGAATTATTTGTATATGTCTACGTCAGCAAGCGTTTGGATGAATTTTGGCCTAATTCTAATTTGAATTCTAGGGAATTTGAATATTTAGAGCCTGGGAATGAGATGAGACAAAGATGATACCTTTCGACCGTCAGATAGATTTTTACTGACTCGACATTGTCAATTTCCAACATTCGAGCGATGAAGCGGTTTAGAGGGCGGATATTTAGGAGATATATATCCAGTATCTTAAATAGAATGGCGACGGGTATTAAAAGGTACCTGTTATATTATCCCTATTAATATTATAATGGAAAGAATAAAGAGGAAGCCTTAGAAGGATTCCACGAGGCTGAAAATTCAAGAAAGGGAAAAAGGAAAACCGGAGTTATATATCTCAAACGTGGTGGGGGGCGAGAAACGGAAACGTACGTTACCACACCTGACAGACACGATAGTAATCGTTGCAAGGTTGGCGCACAGATTAAGAACATAACGAGGATGAGGATGCCCGTGTGGGTATCTCGCCATCTAGGCCGGCGTTCCTGAGGTGGAACCATGACTTTTGGGGCGAAATGGGCATGAAGGTTGTCACTAAAAGCATAGAATGTGGAAATTCCAGTGCTGGATGCGGTATGGTGTTGTATGGTGTTGGAATTTGGAGGGGGGTAGAAGGCGGGCTAAGGTGCCTTCGGTTTCTTAGAAGTTCTAGATTAGGGAAATAAAGGATTTACGATAAGAAGAGTTAGGGTCATGGAGAGAGATGAAATCGGAACCCGTTCTTTTACCAACCTTGCGATCGATGGGTATATGATGTTGCGGCATTCGCGCAAGATGAGAATAGAGTTCAAGTCGGACGACGTAGTCGGTTTTTATGATTCTTGCTCAGACCCTCGACGGAAACAGAAATATTCTGTATCGTTTGGCTCGCTTTTGTAGCCTTGGGCTAAGAAGTTGAGGTTCGAGATTCAAATAGCCGTTACATTTTGTCTTGCCCTGGTCTAGTGGTTTTAGGCTGTAAATACATGGCTTCGTGGATCTGCGCGTAGACACATGATGTGCAGATGACCTCACGGAAGATTGAACCACTATTTTATCAAAACCGTGCGACTGAGCTGAAGCCATTTAATCAAACGAGATGGCGGCTTCTTCCGGTTAGAACTGAGTCCGAGGGCCATGCGGAAAGGTTCGCAGGCGAGACAGGTAACGGTACCACCTATACCACTCGTAACTTCTCCAGAATAGCTTGAAGTATTCTATTCTGTTCTCCAGCTTGGTTTTCAATGCTTACTAGTCGGCTCCCCATTTCCCTCTGCAGCTCTTCCAAAACCCCGAAGGCATACTCTATGCTTTTTGATTGCGCCAAAGTCTTCATCACGATATTCTTCTGCTCTGCGGATAGGTTACCTTGTCGAGATCGAAGCGTAAGGAGACTTTTTAGTTTGGTTCCTTCTGTAGTATTGTTTAATGCGTGTATGAGAATTAAAGAATATTTCCCTTCGTCGAGATCGGAAAGGTAGCCTTTTGAATTGGTATACTAGTCCTTGTTAGGGAATGCATGTCTTCGGCTTCATAACAGAACAGGCATACCTCTTGAGAAGTGAGATTCATGTAATCATCGCGTATCTGGTAGAACCGTCCGATGAGTAGGAGAAGATCCTCGATGTCAAGGTTTCTATATCAGTTTAATTGACTGTTAGTGAGTATAAGAAGATGTCTAGCGCGCACAGACACAACATCTGACTAAAAATAGGATATGTCTGTTTTAGTTGATATCAAGATCACATGATGTGAGTATCGATGAAACATGCATATAGAGTCGCTGATGGGGATATAATGCATACTTGTTCCGAGTAGCCTGATCCCTCAGCAGGCGAGCCGCAATTGAAAAGAATCCCCCGGTTTCTGTATTTGTTAGGTGCGATGCAGCGAAATAATATTGCTTGAAGGTTTGGACTGACTTCCATCAATCATTCTAATATACTCCTTCTCGGACGGAACCTCTCCATGGAAGGTCCAATGGAGATCGTAGCCTTGCCCTATGTGAATCTTACTGACACCCTCTAGAAGAAATGTTTATAATGTATCAACGACGTAACGCCCTAGATTTAGTTAGATAAGCATACGAGTAAGAACTGTTATCGCAGAGAGTGATAGTTCAGAAGCCTTCTCGAAGCATTGTACTAGCAAGTAAGTTGCTGAGTTTATCGTTTGAGGCACGCCGAATACCATATGAGCAGCTGGCTCTCCACGACGCAAATCGGAATTGTCTTGTATATCATCAATTCTAGGAGATTGTATTAGATATGGCTTGTATCAATAAAAATTAATCAATGAAGTAGGTATTTTGGAGGAATTTGTGGGAGTTGAAAACGTACATGAGAGACGCTCGATGTAGCATTTCGCATATCGATTTGATAATGTCGACTTGCGGCGAAGGAACATTGTACCAGATATTGAGGCCATCGATAAGAAGGCTCAAGGTTTTCTTAGATGGTAATTCTTTGATGTAGTCGCAAGGTTCATGGACGACCTAGTTTTCTTAGTAACTATAGCCAGCCAGCCCATTCGATTCAAAAAATTCTATGAACTATATATACAAACCTCGTCTGAAAGCGCTGGGTATCCCTCGAGCCAGGGGCTGGAGGTCTGCATTCTGGACGTTCGGTAGCTATAGCTGCTCTTGTATCGGCGTTTAAACGGTTTCTAGACGTATAATATGTGCACTGCACTGCATTGTATGTGTGACCGTATCACGTATCCATGTTCATTGCATTGCCAGCGTATTCGGACCTTGAACCGTTGTCAGAAATGCGTTGTAGTGTGTGCAACAATGTTTCGTGTTGTGGCTGTGCATGTGTGGCTGCGTGTTGTGCGGCAAACATTCTTCACGCGTTGACCCGCCGCCATTCTTTCCTCCAACTTCATCAGCCTTCCCATCTGCGACTTAACCTCCCCTTCAATCCTCCACAATTCACCTACCCAACTTCATCGCCAGTCCTTCAGAACCACGAAACCTCGCTCACCAACATTTCCCTATCGTTCTTTTAATCAATAACACACATACACTTGTATTAACACTCATCGTCGTCTATCATCATGGCGAAGACGAAAGAAAGGGATCTTGATAAGATGCTCCAGGCAGGTCCGTTGCTAAGTACTCACCGACCTTGCTAACAAGTTCTATTTAAACTAACCGCCATCTCTAGATCGCAAAAAACGTGCCAATCAACCTGGGAAAGGCGCCAATGGCAAAGGTGTCGTCGCTATTCCGACGGGCCCTCGAGCTGGAATTCAGAAGGTACAGATCCACTCTCCGGCCCTCTAGTCACGAATTGTTACTTGGAATCTCGGGAAACTTCGTCTTCTACCCTTTCTATATTCTCGTTGGACTCTTCGTTTTTCCCTGTCCTCCGCTCGATCTCCTTTACTTCTTCGGATCTTTTCGGCGGAAACGACTGTGCTCGAAATATCCCTTGATTTCACTTGCCTCCTCTCATTGCTGGACACTTTCTTACTGAACTCACTCTTTCTTCAGAGGAAGAACGTCCCACAACCACCTGCCTCTCTGAACGGAAAATGGACACACGATCTTCATGCCTCCGTTTCAAACACTCGAGAGTCAAAGCCCGCCAAAGCCTCCAAGCCAACTGGAGCCACGAATGGAGCCAAGGCACCAATAGTAATCAGTCAGAAAGTTGCCAAAAAGTTGGCTAGCAACCGCCTCTTTGAGGCTTTACACGGTGCAGGTGACGCCGGAAAGCCAACGGCTAGCGACCTCGGTGTCAATATCCGAGGTGCCGCCAAACCTAAAATCCTGAATGGTGGACTTACCATTAAGGGCAGCGCTGGCCCTTTCGCCGTTCAAGGGTCCAACTTCGCTCCTGGTACTACAGCCTCCGATATCCGCTCAATTCTGGAGAAGTTTGGACTTTCCCCAATCAACTGTGGTATTCTCAGCGCCAATCCCACGGTTATTGCGGAATTCCTCTTTGAGGCCCGTGATGAAGCCGAGAGGTGCGTGGAGATGTTCAATAACAAGCTAGGAGACAGTAAGAACAAACTATCTACCCAACATGTTGCATATATTCTAAACCTGAATGTCACAGACCGGCTCCTTCACTTCATGCTAAAGGACACCCCGCAACTGCCCATCCCAAGCAAGCCCCGGGGCAACCTCCAGACACAGGCGCAGCCGATCGCCAAACAGATTCCCACCGGCCCAAAGGGCGGTGCCTCCCATGTTGTCGTAGATGGGAAATATGGGTTCTCGGCACCCCGAAATGCAGGGTCTGGTCTATACAGTGATGCGATGGTTGCCTCCGGACCCAGGAGGCAGACCAGAGGACGAAATCCAGGATCAACACGCTAGAAGCCGTATTGATTATCTTTTCGATTTAGTTCTCCCAATGTTCCTCGATGCTCAAATGAGTGGTTGGTTGATGCCACTATGTCGCTTTTCTCTTCTTACTCTGGCTTGTTATCACTATCATTGCTGCTACCGTTATTGAACCGGGCGTTTTCGGGTACATGGCTTGCATTAACTAGTTCACGTGGTCCTTTTCCTGTCGATTCTGCGTCTGATTTCCTTGGCCCAGGCTTTGCTGCTCTCTCTCGCATCTTCTGTCTTCTTCCTTCTTCTTTCTGGAATGAATGTCCCGTCCTTTTCATTCTTTCTCTTCGAATGTTTATGATACCATTATTTTATTGAACACTCGGCCCTACTCTGCTGGTTATCCTGCGAGCGGCCTACCTGTAATATTATACTCGCGAGCATTAGATACCTTCTATGCTCACAAGAAACGAATGTTGGAGCAATGATCATGATATATACAAACAATGCATGATGATGACAGTGAGGTTTTTTATATGTCCAGTGGCAACCCTTGTTTGTGAGACTTCCTTGTCTGTTTCCGAGTGAGACCATTTCCCTCTCAACTGGGCAGCCATCCCCAGACCCAATTGCCAACCCTGACCCGACCCGACCAGCCTGAGCACCAACCCAAACAGCCCAAAGCCAGGATCCTTTCCTTCCTCCTTCTTTTCCCCTTCACCCTCATCGTGATGGCATCAATCCTCTAAAACCCGCAATTGAGGGGAGGACTTTACAATCCGTTCATGGTCTTTCCAACCAGCCGACTTTGTATCCTCCCATCATCTTCGCCATTTCGTCCATTCCGCCGAGGGGAGTAGATGCTAGATGTCATACATTACATAGACAGACATACCGATACCAAGTACTTGACCTGCCCAGTGCTACTGTCAATAGGATCGCCCTCATCGCCCAGCACCATCAATTTTCTACCACGTTCTCGGACTTCCACGCGAATACTAAAATTCTGCCGATTTGTTAAATCCATCGACTCGAACGCGTTTTCGACCTATTCGTATTATTAATTCGGGCTTTATATTGCTGCCGCTCTTAACTACCTTCACTCAATCGACAGTACACCACAGTCACATCATATCAGATCATATCATACCACCTCTTCCCTCCAGAAAACACCGTACATTCATCAAACCCACTTCTTTCAAAGCAATAAACTGCAGTAGGATCTAGGGAAAGAAAAAGGAAGAAATCGAATAAAGATGTTTGGTGCAGCCCATTCTACACCTAACACTCCCGACTGGCCTAATGCTCTCGGCATGGGCCAGTTTGGTCAGGTAACCCGTAAACGGTCCGCTCGCTATGCTGATAGCGACCAAGAGGAAGAGGAGGATGGGCTAATTACCCTTGGGTGCAAGGTATTATCGCTCCTACTCTTGCTCCAGCCCATGGGCACATCCTAGCATACCCTCCTTATTCACCTATTGAAATACTAACTTTCTACCCTTATAATATAGAAAATACGGACATCCTCCATAGATTCAAACCAAACATCGTCGTTCCTTCCATCTCACCCGAACGTCGCCATGAATGCGTTTATCTCTCCTCCCGTTACTCCTACCCCGATGCCTCGTCGTCAGGTTTCGGACATCGCCATGGAAGACTTGGATATGGCGGATTCTCAACCAGCCAGCCAGAATGACTGGAATTCAGGCTTATACGTGGACGTCCGTGTTCCTTCGTTCGTTCAGCAGGAGTCGAGTCTTAGCACTATCAGCATGCTTGATGTTGATGGGCAGGATAGCCACATTCAACGGCCACATACTCCGGGCATCATCATGAGGGATATGACAAGGTTGGAGGTTAGCCCTTCTAGTGAGATTCAGAGCCGTGGGTGGATGGGAATGAGAATAGGAGCGGTCGAAGAAACCATGCAACAACAGCAACATCATCAAGACGAAGCTGGGAACTTGGGAATCGCTGCCTCGAAAGGACGGTTTACGATGGGCTACAGGGCCGACTGCGAAAAGTGCAGGAATAGAGTGCCAGGACATTATGCCCATCCTCCTACTTTTTGATTATCTTATACATTGAGAAATGCAGGCTTACAAGCGACACTAGTGAAAGTTTTCTGCTTCTTCTTCTTCTTCCCCTTTTTATTCATTTTTACAGGCTGCTATACGACACAGGTGTTTTTTTGTTTCGTTTGAACATGGCACATGCACTTTTATATGGGGTTCTCATGGCGTTCTCTTTTTTCCTTTGAATGAGCACTATCGCTGACTTGGCTATGCGCACTGCAATGTACTTTTCGGAGGACTCTGCCTGATTATTGTAACTGACTAACTGCAACTGACTGGCGTTTATGAAGGAGGTGTTAACAATACCTATTATTGCCTACGGGTCGTGCATTTGTATACTAGCAGTAACGACTTGACGAACTAAATCAACTACCTTAGTGACCTACGCATCTGCTTCACTTTCTGTTAATTTTCTCTTTATCAATGATTACCAAGGGTACTGACCCAATTAGAGAACGTCAAATGCACCCCTGTCAGGAAAGAGGGTTCGGACATGTGGACGGAAGGACTTCGGCATTGTGCAAGGGTGGCGGCTTCCCGAATTCTTTTTTCCATTTAGCTCGCCAAATTTTCACCGATCTTAGATCTTTGTTTTTTTTTTTTCATTCCCAATTTTCCTTTTCCACTTCTTCACTTTTCCTCAGCTCCAGTCTCATATCACCAATAAGCTACAATCTACCTTCTGAGTTTCTGTAAGAAGTAGATCTTCAATCGCATACTGTATTACTATCCTCTCCCTTATCCCTTCCAGCATCATAGCTATCAGAAATGGGTTGGTTTTGGGCAGATGCGCCGACGTCATCGGCTTCGGCTTCAGCTTCGGCGTCGCAGGCGACCAAACCACCTCATCATCCTCACCAAATGGCAGGAAATGTCGATATTCCTGTAAGTTACTTCCATCTCACTTGTCTTGATGATATATTTATAGAAGCTATGACATCCAGCCAGAATGTCCGATGCACCGGCCTAAAGACCCTGCCGCTGCCCCGCCACCACCTCCACCAACCAATAACATACTCTCGACATCTTTCCAAACGCACTCTTCGGATGCTATATCAGAACCTCAGTCACCAGAACAGCATGCCGAACCAACAATTTCCCGCCCTTGGTCATCCTATCTAAACCCTCTAAACATGATGCCCAAGCTCTCCAATACTCCTGCACCACAGCAAAAGAGCTCACTGCCCACATCCCGTATCATATCGTCAATACCAAAGGGAACCCACCCTTCAGAGGGGAACTGGGAGTACCCATCTCCTCAGCAGATGTATAATGCAATGCTAAGGAAAGGGTATGACGATACACCTGAAGATGCGGTGGAGGACATGGTTGACGTTCACAATTTCTTGAATGAGGGCGCTTGGCAGGAGATTGTGGGGTGGGAGAAACAGTTTGCGGGGAGTATCTGGAGGGGCGTAAAGATTGCTGGAAAAGGGGGTGTTAGTGGGGGCGATAACGAAGAGGAGGGTGGGGTGTTTGCAAAGAGTGTGAGTGGGGAGGTTGAGGTACAGGCGAGACCGAGGCTACTGAGGTTCCAAGGGCGTCCTGGGGATTTGAGTCCCAAGGCGAGGATGTATCATTATTTGGGAATGGTATTTCCACAGTTTGGGTGAGCATTCCTTCATATTATTACCGTTGGGATTGTATATGCTAATAGTTATGGATAGGAATATGCCATTTGACAGACACGACTGGTATGTTCAGAGATCTACATCAGAATCTGAAGGAACGGACGGGAATAAAGAGGAGGTTAGATATGTTATTGACTATTATGCCGGAGAAACTGGGCCCACAGGGGAGTCCATTTTCTACCTGGATGTGCGACCAGCCATTGATCGACCAAGAGCGCTATTTGAGCTTGGGATCAGGTATGGAGGGGATATCTGGTGGAAAGCAAGCGGAGGAGCAGTCAGGGAGGAGGAAAGGCGGAGAAAGCAGGCCGAGAGGGAGGGGTTCAGCCAGTGATTTCATTGGCATGCCTACATCGGTGGGATTATATGACGCCGACGTGGCATGACATATTGAGGGCAGGTTCGCACTCTATTCGTTTGTAAATATTTCCTTGAGTGAGTTTGCTGCTGGATTGATTCGAGTCTGGGCCGGGGAGTTTTTAATTTTCTGGGTCATTTGGAGTGTCACATATTGGATTATCTCTGCTCTTGCGCTTATAGAATAGATTAATACCAACATCATCATCATCATCATCATCATCATCATCATCATCATCATCATCATCATCATCATCACTTTTAAAATAGACTTAAGAAGTAGTACCTGATAAGAGTATAAAGTATGAATTTCGATATCTCATGGTGTTTTTGGCTGTTGGATGGAGCAAGGCCAGGCTAAGCCGGATTTGTGTGTTGCGCCCGCGGTTGGGCAGGTTGCCAGGTTCTCGTGGCGGCCGGCTTCTCAGTCTTTCGCCAGCCCATCAACCTTAACCTCCACCAACGTTCGTTTCAACCAACATCTTCGACATCTCCGACATCTCTCATCAGCTTCATCCACCAATTGCTGGCCCGCTCCATCACCAGCATAACCACCACCCGGCTGGAGGACTTCACTACAATCTTTCGCGACGCGGGCACCCGCGTGTACCGCTATCCAATCTTCCCTCTGTCCTGTCCCGTCGTGCTCTGCCCTGTTCTGCACTAGGTCTCGCCATGCATATGCATATGCAAACAGCTTCATCCTAGATTATAACCATCACCATCACCACCATCACCATCGCCTGTCACTCAACCACCCACAGACTTCATTATTCAGAATCGACTCCTAGAAACCCACCATCATCGCCATCATGAGTAAACAAGCGAATCACCAGTATCCGATACTGGCTCCCGCCGTATCTCCTCCCATTCTGAACCCACAGATGCCACCGACGAAGCGCGCCAGGTTGGAACCTGTGTCCGGAACAAACTCTCCGGGCCCTGGCACACCTATCCCTCATCCTTCTGCTGCTTTTGCTGCCTCCATGTCGATGCCGCCGCCGTCCTCCACATCGCCGATCCAGAAGCCCGTCGATACCAAGGACTTGACCGACGTCCTCTTCTCAACGGGCGTGGACTTGCAAGCCGAAGAACAATACCTCTACAACGATACACCTGCTGCATCCTTTGCCGGCCCTGGTGCATCGCTCCCTGGTGGTGTCTCTGCTGAGGAGAGAGCCTTTAACAGACAGGAAGCCGAGGCTTCGGGGAAACTACGACACGGGCAGGATCCATTTCTTCATAGAGAGAAGCTGCTGGGTCAGACGCATCAGAAGTTAGTAAGGGAGAGAATCACCTCACACGCTGATCATAACGCACTAGCCGAACTCTTAAGTATTGCTGCTCAGGAACACATCAGAGAATTGCTCACAACTGCAACCCAATACGCTCAGTATCGGAGAAGGGGGAATACCGTTAAGGGCATGGGAGAGTGGGCTGATATAGCGTTTGGAGAGAGCGAAGGTCGGGATGGACGTTTGAAAACAGAACCCTTTGAAGGGGAGAACATTGATTCTCCCTCAGGCAGCGTTTCGAGAAAACGTAAGTACTCTACGTGGGTTGCTGGGGAATTGGTATTTTTCTTTCGAAACTAATATAAATACGTATAGGATCGTTCGCACAAGCTAATTCCTCATCAATATTGCCACGAACCCCGTCCTTACTCTCCGAAACCGCCAAGTCAATACGAGGGCTAGCGATGGACGAGCGAATGATCGAAGAAGCCCGTGCTGCAGCACGTTTAACACGAATAAACGGCACAAAAACAGGAACACCAGCCGCAGATGGGGGAACAGGCGAGTCCACGAATCCGCCTCCAGGAAGCGTTGCCCCAGAACCAGAGAAACGTATGACAGCAAAGGAGGCCAAGAAGGCGCAGAATTCAAGACTGGATGAAATTCAATCTCATAAGGCCGCCAACGAGACTGCAAGTCTTATGTTGGGAGGTGGTCGGAAAAAAAAGTACTCATGGATGTCGGCAGGTGCTGGTGGCGGCGGCGGTAGTGGAGCTAGCACGCCCAACAGATTGCCGGGTAACTCCAATGCAACCGCTGGAACACCTGGTGCGACTGCTGCGGCGATCGCAACGAATGTTCCAACGATGTACTGGGGTAAGAGGATGGGTGAGTGGAGCGAGCAAGGTGACAGAGGGAAAGGTGTCCAGATAAGGGACTGGATTCAGGCTCTTGAGCTGGACGGTAGGGAAACTAAAACTCTACAAAAGGCGTACCTGAAACTCAAGTGAACCCGCCTAGCCCTCTGCGAACCCCCCGATCCCGCACTTATATCCATTTCTTTATCTTTTCTGAACCTTCTTCTCACCCCTCTTACCATTTAAGAAGATACATTTCTTATTCGGATCGACTGCATCCTCACGAAATGTCCAAAAATTACCTTCCATTTCATATCATAACCAACTTATCCTTTAATCCTCTACTCCTCTCACCATCCAACGGATGCATGTAACCCCCTTCTACTAGGTTCTCTGTCATTCTTGTCTTTCTTCTCCATGTTTTTTTTTGATCAACATGATCAATGGATGTTAGCAGGGCTCAGATGACATCTCTTATTATCCACTTTTACTAATGAGCATTGAAATGGAAGGATTGTTTTTTTATCGAAAAAAGACTGTATATTCACAAAATACCAGATCAACCGGCGTTCTGTGCGTTCTCTTTATTATTATTAGTCTTTGACTTGCTTCTCTTTATCCTCCCTCTCTCTTCTTGTTTTCATGCCGTGTAATATTGAGGCTCTAAACCTTTTCCTGTTAACGTTTCTTTTTTTTTTCCCTTCTCCTTTTACCGATTCTTAAAAAAGAATTACTTCGCTATTAGATCAAGGTCGAATGATATGGTGGCTATCAGGAATAGATGAGGATCCACGGTGTATAAGAAAATAATAACTTTTTTCTATCTTCGAAACAAAGAAGAGTCAAAGGCGAGGGAATATGATACATCTTCATAAAATTAAAACATCTGCATCTTCTATCGTATCAACATTTGGTAATAAATCGTATGCTACATGACAAAAAAGTAAATCTTTCGGTAATATCTAAATTAAGAGCACTGAAATATGTAGGTAAAGAAAAACAAAATCCCCCAAATAGAAATGGGTGGTCTGACGTGCTGAACGGTTTGCTGGCTGGCTGGCTTGCTTGCTTGCTGGCTCAATGAAGGCAGAGAATTGTATTATACACGATCAACGCTTATTAACAAAAGCAAATGAAAAGATGAGTGAATGAACGTAGCGGTGCAAAGGAAAAAGATGAAAAACGTGAAGCCAGAAATTACTCCCTCCGAAGAAAAGAAAAAAAAAGGAGCCAAAATGAAGAACATCCCAATTGCCAATGAGAAACCAAACTACCTATATGTTCTAAAGGTTTATGATGGTGGATTTTTTTTTACGGCCTAACACCTTCGACCTTTGCCCTCCAGATACCCTTAAGTCCCTGTCTATCGCAGATGGTTATGCCCCTAGCGACATTCTTATCCTTCAACCACCTTCTCTTTCGACCGGTGGATTCACTGACGGCTCCTGAGTTTTTATCTTTACCCTTCATCCGTCGCCTTCGTTCACCGTAGTCGTCTTCACCACCGCTGACGGCGCTGGGTAGAACTGGGGCGCTGTCGTCTTCTTCTTCGTCCAAGACGAGAACGATTTCTCCGACCCAGTCTTTAAGCAATCCTACAATTTCGCCACCACCCACAGATGCGGCTGTTCCTGGGGGTGGAGAAACGGCAAGGGAGCCGGGCATGCTAGAAGGGGCTTCATCTGATGACGAGGTTGTATTATTTTCTGCGGAAGGGATTGAAGCGCATGATTCGGAGAGGAAGACGATTGAGACACCAAGGTGGCGGAGCATATGAACTACTCCCTTGGGGGTAGAGTAATGCATAACCTGTTGGTGAGGGAAATCTCTACCGAATGTTTTTAAGATCAATCCGGGCATTGTGACGGAATTCTCTACTGATGTTTCTTCCGATTGATCAGAATCGTCGGAGCCACTTCGGCGACCACGGCGGAATGAACCGCTAAGTCGCTTTGCAAAGGTAGATGATGCTGAGGGGGTTGGAGCGTCGAGTTCAGACATTGATGAGTACCCGTGGTTATTGCTGTTTGATCTTGATTTCCTAGAGAACGAGCTCATGCGTAGTCGGCTGGAAGTTAGCGATGCAGTGGAGGTGAGATGATCTGCCAAGTCATCATCATCAATGAAGACGCCGTCTCCGGCGCGCGAGGTACGGCCTGAGGTCAGGGGAGTGCGAAGGATGGGGACTAGAGATGGGGAAGTTTCGGGAGAATGTTCAGGAGGGGAAGGTTGGGTTCTGGCAAATGACTTTGAGGAAGTGTATGATTTCACGGACATGGCCGGAGAAGGGGAGCGGTGCATTGGCCGTGGGGAAAGATTGACGAGTGAAGGGGATGGAGGTGGTGGAGGAGCGTACACGAAGATTAAGAGGATCCAGCGGGAGATGTCTACAGGGGTGGGGAGGGAGAGGAGGAGGGACTATAGATGATATCCATATCGTTAGTATATTGTAATCTTTTTTTATATATATGTATATAGACATTCGGCGTAAGGATGCAAGTACCTCGTCGAGCTCTTCGTTTCCAGATATAACCAGAGCAATGATTCTCTTCTTTTCCCAGTCTATCTCTTGGGAGTTTCCAAGGATGGGTACGCTGACTGCTGGATCCGGTATGATGGATCTGGACAGACTGCTCCTCCCGAGACTGCTACTCGAAGCTCCGGACGAGGAGGGACGAGGAGGACCGCTCATGGACGGACCGGCTCGACTTTTACGCCCTCCGTCGGACTCGTCGCTGCTGCCCTGGAAGAACTCCTTCCATATCTCGCTGACTCGCCCTGTAATCCCCGCTCCGGCCGCAGAGGCAGAGGTATTATTGCCAAAGCTCCTGCCAGCCATTCCGCGTGTTTTCCGCTTCTCATCAGCGGTCTCCTCGTCTTCGGAGCGAAAGCCGGTCGCAGCTTCGTGATCTTCCATTTCTCGCCAGAAATAGACACCGGCTGTAGCGACGGCAGCGGTAAGGGTCAGAGCGGCGGGCAAGAGCCAGCGGGCTCGCGAGGGGTCTCTTCGGCCTCGGGCCATTGTGGATTTTCGTAAACTATGGAGTTGTGACGGTCGATGATGGCGGTAGGGGGAGTAGACAAGGTAGGGGTTGTTGGTTGATTGATTGATTGATTGATTGATTGTGTTTATGCGCGGCTAAGTGCTGTCGAGTGGGTAAGTCTGTAAGGTACGGAGTGCTGTTCCATGTAACCGTCCAACAGTCCAACACGGCGCGGTCGTTGTGTTTGTTGTTGTCAAAGGCGGGTGAATTTGCTTGTTCGGAATTTATATCCACTGCATCACATATAAGGCTTAGTTGGGATCCATTCAGGTGCGATCTGAGATGTTTGAGGAATGGTGAAGAGAATGAAATCTAAAAAACAAAAAAAAATTAAAATTAAAATTAAAAACTGGGTGAAGAGATGGTGATGCTGGGCTGGTGATAGTGATGGTTGATGGAAAAGGGAAGAACAGGTGGCTGGGCGTGACGTTTCCACATGACGGACGGCGGTGCCAATCCAAGAACAAGAACAAGAACGAGAACTTCGACCTATCAACGGTTGCCCGCCACCCAAATTCTGGTTCTCCGCTTAACCTGCCTGCGCTCGGTTATCCCCAGCTGATTTTTCTGCCGAGCGACTTCACCATATTTGTATACACGGTATTGGGCGTATATACAGAGGCGTGAATTTAAATTAATAAATTTACTAAAGTGGTAGGTACCCTCTGTATATACCAATTTAACGCTATTGGCCCCATGAGCACCCTTCGCGGCGTCCGTATTCGGTTGTATGGTGTATCCCAAACTAAACCGTTTCTCGAGACTGTTCATGGCCAAACGTTTCTTCATGGTGTACTGCTAAAGCGCCCGACGGACTTCGGGCTAGAATATGATGCCTATTAAATCTTTTATTCGATATTCAGCTCCATGCCAATATCGATAATCAATATCCTTTTAGACCTGTTTCTCTTGAATCCTCCATCTACTTCAATTCAGCTGGGTACCCGCATATAACTATACAGCACCATGGCCCCATCAGCTTCGACTCTCCCCAAGCCTAGATCAAGGCTGGAGTTGCTCTCGTCCAGTGTTAAGTCTTTTTTATTTTTTATTTTTATTTTTTATTTTTATTTTTATTTTTTATTTTTATTTTTTATTTTTTTTATTAAGATAAATCGTTCGGACTGTTTCCATCATCCGAATCGTATGTTTAAGTGATGGACTTCTTAACCCCGGTTTCCATGACCTTGCTAAAATCGGGCTATTGTCCAGTTGGGGTATTTAGATTTGTTCAGAACCGTTCGCTCGTCTTGCACTTTGAACCATGTCGTTCTCCGGTCCATCTTTTAATATGTTGATTGCGATAGCAATGGTTTTGATCAATGCGCTGAGAATCTCATGCCGTATCTCAGATATGTGACATAGCCTAGTAATAGAACTCTATTTGAGTTATCAGGCGCTTTATAACATCGCTTTCAGTCAGATATAGTTTCAGTAGGGTGCTGGCGGGGAGCTTCAGCCTGCAGCCTGCATGAATGCTCTGGTATTATAATGTTTTGGAGATACTCCACTTGGATTGTGCCGGTTGTAATATTACACCTCCTTGTTCGATTTGCGAGGGGAAATGAGGCGGTACAGCTTATAATTACAGCTTGATAGCTATGGAAGACAGATACTCAGTTCCCAGGTTTCGAGGATGATGCGTATAGACCTCACTCATCCATTACTACCAGACCAGCAGCTGCAACATTGAAACCGTATAAGCTGGCCATGCAGAGATATGCAGCGTTGTATGTGATAGTTTCCGATGGTAGCTCCAATTTGCCTGCATTTGAGCAATTCAGCAGGCATGCATGCGAGAGGCCGTTTGTTATCTTCAGGCAACGCTGAAGACAAATGTTTTCGACATTGAGAACATCCGTTGTATTATTCCAAGGACAAATGCTGCCTCAACTAGCTACTTGCCGCCCTGAAGGTGATCTAGGATCTTTTTACAAACCATATTCGTCGATATTTGTTCTTATCTAGGAACAGTCAATATAAGCCTTACGCCGATTGAAGCTGTGTGTATAAAAGGATCCAAAAGTGCGTTGAGTGTGTGGTATATTCCGCCCCATAAATTTTCCACTCTCGCTGAGATCTCGAGATCTCCTGACGTTTCCTCTTAAAATAACATGCATTCCCATAGACAACTGCTAGAAAGCATCGCAATCTCGCGCATTTCACACGATTTATCCGGCTTGACATATACGAGCCGAGAGCTGCGTTTTTATTGACCGCCTGGGATAAAGCAAGCACAGGACCGCGGCTCATATGCTCAAGTAGCGAATGTTTGATATGATATTAAACTTTGCAAACCTTGGCGTATAGTTATAAATTGCCCTCCTCCCGAAAATCGAAATATTCTTTTTTCCCCTCTTCCCGGCATTTAAATCTTCTCAAAGGATCCCTTTTTCCTTTTCCCTTTCCTCTTCTTTTTTTCCCCACCATACTCGAACGAACTATATTTTCATAACCACATGCCATACGTATGTGGATGCGTATCATAACTAGGTACTTACTAACGTATTCGAAGTAGGCTAATCTGAAGAAAAGAAGAAGGATGATATATTTTCTTTCCTCTCCGCGAAGGCTTCTGACCTATCAGAGGTGTGTTGATTGCCCACGATCTTTAAAATCCAAAATCAATACACATTATTCCGGAATCAAATTGAGAAAAGAGAGCCTCTTTTCCTCTCCATGAGATACCCGGTATCAAAAACTGAAATCATATCTTTGGGAAGACAAATATACACATATCAAAAAAACCACCTGCCGGAAACGGCGCAAATACACTCCAGTATTCATACATCTTTCTCATACGATGAGATAAGTAGGGATTTTTATCCCAACCAAATGCTTAAACCTTCACGTATGTTTTTATACATTGTGAAGAAAAGCAATCTTTCCCCCCCAAAATATATTCAGTTCTTTTGGATACCTGTGCTTGTGGAGAGGATGGGAGGTTCTCTTTTGCTTGGTTCTTTTTCCAGGGTATGTGTATCGCGGATGATCAACACGCCCCTGATAGATTGCCGCTTTGGCCGATGGTACCGATGGGTATGGAGATCATAATTATATTCGTTCGTGGGTAGGCATTTCATTATTTATTACTTCAAGATGCTTCTTCACCAATTTTTTTAAATACAATTTTTGTTGGTGACATTCAGCCTTACCTTCTTCTTCGATTCACCCGAACGACACACACGGCGAAACTTTCTGTTTTGAGAAGTTTTCCAGCTCTATTCGTGGCATCTCCAGCTGTAGAGCAAGCTCGTGGACAAATGCTGTGTAATGTGCACGATATCAGCTCTTCCTTGCAGCAGTTCGACGAGGGAAAGGGAAAAGACAAACGGCAAATACAAACCCCATGCGGCGGGGAGGGGAAAACGGGCGGGATGTTCCTTTCTTGGTTGAATTAACGGTGTTCCCTTTTTGTACCTATCCCCGATTTTCCCCTGTTTTCTGCTATGGTTGTGTATGTACTGTACGTACCTGTACCTTTTTTTTCTTTCTATTTCTACCATGTGTCTATGATAGCGGTTCGGGTTTGTAACTGTTTGCATGCGAATTCGTGCCATGTGCCATATGCCATCATCTGTTGTAACAGTTATACGGGAATCGCAGTCGGGAAGATTAAGAGAGGGGAGAGGAAAGCCTCTCTCTCTCTCTTCGTTTTCTTACATCCGGAACTCCGGGGGCTTATGTCTGTATGCACAGCTTGATATTGTATGTGGATAGGCAGCGAGGCTATCGGTATACGCGGTAAAAGTGTGTGCGTCGTGTATACTTGAATTAGAAACGGGCGACACAAGCGAATGATGATGGTGCTGATGATGGATGGGCTGTGGGTTTCCGCCACCGTGATACATTTTACACACGGACCATACCTACATAATAACCCAGCAAGACCTTTGGGCTTTGGTAGAAGAAGTGTATGTAGAGGTTGAAACGGGAGTGGGGCTTCTTCATACGTATTCGCATTCCATGAACGACGAAAACGTCAGATTGGCTTCGGGAGGCAAAAGGAAATGATGATTACTTTTACTTTCTTTCTCTCTGACCTCACTGTTTAACTATGTTAGAAGATATTGGGATTTTCCGTTTCATGGGGTGGGCTTTTTCTTCAAGATCTACGGGGTACTACTATTACTATGGTATGTATTATTAATTATTGTGATCAAGGGACGAAACCAGGGTCCTCGAGGATCCTTTCTTTGAAATGAAAGAGCTACACTGTCTTACGATGTGGTGTAATTCTGTGGATAGTGAAGTGTATCATGCTTAATGCCGGATTGACCTTCTTGGGAAAAAACGGCTAAAATTACCCTGCCATTTGTTCTTTTCTTTCTCTCTCTTTCCCCCAGCGGTTTGAAGGAGAGGTTTTCGGAATAAAAAAACTGATTCTTAATGCATGCATGATGGACCATGGAGCTTCCGGTCCAGTGTTAACGTCCATTACGAAGTCGCCATGGTTCAATTTTTTCAAGCTTTCAAGCTTGGATAGAGCTCGACGGGAAATGTAGCGCTCTTAGCTTTAAAACTTCCAGAGCTCGAGCTCATAGGTTTTTGTTTTAAACACACATACATACATACATACATACATACATACATACATACATATTCGTATGTATCTGAGGGATAGAGGATTTGTGCTAGCTGGGATATCAGATGATGGTCCCGGTGTGTATTCCTTAGCTCTTAGCTTCTCCGAATGTGGGGTTTGGCTTCGGCTAGCTTTTGCATGATATGGAAGGTTGGATAGATTCGATTCGATGTGGTGTATCGACGCTACTCTTTTTTCTACCTATTTTTTCTTGGCTAGAATGGATTCTAATTTCTTCATACTTCACAGACACTTTGTAAGGGGATTTCTTTGAGATTTTGTTTTTTGGACAAGGTGGTGAGAAGACCGACCTTTGAATCACAGAGCTATAGATTATGGTCACCAATAGAAGCAGTTGCCGTCCATCCATCAAAGTTGTAGGTATTAGAAATCCAAGAAACTCTTTTGACTCTTTATTTTTTTTTGGCCTGTGACCCCTTCGACGGAGCGAATTCGCGAATATACGAGTCCTGTCTGTTACAAGTGGGGAAAAAAGTAGAGGGAAAGAAAAAAAAAAAAGCGGCTGTCGACATGCCAGGGACCTTCCTTTGAGAGTTGGATAGTTGAAACCAAAATGGATAAGGCAAAAATACAAGAGAACTTGCTTGGTAGCACCGTTTATTGTACTTTATTGAAGCTGTGCGGAATATGCCATCCGAGTGCGAGGGCTTGCAATGGAGGTTATGGATAAGATGTGAATGGTATTCACTCGGGCTGCAGAACTTCAAACGATTTAGTTCACGCACTGAAAAAAAGGTTACGAGGTTCCGAAACTCCGGGGAGTTCTGGGATAGAATTGGTTTAGAAATCTGCCATCTTGAGATAACATTAAAAGTCAGTTGATAGTAAGTTAAGTAGTTAGTTAGAATGTCTACTATTCTGAATTATTCTGGGCGGCAGATGTGTAAGTAAAAGGAGTTTTTGTATCCTGTCACTTTTCATCCGTTCGAATCCGGGTTTTATCGAAATTCCTCGGCTTTCCTCTTTTCTTTACAAAACAGAAAAGAAAAGAAAAAAAAGTCTAGATGTTAACATTCGTAGGAGGCTTTTTTTACTCGGAGTATCTGATAGTAGCTAAGGCCCGGGTTTGCGCCGGTTAGCTAGCTAGCTCTGTTTTTTGTCGAACTGACAAGGGAAAAAAAGAAAGCTGGAAACAAGGAGGTCAAGCCATATGGCTTTTCCATGCTAAGAGCTCTATTGGCATATACGAAAACCTCAGGACAAGATGGCAAGAATTCCAAAGCATGTTATCGATAGTGATACTTTCGACGCGAAGGATTGAACGCATTTCCTCTCTATTTGGTCTCTTGTCTTAACCACCTTAAACTAGTAGTGTCTATGGAATGTTCCGAAGTCTAAGTGATTAGCTACGTAATTTGGTTAGAGAATGAGAGTTTTTTCTTAAAAAAAACCAGATGTTCAGTTTATTGGCATATATCGCACCATCCGGAGACCCAAGTTGGGTGGATTTTCTGTCAAATGGAAAGAAGAGACGAAAAGAGGGTGGTTTATGCAGTTTTTACTTTTCTTTTTCTTTTCTTTTTCAGGTCGCACATACTACAAACACTCCATAGATACTTACATACGTTGTACGATGTGAATATGAGGCGTGGGGAGGGGGAGAAGAGAAGGAGAGGAAGAAGAAGGGGGGGATGTTATGGTTATGCCATGCGGTCCTGCGAGTGTTAATGTTTAAAGCGAGTGGTTGCCCACACTTATCCACCTCCTCCCGCATAACGCCATGCAGGTGGATCGAATGCAGTAAACTAATTGGGTGGGAAAAAAGGGCTGAACGAAAGGGTATTTTGGATGACAGGTCTTTCTTTCTCTCTCTCTCTCTACGGTTATACGGAGAGAAAGAGAAAGAAAGAAAGAGGCTATTATATTTTGGTGGAGAGAGATTGTTTTTTCTCTGTGAGGTCAGATGGGATGGTGATAGGTCTGGATGAATCCTGTTTAGAAGAAAGACTTCAAAGAGTCTTCTGATCTGAATATGTATATGAGTATCATACGACAATCTGGGGATTTCTATTTAGGTTAAGTAAGTATATAATATACTAAGTGTATAAGATGTAGGAAGTATTGAGGGATAGATGGAAGATGTAATTGTGCATTTCCCGCAATTGGCGAAAAGGAATGCATGAACCCACATATTATTCCAGATACGTATCTCATTAGTTAACTTGCTAACTACTTACTTAACTACGTAGCTTAGCAGCGGCGGATGGAAGAACGGAGAGATGGAGAGAAGAGAGAAGAGGCATTTGCTTTGTTCTTTCCTTTATTCGTTTCGTGTTTGAACACGTTGAAGTTTCTCCCCGTGGCCATGACCATGACCATGGCATGCTGTGCTTTGCTGTGCTGTGCGTGAGAAAAGAAAGATACCAAAGCCTCAAATTCTCAGGTACACTCACTCACTCACTCACTCACACATGCACACTGACACACACACACACGCAACTACGGGATCCCCCGCCGCCCGTTTTCCATGGTTGGGAATATAATATAACTTAACTGAATGTGATTGATGTCCAGCGCGTTAATTGACCGCAAGATGGGAAGAATTCGATTGGGTTGGGTTGAATCGGATAGCCTTCTTTTCTATGTACCCCCCTTCCTTTTTTGCGGGACAGGATCTAAGTATCTACTTGAGTAAGGAAGTATCTATGGATGTAATGTATAAGTGATCAGGTACCGCCTTCTTAATTGTTTTTTTGTATGCAAGTCCAGTATCTATCTCGTCAGCCCCTTACAATAGCGTTCCGGAATGTTTTTTTCTCTAACTTTTTATGATTTTGGCACGGGCAAAATGACAAACAGCCAGCGATTCCTGTAACGGATTTGCCTTGGGACGGATGATGTTTCCAGAGATGACACTGGGGGTAATTAAATCGACCCCCCTCTCTCTGTTCTACTGAAGTACCTAGTACTGTTATCTGAATATACAGATGTAGATGTTGAGGAAGGGGGAGAGAGAAAGACTTTGCCCCGTATCTTAATGAAAGGTTGGATTTGATAACATCCAGGCAGAAAGGGAAGCCACCCCCAGCTGACCGAACGGGAAAGGACGCAGGCGCAGGGAATTGGCGGCCAGGAACCAACTTTGTATAATTAATGCTTTATCATCGATAGGAATAGAATTATACTAACATGAAGAAGTTGGCACGGATTAACTTATATACTCGAGTACTTGTAGATCTATAGAATAGAATAGAGTAGAGTAGAGTGTAAAATGCAAGATGTAATATGAAGTTACTAAAAATTAAAGGCTGGAATAAAGAATTAAATAAAAAATAAAAAATAAGAAAGAATCTGTAACCAGACTATTACCGTTTCCGAGGGCGGACGAAACTAGCGTCGTCGCTAAATCGACGGGATGCCGTTGTGAAGCCCGTGATCATTAATATTATTATTATCCGTTCACTCGTTCTATATCATATACTCCTCCTCTTCCCCTCTCTCTCTCTCTACTATAACTCTTCGCTTTAAATCTTATAAGTTCATATATTTTATAATTGAAGATATCGATCTCGATAGATGTTTATATTTATATTTATATTTATATTTATATCAGCATAGACTGGTAGGTAGTATAGTGGACCGGACCGGACTGGACTGGACTGTACCGCCCCCGTCCAAGCCGACTTGCTTGTTTCCCTCCGGTTCGAAACTTCAGATATATCCCATCCCATCCCATCCCATCCGCTTCGGTGTCAGTGCTGTACAGCCCGCCGTCTACTCTTACTTGCTACTTACATACTTACATATACTCATACTTCCTTTCTTTCTTCCTTTCTTCCTTTCTTTTCCTCTCTTTCTTTCTTCCTCTCGGGACACCGTTTCATATCCTTTTTGTCCGTCAATTCGTCAGATCAGATCGGACCTCTTAATTCTTTTTTTTGTTCTGTTCGTGTCCACCCGTCGGAAACACTTTGCCTTAGCCTATTGCCGGGGTATTCGACTCTTTTGCGACTAGGTACCTAATACCATACCGTATTGTAAGTACGATACAGGACTGTTCCCAGGCTTCTTCTTCTTCTTCTTCTTCTTCTTTTCTTTCTATCGATAGTGGAAATTCCTCCTTACCCGCCAGAAAATTAAAAAAGAAAAAGAACATCCATACATATTTGTGGTCGTTTGCAATTCAATTAATTTTTCGAGGCAGTTCCTGTTTTGGGCCGTCCTTTCATTTTGAACATTTCTTCTTTCTTTCTTTCTTTCTTTCTTTCTTTCCCTCTTTCTTTCCCTCTCTCTGTTCCATACATAGAATTGGATGGAGAGACAGGACTTAAAGGAAAGAAAGGCTTGACCGACTCTTGGGGAATCGAAATCGAAATCGAATGGTTATTAGTAGTTATTCGGTTCTGGTCTGGAGAAGGAATCAAAGTGCCTAAAAAGGTGTATCCGAACGTCCCTTCAAAAAAAAACAGATTTGAAGTGGACCAGAGTTATTCTTCTTCTTCTTCTTCTCATCATCATCATCATCATCATCATCATCACAACCACCCTCCCTTCTACTTCTTCTTCTCCATCATCATCATCTTCCCTCCCATCTTCTGTCATCACCACTACTCCTCGAGTCTATCCTATCCTATTCTATTCTATTCTATTCTACTCAAATCGTCATATCCAAGTAAGTTCCTATATATAAGTTAGCATGCTAGTGTTGGGTCCGGCTCTTTTGTTTGTCTCTTCCGACTACAGTGCAGTGCACACAACCCCAAAAGAATAAGGTCCTCGTTTGATCCACCTGCCTGCACCTGCACCTGCCTGCCTGCCCTGCCCTGTCTGTCTCTTGCCTGCCCTCTTGCCCGTCTGCCTGCCCTGCCTGCCTTGCCTGTGTCCGGACCACCTCTATCTTCCGGTTCTCATTTCCTTACTCTTGTCCAGCAGGAAAGAGGGAACGAAGAACTTCAACTTCAACCAATAGCTGGATCTTACATCTTCTCAGAAATCCATTCTATTATTTAGACTTCAGTCTGGTTGTTTGCAAGCAGGGGCATTAGACCGGACTTCAATCCTTCAGTCAGTCGGTCATTCAGTTGGTGTTTGGCGATATATCCTTATCCTCACACCAAACCCACCACCCAGACATTTCCCCAATCCCAATCCCAATCCCCATCCTTCGGAATTTCCTCACCCTCTCACAAGAAGTTTATCATTTTTTCCCTTCTCTTCTTTGTCTTCTTGTGCTTCCCTTCCCTTCCTTTCTCCCCTTCGTCTTCTATCGAAAATTCTTCTTTTGGTATTTTCTTTTTCACCAAGTCGAGGGGAAGGGGAAAAAAAGTCACAAGCTTGGCCCCTTCATCTTGGTCCTGATACTCACATTCGAGTTGTATACGCCTTCAATCTTGGAGAGAAAAAAAAAAAAAAAAAAAAAAAAAAAAAAAAAAAAAAAAGAATCGCCGGAAAGAAACTCACACGCGAAGAATTTTTTAGTAACCACCACCAAATAACAGGAAATCCTTCTACGAAAACGCTTAAAGCATACGACTTCTCCGTCATCATCGCTCCTCATGAACCACTGACCCCTCTTCTCTCCCTTTCTGCCACCCGTTTATTCATAAACGCGAAGGGACCGGACTCTCTCCATCATAATCTCCATCCACGACTTTTTCTCTGTCCGTTTTCTCCTTGCAACAGCGGGCAACACCAAAAATCCATTCTACAGCGGAGGACTCTTTTCCCAAACTTGAACAATATCATATTCTGCCTGGCCAACTGCCGACTCCGGGAACGGGTGACCGTCTCATCGATCTTCAACTTCCGATTGCCTTCATAGGCGACTGTCCCTTTTTTTTTTCTTTTTTTTTTCTTTCTTTCCTTTGCTCTCTCTCATCCTTCTCTCCTACGTATTCGAAGTCCTGTTAAATCAGGGCCTCCCTACATCATCTCCCTCCATCCAACAACATGTCGGTTCCTTCCACCGCAACACTCCACTACCCTCACCACCCTCACCAATCTCCACCATACGGTTATCTAAATGCTATCCCCCAACATACTAGCCTTTACTACCGGTCTAACTCCGGCACTCAACAGGTACGTATTCTTCGTTAAACTTCTCCAGTCCGTTTTCGCTTTCCCTAGTCTGTTCTTCTGCTTCTGCTTCTTTCCCTTTTCTGTGGATCGCTATTTCTGTTCTCTCTGGAAACCCATTGTCCTCTTCTCCCGCACACCACAAAAACACAAAACACAAAAACACACACACAACCTGCAGGAACTTACCTGCTGACATCGAATCGAATCCTCCCTAGCCTCAGCCATCATATCAACCACAAAGCCAAAGATACAGCACCGAGATGAGGCCCTCCGGGTCCGTCGCCAGCTCGGCAGCTCCTACGCCCTCTGTCACCGGAAAAAGACGTAGAAAGCAAACTCCAGACTGGAAGGAATTCTATAAAAACGGTGTCCCTAAGGAGATCATCGTTATCGATGATACTCCTCCACCAGAACCGACTCCCAAACGTAACGCTCGAACAAACGTAACCGCCAGCCGAGTTCCTCGACCTATCTCACAGAATACCTCTCTCAACACTCGAGTCCACAACCCGGTTTCTTCTTCACAAGCATCAACTGCGACCACTTCGCAGCCATCTAAGAGACGCAAAATCGCTGCTAACGGCACAACATCCGCTGCTGTAAATCGGTATGAAACGAATCGCGATCCATACGCATCCACGCCGTACTCTGTGACTCAGACTCCGGCCTACGCGTCTCAGGGGTCTAGCGCTAATACGGCCAGTGCTTCCTCCAGAGGTTACAACAATGGTACCGAGACTGCCGCTACATCTTTAGCCTCGACTATTGGAGATTCGGCCTCCATTGCTGGAACAAAGCGGAAGAGAGTTACGCGAGGTAGCATGGCGAAGAAACAGACAGACGCATTCGCTCATTATCAGCCTCCTCCGCATCCTCCCATCAAAGCAAAGGAGGTGGTTGTTAGAAAAGTTGAAGATGTAAGTTTCCTTTAAATTCTCCTAAAACCTCCAAAAAAATAAAATAAAAAAATAAAATAAAATAAGAGAGAGAAAAAGAAAAAAGAAGAAGAAAGAAAGGAAAGGAAAAGAAAAAAGTGGGGGGTGGAGTCTCCACCTTGGAGGTCACTTGGCTTTTATATCTGGAAATATAATTTAGCTAACAACGTCCACAGAATCCCAAGACAAACCAGAAAGTTGATGACGAAGAGGGTCACTACATTGTAACAACTGGTGCATTTCTCACTAATAGATGTAAGCCTTCTATTATCTTTTCCTCTCTCCTCCAATCTCTAAGAAGTCACTAACAACGTTCCTAGATCGAATCATCAAGCTGCTCGGCCAGGGAACCTTTGGTAAGGTTGTACAGGCCTTCGATAATCAAAAGAATGAGTACTGTGCCATCAAGATCATCAGATCCGTGCAAAAGTATCGCGACGCATCTAAGATTGAACTTCGTGTTCTGTCGACCCTCGGTAAAAATGATTCAGAGAATAGGAACAAATGCATTCACCTGCGTGATTGCTTTGATTATCGGAATCATATTTGCATTGTCACTGACCTGCTCGGAATGTCTGTCTTTGACTTCCTCAAATCAAACTCCTTCACTCCTTTCCCTAGCAGTCAAATCCAATCCTTTGCTCGACAACTCTTCACAAGTGTCGCTTGTAAGTTTTGACCGCCATCTGCTCCATGGGATCTTGAAACACGTGCTAACATGGTGATAGTCCTTCATGATTTGAACTTGATCCACACCGATCTCAAGCCAGAAAACATTCTTCTCATGCACAACACTTCGGAAACATTTACATACAACAGAGTCATTCCATCGTCTACACATTCTAACCCTAGAAAGGCTCAGACTCGCAAGATCCTATTGGATACCGATATCAGACTGATTGATTTCGGCTCTGCCACCTTTGACGACGAATATCACTCGTCGGTTGTCTCCACCCGACACTACCGGGCTCCGGAGATTATTCTCGGTCTAGGCTGGAGCTTCCCTTGTGATATCTGGAGCATTGGGTGCATTCTTGTCGAATTCTACACTGGTGATGCATTATTCCAGACGCATGATAATCTCGAGCATCTCGCCATGATGAGAACTGTCTGCAATTCCGATATAGAAACTCGACTTGTCAGACAGGCCATCGCAAAAACACAGAATTCCAATAGTCCTGCATCTAGGTATGCTCCCAGCGAATACGAAGGAATGTTTTGATGTAAGCTAACTGAAGTCTAGATTCTTCCGCAACAACAGACTCGACTATCCCAACACTGAGACCACCAAAACTTCACGACGCTACGTCAAGGCTATGCGTCGTTTGGATGTAAGCCCCGCCGACCCCACTCGATCTCACTAGATTTAGGCTAACGGAACGTAGGAAATGATTCCTCAAACATGCAGCTTCTACAGACAACTATTGGATCTTCTCAAGAAAATCTTTGTATACGACCCGGCGAAACGAATTAGTGCCCGTGATGCTCTGAAGCATCCATGGTTCAATGAGGTTATCAGAGATGAAGGAATCACCGTTGCCCAAATGCGTATCGACAAGAGTGTTGAAATGGAGAGGGAATTGAGAAGGAGGCGTGAGGGGAATAGCGACACTGAACCGGAGGATGACGAAACGGAGGCCGAGGGGGAAGACGAGTAAACCATCTCGGCCATCTAACAAAAACCCCCGATACCCCTGAAGATGAAACTCGCATCATCATCAAAAGACGCCATTTACGCTTTAGCCGCACAGTGCTCCTACAAGGGATATATGTGCTTTTTTTTTGTTTTTGTTACTTTTTTGCTGCAGGCACAGACATATATTTTATTCCTGGTTTCCTTTGCATTCACATGTCTGTTATTCTGCAGCCTTTTTCTTTCCTTCCTACTTCTATTCCTGTTCATCTTTATTCCCCCACCACAACTTCTTTTTTCTTTTTTTCTTCCTTTCACTTTTTCGACATAATGATCATGCACGACCTGGGTAAATATCTATGAGGCGAAAACAAACTCGGTGGTTAAATGGGTTTTTTGTTTTTTCTATCTTCTCTAATGGTTAATCATATCGCGCTTTACTTTTTTCTTTCTTTTGTTTTTTTTTACAGAATATTTTATATTCCTCTCAACCTACAGAGCGTGCTTCGAGGCTTCTTTTTCTCTCTCCCTGCTTCACAGATTATGACACAACGCTCGGCTCAGTCATCACCTGCTCACTTGCTTTTTAACACACACGCCTGTTTTTACTTGCTTCTAGTGTTGATAGCTTCTGAGACAAAAGCAAGCTTGTTTTTGCCGGCGAGAAAGCGGGCATACTACACTACAATCTGGCGTAGGCGTATACGCCTTTTATATAGGCTCTTTCCTTCTTCTTTTTCTTTTTCTTCTTGGTCCTACGAAGGCTTGGATCGATATAGGATCGATATAAATACACATCCAAGTCGTGGGTCATATTAACCAAATCATACAGTTTCTATATACTGTTACTTCCATTCTCGACGTTGATGACGTTTCTCCTTGTTTCCTTTTATAGTATATATACGGCGTCAACCTTCATTCTATCTTTTATTTCCCGGTGTTCTTGTTTTTTTTTTTTTTTGCGACTTCGGGTGCCTTCCATATACCTACTTATTCAGATCTTGCTTCTTTGTATATTCTTACACTGTTTCTCGAAAGGATCGGTCAAATACTCGGTTTTATTTTTTGCATAATTTTCTGGGGACTGAGTACTGTGTACTAAGCCCGGCAGCTGGCTGGATCATGACTTTTTTTTTTTATTATACGGCGAGATCTGTGGGGTACCCGCTAGCTTAAGTGGATTCTGGCGTTTCATTGTTTTTTCTCCTTTCCCTCCTTCCTCCTTTTCAAAGAAGTGTATATCCGCGCAAAAGAGGGTTGAAGAAAGAAAGAAGAGAAGAGAAGAAGAAAAGAAAAGAAAAGGATGTATATATAATCTAATGATATTGGAATTACAATATCTAAACAAAAGCAAGGCTCCAACTTTGTGTGTATGCCGGTGTGATATATTATGCCCTGCTAATAAACTATTGTTTCTGATGATACAGAAGGACCGGATTGTAGGTCCAGGGTTGGTCTTAAGCTTGTCTGGTACGAAGGATCTAGAACAGATTCTATACAGTATCTGTATTACCAATCTGATTTATTAAAGGTGCCTGATATACCGATTCACTAAACGCTAAATGTTACAAATTTAGATGCAATCAATGATTGTCTCGTTATGCCCAATAACCCAGCCACACGGTCCCTTTCAACGCCTCGAAAAATGCCCCAAAGTATCATCAATGCCGTCCACTCGATCTTAATGCCGTCGTTGACCCTTAACTTTGGACTATGTTAAATCATCGATCAACTCGACTACTTTCTTCCTAGCCTCCAAGAACGAATCTTTATCACCCGAAAACTCTTCTTCGGTGATAACAAAGAATGGGATTCCGAGGGACTTGAGGTCTTCGGCCATGGAGGCATACATCTGGACTGATGCGCGGTATACCTTATCGTCGTAGGTCTGGAGTTCTTGGATCTTTGCTTCCGGGGTCTTTGGCATGCATGTTAGTATTATATCTAGTAATAAGGTTATAAAAGAATGGAGGGAGGGAGTGGGTACATACAAGTTCTGCGGATGAAGTTGATACTCCAAAGCTCTTCCTATGTAGTAGTAATGGTCTATATTTAGTCTTTTGATACCCTTTTTTTTGGTATATAGATGAATGAGTTCATACAGCACTGAGTCCATTGCCATCCGGTTATCAGAGCTTTTTGAATGACGTTGGAGGATTGCTTCTCTACTACGCCACCATTGTTTCTCATGATCCTTTTGATGTAGTTTCATCTGTTATACATAATGTTGAAGCAAGATGTTAGTATTCTTTCTTAACCAGTTATATAACTTAAAATTATATTAGTTCAATGGAATAATTATAAATATACCCTTTTCAGCCTTTCCATTGCAGCTGGGTTTGTTGTCACGACTGTGGTGATATACTTCAAAGCTGCCGGCCATTGAGTGATCGTACGCGGGTCTATATGTTCAGGAGCTGGAGGGGCAGGTTGGGAATAGGTCTGAGGAAGCTGGACCGGCTGAGGCAGTGGGATATCAGGCTGGTAGATCCGACGTGGATCGTAAGACTGCTGGGGTTGAAGTTGAGGCTGTGAGCCTGAAGTAGTCTCTTGCAGGGCCTTGAGGACCTGGGCAAGATGTGGGTCCATCTTATTTTAAGTAATAGTAGTAACAGCCTAGAAGATGGTCATTACATGCACGATATCAGATCAAAAGCAGACCGTCAAGTCAGCTGAGATATCGCGACTTTTGGTTTCAATTGAAGTTGAGGTTTGGACGTGTTTTTCGTGTTGAATGTGTTGGACCCGTCGTCTCGATTGCTCCCGCCAAATTGACATGGCAAAAGGGAACTTTAGTCCGTTTCCGTTTCGTTTCGAGATTTTTCTTTGCGTTCGAAAAGCTCATCCGACTGTGGCACCATCGAATATAAACCCACCCGGCCCGCCCTGCGATGGATAGTAGCCGGCATCGACTATCTCCACCGACGGCAACGACGACAACAAAGACGACGACGACATTGTGCATATCCCGATATTCCCGGTTATAAAAAAAATCTCGAGAGATAAGGACGGCCCGACCAAAAGAAAGAAGTAAAGAAGTCGACGGAGAGGGAGCTCATGAGGGGACGATCTCTTATGTAACCCCACTACCACACCACCGCACCCCCCCCCATCAATACATTCATCCATCCACCCGTACCATACCATCTATAATTCTACCCTCGACGTACTGAATCAATACTCTACAACCCCCCCAAACCCACCAATTTCACAAGCCAACGGACCCAAACGAGACGATAGAAAAAAAAAGAAACCAATCAACCAAAAAAGAAACAATGCCGGCTGCCCGCCGTGTAGCCGATGGCGCTCGTTTCGTCCAAAACGTCAAGAACCGCGCCGATGCTACCCGGTTCGCACAGAATATACGGAGTCCGCCGGTACCTGGGAATGGCGAAACAGCACAGCAGAGAGTAGCACGGTTACGTGAAGCTGCGAGACGGGAGCGGATGAACCAGGTTACGACGTTTGATAAGGTTGTACATCATGGACGACGGTGGGCAGATAATTTGCATCGAGCGACGGTGTTTACTATCATGGGGTTCTCTGGTATATACTTCTACTCTTTTCTTTTTCTTTCTAGAAGTCTCAATTGGGGAGTTGGGTTTTTATAATTATAATGGAGGCTAATTTGGAGTAGCTGTGACGGTGGGTATTACAGTTTATTCGGTTTATGGAATGATTGGGCAGAGTCGGTCGAATCGGAGAGAATATGTAAGGATCACCAAGTCAATTGAGGCGATGCTCAAGCCTCTTAAACCGGAGACTAATGGGTTACGGGGATCATGATAGATGGCAGAATTAGCGGCTGAGCAAGAAAGACAATGGCAAGCCTGGCGGCAGTCCGAGATCGATGAAATCGTAGCAACTGGGATAGAACCTGAAGCAGCAGCCAGATTATTCGACGAATCCGAAGAGAAGCGACGGAAATCCAAGACAGTATGGGGACGTTTAAAGACCTGGGCGTACGGTGGCTTGACACCGGCCGAGGAGACTTATATGTCACGATACGAATTGCATGATGGAAGAGTACAAAAGCAGGTATTCCAGAAACTCCAAAAGGAGTTTTACGAGAAGAGAGGACTGGAGCTGCCGAAGAAGGATGAAGACGAGGATGAGGATTTGGCAACGATTACCGGGGTTACGGCTATTGCAGCTGCTGTGGACGGTATTGTTCCTACGGTCCCTGCAAAGGATGTGAAGGAAACAGCACAGGCAGTTAAGTCGGAAGGGAAAGGGTATTGGGGCACACTGAGAAGTATAGTGTCCGGGGGGAGGATGTGATGACATATAACATATGACATATGAAATATGACATGGTGTTTGAGAATGGCTGTATCTTGTATGATAGGTATTGTACATACAAATTGGTCTTCTGCCAGATCTGTCAGAGGCTATTTGGGGGTGTCGGAATCTTCACTTGTCACATATTGGGTACTCTCTCTCCGCGAGGAACACGTATATATATCCTGTACATAGCTTAGTTAATACTAACGTCAAGCATTATTATTATATTGTTATTGTCATGGCTATCACCATGATCTATGATATCCTATCCTATCGTACCACTATGAATATGAATATAAAAATATTTAAAATGTCGGCACCTACGGAATATATGAAATAAGCATTATGCGTACGGAGGCCTTAAAAACGGGTCCGCGGGACATTTGACGGCCGAGAAAAGAACCCTGCCAAGCCTTCTCAGGAACCGCCAAACCACATTTTCGCGACTCCGAACAAAACGGGTCTGAACTTTACTGTGGGACTTCGGTATCCGGCGCGCCCTGGCAGAACTCACTTAAAAGTCCACAGTATACTGCTATCATCCAATTGCCCAATCCCCATTACTATTACCACTTCACGTCCTCATATCCGTTATTCATACCCCTTCTCTCCTATCCGCCATCCATACCTCCTGTGTCTTTGATCATACTTCTCACGATGAAGTTCGACGCCCTCAACATAGGACGTATTATTGTCTATATCACCATCATCTTCAGTGTCCTTGACCGTTACGTTCTCCCAAAATTCCACGTCTTTGATCCTAAAAGATTGCAGGAGATATGCAAGGAGTCAATTGAGCTCTACGGCGACGATAGTCCCAATTACAACCGTACACTGTTGTTCAATGACCTTGCCGAGAGGTTGCAGAAGGAGTATCCAAAGTATGTAACGGAACTCAAGTGGGACGAGTGGGTCTTCAACAATGCTGGAAATGCTATGGTAAGCTTTATTTTCTCTTCTTTTCTCTTCTTAACTGTTGCTTTAAACAGGATTAATAGAGCTCGAGAGCTAACATGTTATCTTTGGGGATCATTAGGGAGGAATGGTACTTCTCCATGCTTCTATCTCCGAGTACCTTATCATCTTCGGCACCCCTGTCGGTACAGAAGGTCACACCGGTATCCACATGGCTCATGACTACTTCACCATCTTGAGCGGCCAACAGACTTTCTACTATGCCGGTGATGTCGAGAAAAGGCTTTTCAAGCCGGGTGATCAGAATCACATGGTTCGAGGTGACAAGGCGCAGTATGCTCTTAACGGTTTCGCATTGGAGCTTGCTCAAGGTATGATTCTACTTCAACTTTGCAGAACAACAGGACGGTTGTTGATCTTTATAACTTTTTGTTTAGGATGTATCCCATGCATGCTTCCCTTCGGATTCTTGGAAGCTGTCACTTCGACAATGGATTACCAGTCGTTCGGACGTACTGTCTTGATCACAGCTAGACATATGGGGTTGAACTTGCTCCAAGGAAAGCTCTAAATCATGCAACAGTGTCGACGAATTAATTGAAAAAAACAGTGTCGTTTTTTTTTAGATCTATATGATCTACGCGTTATTGCATTAGACCCTGGTTTCTTGCTTTTCTACATAACAGCCATAGACCACTAGAGACATACAGACAGAGAGGATGAAGCGGGGGCAGCATTGGAACCCGACATCCTTTTATTTTCATTGTTCCACGTATTCCAATTCTTTTAATCATTGTCATGAAAGGAGGGGTAAAAAAAGTCTGGCGTTTTTTACTAGAGCGGCTGGCTGGATGTACTACACTTTTTTTAAATAATCGGGTCACTAGGTCATAGACGTGTATGCATAAATGATACTGCTACATCGATAACTTCAATAATCATGTATATTATTCTCGTTACACGAGATTTTTTCTTGAAGAGAGGAAGCCGGCGGGGAGATCTTTTTGACACCAAAAAGATAATAGAGAAAAAAAATAATACTCCATGCATTACATCTCCTTAATCGGATCTGTAGCTTTGAAAATGAGGTAGGAAGAAGCCGATGGATAGATCCGATAATCCAGCCGGCCCTAGGCCTAGGCCTCTATTTTTCTAACAGAAAATTTAAAGAAATAATTGGTCGGCTCTCTCGGAAAGCGCAAGATTAATCCTTCTTGTTCATGCAGTACGATCAATTATGTACTTAAGTGAGTATGTACTTTTTCTGAACTGAAGTAGGGATTCAGTTCCGTAAGCATACGTCGGTTCAAAAAGCTTGAGTTCACGAAGATGCAACTGTAATTGGTTTGTGACACCCATCCTTTTCTAAGCCACCCTTTTTCTCCCCCCTCTTTCTTTATATCAAGATTTAAAGAACAGCGTGTGAAATAGGTTGTGCAAGAGGGAAGAGGGTTTCCGGACTCCGATTTCTGTGGAACTCAAGAAGGCTTGGGAGCTGGAGGTTGCCAGTGGTTTGATGGAATCACTGGCTTGTGTGTGGGTGTATGTGTGTGGGTGTATGTGTGTGATTGTCAGGGCTTGGCGGATATGCTTGGTGGAATGTTAAATTTCACATCATATGCATGAGAGACGAAGGGTATTGATGGTCAAAAGTCAGCCCTTAAAAGGCCTTTAACTTTGGTTTCTTCTTGCGAATTATATTGGTTGATGTGGAGAGGAGGAGGAGGAGGTTCATGTTCTGCCATGCATTCTTTTTTTAAATGTTATGTCCATGTAGCATAAATAAACTACGAATGAGGAGCCCGTCATGAATCGTGCGTGCGTCAAGTTAGAGGAAAGATTAGAGTTAAAGTTGCTCCGCTGTCTCTGAAAAGAAAGAAAGAAAGAAACGCGGAATGCGGGTTTCGGGGTTATACCTTGCATATGACCGCGTGAGTCGGTGTGTTCGAGGTCCTTTTCCCCCCCGTTCTTCTTCTTCTTCTTCGACAGGAAGCTGAAAAGAAAGTAACGTTGAGTAATTGGACGTTGTCTGGTTTCTTGGATGGTATGCTCACTTGACCCGGCTACATATATGCATACATGTCTACCAAAATGTCGAGTCAAAAAGAAACAAAGCGGGGTGAAGCGTGCCGTAGACGGATGCGCCTGCCCAAAGTATTAGGCAAAAGGTGCAGATTATAAATTTTGCCCATTGGTGGTGGTAGCGGTAGTGGTTGTATCAAAATATGATTTCAAACTTTCTTCTAAATTTTTTTTGAAGAGCGCCTCGATTTCCACCTTTAGCTTCTTCTTCTCTTAATCCTCCCGTTTGAAAACTGTGGGGGGCGAAGGAGAAAATGAAGAAGGACGCCAAACTTGGCGAACTTACGCAAAGTGGATGGCAAAAAAGAAGGCTGTAGCTTATCTTGACAAGGGCTTAGAGTTGGGGAATGAAATTACAATTGCCTGCATCATTATCATGGGTTTGGGGTGTACCGTTTCTTTGGGCAAATCAAGATGCATTTAAGGTTGGTGATTGAAAGGGTACTAAAAAAAAGAAAGAAAAGAAAGAAATTCAAGGGAACCAAGTCTCGAGAGATCGAAGAAGAAAATAAAAGGACAAGTTGGCATGGGGCAATACTTTGTAGAAGGAATTCATGCATGCGACCAAGTGGTTCGGCCATGGCAAGCAAGCAAGCAAGCAGCAAGCACGGACTGACGAATGCAGAACAGCATGACCCTCGTCTTGCGGGGCGCCGTTCTTTAACCTAAAAGCACTGCGCACGTCGTCGGTCCTGATGGTCGCCTGCTTATCAACTTGGGGTGGGTTTTTGCGGGGTAAGGTGTGGTTTAATGTTGGTATAACATCATACATATCTTAGGAGGAAGAAGAAATAAGAAAATATAAGTACCTAGAACTAAAAAAAAAAAAAAAAGAAGAACGAAACTCCAAACTAGGTCGAGTTTAGAGGGATGTACGATGTATGAAGGCGAAGAACCCGGACACACGAGTTCGATTGATAGGTCCGAACGGAGCACCGGTCGAATGTGTCATGGGGGCAACGTAACCAGGACCACTCGTACACGAAAGGGACGCAAGGACCTGTTAAGTTTCGTGTAAACCGTCGTTTCGGCGGGGAAATTCAAGTGGTAAGTAAGCTTAAATTTCATTTCACTTTGTATTTCTGTTATTTTGTATGCTTTGTTTTTGGAGGTGGTACGAGGAAAGGTTATATATACGTCAGTCAAGTTGACACGAGATATCGACATGACAAGACGGGGGAAAGGGAGGGCATTGCCAGCTTGTGACCGGGCCAAGCATTTCATTATCGCGAAAGAAATTACACAACATTCTTTTTTGTCGTGATGGTGGTGGTGGTGGTTTTACTCCTGAATCCGGAGACTCCTGATAGTCGAGTCGAGTCGAGTCGAGTCCGTATTTTGCTAAGTAAGTATTACTTGAAGTAAATGCAATATATGCTTTATAAGGTAGGGCTATGAGAAGTCCATATGAATCCTATGCCCTGCCACCGATGCACGGAGCCATCGTAAGCGAAACTGTAAAGGTGGGGGAAGGAAGGCAAATGCCATGGAGCTCGAACTTGAAATAAGCTACTTGTACATAACACCTACCGATGTTATGGTATAAACTTGCTGGGGTTATGTTGGACTTTGCGGCTGGGAACCCAGATAAACTCCGGCGGCCGGCTCGTACTGACTAAAGCGAGAGATCCGGCAGACTGTTGAGGGTAAGATGGGACGGCGGCGGCGCTCACCAGCTGCGAAGTGACCCACCTCAAACATGAGGCTTCACTTCCAGTTGGCTCGAAGGGTGTGGTGTAGTTATGTAGCATGGAAGCACGTATGTATCCATAGTTTGATTGACCTGATTGACGGCAGCTAGTGTCGCTCGTGGCCCTTTTGCCGGAGAGGGATGGATGATTCGATACAGACCACCACCACTACTACCATTTAAATTGTAATTGGCGGCGTGCAGCTGGCAGAGAAAGGCAATCCGGATCTGACGGTACCGACCAGACAGCGATTGCAAAGGCCAAGCTTTGTACTAGCATCCCTTTCAGCAGGTTTCGCGGCGTTCCATCTGCATTCATCTGCAATTGTTCGTTTGACCCTGAAGGACGCCGACCCACCTTGGCCGTCTTGTCCATACATGTCGTCTCCGGGGGGGGCTGGCAGGCAGACAGGCTATAGCACACTGTGTAGAGTAGTGGTTCTTCATTAGCAGGCTGATCTACTTCGATCTCTTGCAGGACCTCCTCCTCACCTTTTGAGGTTGAGACACACTCCTCCAAGAAATTCCTGTGAGATGTTCTTATTACCACATTGGCGGCGGCAGGGCAGGGCGGAATATAATATCTGGCCACCATGTCGCGACTCCCTCTCCATATCTTTCCCATATCTTTCCCACTTCCCCAGGACCATTCCTTCTTCCTGTCGAAACCTTCGAAATACACAAATTCAAAGATAGCTGCCATAGAAAGACTTTAAGCTTGCGAGTTCAAGTTCAAGTTCAAGTATTGGGGTTATTGATTAAGTTTATATTGCAACTTGCATTGCATATTCGAGTACCAGAAATCGATTTTATATCAGCCCAAAGACATCATACCCAATCGAATAATATAATATCCCAGGAATCGTTACCAAGCAGAGCGACCGCTATAATTATATTATACCCATTAGCCATTCCGATTCTTCTTTTCAATTCTTCCAAAACATAAAATCAATCAACTTCAGATCAGACTGCCTCACCTTATTTTATCGTCTTTGCCTCCTACTCCTCCTCATCTGGGTCTGTCTGTCTGTCTGGCCATATAAACAGACCACCCCAATCATCGTCTCTCTCTGACTAGCCCTTGTCCGGCCCTCGACTCGCGACATCGCTGCTATTAGCTAATTAGTTTAGATTAGCTCAAGAGGTTCTGGATCTAGCCAGTGACCTCGCTTGCAGGCCTCGCCTCGTTCTTCTAACCACATCCAGACTCTGTTGGAAAATGCACACTGCAACACACGTTTCCGGCCTCTTCAGCTTGCTCAGAATCCATGTTATCCTCGACGAGTTCACGCCCTACCTTCTCCCTCATGAAATCCTCAATCTAGGGCTGTGCTCCAAGAGTTTTCATAAGATTTTGTTCAAGCAGGCAGGCGCCTTTCGTCATGTTGATCTCTCCCTATCAGCACTTGTCCCAGTCAACCAGTCCCAACAGCAAGTTTCTCTCCGAAGAAGTTACACAGACTTCCTTTCTTCGGCCTTACTAGGGAAGAACACTCAAACGCTCATCCTAGATGGCCTTCCCATGAACTTTGATACTCTTTTCAACCTCCTTGTCTCTCCTAATCAGCGAATCTCGATCTTGAGCGTCCGAGACTGTGGGTTTAATCAACCCAGGTTTATGCAGACACTCCACTTCTTGGTTCGTCCGGGTTCCACCTCTCCGCTCAAGGGTGTTTATGTCTTCGGTAAGAGCAATGGCGCACCCAGAAGCAAGAATATGTGGCAACGACAACGCGTTGGAGAAATTGAGTTCATCGAGGGATGGGCCGAAACTGTCCAAGCTTGCGAAGGAAAGATCATCTTCGACATCGGACTCTGCAAGGGATCAAATCACATGACTCTTTCGCCATTTGAGGAAGAGTTGAATGCTGTCGCTGCTGCGGCTGCTGATATCGAACTTGGAAGCACACCAGTTTCCGTTGGATCGGGATTTGCATCGTTCGCGTGGTCGGGTCAAGATTCGGAGCAAAGCAGTGTTACATCTACTTCTGCCGGAGAAAGCGATTGGATTCCACCACAAATGGCACCGAAACTCGCGAACAAGAGGATATCGGGCCGATGCGAAGGATGTGGTACATCACCAGCCGGGTGCTCTAGCAAGCTCTACGGACCGGTTCCGATTTTGACCAGCGATATTAAGATTGCTTGCCGACCACGTGTTGGAGAGAAGGTTGAGATTGACATGTGCGACGACTGCACAAAGGAGAGGCTTTGTGAGTGCTGCGGTAAATGGTGGTGCGAGAACTGCTATAGCGTTGGGATGGGGAAAATGTGTGGTATCCAGAAGGTGAGAACTTCACATGCGCAAAACCCATGAAATGTAAAATCTGATGCTAACACCGCAATTCAATAGGGCGGCGTTCTTCTCGATTGTTATGACTGCGGTAGAACCTGCTTTGATTGCAAGAAGGATACCATGCGAAGCTGCAGAAGCTGCAAGACCAACTTCTGCGCCCTTCACGACGTCGGCGCCTCCGAGCTCTACGTAAGTTATAAATATCTATCCTGAATCAATTATATACAAGACAAAGCTAACATATTCAACCCCAATAGTGTGATTGGTGTCACGTCTAGAAGGCTAAGACACGAGAAAGAAGAAAACAATGGTTCCGCCGAAAGGCCGAGTCCGAACGAATACGCAATTCCAAAATCCAATTATCCGCTGCCGGTCCAGCTGGTACTCTAGACCAGAGTTCCATCTGATACCCGTTCTCTTCTCTGTATGCATTTGAACTTGAAGCCCCGCTACATGCGCCAGATTTGCGCGACGTCGGTTGCCCTTCTACTTTTACTGATATTTAATACCACCGCTACCGTCTTGTTTTCATGGCGTCTGTACATATTTCCTTTTTGTCTTTTATTTATTTTTCTTTCCAACGTTCTGCTTCTCGCCCTGCTTTTAACTGATCATTTACCGGCGTCGGGGAATTCTGATTTCATTTGGGTTTATTAACTGCGTTTGATTGTTTCTATTCTTCTTCTGCTGTATCTTAACTGTTACTCATGGCGTTTTACGATTTTCACGACCATTGATCAATGAAACCTCTCAACCCTTCTCTTCCTCACAAAACCTTGACCAAGTACTCCTATTAAACTGGTGCCTAAGTCATGATCTACCATGGCGGATCTCTCTTCTCAAATATCTAGCGAGGAACTGCTTGCCGGAGTTTAGGTGTTATTTTTTCCAAGCGCAAAAATCGAGCCGTAATTTAAAGTACGACTCGTCCGAAAGTCTAATATAAGCTTAATTAACGAGATTGGCCCTTGCGTCAGGCAGAGTATTTTATTCTCCGAATGACCTCAGCGCCGCCACTAGGCTACAAGGGCATTATGCCTTTTCTTTCTACCTTTCATTTTTCTTCCGCTGTATTGTCCATGAGGCACAAGTTTAGGGGGGTCTTCTGGGTCGGCGGGCGTATATCTTCAAAATGGCTTCAAAGTTTCAGGAATTGGAAAACATAAATACCAGATGTAAGAGTCAGGATTCAATATCACACTCTCCGATAGAATATACATCGCAACTTTCCTCGAAAATATATACTAGTCCGCCTAAACACACTTGTCCTAAAAACGCGACTTAAATTACATAACTTACATCCTGAAAGATGGTTTCTGTTCGAGATTTCGTCTATATTTTAGCTAGTTTCTCAGCTTTCGGCGGCCACATACTTGCCGCTCCACTGGGCTCTGGAGTACAAGACTCAGGTGAGTGCACTCCAATCTTGGTATATATAATAACCCTGGTTTAGAACCGAATTCTTCCATAACTCCGAACGAGCAACTAGACCGTCCATGGAACTCGTTGAAAGGATATGCTAACTTAGGCTACTTATTTGACAAATGGTCGCCGATTCCTATTACTTCATCGAGCTGTAGTCGCATCTGCCGGTCTTAAAAACCTATCTAGTATTATCTCCAAACAACCGCACGAACGACTTCATAAAAGAGTTATTGCCGATGGAACTCTAAATAACCTGAACGTCCTGAGCAAAATCCAAGTTGCCAATACTAATATCAACCTTGGTATTTGTAAGTTAATAACCTTAATTATATCTAATTGATTGATTCAAGTATGGAGTTGTTGAGGGGGGTGGAAAGTTTGGGAATGCTTCGGGGTGTACCACTGGTCTTAGTGAGAAGCTGCTAAGGCCCTTCGGAGAGAATTCATCGTCGGCTTTCACTCTGTGGGTAATTTGTAGTCTAGATTAGATATGCATATATATACTATGTACATACGTACATATTAGTGATAATTATTAAAGCGGATAGATTCGTATCGTTCTTTCTACTCCTGGCTAATATTTAATGCTTGAGGTGCCCTGCAGGCCTGGGGTGGATGCTAAGTTTTGGAAAGGTATGTTAGTTTTTTCTAAGAATATAACTAGCTATTATAAGTAACTACTCTTAGGTCAAGTCTCTATCAATCCGTTTTGAAGCTTTTGTACTTATCTCCCAAGAGTTCAAGCTTCGGAACCTCGCAATGGTTCTATAGATAGTAACCTCATGAAGTCTATCGACCCTGTGGTAATTTGAGCCTTCAACGCAAAACTCAGAGTGGGAGAAGCCCCTTGCTTCAAATCGAATCTCATGTTGGGAGATATCTAGATATATATACCCAACAACCGTTCTCGGAGTTTTATAATCTTATAGTGGGGTACTAGTGTTTAGGCATACAGGTGTAAATTTGTTTTCAGGAATTTGGTATATTGATAGAAGGACAGCTTAAACCCGATCACGCGAGGCGTTCACCAATTTGACCCCATATTGCATTGCAAGAGGGATCATTGAGATCTCGATGCAATCCTAAACACGGGGCTACATTGTGATTACTATAAATACACATGTGTGCCTCTTCCAACTAAAATCCTGTACGCATTGCTCAATCAAATAACTGGATATCACAGACCCAGTATCGAATACCCAGCCAGTGAAAATGAATATTCACTCATTCTTCATACTCTCTGTCCTCTCTATCGCTAGCATGGCGCCATTTACCATGGCCCAGCGGGATCTAAATGGTTTTGAAACGGCGCAAAGGGAAATATTGGTCCGCCGCCCAGGCTCCACGAAGTCTCAAAGGCTTCGACGAGGATCTTCAGAAAACGCAATCGGTGGTAGTATTCCTATCATTATACCCGGTTAGGGGCGAACTCAAACTCGCGGTATCCCTTGGTCAGTATTTTTCTTCGGCTACTAGTATCATATTCTGGGCTTTACTATAGTTCCCGTGGAGTAAGAGAATAATTTACCTAGGCCTTCAAACGCTGACTTCTACATGTTACTGATAGTTTCACGATTGCATTGCCTGAAAGTGGGCAGTGTTCTATGGGATTACTGTCAAAATCTAAGGCATTAATTGTCTACTTCGAGCTTCCCCAACACTAGCTTGAGTCGCCAGCCAACTGTACAGCAAAACCTTTCTACTCTTATTCAAAAAAATTAATTTCACTCTTTATCATTTTCCGCCATTACTTTTATTTTCTCAATATCTCTACAGGAGACCTCGAAGGTTCTATTGTTCTGATATATCTATAGATATTATTGCTGCTATACCCTCCCCATATTCGCACACACTTTATTATTTCGACGCATATCCTTACGGGTTCTATCCTTTTTATACTTTGACAACCTATATCCTTTCTAGCCTGTGATTGCAAACTATCTTTTCCCTCTGCTTTGGGACCTATCCTTATATATAACTATATCCCTACAACATATCCCTACAACTATATCGTTACAACCATCGTTATAGCAAAAGTCTAGTTACGAGACTATATCCTTCTGATATTCCTCGGCAAGCCCTATCATTTCAGCCATATCCTTCCACACTATATCATACTATATATAAATTTAGTTTAATTAGTTTATCATCCTTCCCATATTCTTTCTATATTCTTCCTATAGATATCATAAATACGTCCTGAAGCCCCATTCTTATGATGTGCTTCTAATACTGCATCTTTTCCATGCATTTTACAAATCCCATCATTCTAAGTTGATTTCATCCAACTGTACCACAATAGTCTTTAATGCATCTTAGTAAGCTAATAATTTAAATTTATTCTATGCAGTTCAATATTTAGATACCCTTGCAATCTGGAGAGTCACAGACTCTGGCTGACTAGTAGCCATTGGGCATATATCTAGTTTAATTACAGTGAGGTCTTTTAATAGTATGGACAAGTTATTGCCTGCTTCCCCCTCCCACCCCCCGGAAATTTTGATTCGTCTCGGTCCTGCGGGCGAGCGCGGCACCAACTGCACATCGCGTTGGAAACCGTTGGATTTTTATGTAGGTCTCAGGTCAGGATAATGCATCTTGAAGCTTCGCAGACTGCGCGCGGATGATATTAATACATCTCGCATACTATAGTACACACACAATCCCCACTTCAACCACACACAATCTCTCTCATCTCTGCGATCTTGTACAAGATCTGGATATATATAGAGCCTCAACGTACTAGTATATAACCGGTACTAAATAACCAACAACCGAAACGAATCTCAAATCGTTCGGTCCCACCATAAGCAGTCCCCCCGGCCTTTAACAGAAACAAACGCTCCCCTTGTAAAACGCCCCCCAGATTGCCGTCTTAGCATGCATCAGAACATGCTAATCTTAGCAAGAAAAAAGCTCTAGTTAGCAGCAATGCATTGGCTATTAATACAAAGCACTTTGAGAGTTACGAATCCTCGATTTAAAAACCTTGCAGCCTTCTTTTTTGTTTTTTTGGTTCTTAAGCATGCGCGGCTGCTATATTTTATATCGCGACAGCTCTTCTTCTTCTTCTTATCCTTCTTCAGCTTTATATTCTTATCACGTTTACCCACCGTAATTGTCCCTTCATATATATCATATACTCATACATCTCAATCGAATCACCACCACTATACAATACACAATATACAATCTTGCAATCTAACAAGAAGGAAGGAAAGAGAAGAGAAGGGAAAAAAAAAAAGAAGCTTACCATGTCGCTGATGGAACACATGATCGCGCACATGCAACACCGCCGCGTCCCGACTTTCCCCCCGCTTCCCCCACAACATCAACCGACCTACGCCCAAGCAAACACTCACTTCACGCACGGTCAATTCGCAACTTCATCCGCTACTTTACTATCGATCCCCAGCGAACATAATAACCATCCATCGTACGTTATCCTACGGATCCGCATTCTTCTCGCGCAGGGGTATTATCATAATGCTATTCGGGTATTATATGAAAACGTGGAGGTGATTGATGAGAGGGAGGCGGAGTTGAATAGTAGTGGTAGTAATAATAGTGTCAATGGTAGTGGTGGTAAGGGGGGCAGAGGCGGGAAGAGTGGAGGGGAGAAGGAGAGGTTGGAGGCTGGGGAGGAGATGATGAGGGATACGTGGAGGTTGTGGATTAGATTGCTGTATTGGGATGAGGATGGGATGTCGGAGTCACGGCGGAAGGAAGGGATTGCGGAGGCTACGAGGGCGTGGAAGAATTGGTGTGAGTGGACGCAGATGGAGAGTTATTCTGAGGTACATGTAAGTCGCCCCCTAACCCCCCCAGTCCTCTTCTATATTTTAAAGACTTCCCCAAAATTAATATGGTAGGCTAACAATCAATGATCGTGGGTATCAAATGACAGTCCCTCCTCTACGAGCTAATCCACCACATAACATCCACAACATGCAATATCTCCCCCCGAGAATGGATCGCGAACACGGACTCCCTAATCGCCTCCCACATGGACGCCCAATCCTTCACTTCCACCCTCGCAATCCTCCAAGTCCGCAACAAAGTCCTAGACCCCAAAGACCCCACATTCACAAACATAATGCTCGAATACTTCCCGCACCTCGCCGCCCATCCAGAGATAAAACTCGTGGAAGCAAGAACGCGGTTGATATTATTCGATATATACATCTCAAACGGCAGTACAGACCTTGCGATCGAGAAACTTTCGGAAATAGAAGATTGTCTAAGATCTGACGGGGAGATGCACCCGGGCGAAGAAGGCAGAGGGGTAGATCTCCGCTGGCTCGTTCGTTTTCACAAACTTTGCTTGCCGTCTACCCATAAATCGCATAAAATGAGCGACTCGGATAAACTAGCAAAACTCTCGGCGTTAGCCCACGAAGCCGTAAACCGTGATATCCCACGGTTTCAACTAAAAGCTCTCCAGCAGCTCGCTATTATCTTTTTAAGGAATCGGGATTTTATGAGTTTTGTGCCGCCTGAGACGGAGTTTGTGGTAAAAGGGCAGAAGTACGGACAGCCGGCGAAGATGTGGAGAAGGCATTTGAAACAGATGTTTGAGAATTTTCCGGCGCCGGAACATTCTCAGGCGGAGGAGTTTTTGGATAGTTTCATACGGATTATGGAGAGTGTGGAATGGGGGAGAGATTCTGAAAAGAGTGGTGGTGGGGGAGGGGTTATCGGATCTGGACTGGGTTTGGTAGTGTGGACGGGCGTGGCAGAGATGACTGTAGGGATTGAGGAGTTTTGGAAGAGTAAAGCCAAACGACTGGTAGAGAAGATCAAAGCCGAAGAAGGGACTACAGGTTCAAAAGTAGACAAAGACGGAATGAGCAGGGGACTTAGAAAGCTCTGGGATGAAAACTAAAACTCAAAAACCGGGTCGATTTACAAAAAAAAAAAAAGCATCATGCATGGAATGATTAATGATTTTTTGATATTAGGATACCTACTACATCGATGATTATACAGCCAGCCAGCACTTATGATAACGCCTGTCCTTATTGAAACTAATTTCCTTATCCCATTTTTTTTAAACATCAAAATCCTTCCATATCTTCCCCTTCTCTTCAATAAATCCATTCTTATCAAATGTGACACCTTCACCTTTTAGTAGCTCCATTTTTAATTCGATGTTAATCCCGCTAGGGGCATCGTTCCAATCACCCTTGAACCCGCCTATATAACCCGTTGTAGCAATTACCCTGTGACATGGAACGTCTGGCGCATATGGGTTGCGACGTAGAGCGTTACCAACTGCTCTGGGTGATGAAGAAAGTGCGGCAGAGAGGTGAGCATAGGTTGAGATTTTCCCTGGAGGGATTTGGAGGAGGAGAGCGTAGACTTTCTATTTTCATATATCCACTATTAGCCTCTTTCACATCCAACTTCTGACTTTCAAAAATGGTATGGCGGGTATTACCTTCTGATAATCTGTAATATCCGTATCCCCCGGAATCACAAATGTATTCTCAGGATGCGCCGGTCCAATATTAATATTTAGATCTTTCCCTTCATCTTCTTTCAAGCCATTCTTAAACTTTGTAGACTTCGAGGTAGAAGCGGCGACAAAACTCGAAGTACGAAGTTTATTATCAGTCATACTCTTCAAACTCTTAGACCTCGAGGGAAGTGTAATAGGCGCCCATTGTACTGCTCTCGACCCTTTCTTTTGGCTGGCTGGTCCGGCGGTCGCGATAGATACATCCATACCACAGGCAGTGGCTAGGGGTTTTCTGGTTCTCGATGGGAGAGACGCGAGGGTTCTGACTGCTGGCATTGTGATGTTCCCTCTTATTCGATCCCTTTATTTTTCTTAACGAATAATACTCTTGAATACGGTGGAGATGGTATGTGAATGATACTTTCTTAAGATATATATTATCATCAAGCAAGAAAGAAAGAATAGCCCCGACCAAACAACTGGGGGAAGAAGGAAGAAGGAAACACGCTGACTCAGCAACCCAGGCGTGACTCAAAAACGCGATGAGCTCCTCGTATCCACGTGACACGGTTACACCCTTTTACCGCATTCAGATCGAAAGCAGCGACCTTGTTGGATTTTTGTGGCCAACATGGATAAAATCGTCAAAACTGCGTTGGAGTGAGATCATCGGTGACCCCCGAATCACATCACTAAAAAACCTTAGCCTGCGTCCGTTAACACAAAAAACTGGCTGGCCTGACATGACATCACCCCGACTTTGGTTATAAAAACCCACTCCCCTTTTTTGTTTTCAAAATTTCCTTTCAACTTTCATAATTCACAGTTTTCAATAAAATCAATTACAAACTCCTTAAAAACCAAAAATAAATTTCAAAAAACCAAAAGAATATCAAAAATGCCGCTCGTCACTAACCTCCAGAACCCTCTTACCGTATGTCTATTCTTCTTCTTCTACACGCTTTCTCTCAAGAAAGCAAGAATATACTTTTTAAGTCAAAAACTAACAATATACAAATAGAAATCCACTAGCCCCGGAACCCCAGACCGTAAAGGCGGTCAATCCCCTCCTCCTGAACGCCAATCTTCAAAGCAAATGGGTGCCTCCAGCTCAGGTAAGTAGAACATAATATCCCTTCATATCTACATATATTACCTTTCTAAAACATAAACTAACAATATATGTGTTCAAAATTAAGGCCAAACTTCATCAACCGACCAAAGAGCCGTAAACAAAGAAACTCTCAAAAACCTTCCTAGTAACCCCATAGCTCCTATGGACCCCACGGCCGATTTGAAGACCAGGAAGCCAAGTAAGACACTTGATGGGTTGTAAATTATCATGATTATTATTATTGTTGTTACGTTGGGAGGCCCTTTGATTGTCTTGTTCATAAATTAATATGATGGATGATTGATTACTACACAACTGCATACCGTCTGTCTCTGTCTTTACTCTCCCTTAATTGGGGTGGTTAAGTAGTTAATTTATTTCATTGGATCAAGAAACCGCTGGGTGAATGAATAGCATGTGTATCAAAACAAAAACAAGATCATCATAAATCGAATGATTACTTAGACGGTCACTATTACTTTAGCTTAATTAATCGGTTTCTGTCAAAAACAAATTAAGTGCAGAAGAGAAATAAGTAGTTATTTCATACACCTATCTTACCCTTCAGTCTTAAATATACACACACCTCTTCAATCTCATATGAAAGCTAGTCAGTAAAACCCCTCCCCTTTCCGTCCAGCGCCTAAATACATACGCACTTCGAATTCACAACCGGAGATACTGAATGATAAAAAAAAGAAGGGCGAATAGCAAAGGAGTGTGTATATACAAACCTTACACACACAAAAGAAGAAAAAACCTGATCCCTCTCAACTCCCGTCGCATATGTTTAAAAAAAAAAGGAAAAAAGGAAGAAGAAAAAGAATCCCTATCCGAAAAGAAGGCTAAAGAACAAAAAGGAGTGTATGATGCCTGCTAAAAGGAAAACACGTAATCCGGATGGTGAATTCTATACAAAAAAATTGATCCTCGAAGTGCAGAGAGGGACAACGGGAGGGAGTGATATCAAAAATCCGAGAGCGAACACAAAAAAACAAGGGAAAAAAAGAGGAGCGATGCTTGCATGTGGACTAATAGACGCAGGATTGATGATGCAGAACAAGACAGACTAAAAGAGAAAAAAAAGAAAAAAAAAGCTTGCAATTGGCTTAGGTATATCTACTACCTTTTTCTCATAAAAGTGGAGATGAACCTAGAGAAGAGAAAGGGCTTGGAGAGGAAGAAGAGGTGGGGATAAAAGCAAAAGAAACGAACAAAAACGAAAAGCATAACGCTATGCAGTCTCCTGACCAAGTACTCGTACACTCTCGTGTCTCACAGTATTCTTTGAATCCGCAGTATCTGGTTCATCTCCAGTCGCAGCGGCATCAGCCTCTTTCTTCAGAGGTGCAACATTTTCAACATTCTCAGCCTGTTTACCTTTTCCAGCCATATTAGTTCCATTCGCTTCCCCATCCTCAGCCTCCATGAGCGTCTGGGCCAAACTCTGAAAGTTAAATACGGGCTCCGTCCCATCATCCTCGTCACTGCTTCCTGCCTCCGGTTCCTTCATGCTAGAAGCCGAAGAGGAAACATCTGAGGTCGCCCTGTGTATCTTTAAATGATGCGATGAGGCTCCGAAGCCGATCGTCGGGGAACTCTGCGCGTCCTCGCTACGTCTTCCAATACTGATGGTATCAACTCTGGGCGCTAGTCCCTTTCCCTTCCCTAGGTCTATCCTTGATGGCTCTGGTGCTGAAGTAGCGAGCTTAGCAGCCGCAAGTTCTGCTTCGGCGTTAGCCTCTTCTTTCTCCTTCTTTTCCTTATCTTCTTTCCGCTTCCTCTCCTCCTCCTCCGCGAGACTCAACCTGATGGCTTCCATCAACATCATTTCTTCCAAATCAACCATCCTTGCCCGTCTGAGCACATTCTGAAGCGCCGCACTTTGCGTAGCGGGTGCCGCAGGAGTTGGTTCCGGCGCCTCCGGTACGATATTCGTAGTGCTGGAAGCTGCAGCTGGAGTAACAGATCCACTTCCTCCATTAGGCGTCATCGATCCACTAGAATTATTCATTCTACGTAGTATGCGCCTTGAAGAGAACGGATTGCTGCTGCTGCTGCTGCTTTGGTTGTTCATATTGTGCATCAGATATGCCGCTGTATGCAGCGCTGTGGCGGCGGCGGCTCGTCTAGCGGCCTGATTCTTCGCATGTGCCAGTTTCGTCGCCCAGTCCGGCCTGATGCGGTCTGTAGTGATGACTTCGGGTGCGTTAACAGCGTATGAAATCTTTTTCCGACTCGGTGTTCCTGGAACAGGGAGGGATGATGTCGAGGATGTATTCGAGCTCTGGGACAAATGAGATTGTTGTTGGATACCGTACGGATGTGTTTGATTGGCATACACGAGGCCACGGCGCCATGGGAGAGCGGTGAAGACGACGCCGAACTCCGGTTGCTTGCAGAACGGGCATGATGCTGGCTCTGAAATCAACTGGTCTCCAGCGTGGGCCCGTCTATCCTGATCCACTGGCTGCGGAGCAGGTGACCCGGGAGGCGAGTGTTCAGGAACATGCGGATCCGCTCGCTTTATCTGTACGAAGCATTCAGAGCATATCGGTTGGTCGCAGCACCGAGTTCGATTGAGGTGTGGGGGATAATACAGGAAACAAATCGGACATTCCGAGGCGTTTTCGTAGAGAACAGCTTCAATCGGTCTGTTATTCACGGTCTTGGACGGGATATTCGTCTCAACGGGGGCGGAATTCGACGAGCTACTCCTGGAGAATCCTAAGGTCTTAGAACGGGGTCTCGAGAAACCAGCCAAGGGGGAAGAGGAAAGAGAAAGACTCGACAACCGTCCAGTAGAAGATGAAGGGGAAGCATCGGAGCCGTACGATTGTGATCTGGACCTTGTGGCCATAGGAACTGTGAGGCGATTGAGATCTTCATTGGCGGGCTTTGTAGGGGATGGTGGGGCTGCGGCGTCTGCGTCCGGAATATCCTTTCCTTGGGCTGCGGCTACTAGCTGGGCGTCAGTCCAATCGGATTCGTGATCTGATATTCCCTTCCAGAAGGGAGCCAGCCGACGTTCGATCTGTCAATAACGTTAGACTAACGTTAGCCACGTTTTTCGATATTTATATAACTCAAAGATGGTACCCACCTGTAGCTGCCGTACAACCTTCAAGTTGTAATCTTCAGGGCCGGTATAAACACCAACGGTTACGAGATATCCACCTATACAAAAAAAACGGTTCCCCCCCACAAATTAGTCTCCGTACTCCGTAAATCGTAATATCACGTGAGGTTACAAAAAAAAAGAGCCATACCGTCAACACTCTCTTCAGCCATACTCCTCTCCCTCTCCTTTTCTCTTTCTTTCCGTCGCTCTGCCTCCTTCTCTGCTCTTCTTTCTTCTCTTGTTTTGTAGGGTCCTTCCTCCCGTTCCCGTTCACGCTCCCTGTCTCGGTGTTGGGCCAGATTCAATCCCAGGAGGGCGGCTTCAAAATTCTCGCCTCTGTGTCGTCTACCAAGCCTCAGCGACGAAGATCCGGCACGCTCCATGTCGGGTGCATAAGCGGATGAAGAAGGACCCGAGAAGCTTCGCGAATTGCGGTGCTGATGGTGCGGGGGTGGCGAGGCCCCCCTGCTCTCCTTTGTCGATGTGTTTCCCATTGTTGGTGAACTAACGGAGAGCTGCTAGTTGGAGGAATAAAAACCTCCCTTCAAGGAGGGACGGAGATTTATTTTTCTTGTAGAACCGGAAGGATATTATGTCGGGTGAAAGTCTGGGAGAAAGGAAGGATAAAACAAAGTTGATTGATAGAAGAGCAAGTTGGTGTGAAAGAGGGAAAGAGGGACAGTAAGAGGTAGTCTTGAGACAAGAAAAGATGATGCAGGACAAGAAATGGACAAGAGAGGGAAAAATAAATAAAAGCGGTGAGGTTGGGCGTAGTAATGTAGGTCAGGAAGTACCAGGAAGTACCTTCTGAGTGATATTTGGGGGGGCAGCACAGCTTGTGAAACAAAAAACCGGGCAAAAGCAAAACGTCGCTGATGTCACCAAATAAAAATAAATGGGAGCCGGTCGTTCAAGATCGAAGCAGTGGAATTGAATCCCGGGAGGCGGAAGAATCGAGAACGAGTGTCTATGAATAATGGGGATTCCGAAGAAGGGGGGCCCCGGGAGATGGAAAGAAGGAGAGATGGTGAGGAAAGAGAGCGACTCAGTGCGTGCCACCAGTGCGATCAACTAACACCGAACGAACGAACGACGGGCTAAGCTTCTAGAAGAACAGAACAAAGCCAAATTCTCCGGCAGACTCCCTCAACTGTCGAATTGGCGATTTCGATTTCGATTGGCGGTCAGTTTCGGGGTCGTCAGACTTTCCGATTCAAAATTAAAAACAAAAAAAAAGTCGGTTTAAATTTGGGCAGCGAAAACGGGTTTTGTAGGTTAGAAAGAGAAACGCAATTGGGTTCGAGGCGACCAGTTGAAATGCGTGGTTTTTGCGAGCCAGTCGAGCAGCATGCACGGTTTGTAAGTATAACGTATGCAGGCAAGCAGGCAGGGCTATACCACGGAAGCTAAGCTAAGCAGCATCGACTGATTGACTGGATGATTGATGGGATGGAGGGATGTGGACCGGATGAACGACGAGGGTTCGATGATGGGTGTCGAAGGGTAAAGCTAGTTGTTTTGTACTCGTCAGCCTCGGTCGATCGAGGCTGATTCTAGTCTCTTGATGATAGAAGGTAACGTATCCCGTGATAGCACTAAGATAGTACTACTATATCTGAGTAGGTACTTTTCTGCAAGTACTTGGTCACTTACTCAAGTTAACTTAAGTAAGTAAGTAGCAGCTAAGCAAAGTTGAAAGATGAAGTTATAGTTAAAACAGTTAACAAGGGGGGGGTCCTCCGGAAAGCTGGAGGGAAGCAAAGGAGGGAGAAACGGAACGAGACGGAGTTCGAATCCAGCAGGCACACACAGTTCTGGCTAAATGCACAGGACGGTTTCTACAAATCAGGGAAGAGCTTATATATAATATATATACCTAAGATACTACTTAAGTAATCGTATCAAAGGGAAAGAGAGGGAGGGAGGGAGGGGCTTTTTAAAAAAGCTGAAAGAGCGGGGAAGTGCGATTGAAAGAAAAAGAAGATGGCAGGATGGATGATGATATGATATGATATGATATGATATGATCGAGTGGTTGATTCGATTGTGGTATAATATAATATCATCAAATGTGCATCTGCATCGTCAGGAATGAGGAACTCAATAACACCTCCATCCCATCTGAATGACAACAAGAATTATTAACCTAGAACTTACTACAATAATCCAGAGAAGTAAATGCTACTAGCTATCGGAGCTGAAGTGCAAATCGAATGCGAATGCAATATGGCCAGGTCGGTGGCGAACTGCAAGGGCCGGGCAAATACAAAGACGAGAGACCAGAACAGGAAGCTGGTGACAATTAACAATCTCCCAGGAATGCTCCCAGATCAGATCAGGACATCTGCCAACATTTAAACACTTCTTCATCAAACTATACCAAAGATTACTTCGGTCAGTGATATATTTAATGATGTGAGTCTATTATATCCATACTTATCGGGTCTCATGATGTTGATAACGACAGTCTTGGCAGGGTTCTAACTTCAACTTCAACCTTCACATGTCATGTCATGTCCATCCATCCATATATTATATTATATTATATTACACGCCGATGCTAGTGCAGATGCATCCTTGGTAATCAATCCTCAATTTCCATTCAATTCACACTCAAATCGATCCACGATAACAGCTTCCATGAGGCCAAGTTAGCTTCAACCACAGCTAAGGGAGGCAAAAAAGATACATAACTTGTGCCATTCGATTAAATTACAGTCGGATTCCTCGCTAACTGAGAGGACCAGACTTAGCTAAACAATCACGCGGGCTGGCACGGCCGGGCTTATCATCTGCATACCTCTTACAGGTCGTCTGCGTGACCCACGTTTTTTCTGTCGCCCGCTGGTGAATCCCGAGGACACTGCACTGCACTGCACCGCATCTCGCATTTATTTCGCCATCAGGGTCCTTGATCATGGCATGCTCATTAATATTAATTTACTCCCACCATACCTCAAAAAACATATGAAGCAGAGTTGGTATTTAAAATGCGTGAGTACATACTTATATATGCAGGTATACAACGTACATGTTGGAAAGTCCGGAGTCAACCTCGAAATATTTTTAATCCAGAAGGAGATATAACTCCAAGCAGGTAGACGTCCGGCGAAAGACTCATACTTCTAGAATTTTATTAATATTCTCGCTAAAAAAGATACCCCGATCTTGGATCTAAGACGTTGCATTGAACCTTTTTACATGGTTTTTAGCTAAGCAGAATATGATTTCCGGCGGGTATCTAAGTATTGTATCGGTCCGAACATTTTTCACCTTCCCGAAACGAGTCGGTCTTTTGGCCTCGGACTCCATATTATATATTTGACTTCGTAACAGAAACAACAGGATGATTCATTCATATAGAACTGACTTCTTCAATGTTGATACCCCGGTTCAATTGATTCTAAAAAATATTATATGTTTCTTATATATTTTTTTTTAGAGATCTAAAACTCGGATATAAAGAGGAAGAAAAACTATAAATTAACATCCGCTTGTCCGTCAATAAACCAGCTCAACCATCCAATCAACAATTATATATTCTACTTAAAGAATATATATATATATATAGCATATAGAAGCAAGACCAATAAAGAAAAAAGAAAGAAGATAATCCAACATGTCAACCCCTCCAACATTCCGCGTCGCAACCCTGGCCGACGTCGACGGTATCGCTGAATGTGCCGCCGAAGCAATGATGGAAGATGATCTCTTCGGCGCCCTCTGGCCGGGCCGAAAGGAGCATCCAGACCAATTCGTAGGTTATTTCCGTCGTCGAGCCAGGGAACGCATCCTCGATCACAATGTTGTTACATTGGTCTCGGAGATACCCGTCCAAGAGAATGGAAAGGAGGTCTTGAAGGTTGTCGGTATGGCGCAGTGGCAGAAGTTTGGCAGGCCGAGCGTCGAAACCGGATGGAGTGCTTATAAAGGTATTTCCAATATCCTCGATATATCTTCGAATATATAATCAAGGAAATGATGTTAATGTTAATATCTTTGGTGTATAGCTGCTGGGAGTAGGTTAATTGGATTTCAAGACTGGGCCTACTCATGGTTCCAGCCAAAAGAAACAGCCTCGGACCCGGAAGCCGTAGCAATTTTTGTAAAAGACTTCACAGGTGTGGAAACCCCCCTTGTGAATATATCGCATTGTTCTCGTATTTGTTATACTAACCGTCGGATAAAAACGAAATTTAAAAAAATAACAGAAATGGAACACAAATTCTGGTTCAAAGACGGGAAGGAGCACGACAGATGGCACCTTCAGCTCCTAGCCGTTCATTCGATAGCCAGGAGGCGAGGAATAGGAGGAAGGCTCGTTGAGCTAGGTGTTGAACGAGCAAAACGGGACGGCTGTGATGCCAGCCTCGAAGCCAGCCCCATGGGATTGCCTGTCTATCAGTCGAAGGGGTTCGAGGTGCTTGAAACCTATATGATGAAGGTAAAGGGATCGGACGGACAGCCGATACCGTCGCCGATATTGATGTGGAAGAACCCGGACGTCAAGAGGTAGATTCTATACCTACTTAGTAGGTACCTAGGTAGTTAGTACTATAGTATGCATATTGTAGATAACGAGCAGCAGCTGCAGGTAATACATGTATACATGCAAGGCGTAGTTGAAGGTGGCATTCTGCTGCTCAATTCTAAGTTAATATATATAACATATAACGGGCTAATTGATATTGATATTGATATTTCATTGCATGTGCATGCATAGGCGCGGGAAGAGGCTGACTGATGAAACCGTCGTTTTAAGATCTCCTGAAGACAGTTTCCAGAATTGAATAGGGTGTATAGGTAATGCTGGACGGAGCTCAAGCTTGAGCTGCTGCGGCCGTGAATTGAGCAGCTGTGGATGTCGAAGCGGGCTTGGCTGTTCACATTTGGCCAATGTGCATATGTGGAAACTCGGTTTCATCGACAGGTTGACGGGAACGTTGTGTTGTACAGCTTACTGCGCCTTACGGGCTTCAAGCTTCTGAGATTCCGTCCCCAGACTTTAATTTAATTTCAATCGACCACACTCTGATGGCCTAGATTCGACACTCTCTCGGGGTCCGTTTTAATTAGCCCCCTTGCCATGGAATTCGAACCTACTACCTACCTAGTAAGAACTGTACGAGGTATATTGCCAGTCGCAGTTGCAGTTGCAGTTAAAGTTGCATCTCCGTTTGCATCTCAGTTAGTTGGGGATGCGCCTTGCATTGTTAGTAATATTATTACGAAGTGGATATTATAAGCGGCTACCCAAATATCTGGCTAGAAGGCGACACGAAAGGTCTGTATTGTTCTTTTTAAGTTCTCAAGTTTCGAGAAGGTGGGTTTGGCTGACTTTATATCGCTATCTCCAGTTGATAGGTCCGGTAGCTCTGAAGAGAGTTTAGGCAGGTATCTATCAAGCTTGCCTGTGCATTGTGCCATCTGGTTACCGAAATCCAGATCCATGATCATATCTTAGGTCCTCATTGGCCCGAATAAGCCCCTCGTAGGGAGACTTCGAAGAACAGCTGAAAGCAGAAGGAAATAAAGGAGATCGCATGATAAACCTATCGGATTACTCGGTATGACACAGTACCGGTAGAACGTCGTGCGAGAAAATGGTAGTTTCTGTGATCCCGACGAGCGCAGCGTTACCCTGTCTACACAGCCGGGCTAAGCCAAGGCGCAGTCGACGTCATTTCCTAAACAAACGCTGCGAACTAGTCTAAGATCGGGACCCTTCTTATTCGGATCAGCTTGCCGGAGCGGCGAAACCAAGAAGGTATCTTTCGCAAGTCGCATGCATGCCAGGCCCCATGTGCGTGGCCATCTGTAGGGCTTTTCGACATAGTATCCGGTCTAAGTCATATCGCCGAACACAAGCGTCGACTCCATAAACGTTCAGATCATGTTACCGAGACGTTTTAAGCCCTATATCTTTCTTAGGGTCGAGGGAGGATCACATCATGAGCACTGGCCTCAGTCCAATGAGCATGAGTTAGATGAAGGTTAACTCGCAGCTCCGCCACAATATTGGACTCAGTTTGAGAGAGTAACAAACGTAGAATCAGAAGTCAAAGCCAAAGTGGAAGTGGAAGTGGAAGTGGAAGTAGTAGAATTAGAATTAGAATTAGAATTAGAATTGGCAAACAAATTAGCGTGCTCAGCCATTCCCTCATATCGTCATAGTCATTCTGCCTAACTAGACGTTTCCATCAGATCGATCGCTGGGCTAGTTTTGGGCAACAGGTCTGAACAGAATTATAAATAAGTGCAGAGTTCCCCTCATTTGCAATAGTTTTAACTTGGCTTGTTCTCGAAGACAGCTTACGCAATCCAAACCAGCAACAAAGGAACAAAGAACCAACCAACCACACCACTCCCACCCCCACTACTTTACTTAGTACTTGACTTGATACTTGACTTTACTTTATAAGCATCCCATCTCATCCCATCTCATCAACAACCAACCACCAATTTACATCACACACAGCCTTTCCAAAGAATAGAACCTCCACCGAAGATGTCCATATTCAAAAAGATCAAAAAGTCCTTCCAGGACGACTACTCTTCCTCATCCTCATCGGGTCATCATTATGGCCATTCCACCCGTGCAGGCGCTGCTCCTCCAACCAACCCGTTCTCCAAACCCAGCGCTAGCGGGCCACCTCCATACACCCCTGTAGGAGCTGCTGCAAGCTACTATGGAAATACCCCACAACCACAGTACCCACCAGTTCAGCCTTCGCAAAATTACCAACAAGCTCCAATGATGCAACCACAACAGCCTCCACCACCACCAATGCATTCTACTCCAAATCCGTTGATAAATCCTGGTACTCTTCCTCTTCCGTCTCTTAATCCGAATCCGGGAGCAGATGATCCGTACACCTTTCTTCGGGATTTTGATACAGTCGTCGTTGTTGACGATTCTGGCAGTATGTCCGGTGGTCGCTGGAATCAAACTGCTGCCGCTCTCAGCGCCGTGGTTCCAATCATTACATTCTACGACTCGGACGGTATCGACGTTTACTTTCTAAATGCACCAGACAGGCCTCATAACCACAATATCAAGACACCCGCCCAAGTCATGGAAATCTTCAGCACCGTTAGACCTCAAGGCTCCACACCTACTGGACGAGCTCTAAAGCGTATCTTGGAGCCATATATGGAGAAATTCGAGCGAAACCCCAATCGTGTCAAGCCGTTGAACATCATCGTTATTACCGACGGTGTCCCTACTGACGATGTCGAAAGCCATATCGTCAAGTATGCTAAGAAATTGGATAGACTGGATGCTGATCTAACCCAGGTTGGTATCCAGTTCTTCCAGATTGGAAGCGATCCCGAGGCCACTGTTGCACTTAGAGAGCTCGACGACTCGCTAGGCGAAATGAGAGATGTTAGGGATATGGTTGATACTGTACCATGGACGGGAAGTCTAGAGGGTGAGAGAATGCTCAAGGTTGTTCTGGGTGCGGTCAACAAGAGGCTTGATCGTAAAAGAATATAAACTAGAAACTTGAACGTTTTCTCTCATTCTTCCCAACCAGATATTAGTCTGTCGTTGATGCCTTTTACGAAGTTTTATGATGTTAGAGCTGGCACTACTTCTTTCTTCCTTTACTGTTTTTGAATCCTTTCTTTTTTTTCTCTATCGCTTTCATTTTTTTTATGGTCGTTCCCTCACAGCACGGGCTTGGGAAAGGGAAATATGAAAGACAAACTGCATTACAAGGCGTTATCGGAGTCTCAAAATCTCCCCAAGATGGGCTGGAAACTGCACATTCACTCTTTCGAATCCTTTCTCTTTTAATTGATTGTGATACCCAAGGGGGATGACGTTTTTCTGTTCGCGCGGTTTCTATTATTATATTATATTGTTCTTGCTTTCCCAGGCATGCTATGGCTATGGATCACAGGCGTCCTCATTTACCGTAATCTTGTATATAAACTCTGCGGCTAGTTTTAAACGTACGTCGTTTATTTCTGATTCAAACTATCAAAATACATGTATCTTTTCTCCTGATATATTCAATTACCGGTAAAAAAAACCAAATAATTATCATGAAGTAGCTATGATGTAAAACCCGCGCCCGGCTTGGGCTCTAAGCTAAGGATACCTTTCACATGCTCCAAAAAGCTCCCATTCGCGGCGCATTCGTGGATCTGTGGCGGTGTTACAGCCAATCCGGGCTGATGGCGGGGAGGGCCCTGTCGCCTACGTCATAAGATATCGCCACCCGCCCCCGACACGAAATGCCTTTCCAGCGCATGCTCGAGCATGCTCGAAACGCTGATACCAGAAGATATCGAAAGGACCTGCGTAAGCTAGAATGGGAAGGCCCGACTGCAAATATCAGGTGTCAAGCCTTTTCATTTCTCTCTTGTGAGAATAGAAGATTTGTGGTAGCTGCAGGGTTTTTAGACTAGCCGGCTTGTCGTGGGGATATATATTTCTCTCTTCCCCCCGCTAACTATTGCCCCTCCAACTTTCTTTCGAAAAATACATCATCACTATCACCAAATTTTAATTTAAAACTACCATCGATTCTATTCTATCATACTATTAAACATCGCACTTGAGACTACCCTTCGAGTTCATCGGATATTAATTAAAGATGTCTGCCGAAAACGCCACAGGTATGTGCTTGTTTATTCTACCCGTTGTCGTGGCCTCGGGCCATATTGAACATAGCTAACTGGTGTGCATTTAGTCCACGTTAGTAACATCTCCTCGAAGACCACGGAGAAGGAGATCCGTGACTTCTTCAGTTTCTGGTATGTATCCTCATCTATATACCAGCTTGTAGCACGAATATACTAATACCGTTTGCAGTGGAAAAATCAAGGAGTTCTCGTCCACCCCTGCTTCAGGTGATGCCAACGCCTCTCTCACTGCCGCCATCACCTTTGAACAACCATCTGCAGCTCGTACTGCCCTCCTTCTCGATAACACCCAGCTCTCCGGTGTTGCGATTCACGTCTCTGCCCCAGCTTCTCTTTCCGACCTTCAAAATGAAGTCGAACACCAAGCCACCGAATTAGAACACCCAAGTCAAGAAGATAAGCCACGTACCGCCATCTTCGCCGAATACCTAGCAGAGGGTTACCACCTCGGTGATCAAATTCTCCAACGTGGTATCGAATTCGACGAAAAACGCGGTATCTCCGCCAAATTCCGAAAATTCCTCGTCGATTTGGATAGCAAACATAAAGTTTCTGACAAATCTCGTGCTATGGATGAAAGTTACCAGATCACAAATCGTGCTAATACCGGGTTGAATACTGTCACGAGATATTTGGATGGAGCTTTGAATACCCCCACGGGACAGAAGATTCATCAGTTCTATTTGGATGGGAAGAAACAGGTTGTGGATATTCATAATGAGGCGGTTAGGCTTAAGAGTATCAAGGAGAAGCAGGAAGCAAAGTGTACTTGCGCTACTGCGGGGCCAAATGGAGAGTGCCATTGTGGTGAGTATAAGTACCTTTCTCTCTCTACTTATGGAAGGGTTTTAGCTAATATTGGTTTTGTAGCTCCCGGCTCATGTACCTGTGATGGATGCAAGAAGGTCAATGCACCTAGCACTGAGAAGTCTGGAGATGTCCCTCCACCCAGCTATGAGTCTGGTGCTGGTGCTTCCACCTCTACTTCTGAGAAAGTTGTAAGTTTCTAATCTCCAGTGTCTCTATCATTCTAGTACCTCTGCTAACGGTATAAGACTTACCAGTAAATCAACTTCCGATGGATTCTTCTGTTTTTGAGAAATGAGGCTCTTTTGCATGGAACTTGATATTCCCTTTTCTTGATTGACAAGTCCTTTTTGCTGTTTGCTTAAAATAGGAGTTCGGCGGGCGGGTTATAGCATGAAATGAATGAATGCATTGATTGATTGTAGTAGAATCAAAAAGAAATTGTGATCTATGCGATTTTGGGTCTCGAAATTGAGGTTATCTCCATCTGTTAAATATATTAAGTCTATCGTAGCATCCTAGGGTATCAAAAGTCGTCAAATATCAATATCTACTTCAACAGCTTCATCTCGGGCCACAACTCCTCATCACTTAGCAATCTCTCAGGCTTAACTTCTTCCCTAACAAAGCCCTCGCCGGGACTCTCCCAAATATCGTCATACCATTCTCCGAACACATCCTTCAATTCCTTCACTAACTCGTCGTTCTCCTTCCTCCTCCCTACCGCCTGTTCATCCCCTTCTCTAGCCTTTAGAACATCTTCCCAAGTATTCAATATACTCTCCAACTCCTCCAAATACGACACACCGATAACACTAACCCCCACCTTCTTCTCCTCTTCTCCCGTAGTAAGAGCGCTAGTCCCCGCAACCCCTCCTTTATCCGCCCAATTCTCCAATGCCCATCTATACGCCACCTCCTCCAATTTCTTCCCCTTATCCGCCACGAACCTTGAAGCATCATTACAGACCTTCCTCAATCCATCACTGCTCGGGTGGAAATCACCCATATCACCAATAGGAACACCCTGAGATCTTAACAATCCCATTCCCAAAAGACTAGCATTAATAACACACTCTACCGCTGCAACCTTCGTAAAATAATGTATACCATTCGACGCCAATCTAGTATTTTGAATCGTATAATTCGAATATGACATCACGGCATCCAACCCTTCCCCCGTAATAACAAATAACCTCTCCGCGGTTTCCGAAAGTAAATCGACAGGATATCCAGAGATACCGATATAATCTATTTTCCCTTCGGATCTTAATTCTCGAAGGGTGATAACCGCCGAAAGAACTTCATCGAAGCTGACGAATTCTATGTCGTGACAGTATACCAGATCTAATTTTTCAACTCCGAGACGGTTTAGACTTCTGGTTATACTCCTTCTGATCCATTCCGGGGAGTAGTCGAATTCGTTACTTGCGATTCTACCGATTTTGGTGGCGAGGAAGTAGGTATTTCGCGGTGGTGAGAGGAGTTTTAGACTATGGCCTAGGAGGATTTCGGCGGGTCCGTAGTAGGGTGATGTGTCGAAACCGACTTTTGGAGAGGAAGAGAGGAAGTGGCGGATTATGGAGGTGAAGGGGAGGTTGAAGGGGGATTTATTGTATTGGGAGTTGAAGGCTGCGGAGCCCAGGAGGAGAGGGGGGAGGGTTTGGGAGAGGGGTGGTCGTTCCGTCATTGTTTCTTTGGTGATAGCTGTAGCTGTAGCTGTAGTATCTGTATTGTCGAGGTTATATTGAGATGAATGATATAAATGGATATCGAGAGGAGAGGGAGAAGAGTTATGGGACTCTGTAGAGGAAGAAAGAGGGTGGAAACATGATGGATTACGACATTTGCATTCCACAAGATTAGAAATAGAATTTGGAAATAGCAAAAGTCAGAGTTCCTGACATGACATGGTTATTTCAGATGACTTGATACGCTAAATCTTATCTTAGACTGGTCTCGTTTTTTAGACTGATCTAAATCTTAATCTTGATCGGGATCGATCCGATCTATTCAAATTTTGTAAACTCTAGGTGTCTTATAAACCTAGGCTGTTAATTATTCATACTGGAAGAAAAGAAGAATGGGGATATGGTACCAGCAGATGTACGATGTTCTGCTTTTGAAAGGAAAGTATATATACAATTGAGAGGTGAGAAACCATATCAAAAGGAAAATGATGGGAAAAAAAGCCTAGATACAGGGAATTGAAAATTATATAAATGAGGAAGATGATAGTGTCAAGCATGCCAGCTCTATTTCATCTCTGCTTGTCTACTTACCGTCTCTCTCTCTCTCTCTCTCTCCCCTTCGGGATTTTTCTCTTGTGAATGGAATTGCTTGCAATTCGACATTATTGTATTTGTAGTAGTAGTATGGGGCCAACGGGATAACGCCGGGGATATGCTGTTTATCAGGGATCTTTTCACCTTCACCTTCATCTCCATCTCTTATTTTACCTCGGATGACTTGTACTGAAAGCATTACTATCATACTTTGTCTTTGTAGACCTTCGGCGTTTCCCTCGCCGCAGCCATCTCCTCATTCACCATCTCAGTTTTCCCAAGTTGTGACGTTATCCGTTCCTTCGCTCTATAAACCTTACTTTGAATATAAAAACTGCCCCCCTTCGCCGGATCATTCGCATCATAAAGTCGTTTATACTGCGCCGCTACCTCTTCCATTGTTAATCCCGTAAGCTTCCCGTTCCCGTCCGGAGTCTTCACGTTAAGTATTCGGCATGCTTCGTCGATCGAGAGGCCGGAAAAACCACGGTCGGCGTAGCTGTTAGCTGTGCCAGATGCTGCTGCGGCAGCGGCATATTTGTGGGAAGCGTTGGCTTGTTTGTAGGCTTCGGCGAAGGCGCGGCCGACGACACGGGAGCCGGTGGTTACGATTTGGAAGATTATACGGTGGGCCTGAGTTTTAATATATAGAGTTAGGTATTGGATTCGAGGCTGTGGTTTATATCTGGAGTTTGGAATACAACAGGAAGGGAGAAGGGGAGTGAGTATATGCATACCATTATGAAAGAGGGTCTGTGTGAGAGGATATTAACGGGGGGTGCCCGGACGGGCAAGAGTCGTATTCGAAACGTTCGGAGTGTTACGATTTGTCTATTTGATCTGTTGGAGCTTGGTGTTTCTTTTCTGAGCAATTGTTGGAGCGGTTGGATGATGCCGGAAAGAAGGAAGAGGTATTAGAGAGCGTAAGTGGCAGTAAAAGTTCCTCGATAAAGCCAGTAAGAGTATCCCCTTGTGTCTCTCTTGCCTGCTCGAGGATGTCAGTCTGGAGGGGTGTATGGATGTGGTGATGTTGGAATATGATATGCGAATGGAACAAGGACGACGGATAGAATTTGAGGTTGAAGCCGAATCAGATCGAATTTTCGATCTTGAATTGGCCGCTGCTACCGGGGGTGGCACCGGGTCACTACTGGGAGGTGTTCCCCGGACCACGGGGGAGGCTCCCGACATCAACAACACAATCCACAACACTTTTCTGCACGAAGACTTCAACAAGGTGACGTCCTTAGAAACTATCATATATCATATCATATACGGTCATATCACCGGTCTCTTTACTTCCTCTCTTTCTTATCCTTTTGATATCTTATGTTAATAATAATAAGCACCAGCTTCAACCTAATTCTCTAGTCCCCCTTTCCCCCTTTTCACGATACTGTTCTGTTTGCAATTATAATCGAGTTGGCCTGTGCTTTGTTCCAGTTGCAGCGAGCAAGTGAGTACTTTGCAGTACTATCACATGTCATCACGGCCACTTTCGAGCTGACTGTAGCGAAGACCTCATCGCATCTCTCCGTCTCTCTTTTCCCTCATTCTTTCTCTTTCGAATTTCTGTCTTATATCTTATTCTTCTTCCCTTCCTATCCTTCTAACTGCTCGCAGCAGCAATAACTTTATATTCACCATCACCTTCACTGCCACCATTCATTCATTCATTCATTCCCGCCTTATATCGAAACCTCGTCGACGGACATACACGATACAATACAACAGAGCATTATTGTATCTGTATAACCTGGTCGAAACGTGTTTGTCGGCAAGAAAAGGTACGCATGTTGTCGTCATGGGTCGGCCGTGACCTCCAACTAGCGCTAAGCTTCCCCGTTCGTCGCGAGAAATCCAAACTCTCCAGCTGCAGCTGTTGCACCCGAGTCCAGATGCTCCCATCCGACATCTCTTATATATATTCCCTCTACTTCCCCGCCGACTCTGGCTAACCGTTGCGAACTTGTAGGTTTGGCCTCCAACCTTTTCTCTCCGAGTATATATCCGCATAATGTATGGCAGCACTTGGTGAGTTATATCCTCTTTCCTTATATTTCCTTCCCCCCTCTTTCTTCCCTACACTACATTTGTAGGAGATCGCTAGCTGGAATATACTTTCTGGTTTATGTTTTTGTGGGCGTGTGGTGTTCATGTTCGTTCGAAATGGTGGTTATGGTGCCTGCAGCCCCGGCTGCGGTAGTCCACAAGCCTTCCCCAGCCAAATGCAAACATGTGGCTGTTGAAGTTACCCACTATCACCACCACCATTTCGACCTCAACCTCGATATCAGCGCCATCCCCAGGTCTCTTGCTAGAGACTCTCCCTTACTAGCATTAGCACAGAGGGCTAACTCTCAGAAATTCCCTCCCCCCGATCGGGTCCCGGAAAATGCTGCTGTTCCTTCAGAAGTACCTTGGCTATCATACATGAGTACCCCGAACCAACAATCCCGTCGTCCATCCTCATCCGGTGGAGCTAGTGGCAGCTATCTAGCCCCTCCGGATGCTGCTAACAACGACCCCAATCCTCCCACTGTCGCGCCTTTCTCAAAATCACCTTCACCATCCGAGCGAGCGTCATATCACCAGGTCTTCCAGAAATCGCCGTTGCTAGTCAGCACCCCGCCACAGGTTACAAAAGCACTCTCGCAGGTTTATCCATATGCTAAATTTGCGAACCAATTCGCGGGACTGTTAACTTGGACGACAGAAGATCCTTGGTTCGTTTCCTCCCCAAAAGGATCGTATTTTGGTGGATTGCTTTCTGACTTACCAGTTTGTGTAGGGAGAGCTTTCTGTTGGTAGCTTCCTTCTGGGCTGTCACACTCTATGGCGATCTTGTAATAAAATGGTTTGGGAATATTCTTATAGTGCTGGTTCTGGCGCTGGGCATGTTCGCCCGTAATCAGACTAGAAGTAATAGCTGCTCGCTCAGATTATATGATATGATATAATACTAAATTATGCAAACTAGAGGACGAACACCCTTCTCTCGACGATATCCTAGATACCCTTCAACTACTATCCGCTCGCCTGGCAGTTCTCACAGATCCTTTCTCCAGTCTTGCGGCTTTCTTGTCCGTTGGTCAATCTCCCACAACTGCCACCATGGGACCGACTTTGATCACCCTCTTCATCCGAATTCTCTTCGTCTCTCCGATCTGGATAACTCTCTGTTCGTCGCCGTTCCGTATAATTACTCCGCGTAGAGTCGTCATGTTTGTAGGAACAACATTCCTATCATGGCACTCCCGTCCAGCTCGTGTAACTCGCACAATCCTCTGGCGGTCAGCAATAATCCGTGATATCTGTGAAAGAATTACAGGTCTCAACCTAACGCCGCAGGAGGCTCCAGAGCCACCACCCCTTCCACCAAGGGCTAATGCTCCAGGCAGGAAGGGATCTGACGATAAGTCGGCTGCCCACAAGCGAACACCTTCATCGGTTGTAGCGTCACATTTTAAAAATAAATCATCTCCATTAGGTAATCTGAATCAAAACCGTGGAACTGCACCGGGTGTTAGGTTTACGTTTTCTATATATGAAAATCAGAGAAGATGGTTGGGGGTCGGATGGACATCGAGTTTGTTTGCATACGAGAGGCCGGCGTGGACGGATGAGCATTTGAGTGCTTGTCCGCCAGTGGAGGAGTTTCACTTACCGGAAGCGAAGAATGGGATGAAGTGGCGATGGGTGGAGTCACAGAAATGGCAGGTTGAAGGCGAAGAGGATGCGAAGAAAGCAGGGAACGGATGGGTCTATTATGATAATAAGTGGAGGAATGGAAAGAGAGGAGTGGATAGCTGGAGTGCGTATACGAGACGAAGAAGGTACGCTATACATCCCCCTAATATACTTGAAATTGGAACAAAGAAGCTAACGGTGGTAATAAATAGATGGTATCGTAACGCAGAGCTGGTCGAAGATGACGCAGAAGATGATGACACGGGCACGGAGAGTGTCGCTACAACAGATAACACCACTACGACAAATGAGACCTCGATCACGGAGACTGAAGAGGTTCCGAGCAAGTAGGCGTGAAATGTAATTACTTGGGTTTCTTTCTTTCTTTCGTTATGGGATCACGGCGTTTTTGAGCGAGAGTTGGATGCTGAGGGCTAGAATCTATAGCTATGGATTTCAGTTTTTGATAACGATTCCCCAATACACACCAATATACCTACTTAAATATATATATACATATAAAGTGTGAATAACTCGTATACCCCATACTCCGAGAGTAAAGGTCAGATCGAATTCGCAGTCATTTGACACACTATAAGAAAAGGTATTTGGCATGTGCTTATGTTATTGACTAGCTGCAGGCTGTGGTGTTCTCTTGCGTTGCCGTTGTAGCCACGAAAGCTCCAATTACGCATTCAGCTTCACGTCGCCCAACCCAACCCCAAATTAACGACGTAACAAAGCTGCCCCCTTCCAATCCCTCCACTTCTCTTCACCATCATCACCACAACCATCACCACATAATCCACAAAAACCATGGCCTATAACACCGGCTACGGCGGCTACGGCGCCAACCCAGCCTCAAATCCCACCTCTTCCGCCGCTCAAAACCTTCAATTCTACAGTTCTTCGTACGGTGACCCCACAGGTCGAGTCTCCGGCCACACGACACCTGCGCAGGGCGCATACGCCAACTATGGCATGTCAGGCATGTCACAAGGGTTTGGAGGTGTAGGGCCCGTAGGTGGAGCAGATCCGAATCGACAGTTACAACCTGGATTACTTGCTGCGTTTGGAACTGGAGGGTATGATGATGAGCTGCCATTGTTGGAGGAGTTGGGGATTAACTTTGGACATATTAAGATGAAGGTATTATATTTATTTTTTCTTAATTCGGATTGTATGATATTCGTTGATGGTAGTGGCTAATGAGAGTGGGTCGTGGTAGACATTAATAGTCCTTAACCCGCTTGCATCGATAGACCAGCATATTATGGACGATAGCGATCTCGCAGGTCCAATACTTTTCTGCTTCTTATTCGGCACATTCTTACTTCTCGTAGGCTCTGAACCCTCTCCTCATCTAGGATCTCCCACGAACTTTTCACTGATAAATATGAATTAATAGTCAGGAAGAGTCCACTTCGGCTACATCTACGGCTGCGCCTTCTTCGGTTCCGTAACCCTCCACTGGATCCTAAACCTCATGGCCCTCCCCGGTGTCAATATAAACTACATCCGATCCGCCTCCGTTTTAGGATACTGCTTATTACCACTGGTATTCGTCTCCTTCTTCGGCGTCGCATTCCCCATGGACGGTATGGTTGGATTTGCTATCACAAGCGTAGCGATCAGTTGGTGTACATACAGTAGTTCGGCAATGTTTGTGGCGGTATTGAGGGTTAGGGATATGAGATTATTGGTGGCGTACCCGTTGGCGTTGTTTTATTGTGTCTTTGGGATTATGAGTATCTTCAGCAGTAGAGGAGGTGGGGCCGGGCAGCAGCAACAGTTGGTTAATACGGCTACTAAGCTCGCGAAGGCAGTGGAAGGGGCGAGGGGGGCTTGAACGGTGATGATTGGAGGGGGGTTATATCTTTGGGGGGCCTCTGGGTTTCATGAGATTGGTTCTTTTTGAAGACATCACCCGTCTCTTTTTTTTTTGGATGTTGAAGTGACATATCTTTTGGAAGCGCGGGATGGATGTCTGATATCATAGGTAAGGTAACGGGGGAGACTTAGATTGGCAGTAGATGGGAGAAGAACGACTTCCTCCTTTTGTGTAAATAATACCTTTTTTATTTCCCTTTTGTTTTTTCTCCTTCATCTTCTCTGAATTGTCTATCACGAAAGCCAATCCTCCCTTTCTTTCTTTCTTTCTTTTTTGTCCCCTTTACAGTTTCAGTTTGGGATTTGGTTGTTACTATATTTTACCATGATCATGAGGTCTTTTGTTTTAGAGCAAGAAGGGAGAGAGAAAGAAAAAAAAAGCAATGGAGTTAACATGAGATTATATTACCTTATATTATCTTTGTCACAAGATTCTTAACTTGTCGACGCCAACCTCGTCGTAAATGCGACCTCGTTATTACGACTGGATGAGATTGGTTTACCACACTTAAAAGTTCAAATTGATTATTCTGAAGAGCTATATCGATGAACTGCAATGCAGACATCCTAGGTACTTAAGTACTTACATACAGACGGACTTACCGTCTTTGAATAATTATATCCTTCACATGATTACGCGACCTGCTCGCAATCGCAATCATCACCTACCATAGACGCAAAATCCATCCTCCCAAAATAAGATAGATAAAAAAAATAATTGTAAATATAACCCTAAAAATATTAAAGATAGGATTCATGAAGCTCGCGTAGACAACTAGATTAATAGACAACTCACCGGCTTAAGCGTATTAATTATCAACCTAGTTCAGCTGATCTGGATTGGTTTAGCTCGAAGGGAGCTTGCTTTTTATTCTGAGAAGCATCGATACCTAGGGTTAACGCATCTCCAAGATCCGCACATGCATGCGAGGTGGAGCTATAGCTATAGCAATAATAATTACCGGCTGCGAATCCTGCGCGATATGGATAATGCTCGTCTTCCCGATCATGGGAGTGTCCAAATGTGCAAAAGAAAGAGATATCAAAAAACACTTACATTGCTTCTAGCTCATACACCCATGTATTGTGACCCGACTCGCCCAATGGGAATAAAGAACGGCAGATCCTGGAAGCAATTATAACTTAAGTAGTGTATACAAGGTATAAATAAGTCGTCATTCCAACTTTCGGGCTCTCCTACTACCGTAGTCGCCTCCTTCCTGTAGGGCAGCGTACGTAAGGCGGTCGAGGAGACGGCTAGATCGGTGGTACTTATCATCGGCAGGATATGTTCCCACCTATAGCTATAATAGCAACAACGTACATGTACATGATCAAGTCGCACAGCATTGAAATTCGCTGTTCAGTCCAATGAAGTTCCTAAGGTGAAGGAAGCTAGAGAGAGTCGTGGTGATTCCGGATCCTTCGCTTAGCTGGGGTGAGCGAAACTCCGAAAATAATATTCAATGCAATTCCAAGATCTTAGAAAGACCAGGTTATGACGGCGAATCACGATGGTTGATGATGAGGACAGGGCGATCGAATAGGAGCTTGCATGCGTCGCACGGACGTTATACATTAGGCTACTCGGTAGGCCGCTAGATTCGAGGGCTCGAAATCTGGAGGCCTTCGACATTTCGCCAGTCCTGCCGCTGAGAATTCGCGACGCATGGGGGAACCGCCCACGCGTGAAACTGGATATTGGATCCGCTAAACCTCCCGCTGTCAAATCAAGGACAAGAGGGCTTTATTTCACGCAAGGCTTCCGGCATTGTTTGTCAAGCTAAGGTGGCTCTCAACGGCACGGTCCCCAAAATTGCGACCCGGCTTGATGACCGATGTCTACAGATCAACGTCCGCAGAAAGTAACTAGCTTGGACTAAGTAAGTAGTCAGTAACCTCATTTCAGCAAGTACTTACTTAAAGCTTGTGTTGCCATTAGCTCTGATCCTGATTGAAGGGGTATGAAGCTCGTGATGTCAAAAATGGCTTCCCTGAAAGTTTTGGGGTAGTGCGGGGTGTAAAAATAAAAAATTGTTTGAGCTATATATTTAGAAGTTGATGGCAATAGTTCGGCTGCCAGAATAGATCCTAGTGGATGTTGAATTTGAAGCCAGGCCCTATTTGCGATCAGCACCGAGACACTCTTTCGCTTTGGCCCGCTGGGACGAAGCCGCAAAGCCCAAGATCAGATGGTCTGTCGGACCTTTGTATAATATCGCGCATGTTCTGTTTCCCTTTTGTATTCCGAAATCCGGATGTCCAGCAAAGTCCAGATCCCGGTTTGAAGCTTGGTGTGTGATCCCGGCAAGTGGCCCTTGGGTCGCCGTTTTTTTTATTTTTTATTTTTTTTCTGCCTCCCTTAGTTAAGGCGGACTGACGGGTTAGCCTGGGCCTTGACGGGCTCTTCCCCCTCCTTTACATCTGCTGGCTGGGCTTAGCTTGCACCAGGTTTGCTGCTTCGGATTTATTTTGCAATATATATATTTCGCGATCCTCCCTCCTGCCGTATCTTCTTCACTCCTAAACTTTCTTGGGTCGACACGAATAAAGCTCCGCAGACCCGAATACCATCTCCTGCGGTTAAGCGATGGCCTATCCTTATAATAATAATCTCGGTGGTCGGCAAGGTTAGCATTTCCCAAACAGAGCGGCGAGGCTGCACAAATCCTGACTATGAGCGGTATACGAGCTTAGATCCGAACGACCCTCGTTATCAAGTTACTTCTTATTACCCTGGGGCAGCTCTTGAGGGCAACTATCATCTGTATCCAGATCAGCTTGATATCGAAAGCGATGGCCTAGAATACCAGAATGGTCAATGTAAGTCACGCACCTGTACCCAAAGTCACAAGCACCAGGCTAATTATCATCCAGACGCCGACCCGGGTGACTCCTACTCCTACGAACCGCACTACCCGCCGCACATAGAGTTCGATTCCCAGCCTAGTTCCAACCCTTCAACCCGTTTCTCGGGAGTGTGGGACACCGCAAGCCGGAATATAAGCTCCCGCACCGCACCAGAAGATGACCCTCCCCCAGTCCAGGCCGGCCAGCGGTGCATATTCTATTGGATAAACTGTGGATTTAAGGCTAGCAATCATGACGATTGGGCTCAGCACATCTACTATGACCACTTCGAATCCGAAAAACGTCGGGGGATGCCCCACAGATTGGATCTTGGACACACGCCCACATCGTGGACATGTAGGTTCCGCGGCTGCCAAACAGTCGTAAAGAATGACGATCATCGAGCTTTGTGGGATGGAAAATTAGCGCACATATTCGGCCACTTCAAGAATGACTATGGACGACCAGAGGATATTCAGGAGGATCTCACTTGGTTGAAGTATTATGAAAGCATGGGCTTGTGCAATGCCTTTGACGTTTATGGTGGGCATTTCCATCCACCAGCTCAAAAGCCATATACCCAAGGGGTTATGATGTGGAAGAAGATGCCCCGAAAGGTAAAGAACCTTACAAGGGGTTTATCACATCAAGATGCACCCGGGGAGCAAATCCGTTCTGCCCCCAGCGAGCGAATGCCACACGGTAGCTATATGCCGTCGTCAGCTCAGTACCAGCCCCCACCAGAGCAAGCCTACGAATCCTATCCGCAAAACCAGCCGATGGCTCCCGGACCATACACGCCGCCGCAGGCCCCGGATCAATACCACCACCAATATCACCACCATGTTCACCCTGCCCCATACTAGATGCGCGCCACGGGTTTTTACTTCCATCGAGAAGGGATCAACTCTATCCCAAACGTCGGAGGTCTTATTCTTTTGAACGAAAGATGTTTTCCTAACCACAATTCCTTTCTTTCGTACGCTAGTGGCAGAAATGGGTATGTTTTTTCTGCCTGTTGGGAGAAACGTCACTATCAAGCCTCTTCCCTTTTCTTTCTTGCTTTCTTTCGCCCTTTATTTTTTTGCACGTTGAAGGTATTCTTTCAGGAAATGGTTTTCGGTGGCGTTTCATAGGTTCACGAAGTTATTGATTTTAACATGCTTTGTTTCTGTATCTTCCCACGAGTTAGCACATAGTATGCACTTTTCGTTTCTGTTGGGTTTACATAGCACTGGGACGGTATCTGGGATATGCACTACCTTTTGTATTCACCTACACGGCCTTTTTGGTTTTTTTCTTCTCGCATTGCTTCTAGAAGTAATTGTGCACTTGTGGACACCCCCTTGCGCAGCTGGTCTGATCACCGGGCAAGCTAGTAGGGTCTTTCTTTTCTTTCTTCTGATTTTCTTTGAGCTTTGAGCGTGACGGATTTCATACCAAATCTTGTACCATTTCTCGTATAAACTACCCGTTAGTCCTGTTAGCTTAGCCATCACTTGCCTCAGAATACGACAAAAAATTATAAGAAAATCCTCTATCCTTCCTCAAAGCACCTACCTCAAAAACTATTAGCTAGTTGTCCCCCAACGACACATCTTCAAGCCTGCACAGGAGTGCTATTTTGAAATTGTAAAACAGCTAGGCTTTTTCCCAGTTGTGGATGAATGTTTTCTCTATCTCTTCCGCTCTCTTCTTTCTTGACTTTGTAAATCAAGTTTCTAAAAGGTCTAGAGAGGTAGTAATCCTCCTCTTTCACCCCTCATTCTGAAGAATACGCAATCCACGCAAATCAATCCTTCACATTATGAAATTTCATGCGTTCTTTTAAGGTTGACCGCGAGGCAAGGCGCAGCACAAAGAAAGAAACAAAAAAAAAACGCGAGAAACACCGTTTATCGATATCGGAAATCTCGGAAGATCCAGGCCTGGAAATTTTATCCTACCCTGTTCGGCTGAAGCTTCCGCAACGATCTAGGATGTAAAAAGTGGCCTGAAAAGAGCTTGCTTTTCTTCCCTTGATTCCACGATTTCTAGATTGTGGCGGCCGACGACCATGCAAGCTCGGAAAAATCGTTGGGTGTGGCGTCCGATGCAGGCAAGCCTCAGCATGTTGGGCGTATATGCAAGTTCATGCTAGGATGACCATTTCATGGTTTGAAGCTTGTAAAAGACGGCGACATAGGCTTCTGTTCTTCGACCTCTTCGGGGTTTGGTTTCTTGAAGGACTGGAGGGACTAGAGGAAGGTATTTGAAGTTAAGATGGGTTTAGAGATGTTTAGGATCTCAGTTGCTGGGTTAGAATGCCAGCGAACTTTGTTGTATATTGTTGTGACAACACAATATTAGCGTAGATACGAGCGACTCTGAGTCTCAGACTTTGGATGTTTCGGAAGATGGTAATACGTTGAAGACCGGTATTCAAATAAGGTAAATGTACAGGAATGATGAAGGGTAAAAGTATAATTGAAACTGGTTCTATATTGAGTGGAATCCAGGCGACTACTGTATAGCTTTAGGCCAGTCCTTATCATACCTAGAATATATGTTAGCAACTTTGTAACGGCCTTTAATGTTCTATAGAATGGGAAAAGATCGTACAAACTAAGTGAGGAATTGAAGATAAACCATCTAGTTGAATTGAGAATTCAAACCGCAATGCTAAAATCACAATGATCTCTGGCTTTTCAGCACCGCAAAGCCAAACCGTTTCCGAGTAAAAGGGGTGATTTTGGTGACATTCTGAATTCCAATAAAGTCAAAGAATAGCGCAAGATGGAATGGGTCTATGGATTGACGGACTAGCCGCAAAGTTCCATAAAAAAAACGAAGGAGCTTCCGCACAGGCGCTTTCTGCCACAGAGTAAACTTGGTTAAACATTTGTTTCTACTGGAAGATATCCGTATGCGCCAGACAGTAACTCTGCTCGAAAAACTCGAAAGAGCAAAATTAAAAGACACGTAAAAGACAGGGAAAAAGAAATGACCTTCTCGGGATAACAGCTGACCGTAAGAAAAGACTTACACTTACAAGCTATGACCTACCGCAAGGCTCCTGCTGGCCACGCAAGCAAGGTAGAAAAGAAAGAAATTTTTTTCCAATAACACTTCATCAGGATCTTCAACTTACTGGTATACCCCCCGTCGTCACCGGGTTTCCCTCAGCCCCGTTTCCCTTGAGCGGTAACAATCAAGGTCAAGGATACGTCAACAACCAGCTGATACAGGCAGCAACCCGTCTATACACAGGAGGATATCAAGCAGGCCCTCCCCCCTACCCCCTGATGCTGAGAATACCGTGAAAATCTGGACATCCACCCTCATGCGCATATGCACTCCATTCGCACACACGTCGCGACAAGTCATCAATTATGTCGCGTTCATGCGTCTACATGTATTCTAATAAATTCTACCTCATATACCAACGTGCGCAGGGAGAAATAATAGAAAAAAGGAAAAAAGAGACTTCCTTTCGCGCTGATATGATGCATATTATATACATGTAAGTCATATATCAAACAACAGTTACCAGAATTAGCTAGACAAGTTAGCTGCCTCTCAACAGTTTCGTCCTGAAAGGCACTCATCAGCTCTTCGCATTGTCGTTTTGACGCCGGTTAGGGGCACAGTACAGTACATCTACATATAGATATGTATATTTGACGTACAGTACAATAGATTCGGCTGCGCTGATCAAATCAAACAACGGAAACCTTAAAAGAATATATGCTCTGTTTTATAACAAAACGGTCGGACTAGTTTATCCTATAATTTATTAAAAGAAGGACATGCAAGTTGTCACGGAAGGACGGTCAAAAAAGATATGAATATCTAGCGGAGTATATCAAACAACTGATTCAAGCTACAACTACACGGAAAGAAGTAGCGGTTCTCCCGAAGGCTATAAGGTTTCACAAAGAAAAAGGACACGGTCGACTCCATTGAACACAAACAATCTTCAAAGGGAAATGCATAAATAACTACGCGCGCAAGTCCAATCAAAAAATGCGGTCGAAGTACGGAATCACATGGTCACTTAGTGAGCTCTCTGTGTTTGTCACTTTTTTTTCGCAGGACAAATAGTATGTAGACGTCGGTCCCGAGGATTCGGGGATAGGACGACGGACTGTGCAGATTGAGCTCTCTTAACACACCACTCTCAAAACCAGCTTAGATTTCTAGATTCTCAACCAATTAAACAATTTATAAATCTAGAAAACGCTTTATATAGAAATACAAAGAAAGACGGCTACAAAAAATGCCAGTTGGAAACATAAGATCGACTTATCCCTGACAATATTGGAGGGAGACAACCATCTATCTATGGAGATGTTTGGGTGTGCTACTAACTTGATCTCCAAAAGGGCGGTCAGCTCGTCTACCTAATTGAAGAGCAAACAGGAATGCATAGAGCCGAACACCCTTACATATCATATGCCCCAAGCAGCGCTTAGAGAAACGTCAGACAAAATAGCGTCTACCGTCTACGTGCCGTAGAGTAACGTTTTACAAACACCTTAAAATTAAACAATGAACACCTGACACTCGCAGATTGGGAGATTTATCGAAGTTCAATATTTTGTAGTTTCGTACGTAATCTTGTGGGATTATGGTAACACACAGGTTGAGAGGCCGAGGGCGAAGTACAGATACAAAAAGGACCATAGTTACGAATTCAACTCAGGTCTATGGCTACCCTAGAGGAGCTATTTGAAAGAAGATGCACGTTCATCATATACATCACAGTGAAGAACTGGGGAAACTGCATATGCGCATCAGATTCACACTCAAGGGAGATAAAATGTCACCAACTTAGCTGTAGGTATATAGCTCATATACCCATGATGCCATTGAAAAAAAAAAAAAAAAAAAAAGGCTAGACCACAAAGAGCTATAGAAGTGCAGCGTAGACCAGCGCAAATGTCGCGCTGGCAGATCGGGGTCACGTTTGAGTACCTGAAGAGATGGAGATTCCACATTTGTCGGCAGTGGATTGATTGGAACTGGTGGAAGCTATCGGTTGGGAGCTGGCCTTGCCATGAATAATAATGAGCTGTCAAGTAGATCGAATGCAGCTTCAAGCTGCAGATTTGAGGTAGGATCTAAGTCGCTCTGTAAGCTGCAAGCCTTGTCACGACTGCGGTTATAGATGCGATATAGATGAACGATGGCTTACATGTATATGTCGACGGTAACTTTCAGGCGGGGAAGAATATCGAGTGAATGAAGTGAAATGAATTCAGACGGAACGACGATGTAGTGTGATTAAAGAGCAAACGCCTTTTATTTTTGGCTACTAGATTCAACAACATTCACATTTTGTATTCACTATTTCACAAACAAAGCGGCCAAGCTATAAGCCAAAGTATTCCAAGCAGAGGGTAGTTATAGACTTTTGGGCGATTACAAAAAGAGACAAGAAGAAGGAGTAATTCCATATTTCTGAACTTTCAGACAAAAGAGAGCTTAGAGTGCGGCTGCTTGACAGCTTCGTCTCATCTCCACACACCATCCTGGCTCCCTGAAGCAGCGCCAGCATGTACAAATCATGCAACATCCATCCGATGGATGGGCGCAAAATTTTTTAAAAAAATACTGACTGTTTAAACGATGTTTTTCTTCCTGAGAAATTTATTGCAGATTGATGTGCACGTGTAAAAGAAAAGGCGCTAGCTAGGATCCGACTCCATAGGTACATGTACAGTCCGCAACGGCCGTCTTCTGTCATGAGTTCACCTTCTAAATATTCAAGAAAGAAAGCAGTAGGAAACGACCTAACACAGTTTCGTCCAAACATTGGATCCAAAGTAGAATAGCCCCGGGAAGGTAGCGGGAACTAAGTGTGTGTCTTCTCGAAAAAGCACTTTTGAGCTAATGCACAACTGCGTAACGCCGTCGCCACTCTTCTACTTTTGTGAGCGTTTCAATTTGTCGTCTGGGCGCACCAGTCGCTGCGGTGGGTGTAGCCACTTAGGGAAAGACCTCCCCGACGATGACCTCTGCTGCTGCCATACAGGCAGGCCGGTATGTATGTACATATACTTACATCTGGCCTGGATACACATACTTGCTAACAATGGAAACCTACACCACATGCCCACACACTCTTTATTATAGAAGCCGCATATATAATGCCTGTCCAATGAGATAAAGCGATTTATCTAGCTCCAGCTCCTGGTGGCCAGGTTCTGTGTGATAACTTTCGGACTTGTTGCATATTGTCGTACAACAATGCGTTGTAATTTCTCTCCCAAGTCAACTGAAGGAACTTGATGCATCGGACGACGACAAAGATAGATTCTTTAAGATAGTTCAATGGCTACAATTAATTACCTCGCCACTGACTAAATCGGTGGATCGAACTTCCGAATTGGAATTTGAAAAAAAAAAAAAAAAAAACGCGAAATGAATGGATTGGGAATTCCAACTTTGAGGACTGGTTTAGCAGCTGTCTGTGCAGACGTCGGGATAGCAATGCTATCACAGTAACCAAGATGAACCCACTGCAAAGGACTGCGATCAAACTTTATGATTACTACTGACTAGGGAGCAATTTCCTCTATAAAAAGGTGGCGATATCTCCTCGTTGAAGTTTGAAATCATCAGTTCAATCCATCACAATCAATCATCAATCGCCTTTACAAACAATCTTCTCTCTTGAGTATTTTCAATTTACAACTTCAAACTTCAAAAAATCCAAAAACAAAAAATTCACAGGTACTCCTTATACAAAACTATTATATCTCTGTAATTCTTCTTCACAATCACTAACAGGCCCGCTGTTCAAGCATAGATATTATCATCTACAAACTATTAACCAAAACAAAATGTCTACTATCTCAGTTCCCCAGCAAGTGTGCAAGTGCTCAATTGACGGCTCTCCATGCATCTGCACGGCCGCCGGTTGCTTTTGCTCCGGCCCTCTTTGCAAATCCAAAACTCTCGCAGACAATGCGAACTACAAACACGCCACTGAGTTATTGGGCAAAGACTTTGCCAACCAAATTGCGGCCGCCGCGAACAACGATGCGTATGTACTGCTTCGTCTTCTCCTTTCATATCTTCTTGAATAGCATTCTTTTGAATTAAAAGTGTTTTTATAAAAAAGAAAGAAAGAAAGAAAGAAAGAAAGAAAGAAAGAAAGAAAGAAAGAAAGAAAGGGTGTTGTAACTGACATGGTACAAATTATTATAATATAGTGTCGGCGAACCGATTGGTAGGTCCTTGGGTAATGGCCCAAAAGGACAGCCAAAGCCGCCAAAGCCAACCACCCCTTGCCCTGCTGGTTCGAAGGGTACCGATCTTACCCTCCCCTGTCAGGATACGGAGGGGAAGCTAGGGTCTAGCGCTTCCCAGAATCCCCGTGGCCCTTGCTGTAAGGCCACTAAGGAGTGTCAACCGAAATTGAGTGTTTCTGAGAATCTTCAGAAGAGCTATGACTCTAAGTTCCCCGACGAGGATGATCCAGCTTCGAGCTCTCCTCTCGTACACCTCCCGCACGTTTAAGCTTATATGAACGGACCTCACAATTAAGAAGTCTGGTGACGGGACAAAACGAACCTCTCTACCGGCAAATTCAAACCCAACGGTAGAGAAATTTACCAATTCTGTGTTCCACACAAATTTGAAAGCGTCACAATCCGAAGGTTGGAAGAATATTTAAGAGGAAGAGGAGGGTATAATGGATGGTGTTGGTCATGATTATCTTGAGTTTCAATTGTCTCGTCTCGTTCTATGAAAGTTGTTTTACTTCACATGCAAATCTTCCTGTCAAATCGTCCTTGTATGTGTAATAATTTGAACTCCATAGAAGCCATAATTCAAGATACATAAAATCCCGATCCGAATTGGTTTTTCGTGAGAAAAAAGAGCAAATGTGAAAACCCACCAGCCTTGTTGTATTTCGGAGAACTGGTTTCCTCTCAAAATATGAACGTTAGTATATCAAAATTCCCGAAAGCGAAGGAAGAAGTAAAGATTACGACCAATTACGGATCAATGAGGTACATCTTTTAAATGTACTGTTCTTTTCTCAGATTTTAAAAGGTACTCACCTAGGTACTTGTCCTAATTTTTTAGATATGCATTGTGTCATTTCTGCACAAAATGTGTTGCCTGATGTTCCTCATAACCCTGCACGACCCATGGCACCTGGGGCTTTCGTGATGTATGTCTCGTCACCCCATATGCACTACAGGGCACTACCATCACACTTCCCATGCGGTGTGATAAGGCTTTGGGTATTTTGTTCGAATACGAAGACCTGGCACTATGGGGCTCTGCGAAGAAAAAAAATAAAAATAAAAAAGAAAGTAACGGTATACCCACCAGGATAGACTATGATAACGGCTTGCAGCTTATTGCGTGACTTTTTCCTGTACGTATGTACCGATTACTCGCATGAGAGAAAGAAGCAATTGTCCCAGTCAGCTACCTACTGAGCTAACTAGCCAGTTTGGTTTTTAGGTAGGTAAGGGCTCGAAATACGAGATCTGGATAGCTGTGTGGGAGTCTGAGCACGGTCCAGGCACCAACAGGGGTGGTCCGATTCTCAACAGACACGGTCCGAGTTATTGGGAGCTGTAGCTACTACCTAAGGGAGAACTGTCTAGATTAATATACTACTATTGATCTATGTATTTCCCTATCTCGTCACGCATGCAATTGAAGAACCTCGATACCCACGAGGCCCACAATGCAATACGCATGGAGGTCTAAACTACCACAACTTTCAGAAACACGTAGAGGTTTTAACACTCATTAAAGGCCGAGATTATACTAGCAGCCCCATAAAGTACCATAAGGTCTTAACCATATTCAATACTTATTCTTTAAAATAAGTGGTAAAACACATGGATCTGGACAGCAACGTAGCAGCTAAGTTATGTGTATTTTATATTACCCTACAAAAGATGAAGCTCTACAACACTACGTTCCGAGATCCCAAAAGAGAAATCTACAGAGAAGTGCAATATTATATACGCAGTTGAAACCTCCTTTGCAACAATTTGAACCCTAGATGAGATCGATTCTCCTTAGCTTGCTAGCCGGTGGTCCTTCATGCATGGCTGGGTAGGAGACAAAATGGCGACCGTGACTCAAACGCTCTTCTGGCGACGCCACTTAGTCGCTCAACTTCACAATTAATGCTATAAACAGTAATAAAAGTAACAGTTTTAAATAAAATCGTTAAGAAGTCCTAAATTTCCATGAAAAAGGCCCAAAACCAAAGAAGGGAGAAAAGTCTGGAGGGCAGTGTGTGAGAGAATATCTGAAACTAGAAGGGAAGAAAGAAAATGAAATTCGTTCAAGACTACTGAAAAAATACTACCTACAATCAAGTTAGACGGAAAGCTAGCTCAGAGGGAAAAAATAAAGGTCAATGGCAAGTGCAGGACTCAGGTCTGGGTACGAGATAAGGTCAATGGATGAGGAAATTTTATATAAAGAAGAAAAGTTGACGTTATAACACGTTTGAAGGATAATATAATGGAAGAAAAGACGTTATCCACCTGTCATCATCGAGACCATCAACGGCTAAAAAAAGATGGTAATAAGTGGTTTATGTGCAAAAAGCTAAGACAAGACGGGCGGGAGTAAAAGAGGAGGGTACCATTTAGAGAGTAGGGTAAAAAGTCTGTAAACAAGGAATACGAGGGGGTGGTATTTAGTGCACAGGTCAAATCAAACAGAGTAAATCGAAATTTAACGCCGCGACAATGGTATGGAGCAAGAAACCTCAAAGGAAAACAAAAGGCGAAAATTTGCATCTCCGCAAAAGGAAAGAATGAGCATGATTGATATCAGCCCACCTCAACAAAGCAAGGTGGAAAAGAAAGAGCAGAGGAAAGAAAAAAGAAGCCAGCAGTTTCCCATAAAAGGTCCGATTCACTACTAACTTTGGGCTCCTCCGCGGTATTTACAAGACCACATGGGGCGGCCAAATAGATGGGAGGAAGGGGAGGGTTGGGGGGAAAGAAGAAAAAGCTTGTAGGTGTTAGGAGAAATATAGAGAGGTCCGTGGGGCAGGTCATGGCCCTGCCCGAAGACCTGAGAAGAGCGGGGGTATAAAACAAGATTCATATGTACCGCGGATATGACGAGTTCCAGTCTCATTTAGCCCCCAGGAATAAATTATAAGGGAAAAAAACAAGGGCAAAAATCCGAAAAACAGGAGCCTTTGAAACCAGCGGAATAAATAGAATGATAAAAGCAAGCAAAGACATTGAACTCCCAGAATTCCGCACCCCTTCATAACGATAGGCGAAAAATAAAACACAAAACCCAGTTGTTAAATCGTAAAGCATTGAAGATACTATGGTAAAAGGGAGTGTAAGTGCCAGCATACCCGCCGGCTAGGGCCACGCTCTTCACTGACCCTGAGGCGGCTGGCCTCTCCCTCTAGCTGCCATAAGCATGTTAATCTGCGCAGGGCTGTATCCTTGCAAAGCCGCTCCATTCATCATACCCATGGGCATCCCGCCGCCGCCAGCCATTCCGTTGGCGACCATCATCTGTGGGTATCCATTCATGCCCATTTGCATACCGCCCATCATGCCATTCATATGCATCCCGCCGCCACCGGGCATACCACCCATGAAGCCTCTCCCAGCCATACCAGGGTGCATACCAGCAACACCTCCCATGCCGTCCATCATTTGTGGCTGCTGGTGTTGCTGTGCAGCAGCAGCATGCTGGGCTGCAAGAATCTGTTGTTGTTGATGTTGCTGCTGCTGCGCTTGCCTCATTAAAAAGGCGCGTTGCATCATCATCTTCTGTTGTTCGGGGTTTTGCCCAAGTGCCATCTGATGTGCCGCTTTGTTCATAGCCATAGGGTTCCGAGCGTTGGCCATCATCATTTGGTGGGCCATGACCTGGGCCTGGTTCATAACATGCCCACCTGGCATCATACCAACATTTCGAGCAAGTGGGCTTCCGTGAGCCATAGCCGGTGAGCCATGCATTGGCTGTGATGTTGTCACGCGCATCATTGGTGATGCATGCATTGCTGGGGAGCCTGGCATTGGTTGGTTGTGCTGGTGCTGAATGGACTGGACATTAGACATGTGTGGCGATTGCTGGCGAGATCCTGGTTGCGAGGAGTGTGTAGATGTTCGTGTTGGCATAGGAGGAGAACCTTGATGGGCGAAAGGAGACGAAGCAGCCGCTATCGGACTGCCTTGTGTAGCTGAAGTCTGTTGGGGGGCGCTTGTGGGTGTCTGCACCGCAGCCGCATGTGCTTGGGCCTGAGCTGCAACTTGCGCAGCATGTTGTTGCTCCCTCGCCTGTGCCTGCGCCTCTCTTTGCGCCTGGGCTGCCTGGGCGGCAGAAGCAGCAGCAGCAGCTTCATGTTGCTGACGTTGAGCTTGTGCTGCTGCAGCGGCCTGTGCCTGTGCCTGTGCTTGCGCCTGTGCGGCGGCTTGTTGCGCAAGATGTTCTCTTTGTTGCTGCTGAGCTTGTTGTATAGCACCATTCCTTGCAATCATATCCCTCAGCGATCCCTTGTTGTCAAGTGGCGATTGCTCCACTGGCGTTGCGGAGACTGGTGTTCTTATCGGAGCCTCTGGCCTCGGTTCTTTAGCAGCCTTCCGGCGCTCTTCTTCTTGTTGTTGTCTCTTCTCCTGCTCTTTCTTGATCCTATCTTCCTCATGCTTCTGTTTGATCGATTCGAGAGCCTTCCATCTCTTAAATGAGGGCTCAAAGCCACCAGTGCCAACCGGTCCATCGTCTGCTGCGCCAATTGTCGATGGCTGATGGCGTTCGTCCATAATCAACATCAGTCTCTCCTCCTCTGCTGCCTTCGCTTCGTCCACCGCCATTTCCTTAACAGTCCTCTTCCTTGTCTTCTTCGGTGGAACAGGTCGTGAATGCAAGGGATGTTTCAGTGCGTCTATGATAGCTGCTGCGTGTTCAGGTGACTCTGCTGGTGTTAGTACCAGTGAAGGTCCTGTCGATAACAGGTAGTCTGCCTCAAATGTCAATGAGGTCTTGTCGTTCAATATAGTCGGGAGTTTCGTGTTGGGTGCTGTAGAAACTGTCAAGGGATGAGCTGAGGCCGGTGTGGCGGGGGTTTGTACAACAGATGCATTGCGTCCTCTTGCGGTAGGCGGCAAGGGTGTTAGTGCTAACAGGCAGATTTCGGCATGTAGGGATGATGGTGTCGGGTGTAAGACTGTTTTGAAAACCCGCTTGTTTTCTCCTAGTTTCGAAGAGGAGTCGATATCCATTGGCTTTGTGTCGCCATTTACTACAGGTTCTTCTTTAGCGTCTCCTGGTTTTTGGGCGGGGTAGGGCACAAATGGTGAAGGTGTTAGGTGTTCGTTCCATCGGTTTAGGGAGAATAGCATGTCGTTTTTCGGCTTGGTGGGTGCTCCGTCTACGCCTTTGGCGGCTGTTCGGTGGTCATGTATGTGCACGATGAGACGTCCTTAAGAATCACACCGTGTTAGACTTAACTTAAAATTAAAACTCACATTCGGGCAATACCTTCATAAAATGGAAGCCTAGCATCCCGAAATACCTCCACGGCGTCAGCCGGTATTGTTTCTTGTGCGATGTACTCCAGTATGCTCTATAAACCCAAGTCAGCAAGCTTTCAAACCCATACAACCTTTTACATTGTTCGCGCACCCTCATAGCACTGTTATAATTAAAGGTCCCGTCTTGTTGATCAAAACGAAAATGGGTCGGGTGCATGTGTAGCGTTAACGACGGAGGTTTGTCCTTGTACTTGTCGAGTATGTATTGCGTCGTAATCACTAGAAAGATAAGAACAAAACTGTATAAGCATCAACTTTATCTGTAAACTTGGGTGCGATTGCAACGTGTACCGGTGGGGATACCTCTAGGCATAGCTTTTAGTTTCTAGGACGACGTATTGGGTTAGTAGTCGCACAGATATAAAGCCAGGCAAGAGGCAGCCACATACCTTCCTAGGAGGCTGACTTAGTGCTAAAGAATCTCCATCTTCATCAAGGTCTGCCCCTCTATCTTTCTTAATCCTTGCGTGCGCAACTAGGTCGGATCCGAACTTATTGGGAGCATTCCGCCTTCGTTCGCTCGTCCGAACGTTATTCGAACTAGAAGAGACCGAACTAGTCCCGTTTATGGATGCCGAAGTTGTTATAGCGGTGGATGACATGGTCGGAGAAGGTAGTGTCTTTGAGGGTGTGGGCGAAGGGCGGGGGATCGCATGATTTACGGCAGAAGCCGTAGACAAAACGCCTCCAAGTGGGGCCTTCGGAGTGCTCAGCTTTATCTTAGGATATATGGCCGTGGCCATGGCCAACCGCTGAGGAAGGCGAACGGACCGCCTATAGTTGCCGAAAGCCTATCCGTTGTGCGGATTAACGATGTACCGGGTGGCCTGTGTTATTTTTGGGTCTTTATGTGAATATGTGAGTGTCTGTGTCTGTGTCTGTGTGTTATTGCTACAAGGTGTACCAGTAGGATAGCAGTTACGAAGGTCTCGAAGCTGTACTGCTGACAGGAAATAAGTACGGTGAAGGGGTGCGATGTGGTTGGAGGTGGAGCAGGGGAGTTGCGATGGAGTTTAGTCGGTGCAAACGCGATGGGCCTGCGGCGATATATATCAGTCCTAATAGCGTCTGATGGCAAACACGCGCACTCCCTTTTCGCTAGAAATTGGCGCTGTTCGAAAGCAATAGAAACGGCGAAAGTGAGGGACAAGTACAAGCCGGCCGACAGAGACGACGTAGGCGATAAAATTTCCGGCGATATTGATGAAGTTCTAAGGGCAAAGACGGGTAGCCGTCTGGTGGAGGTGTAGGCGTGGGTGTTGAGGAGGTTGTTGATAGGAGGTTGACGGGCCTCATACAAACCAACAGCCGAATCAGGATTCCCGGCTCAGCCACAACACAATAAAGCCGGCCAGGCACCAGCCACAGATTTGTAGAATGCTATATATATTACAGTACTATGTATGGACGAGCCAAATAATGTTTACGGTTACATGTAAATTGAATCAATTTGAGCGTCGAGATCAGAGGAGTAGTAGTAGAGTTATTTATGGGTCCCAATGAGACCAACATGTCCTTCTAGGTTCAAATCAAAGGCTTTTGGGTAGCCGTCCTTGTTTGGTCACAGGGACGTCAATGCAGGCGTGTAAAATGAAAATGCAATGTTGAAGGAAATAATAGGGTATAAGGAAGCCTCCCCTGAGGATAAAACAAGGGAGTGAATACAACAAGATCCAGAGACCATAAGAATATATATTCTTTGAGGACGGATTCAAGTTAAAAGGAAAAAAAGGACAGTGGTTGGGAAGTATTGCTACCAGTACAGCTAGTTGTTAGCTACGTTAGGAGGTGTAATCTCAACATCCTTCTTGACATCACTAACTTCAGGCACTTGTTGCAAACTCTCCTTCTTCGATTCGTCAACTTTATCCGCTCCATCCATAATTGCGCTGAGATTCATAGAAGCCATTTGTGCCATGCTTTGTGACATATCTCGAGAGAAGTTTCCAGATATTCGTTTCGGGCTCTTCAAAGGTCCACCATCTTCCTCGGGGCCGCTGAGGTTACCAGTATCGTCGCCAGATACCAAGCCGTCTGATTCAAAGTTGGAGTCGTACTCCTCTGCACAGAAGCTGCTATCATCGCTATCCGGCTCAAAATCACCTTCCTCCTCATCATCATCTTCTTCGCCTTGGAGTTCTAGCTGGGAAAATGGAACTGTCGGCCTACTTTCCTCTTCCTCCAACTCTCCCTCATCGACCTCAGCTTCTGTTAGCTCGATTTGTTTATCCTCCGTTCCTGGAATTTCGACAATGGGTTCCTTGGGTTCTGGGGTTTTTGTAATCGAATAGTTGGAATCAAAGGGTTTTGTACCAGGGGTAGCAGCAGAAGAGAATTGGGTAGCGTGCTCCTTTGTAGTAGTAGGAACCGATTTGGTCGTAGTAGGAATCGATTGTGTCGTTGTAGCATCATCGTCCTCCTCTTCATCATCGTCATCGTCCTCTTCTTCTTCTGAAGACTCGTCCTCTTCATCTCCAGCACCATCATTGCCACCACCGAAGACATCGTCCATTTCTTCATCAGATTCCGGCAGAGAGCTTTCGGTGATCAACTGATTCTTCTCGACAGCTGCAGAGATATATTATTTAGTAATGAATCAATCCAGCAACGGACGCATATAGGTTGAAACTTACTTCCGCTGCGAAGATAGATATCCTCGACTACTTGACAGGATGTCAAGGAGCTGTTGTCCCCGATGATAGCATGCCTTCCGATTATGCAACCTTCTAATTTACAGCCCGCTCCGATTTGTGCCCCGTCGAGAATAACACAGCCCTGGATTTTCGCTGATGCACCGACCTTGACGCCCTTCCCTATGACAGAGCGCTTGACCAAAACTTTCTCTTCAACTTTAGTACCAGGCCCAACCATGCTGTCAATGTTTGAGACATTGGCCTTGCCATCGATAACTGCGCTCGAGTGAATAGGCTTTGTATTGAAAGCGGGATTCCTAGCAAGCTCTAGACAGGTAGACAGATAGAGAGGTAATGTGTCGACCCGCCTAATAAGCGGTGTAGTGGCAAGCGGGGTGATTGTCATCCTAGGCTTGAAAACCGCGATACCGGGACAGAATAAGCCGTTGTAGGCGGGCTTTTTAATTTTTTTGAACACTTTCTCCTCGCTAGAATTGCTGATAGGGCTATCAATTGGAGAAGGAACCTTGTTCTTGGTTGGAAACCACCCTCGGGTGTTGATTTCCTTTCTTTTGCCTGCGCCTGATTTGGTAGAAGTCTGCCCCATTGAGGACAATCCTAGGAATTTCTCGACATCGGCTTCGGTAACTTCGTCGTCATGATAACTAGCCAAACTAAGACTATCGGATTTCCTACCATCATCGCCATCTTCACCTGAAAGGATGTCTAGTATTCCTAGGTTGTGGGCCTGTAAGCCGGAGCCTTGCCAGCCGGCCTTAGCCCACCAAGTAAGAACATCATCTTTAATACTCTTGAGCTTGCCGCGAGGGTTGTTAAGGATAAATTTGAGGGACCAAGCCGGGAAAATGTAGATGTGGGCATCCCTGTAGAGGCTGTGGTACATGGCCTTGGGGTGGTGTTTGAATAAGGATCTCCGGATCTCGATGTCGCCTTTACCATCATCGGTTCGGGAGCCAAAAGTCTGAAGGAGATATGTGAGTTCTGTGGTTGGGTCTGTGCGAGCTTCTGTTGTTCTGAGATGGGATTCGAGATCATAACGTGGAACCGGTCCGGTAATAATGGTGTCCCGCTCTGTTGCTAGACATTAATATGTATATTCCCTTGCATGTGTGTGAATATAAATGTTTGCCATACCAACGCCCTTTTCCTTCTTGATTTCATACCAAACTCCGAGAGCACCCTTCTTATCGCCGACGGTCTCTGGGAGGAGCATCCATTCTTTGATGAGGGTCGTCGCAGGTATTTCACAAATAGAGTCGCATGAAAGAATCATGAAGTCCTTTTTGATATGGTTGTAAACCTGTGGGTGCCGAAGGACATCGGCAGTACCAGTCTTGGAGCCGGGGGACGCGGCACCAACAATCTTTGGTTTCTGGAGGGGTTTTGGGTTCTTTCCAGCGGATGGGTGGGGTTCCCGACTAGCATAGATTTCATTTACTGCGGTGCGAATAGCTGGTTCCTGGCCGGACAGGCAGACGATAACAATCGCTGCAGATGTTCAGTTAGCGACTATTCAAGCTTAAAAATAAAGTCGACAAGGGAGAAGTACTGTCTAGCCCAGCATCGAGGGCCCATTCGAGAGGGTATTGTATCATGGGCTTATTGGCGATAGGTAACAGGGCCTTTGGGAGCTTAATGGAGCTTGAGATTGGTTTGAGGTCAGATCCCTCACCGCAGAGGATGATGACCGTCAGGCCCAATGCATGATGGGAGGACGGCATGGCGGCAGGCAATCAAAAAGACGATGATATAATGGCGGTGATGATGATGGTGATGATGTGGTTGTGGATATGGTTGAACGGAGTCGCAGAGGTTGGAGTTGGCCAAAAACCCCCACCATGCGCAGCGTGCATGAAATTGCCTAGTACTAAGAGGTAACCACAATAGGGAGTTGGGAGTCAACAGCTCCGTCGCATGATGAAATGAATGTAGATAGGAACTGAGTAAGTACCAGGTATCGATACGGTGTTTCAATTAACGTTCCTGCTTTCTTTCTTCCTTTTTTAGATTCGATTAGATTAGATGCCAGTGTATCATATGGTGGGGGATATTAGAGAAAGCAGATCGAACAATGAGTCGTTTTGGGGTGTCGCAAAATTGATGTTGTCCGGGGAGCCCCGCGTTGGCCTAATCCCCCATGAAACTTGGGACACGGGATGTACCCCGGGGCCTGGGCAACCTACTTTACACATCGGAGAGATCTGAAGCCCGTGGCCGGCAGTGGCCTATACATGGAGGTACGCTGCAGAGTACACAGTAAGTACCTCTCCTACCTTTATTTGCTTCGTTCGACAGTAGCAGCACGGAGTCCGTTGCTTCCGAGACGGGAGCCATCATCGTCCTCATTTCCACACAGGCACATCCACCACGCACTGCTTAGTCTAGTTGCAGCCAGTCAGCTCGGCCGCCCGTGGCCGTAACTAGGTAACTCGGTACATATTAAGTAGGGACACGAACCATCCGGGCTTAGCTACGGAGGACTATACTTAATCCCCTTTCGATTCAATTCAATTCCGACTGCTGCCAGATACTTTACTACCATTCATTACTTCTGAGTTACAATCAAGTTATTCACACACGACACTCTCCTCCGCCTCGCCTTCAACCTCGTCCGTCCTCCATCCATCTCCCTACCTAGAGTGCTTGCTTGCGTATCCACCGGCAGATAGTGAATTGCAGATAATCTTCATCTTCGTCTTCCTCACCATCAGAAACCTCTCCTCCTGTCTGGCTCCTTCGCATCCGACTGTTCCCGAACATACCTTTAACTCTTTGACCGTCAATTCCCAGGATCCTTGAATCTCTCCTCAATTATAAAAAAAACAGCGCGAAGACATCCACACAGATCGATCTTATCCCAAGATCTATTCTAACCCCTCCTGAACGACTTCCCTGCGATTCTATCCCCCCCTTTACCTACTAAGCTCTAGTATCCGTCGAAAACCACGTTCACGATGGCGTCTCAAAAGGTCGTAGCCAACGGGTCCTCTACAAAACCACATTCACAATCAAACCCCCTGCCACGGTGGCTGCGAACAAATAACGTCTATCTCTTCGTCCCTAATCTCATTGGTACGTTATGCATATATTCTTACTCCTCTTCTTCTCCGTTTTCTTCAGTAATGAATCTAGCTCACTAACGATGTCTTTCTTTGTTACAGGTTATGCTCGTATTGTCCTCGCTTCCATCTCCCTAGTGTACATGCCCATCCATCCGTTGACATGCACCATCCTATACGGCGTTTCATGCATCTTGGATGCTCTCGATGGATACGCTGCTCGCAAATTCTCACAATCGACTAAATTCGGTGCCGTCCTCGACATGGTTACTGATCGTTGCACAACCAGCTGTTTACTCATGTTCTTGAGCGCTGCCTACCCTGAACACCCTGGTCTGAAGATTCTTTTCCAGTTCTTGCTATCTCTGGATCTCGCCAGCCATTATATGCATATGTACGCGATGATGGAGAAGGGAGCCGGTAGCCACAAGAGCGTAGATAGAGAACAGAGCAAGATCTTGAACCTCTACTACACCAATAAGGTATCACCGAAATCAAACCCGACTCTTTAATAATTTTTACGTCTGTCTAACCTGTGCGATGAAATAGACCGTCTTGTTTACATTTTGTGCCGCCAACGAACTCCACTTTGTCTCTCTATACCTCCTTTCCTTCCCGTCGCCCTCAGCTGCCAGAGATGCCATTCTACCCTTCATCAAGGGTATGGCTTACGTCACCTTTCCTATCTGCTTCGGAAAGCAGATTATCAACTTCGTCCAAATGGCCAGAGCTGCTGAAACCCTTGTCAACATTGACAACGAGAGCAGACAATTAGCACACCAGCTGAACGGCGAGAAGAAGGAATAAACAGAAGGGGGAAAAAAACAAAAAATATGCGAAACAGATGGGATTCGAGAGTGGAATTTTATTTGCAACCCCCCGCTTGAAGGAAACGGTTAAGTCTGAACGTCGATGTTGTTGTCGTTGATGGATCTAGTCGAGAAATCTGACACTTTGGGAATGTCAAGGTGAACCCGGTCTGATTGTTGGAAGTATCTGATGTCTTCTTCTTCTTCTTCTTCTTTGCTGCATCTCAGGCTGAGTTGGTGCCAGTATCATCATATTGTAAGTTGTGTGTATGGTGGACAGCTTCCTTTTTTTCCTTTTCCTTTCTCTTTTACCTGCTCTTTTCTTTTCTTTGTCGATATTCGTAACCCCCGTTTAGAGGCGTTCACCACCGCGGTCTGTCATTCCCTATATCTTTAATCCCTTCTTCTATCTTTCCCATTTATTCGTCCGCTCTATCTTCATCTTTAACATCTTTATCCATGTCATGACTACATAATACCATTGTAATATCCCCATCCCCTCCCTTCTCCATCCCCTTCTTTCTTTTCATACCAAATGCTTGTTGTTACCCTCTTCAGTTAAGTACTTAGTAATAATAATGATATGACGACCAGCCTCGTTAATATGTACTTATGTATATACTCTTTCTTGTTTTTGAATTGAAAAACATAGCAAATCAGCGAGTCGGACTATCTTTTCTAATGGATTCTAGCTAGCTCGTGCTTTGGGAAATTATCATCTTGCGAGTCAAATGCTTGGGTACGATGTATACCCGGTATGCATATGTGACAGGCAGACAGACAGGCGTCCAGACTCCTCAGAGGTTTGCATTCCAGCGGATTGCTGATTTTCAGGCACTCACTCACTCACTCTATCTGGGGCGTTATCCGAGCTAGAATTCACTAGATTTTAATACAATCTAGAGGTGTTAGCTGATATGTTAGGAGGTGTATATATAAGTACTTAGGTAAGAAGCACATGGAGTAGACTGTGTCCTATACTGGCCCGTTGTATGCTGTAAATAGGTGTTCTCTATCAGAATTCCCTCTTTGGCGGCCCATCCATCCTCTTCCAACAACACCAACCTCATCACCACCTTACAACCATCACCGTCACCCTGCACCTTGCCACCTTCCCACCTCTGTCAAGCAAACTTTACCCTGCATATTCCGTAATCTTAGAAACAAGACAATCACTGCTAGTTAGTTCGCATCAACTAGTCTCCGGAGCCTTGTCTGTGTCTGGTTTGTTCGGTTTCGTTTCAATTTTTTGGGCCTAGTTTCCTTGCCCCCAAAGCGCAGCGCCGACAAACCAGCTTCAACAGCCCACGCCTTGTCCCGAAACACGTCCACCACAAGCCTCGTCATCGTCACGACAATTCCACCTGCCTCCTTGTCCCCCTTGTTTACAGTCTGCCTGATCCTCTGGGCCAGTTTTTAAATACCGAGGGTTTCTCTCCTGCAGTCCTCCTAGCTGGTCCGGTCATCTACCAGGCACAATGACGACTACCACTGTTCCAACAACAGCCGAGGAAAAGGCTACTTCACCAGCTGCTTCTACCACTGCTACAACTGCTACAACCACCACAACTACGGTTCCATCCCAACAGACATCTTCGACAGGCCTCCCTATGTCTTCCCCAAGTGGCATCCCTCCTTCGCCTCGTTTGCGACAGATTTCTGCTACTTCTGCCGCTAGTGTCGCCCGTCGTCCCTCATCCTCTCTGTCCGATGCGCGAGATCCGAGTTCGTCCCGTCGTCATTCAGAACAGAGGATGCTTCCTCCACCGGCACCCCTTACCCAACCTCCTTTCGCACAACCACCATCGCCCGGTGGAAGTATCAGGAGTGTGAGCAGCATTAGCGGTAGCGATATTGGTGTCGGAAGCGGACCAGGTCCTACTCGTCTGCCCCACCAATTGTCGCCTGCTGAGATCTACGCCGAAGTAGAAAAGGAGCAAGAGGCGGCTGTGAGTATTGAGCATTCTCCCGGAGACTACCATCTTAAACCTAACTGTATTGGTGCCACTAGGTCAACCGCCTGACTCGACAGCTCTCCATTCTCCGAGCACAACAAACCATGTCACCCACCTCCCACCCAATTTCGGACGACCTTAGCGGCACTTACCCTTCCACTTACTTGTCTCCACGTAGCCGTCGAACATCGTCGAATGCCTCCACCGCCCTTACCAATGCCGCAACGATCGGCAGTACCATGGCAGGAAGCTCTCTATCTCGCCAGAGCAGTATCCAATCACTCTCCGCTGCTAGGGGAGACCCCAGTGCTGCAGTTGTTCCAGCTGCAACCCGCCCAGCCCCTATCCCCATGTCTCGCCAAAGCTCAGTTCGTAGCATCTCTGGTTCGAGGGCCAGTGGACGAAATTCACCTGCCCTAGGAGAATCGGACAGCCCATACCCGTATTTTGGTTCCCAGTACTACTATGCTTCACCACATGCTCCACTCGGTAGCAGTAGCTGGAAGGACAACGCTGGTATGGCACACTTGCACAACCATCACCACTCCCGAGAGCGAGAGAGGGCTGAGTACGCTGGTAGTGAGGCCGGAGGTTCAGAGAGGGGCCTAGGTGTTAGCTATTCCAGCTCAGCTGGTGGGCATCCTCGATACGAGGAAGTCCTGACAGCTCGTAACGAGTTAGAGAACGTTAAGAAGGAGAACGAGAAGCTCAAGGAGAAGATCCGAGAGCTGGAGAAAGCTCTGTCAGGTGTTAATGTCACTGGCACCCCGTCAAGTGAGAAGGAGAAGGAGGCCAAGCTAGAGACTGAAGCCAAGAGTGGTGAGCCGTAAATAGTCCTTTTACCACAAGCCTCTCTTAGTATTCACCCATTCCTTCCGCCCACTACTCTCAAGAAGCCATTATATTACCATCCGTCTTAGCGCGGCTTGCATTCTTACTTTGCATGACATCATTTTTTCGTTCTTACCCATTGTTTATCCTTTTAGTGCTTTAACAATTACGCCTTGCCATTATTATTCTTCACGGTGGGATAGAATTATATCATATCAAATTCCAAGATGGCGTACCCTTTCTCCAGCTCTGCTTTTTTCAACGTTTTTGGGTTATCATTTTTCTCTACCGTGCCATTTCTATTACCGCTCACTCCTCTTGAAACCTAAAATGCAAATATATTCTTTTTTATTTATTTATCTTCGCCGTATACATTGTTCACATTTGCTATGTATAATCTACCTCTTCCGCGTGTATGGAGTTTGTTTGTATCTTTGGAGAGCGTGACCCGGAACATCCACTTTTTTTTCTTCATTTTCTTTTAGCCCGATAAACAAGAAACGTATAAAGATGTTTTCATGCTGACATGCGAAAGTCAAGAAATCCATAGCATCAAAGAAATCATTAAACTATAAGTTATGTTCAAACATGCAAAAACATATATCTTTGTCCCCAAATTATATGTGAAATTGATACAAGAGCCCCTTCTTCCAAATCCATATCCATAACTCCCATCTAATATAGCTAATGCCCTTTGAAGACCCTTAAAAAGCTAGGAAATCTCGGGACCCCATCCTTAGTCAACTCGAAGTAACGATAAGTAATAACCGTCCCAACCTTGGGCGGGTTCTTCCTCATATTATCGTCCAGCCCGGTGCCAACCTTAAACTTCTTGCCGGTACCATCCATCATTTCGCATTTCAATGCTCCGCATCGCCCTTCATTCCTTCCCTTCCCTTCTTCGTGTCCGATAACTTTTGCCTCTGCATCGTGGAACGTCTTAACTTTCAAGCAAGTCTTCGATCGCTTCTGGACGTAGACGCTCTCTGGTTCTCTCAGCATCAGCCCCTCCCCTCCTTGCTCTGTAATTTTCTCGAGTTCTTCCAGAACATGATCTTTATCCGCCACCTCCGTCTGTTCCACATATTTCACCCACTTTATCCTCCTCTCGGCCAGTAATTTTTTCAAATGCTCTTGCCTTTGTTCAAACTTTTTATTCCCCATACTAGGAATATCGAAAACATGATATTCGACGCTAAATTTCCATCTATCACCCGCGTTGATGGTCTTCACGATACTAACAGTATCGATGAATTTTCCACGCCCGCAGGTGAGTTCGCCGTCGAGGGTTATGTCCTTTGGAAATTTCTTAATAAACCAGTCCGGAGCGTAGAATTTGTTACCTTCGCGGGAGAGGAAGTTTGTACCATTCCAATATGCGCGTACGCCGTCGAGCTTTTCGGACATCCACCAACCTGTTGGATCGATTCCCTTTTCCAGGTCCCATTTTTCAGCAAGGAGGAGTTGGGGCCGCATTTTGGAGTTCACAGGCTGTGGGGGTTCGGCGTCGTTATCTTCATCGTCTTCATCTTCTTCTTCTTCGTCGTCATCATCATCCGAAGGTTTATTTCTGGGTACCTGCCCAGTTATCGTCCTTTTAGCCTTGGTATTTTCTTTGACCTTTGCGGCTTTTGCATTCTTTGCTGCTTGTACGGCTCTTGCGGTGCGGACCTCTTTTCTACTGGCTCTTTTCTTGCCTTTGGTCCTTGCAGCCCTGAGGAGGGCATTTATCCTTTCCATTCTTCGTTCCATCATATCTTTTTCGAGTGCCAATTGTTCTGAATCCATTTCGTCTAGATCTGAGAACGTCATTTCTATATCCTCCTCGCCATCATCACTACCAGATGACGATGATGATGAGGAAGAGGAAGACGAAGATGAAGACTCGGTCTCTTCGTCGTCCTTTTCTTCTTTCTTAACCTTCCCTTTTCCCTTCTCTGCCTTCTTCACCTCCTCCTTCTTCTTCTTACCCTTCTTATCCCCGCCTTTCCCAGCCAACGGCTTCTGCATCCCCGGATTCTTAGCCTCAACCCGTTCCCATTCATATTTCTCGCCCAAAGCTGCCTTCAGATGTTTGCAGGTCCGCGCATTGACAGGACCACCGTTGATACGCCACCCCGGACAGGTGCAGTAGAAGTGATCATATGTGCGTTTTATGGTATAAGTTGAGGAAGAAGTTTGAGAGTCAACGGTGTGGGTTTCACCGTCGGCGAGGTTAAGTCGAGGTTTTACACCGTTCTGATAAAAAATAAATTAGATACGAATGGGCATGTATGACGGTATGCGGGGCTATGGCTTACTATTTCGGAGAGTTCGTCGAATTCTGACATTGTATGTATATAACTTATTGTTTTATATACAAATTGAATATTTATGACGACGACGAAGGTTGTTGTTAAAATATTTTGGAGTGTAACAGCCAATTGATACTGGTCAATTGAGGCTTCTTAGCTATAGCTATCGTATATATATCACAAAAGAATGAATACGGTAAATTGAGGACCACAAGCCCTCTATTTATCCATTTTCTCCGGGTTGAAATGAATATTATGTTTATGAGTCGGCCATCGGTAAGTCAGACAGACTTCTAAATCCGGTAGGTCTAATTCACTGTTGATCCCGTAAAGCTTCGCGAAAAACCGCAAGGCGGTCCATAGTCGCGACCTCGTATTGCATCTTCCCCATGTCGCGCGATAAATGCGTAATCCCATGACTTCGTTTGAAATTACAAGAAAGATGAGTCAAAGGGATATAGAGACATCCCTGGTTGAACTGGGCTTGATGGTGAGCTTGGGGATGCAAGTCATTCATTTGAGGCTGATCGAGGGCAGGGATTTGGTGAGTCAGCGACAAACAGAAATTGGATTTGCAAAAGAAAATATCGATTGAAAAGGAAGGAATTCGAGTCGGAGCCTAACAATTTAGAGTAAAACGTTGGGTTACATTATCCTCGTCGAATCATCTTACACAAATAGTCAGAATTACTTTTCAAGGCCCTCACTTGCGCCGCCGGTATAGACGGCCTGGGAATTAATGCCCCAGTCATCTAAATATTAATTTTCCAATGCAAGGCCGCAACGCATTTATTTTCCATATCTTACAAAAAACAACATTATCCTTTGCCTCCACTTTTAAAGCTTTATCAGACCTGAACCTCATTCAAGGCTGTTCACACCGAAATATCTAAAACAACGATTGGGAAACCCCTCCGCGGGTGTCGAGGAGAAGGATCAGAAATGATAAAATAAGAAATATAAAATAAAAACAAGAAAGTACATTCATCCCAGCGAACATCCATCCTTCATCGCGCTTGTAAACGATATTTCTTGCTCACCCCCCTCTATTCCTGAATTCATGAAAATATACCTCAGCGGAGCGTTCCTTTGGAAGAAAAGGGGGGAAAGCGCCATGACCAAATCATTCTGGATCTACTGACCCGAAACGCCATCTTCCTCGCCATCTAAGTCCATTTGTGTAGATTCTTCCCCTACGACGGCAAGGGAGGATTCTGAGGGTGATCCGTCGCCCGCGACCGCTGAGGTTTCAGTAGCCTCTGTAGGCTTGGCTGAGGAAATTATTAGTAGGTGACCGCTATTTGAAGACTTTAAAACAGTAGACTTACAAGGAGCGGCTTCGAGGCCCTCTTGTGCGACGCCGTTGGAGGTCTTACCATCCAGTTTCGACCTTATGTCATTCAAACGCTTCCTTTCGAAGCGCGGGCCGTTGATTAGAAGGAGGTGCTTGCCTATACATGCATAGTAACATAGTCTTAGATAGGATCCTAAGATATGGAAACCCCTTGTGAAGTACTAGGGGATGCATTTTGAGATATCACTTACACGTTTTGAGGAAGGTGCAGCTGTTGTACTGTTTACAGTTGCACTCAACTAAATAATTTTGTTCTGATTAGCTATAGATGAATGAAATACTTTGCTTACTTCACCGAAGCTCGGGCTATACTCACACACTGAACTTTCGTCCTTCGACTCGATTCGCGTGATTTCGAAGGCCGTGACTTTGACCCTAAACCCGACTGGAATGGTGACGTTCGGAACTTCCTCGGAGGGAGAAGAGTTATAAGTGATTCCAGGAGACTCTTTGTCGAAGTCTTCCGAGGTTTTGAAATCGGGGAGGTAGTGAATCTCTTCTTCGTCTTTGGGAGAAGTTGCACGTGCACTCTTTCTGCGAGGAAGGGCCTTTTTGCCCTTATTTTTAGGCCTTTTAGTGGGCGCTTCTTCAACCTCTTCGTCTTCTTGCCCTTCATCTTCATCTTCTTCGTTTTCCTCTTCATCACTCCCCTCTTCACCCCCCGTTTCTTCGTCTTCTTCCCCGTCTTCACCCATTTCAATTTCTGGGGATGGATCGAGCTTCCGATTCAGCTTACTCTTTCTTGGCACCGCAATCTTTCTCTTTTTCGTAGTAGGCTGGGACGGAGCTGTGGACTTCCTCTTCCTTCCTCGCGGAGCGGGAGCAGGTCCAGGATTTTCTCCCTTGGAAAGGGCTACTTCCTCCCCATCCGCACTCTCTTCAGCAGCCTCATCCTCATCCTCTTCCCCATCTTCTTCTTCCTGTTCAAGCAAAGCTTGTTTCGTGCTCTTTCTAGGTTTCTTAGTGTTCGGCTTATTAGCAGAGACTGCACCTTTTTTCGGAGCAGTCTTTCGAGAAGCTGATGCGGACTTTTGAGCTGCAGCTACGGCAATCTTTTTGGCGGGTGCACTTTCAGGTCTGTCTCCCGCGTCCGCTTTCTTTGCACCACGGCCGCGAACCTGGGCCCCCTTTGCTGTGGTTGACTTGCCAGCAGTAGATTTAGGTTTTGCTTTGCTTGTTGAAGCAGTCGTCTTTGATTTTTCTGCTGTGGGGGGTGCTACTTTGGCTTTTGCCTGTTCCTCTTCTTCCTGCTTCTTCTTTCTTTCGTTCCTGTCCTATAAATTCTCTTTTAGTAATTTGCACAGATCCCTCTTTTTCGCCAGAAGCTTTTCTGAAGGATAAATTAGGGGCGAACATACTATATTCCTACTGGACCGCCTGATTGGTTCCAGGTTTGGTTGAGCTACGTGTAGCATCTTATTAGTAGGTGTACCTGTTGGCCATATATTTCTCTCGCTCTCTTTCTCTCCAAGAGACTGAACTTACGGGGCGCTCCAGCGGCAGAAGCCACTGTATTTTTGGGACCCATTCTTCTTCGTTCTGGGTGTCGTAAAGGTAGTATGAAAGGTAAGAAGGTAGGTAGTTAAAGATTGAGATGTAGGTGCTGGATCAAGGTTATTGAATACTTGTAAGCTTGTATCTCTCTTTTGAGCTCATAGAGAGAATATAAAGGCTGGTAAAGTGGGGACCGGATTTTGGATGAAGTACTCACGATACTGATGCGGGTAGGGATTTTAAGATCGGGGGAGATGTAGGTTAGAATTTTTTGGGTCGTGGGGCTCCAAGTCTAATGTGGATTACTGGGATGGTAGGTTATAAGGTAAGCTTCAGCTGGTCGTTTTATGACCGGAAACAAACAAAAAGATAAGGTGTAGTTGAAGGAATTGAGGAAAGAGCGCAGTCTAAATTACCTTGATGCTAAATTCGACTACTATACGATATACTATATACATCAGTGCTTTCTATTCAATCTACAACCAAAAGCTCGGAGCAGAACCTTCCAACGAAAAAAAAAAGAGAGAGAGGGGGGGAGAGAGGGATTAAGGTCAAGCGGAATAAAACTGCTAAGTTTAACGCCCTGCATAAAAGAAATAAAGAGAAACAAAAAGACCGTGTTTGTCATAATGCTTGCTCCCGGTGGGCAATCAATGGCTTTGAGGCTTTGGGAGCCCGGGCCGCGGGAAGAATGATAGGTTGCACAGGGCTTTGAAATTCGCTGATTCTTTTTGGAAACGCCTGCATCCTGCATATTGGCCTGCGCGCTTGTTCATAAGAAGGCTAGACATTTTCTTACGGTAGCCAACAGGATGATCAGATAATGGAAGTTTTTTTTCCCCTAAAAAATTAGAAGATTTTGGAGGCATGGAAGGTTAGTTGCTCTGTGTTTTTGTGATATCCTTGACCTGAGCACCAACGCCCTGGCCCATGCGAAATCCCTAGAAATCTACAAAACCAGCCCCGCATTCATCAATTCTACTCCAAATCACTTGATTTTTACAGAAATGGAATGCCCGTGGGCTAGCGCATCCTTTAAGCCCTATTCTAAAGACTCCGCAGATGACGAAAAAACCATTCTTTTACCCAAAATCATCACGTGCACCGCCCTTGTTGTATTTTTGGCAGTGATTGTGTTGTTCTCTGTGTAACCAAGACAAGTTACGCGGTCGTGAGACTTCTCTCCACAAGGCTTTGACAGTCTCGTAGCTGGGATTGATACAAAATTGAAACTTCATATGAGTCTAAGGGCCTCAGATTAGATCACATACTGTGAACCAATCTTGTAACTTGCTGCAGGTGCACGTTCGCGCCGGGAAGTCAGCCTTAAGAATCAAACAAACGGAGCCGTGTACGTGTGGCGAGGTTTGTGATATTGGCCCGTGGCCGTTAGAGAACAAAGAAACCCTGGTTTTCGAACAAGTAGTGTATACAAGACCTGCAGGACCAGCCTGGAAATTCTTTTATTTGTTTTGAGCGCCGCAAGGGTTGTGAACTATCACTGGTGACAAAACTAACTATCAATCCTGTTTAATTTTGTGTTATTCACGAATTCATCTATCCGATCGAAATGCACCGACATGCGCATGCAACTTTCGGCCTATCCTAAACTCCAATGACTATTGCTCGAAATATTAGCTTTGTTCGTCAGCGTGTCCGCGCACTCGCAGCCTTGTCAAAACCTATCGCCTGAATCCTAGCGTCAACCCTTTTGAAGAGCATTTAGAAGCCTACAGCTCTGCTTGCAAGGGCCCTAGGATAGATTAAAGCAACAGGTGCAAACTCTAAATAACCTGCGAGCATCGGGTAATTGTACTACGCATAACGAGGTGTTTGTTCTACCAGATTTATAGACATAAAATTTATAGATCTAGGGCAGTCCAGCTTAAGAGAGAGTATAGGCCGCATATCAGCCATGGCTATGAATCCAGTACAGCTAAGGGATAAATTGAGTGGAACACTAGGTGATGGGTCAATTCAACATAGTAAAGGTGGCGGCGGTGAGCTCATAATACAAAACGCTGTTGCCTATGGCTATTCTCAAATCCATAGACTAATGTATTGCTCTTATTTAACATTCAGAAAATAAAACGTTCCCGTCAGTAATTAAGGAGACACCTACGGATTTAGCCCCAGGCCTCCGACCAAGACCACATCCTGCAGTCCCAACGGCACATGGGGATTTCAAGGGAGTGCCGCCTCCACCCCCACCACCCGGCGATGCCCCAATACTAAATATCGAACGTGAAGTATTCAAGCTTCCCCCGAGGGCGCCCAGGGACTCAAACGCCCCTCCAACAAAACCGAAATTACCCCCACAAGTAGCAATGCTGGATGAGCTTAAGGAGCGTTTGGGACGGAAGACGCCTTTAAACCGGTTTGAAGAACCTAAACGAGAACCGCCTCGAAGGTCACCAACCCTTTTGGACGAGATGAGGGCGGAGATGCCTGATAAAATTGCGAGACTGAAGCCGATTGGGAATACTGGTAGTGTCAGTCGGATGAAAGAAGATATAGAAAGATCTAAATTGAGAGAAGATGAACATAAAAAGGCGGGCCTCGCGATAGCTAGTCCGTGGACGAAGCCTGCAAAGCCAAAGGAGCCTGCAAAGCTGGCGCCTATAGTCGAATCACCTAAGAAGCCAGACGCGGAGAGAATGGGACCAACTCCGAAGCCTCCAGGCCGAGTAGAAGCGACTGTTAAAATCGAACAACCAGTCACAGAACCTCAAAATGCCGTCGAAATAAAAACAGTAGTAACAGATACTCATTTGGAACTACCACAGCCGGACCCATACATTCTATGGCCAATTCGGGTTCTTGGAATCTCGCTGATTCTTCTAGGTCTTCTCAAACTTGAGATTTATCTCTGGGTAGTATCTTGGAACATACATATCTGGAATCGACTTTACGTATAAACACTGTCGGAAAACTGGGAGTAATCAACCTGCCATCATTTAATATTTGGTAGTGATTCCATGCATAGCTTATCATGCAAGCCTGTAGACTTGGAGGGTCATGCTATATAACCATAATTTATTAAATAAAGCAGTGGAGCATTTTTCAGAGCTTATTATTGGACTCCTAACAGTCATCAACTTCAGGCGCAAACATGTTAACAGCAACAATGCATATAATATATAAGCGTATGTGGCCGATATAGAACGAACGTTCAAATACTCGCCACGTTTAGAATCTCCACATTTAATGCGGGAGGAAGCCATGACGTTGAGCTGCTAGTTGGCCCACATACAAATCCTGGTTTCTACATTTTCATAATTGGTATGTGTACTCGAATGTTCCGGGAAAAAATGGTGAATACCCGGTCTGAAGCGTGTGTTGGTTATTGCTAGTGACTCCAATTTGACCCCTCCTCAAGCTCGGGTACCGGGGTAGCTGGTCTGGTACCTACGCAAGCTACTTGATATTGATGAGACTTCGAGGCGAATCCACAACCCTAAAAATCATAATTCATTTCTTCATCGAATTGAATTGGTACTTTATCGACGTATCGATTATGCCCGTGCTTGTGTGTGTTCGCGTCCTGCCGTCTCTCGTAAGTTGATCTGCATTCGACTAGCCAATACGTCGGTAGAAAGAGAACGCATGAAACCCTTTGTCGGCGCCGCTTGGGCCCCGCCTGTACTACCCCAATTCCCCGCATGTGAACTACTATACCATTGTAGTAGCGAACACAAAGTGGTGTGACGATCGTATCGATTCATGAGTCGTGTTATATGGTGGAGGTTGAAACTCCGACGCGCCAAACTTATGAGCTTCAGCTGGGTCCAAGGTTTTAAATTTTCAACCGACACTTTGTGGTGATTTGATCGCTCCGGATGCGAACTGGTGTTCTGAGATTTCAATATTTTCTTATACCCCCCCCAATCGCAATCTCTAGTTGCTGGAAAGTTTAAGAACGCCTGTACTTATAAATGACAAGCGTTCGTTCGGATGGCTTGCAGCTTCCCTTAGGAAACGCCATAAACTCCGACTAGTGATGGGGACTTACATTTACAGAAGTACTGAAATGCTTATTTGCTGAGACCTCAAATCCTCAAACGGAGAACTCGTATTCAAACTTCGCTAAAACATCTCAAGTCCGTGATGGTACCCTGCAATTCAAGAAGCGTGCATATATTAATTGTGCCGTGGCATTCTTCGGCGGCATGGGGGTGGAATTTCATGTGCAAGGGCGCAGCTTTACTCCAACCTGCAGGGATAGGTCCATGCGTAGAGCGCACAGGGCCCCGCAATGTCTGATACTCGACCGCCTTGCTAAAAAAGTTGGAAACACCCCGTTAAGCTTGTAAAGAAGGAAGCTGGGAGGATCAACTATATATTCCCCTTAGCTCCCGCCTTTGAGTTTCGTGGCGAGTCAATACCTTTCAAACCCAAATCGGAGCCCTTCAAGAGTCCGAGGGTCGCGCGAACTTGTACTCGAAAAGTCAAAAAACTAGAAACGAAAAAATGGCAAGCGAAGCACCAACATATCGCTTTAAACGTCCTTCGGACAAGTGCGTATTCGATGCTGCGCAATGGAATATGTTAGCACATATATTCGAGACATTCGTCGCAGGATTAACCCCCGAAGAGACCGAAGAACTCAAGAAAGACTATTATAAGCACGTCAAAAATCCGGCCGATGAAAAGCTCTTGGAGGCGTATGCTCAAGAGTCGGCCTTAGATCTTCCAGAATTCTTGGAAGATGCTGATAACGTATTTCAGAACCATGTCCCTGCCGACAAAATCGCAGAGATCAAGACTGTGTTGAATATCCTAGAGTATGTTCGACCCTTGAAGTCTCCTGTCAGCGGGATAGTCGAAATATTATTATTTATGTTGGTGGAGTACTTTCCTAACTATAATGGCTATTTGTAGCACACGGCTTGGGGCCCTCGCTTTCACAGGAACGACAATCCCATTATATCAAAAAACGAGACAGGAAAGAGAGGAGATCATTTCTGGCTGGTCGACAGCTAGGATGGCTGCGCTGCGAAAGGTGTTCAAGGCATTTGCGGCAATCGCTCGATTACTTTGGGCTCGATCTAGCCCTTCATTTCATGCAGCGGCTAAGTTTCCAGGTTACCCGTTCTCGAGGGAAGGAGAAAAGGAGTTGAAAATTACAATGGAAACCGCTGCGGCGGCTGAGGCTAGTCCGGATTTTGTCTTCGAGGATCTAAGCCAGAGGGCAGCTGGAGATAGCGGGGCCATCCAGATGTCGACTTCCATACTGATTATTGGATCAGGATGTGGTGGCGGCGTTGTAGCTGGTCACCTAGCAAAGGCGCTCCCACATCATCAATTGATGGTAGTTGAGAAAGGCTTCTGGTACCCAAAACATAAGGCGCCTGTGAACGAAAGAGATGGTATGAACAAGCTCTATGAGGAAAGCGGTACTTTACAAAGCAACGATGGATGGTATTCGCATTCCAGTCAGCTAATGAGCTGATAATTTGATAGAATCGAATTCTCTGGCTGACATTCTTTTAGCTTAGCAGTTTTCGCCGGTAGTACCTGGGGAGGTGGATCGACAATTAACTGGGGAGTTTCCTGGCAGCTACCAGCTCGGACAAGAAGGGAGTGGAACAAGAAATACGGGCTGCCATTTGCAGAGTCGCCCGAGTTTCAAGATTGCCTCGACTAGTATGTCAATCTTCACTTAACGAAAGTCAACTTAAGATCGAGCTGACGAAAATTGTTGCAGTGTCTCGAATGTCGGGAAGGTTCAAACCTGGAAGGAAAATGAACACAATGCCTCTAATACGGCAATCGTCAAAGGTAGCCATCGTTTAGGGGAAGCATGTGTCACCGTTCCTCAAAACATTGTTGGCGATGCGGACACCCACAACAAGATCTGTGGTGCGTTCTGCGCGGTATCGTGCAAGGGCTCAGGTGCCAATATCGCGGGCCGTGGGGGTAAAGTGGCTGTGACTAAATCTTACCTTGCGGATGCCCGGGAGCGGGGTGCCAGATTTTTGCAGGGGTTCGATGTCACCAAGTTGGTCTTCGATAAGAGGGGAAACGTGACCGGTGCCGAGGGCCTATGGAGAGCTGATCCAAGTGAACCGGCAGGAACCGGAAAAAAGGTCTTCATTAGTGCAAAGAAGGTCGTTGTCAGCGGTGGTACTCTGAATACCCCTGTCATTCTGCAAAAAAGTGGACTAAGAAACTGGTGGATTGGAAGAAATCTCCATCTTCACCCAGTTGTTTTCTGCTTGGCTGAGTGGAAGGAAGAGACACGACCTTGGGAGGGTTCTATCATTAGTGTAGCTAACACTGAACATACAAATCTCGACAACGATGGACATGGTGCTGTCATTGAGGGCATGCTTATGCTACCAGGGCTTGGAACTGCGATTTTACCCTGGAAGGGCGCCCTTGACTTCAAAAAGAGAATGCTTCGATACAACCATCTCACAAACCAGGTCATAATCTGCCGCGATCGAGATGCCGGGCGAATAGTCCTAGACACGACTTCTGGGAAGGCAAGAGTGGAATACACCGTTTCGGAGTTCGATAGGGGTCACTTGATGGAATCACTTGTTGCTGCGATGAAAATCAACCATGCAGCTGGCGCACAGAAGATCTATACACCGGTTGTCGCCGGGCCGATATATGAAAGGCTTGATGACAAAGACGAAGACAAGAAAGCCTTCGATGATGTCGTTGCGAAGTTGAGAAGGATCGGACTTACTAATGATAACACTTCTTATGGAAGCGCACATCAGATGGGCACTTGCCGCATGGGGCCTACGCCACGGATGGGCGTCTGTAACGATAAGGGCAAAGTGTGGGAGAGGAATGGACTTTATGTTGCAGATGCTAGGTAAGTTCTTAACGATTTCCCTTGTCAGCCCGATATTTATTCCAGACCCTGTTTCTAACCAGTCTTGCGAGAACTTAGTTTAATGCCTGCGAGCTCAGGTGTGAACCCAATGATAACGACCCAAGCTTTGGCCGAGTGGGTGGCCCGCGGTATCGTGATTGATATCCTGAAGGAGGAGGGGTCTGACACAAAATCGAAGCTGTAGAAGTCTTATGTAATATCATAACGATGAGCTCCTTGCGACGCCCGGGACCTGCGGTAGCATTTGGTTTACGAGATAACCCGGGACCCTGTTGGAATATATCTAATTTCAATTATTAGCTTCATAACATATAATTCATGCTGTGCTTCCTAAGTTCGAGGCTAAGTATGTTCATGTTAGCGTTTGGCTGGTACCTAAAAGCTGCTAGTAACCTACCTACCTACCTACCTACTTAAGTACTTAAGTAAGTACTTACTTATATTATACCATATAATATAATTATATGAGAAGAGATCTAGTATATACTACACAGTCCAACACAATCTATGAAGTTCAAGAGACCCGAAATTGTTGGATCCTGACATGAAGATGTGTTGCCAGCGTTGGAAATGCCTCGCGTATTCCTGCCCTGAGTCCAAGGTCGAGACTGATCCAGCATTCTTCTTCTCCTCGGTCGCCACGAACCATCGCACCAAGTCGCACGACTCCCAACCATCGATGCCTCAACGATACAGTTCCGGCTAGCTGTATAGCTCACACTTCGAACCACCAGGCTTAGATATTCAAACACAACCCCGTATTCCTCGACACAATGGCGAACAAACGTAAGGCGGACGCGTCGGTCGACGAGGTGCTTGTAAGTCCAAGGCATCATACCCGAGTATATTTTACCCACTCTAACGCGGCGCTCTTGGTGTCTAGGACCCGAGCGATATGCTCTCGTTCATATGTCTTGGTGGAGGCAGCGAGGTCGGCCGATCTTGCCATATTGTCCAGTACAAAGGAAAGACGGTGATGTTGGACGCTGGTGTGCATCCAGCATACGACGGAATCTCCAGCTTGCCATTCTATGACGATTTCGATCTTAGTACAGTCGATATCCTGCTCATATCCCAGTATGTACCAGCGGTGCGATTCCGATTAGAACACAAGGACTAAGCTATCGGCTGCTTTCTCAGTTTCCACCTCGATCACGCTGGGTCCCTCCCATACGTCCTTACAAAAACGAACTTCCGGGGTAGAGTCTTTATGACCCACCCGACAAAAGCGATATACAAGTGGTTGATGAGCGACAGCGTTCGTGTTAGGTATGTTCATATGGTTCTTTCACTTTTACCCTGTATAAAGCGAGCTTTTGGAGGTTCTGGTCAATTATTCCATCCTTTGGTATTGTTCTTTGCTGCTTTTCTTTTATGATCGCGATCAAGAGATGCCGGTGTCCTGGAACTCTTGCTTTTCATCCACCCCTACCCTATTACCTAGCGAACTCGTCCGTTCTTTAGCGTTGGAGAAGAAGACTCTCTGGAGGTTTAGTCCTTGTTACTTTTGCTGTCACCATTCTCACATTACACGCTCTCCCCTTTCATATCACATCTCCAACCCCAGAGAGTGTATCTTAGTAGTATCAGCCAAAGAATACAATGATTCCAACCCGGAAATGTCATATGAAGCTTCCCGTACATGTATACTATAGCATATGGAACTGGACCATCCGACCTGCCATAGAGTATCATATTCCTTGATTCCATATCTGACGATGCATGATGTAGTAACACGACATCAGAGCAAACGACCCAGTTATTCTCCGAAACCGACCATCTTTCCTCGTTTTCTCAGATATCGGCGATCGATTATTACCAAACACTTCACCATTCATCAATTGCGATCACGCCATACCCCGCTGGCCATGTTCTTGGTGCGGCGATGTTTCTTATCGAAATTGCAGGTCTCAAGATTTTGTTTACAGGGGACTACTCTCGCGAGGATGATAGACATCTCGTTTCCGCCAGTCTGCCTAAGCATATCAAACCCGATATTCTCATTACGGAAAGTACATATGGCACAGCTTCGCATATGCCACGGCCGGAGAAAGAAGCGCGGTTTATCTCACTGGTCACAAGTATTCTCGACCGTGGTGGTAGAGTCCTCATGCCGGTGTTCGCACTAGGGCGGGCGCAAGAACTGCTCCTGATATTGGAAGAATATTGGGAAGCTCATGAGAGGTATCGACAGTACCCAATCTACTATGCATCTTCATTGGCTAGACGGTGTATGTCTGTATACCAAACATATATCCATGCTATGAATGACAACATCAAGGCACTCTTCCGGAGCAAAATGGCTGCAATTGGCGAAGCTGCTGGAAAAGACGGTCAAGTCATTGGTGGCACTAACCCATTCGAAATGAGATGGGTTAGATCACTGAAATCCCTAGATCGCTTCGACGATGTTGGTGGATGTGTCATGTTGGCTGCCCCTGGTATGATGCAAAACGGTGTTTCTAGAGAGCTACTTGAAAGATGGTGCCCAGACCCGAAGAATGGTGTCATATTGACGGGCTACTCTGTCGAGGGAACTCTGGCGAAGAGCATCCTGAACGAGCCAACGGAGATCCAGGCGTTCAAGAAGGAGCATACGAGTCGTAGAAGCGGCAGAGAGGAAGCTGATCGGGTTATGATCCCGAGACGGTGCAGTATTGACGAGCTGAGTTTTGCTGCACATGTCGACTACGGTCAAAATAGCTCATTCATTGAAGAAGTTGGTGCGAAGGTCATTGTAAGTGATGATGATGCTCTCAAATTCGGGGTTATTATTACAGAAGGCTAATTGATATAGATCTTGGTACATGGAGAAACAAATGCTATGGGTAGGCTGAAGAGCGCCCTCTTAAGTAAATATCACGACAGAAAGGATAAACCGAGAATCTACAACCCTAAGAATTGCGAGGAACTTAATATACCGTTTAAAGGAGAAAAGATTGCGAATGTGAGTCTGCCTCATCTCGGCCCTCCGATAGCAACGCGATCTCTACTCTTCACATCATCTAACAAAATCCAAACAATAGGTCGTGGGCAAGCTCGCGAAGCACCCTCCTCATCCATCAAAAGACATCGACAAAACCTTGGTCAAAACCGGCCAAGAACAGATATTCGCTGGTGTGCTGGTTCAAAACGACTTCAAGCTATCATTAATGTCACCAGATGATCTACGAGAATACGCGGGTCTTACTACGACAACAGTTATGTGCAAGCAACGGGTTCCGCTGAGCACTGCAGGCGCTGGCCTCGTCCGATGGAGTTTGGAAAGCATGTTCGGAGGAATTGTCACCGTCAAGAAGGAAAGGACAAACGGATATATCGAGGACGAAGATGAAAGTTCGAAAGAGACAAACGGAGAAACGAAAAATGCAAAAGACCAAGCCTTGCGAGAGGAAACCTTCAGGGTGATGGACTGTGTCACTGTATCTTGCCGCCCTGGATACGTTGAGCTGGAGTGGGAAGGGAATATCCACAACGATGGCATCGCGGACGCTATTTTGGCAATTCTCCTAAGCATTGAGAGTGCGCCAGCGAGCGTCAAATGTAAGTTCTATAATATCATTTTGATTGGTAAAACTGTGGGCTAACTATGATACTAGATTCCACAAAGCCGCATAGTCACAATCATGACCGCCCTTCAGACCATGCCAACATTAGTCTATCGACTCGCCTTGATCGGATCCTTTGGTTTTTGGAAGCCCAATTCGGAGACGGAGTTCAACCTATCGAACCCGACGGAGACGAAGTTGCCCTTACGAAAGGCAGAGTTAACCTTAAACTGCGAATTCAGGTCGACGAACACCAAGCGATCGTCCGATTCGACCCTCTGGAAGTTGAATGCAAGTTTGAGGCACTTCGTCAAAGAATTATGGCTGTCCTTGAGAGAGCAATCGACACGGTTGCGCCATTTGTAGACCTCCAGGCCGGACACTAGCATACCCATGTTGGCATGCACAGTCTCAGCTCTGCATAGAAGTCGCATGTTGTCACGAGGCATATATTCGCCCGCAGGTCCAGAACAGCCCGGCTGGAATATCTCGCTTTGCTGGGCTTTAATTCTTATTATCTTTGAGCATGTACGATAGACGGAATAGAAAAGGAATTGGAGCGACTTTGACCATAAGAAAAGATATTCACTGCACTGACGGCTTAGATTAACTGTAAACCCCTGTTAATTGTGTAACACGAGACAGTCGCCGCATATTTGCCAACTCGGGCATGCGGTTGTACAACCTCAAATCGACCAGCCATCGCCGTAACATTACCCCGTGCCTTGGAGAGAAAACTAACGGCAGGTTGCCAGGATCCGGAATCTTGCATCTTGCGTCAATATTCACATAACAAGAATATACTTTTTTGCCTTCGATGACGCCCCCAGATTCCAGGTGAAGGGTCCTTTGACCTTATCGTGTGTGTGTGTCTATTATGTACGCATAATCGACTTCCTCGTCGAGAATTTCGAAATTTCGTATAGCTAATTCAATTATGGCTTGAAAACAACTCTTTTCTGCAATATTCAACTGCAACTGTATACCGAGATGCAGCTAAGGGTTGCCTTTTCGCGGTCTAGCTGTTGTCAGTTATTATTCCTGTCTATTGGGTTAGTCTCGAATTGTGATCGGTAATCAAGGCTTCCCATTGGAAGTCATTCGTTCGATTTCAACATTTAATTGGAGCGTCACTGAGCTGCATGAGCATCGCATGCCAGTAAGGTTCTATACCTAAGAGGTATCCACAGAAAGCAAATTAGTTGATCAATTGATAATTCGATCGGCCGAAGTGTGGCCGGAATCTCAAGCTCGAGCTGTGTGCACCATTTTGAATCACACCAATTCGACCAACATGGCCGAATGCAATATGTAAGTTTATGTATGTAAGTCGGTATACTTATGTATGTATGTACGTCTATATATGTAGACCAGATCACCGGTGCACCCGTAGAAAATAGAAAATCTCTAACTCCGCGTTTGCCGGCATGACAAGTCCAAGCCAATTACAACTTTACAGCCTTGATTCTGAAGGATTCGCGGAGAAGCTCGCCTACATTGTTGTGCTCATGATCCATAGCTATAGCTCGAACGGGATGCATTACAAATGTATGCAGCTTGTATGCAGAACCAAGCCTTCGGGAAGAAGCGGGGAAAGGGACGAATCACGATCGACGGAGGGGATAGGTAATGTATGGAAGTAACTCTTCTAGCCTCGTTTCCACCCGCCATCTCCGAGCTACATATCTACAAGATCCGTTGGCCGGCGTACCTGCTGGTACGTAGGCTTGATTTAGCGGTCCTGCAGTCGATTTCGGGCAGAATCGGTGATCATTTGATTGATCATGTATATGTGTAACAGCCTTACCGCCGGAACCACTAGCTCGTGTCATAGAAGAATCCTGTCAGCCATGCACTGAATAGTTTGCCTCTAGCTCTGGTTCGTACTTCAAATACACATAGTATGGACGTTTTCATGCACCTGCATATTCAAGATAGAGAAAGCCGAGGCTCGAGATGATCGTTGTTGGTAGTTTGGTTTTGATTACAAAAAGGCTGAATTCATGAAGATAACTTTTATTTGTAACCGGACCGTGGTATCTTAAGGTCTCAGAAACCAAGTTTAACAGTCATAAAATCATGATCAGAGGTCGCCGAAGTATCCCGTTTAGCACGGCAAGGAAATACTACCTTTTGTACTTCAGCGCTTAAGAAACTTTACACTATATCCAGCTTTTATTTTTGGTCTTCGCAGCAAACCTGTATACTTGTATACATGTATCATGTACTCTGCATATTATACATATCCGGGTTCCGCGCACAAATCATGCACTCCAGAAAAATTAAAATTCCTTCAAATATGCTTGGGATACCAGTCACATCCTAGTTATAGGTAGTATTGGAAATTCAGGCGTCGTGCGTGGGCGGACGTTGGGCGTCTGAGGCCCGAGAACGCTAGAGACCCTGCTCGGATAGCTAGCTTTTGAGAAGTCCGTTAACTAAACAAGTACAAGCCTAACATGGGTATCTCTGGTAAAAGTGTCGCATTTATATAACGTGCTGGTTTGAATATACGCAAATGTGCAGTGCATATTGGTAAATTTACTGTTATGATTTCAGCAGCTTCTCTTGTAGATGTCGGTAATATAAGGTACTTACCTACATACCTACTTTCTGAAGTGTGCAGTATACTTGCTTGCATGCTCAATACTGCACACTCTCAAAAAGATGAGGGATATATCCTGGCCTGGGACACATGGAACAACTGTACAGCTGTGCTAGAGGGACAAGGATAGATTTTAGATCCTAGATCTTACGTACGTCAATAAATACGCTAAGCATGTTGAAGAGGAGCATGTTTTTCCATCACATTTTGAAGTCGACATCCTGAATTGGATTCGAATTATGGGAACTCTTGATTCGAAGATAACGCCATGTTGTAGCACTCGAAAACGAACTAGCGGGTATGTATGTACTTACGCGTAGATCCTAGACCCTCGGCCCCAAGGAAACGAAAGATGATATCTCGATCTATACAGGAACGCTGCTATTGATAAAAACTAGAAATAGTGACGCGCATGACGATAGAATTGAAACCATGGCAATTTTTGCCGTCACTTAAATTTCAAGCTTTCGCAATTTCAAGCTAAGTCTCTGGGTTGATACTCACGAGCTAGTCGAGAAAAGGGCTTCAGAAGAAGGGACAGGAAAGAAAGGGCGCTAGTTAAGCCCGGACCCTCGAGCTATCGTCGACGGGAAACTGGCCCATCCATAGTGTATAACTCTCTGCCGATCGATTCTGGAAACCATTCAAGCTAGATAAACGTGGTATGTTTTCAACCAGAAGTGCCTGAGCTTCAACCCATAAGTTAACAGAATCTTAAATGTAGGCTGTAGTGTCTCAGATCTACCCAGTAATTTTGGGGGAAAAGCGGTAGATTGTGGGCAGAGTGGTCTAGACCTGGCTGGCTGGGGTCTACCGGATCGGTGCGCCACTTGGACTTCGTTTATGCTAACCCCAGTCAAGCGGTGATCTGAGTTAGCGGCAATTAGAAGCTAACCAAATGCTCCCTGAAAACAATCGAAATCCATAAGCTTGGGTTAGAGATTAAGAAAATTCAAAAAAAAAGAGGAACATCTCACCGGCATCGGAATCCCGTTATGTCGAAAATAAAAGAAACCACTGGTACATATTTCTACCGCGTCTCAGTTCAAAACACTTTCTAATCTCAGAATTCAAATTGTCTAAGAATTCCCAGAAAGATAGGAAATGTCATGTCACGCTAAGGCACCGGCTATCTTGTATTTACCGACGTAGCGAATGCAATGATGTGTACCGGAACATTCAAATCAGAGAGATCTGTGGAACGTGCATGGACTCTATGCAACGTAGCCAGCTGTAACGAAGCAGGAAAAATAAAAGATAAAAAAGATTAAAAGGAAAAAGGAAAAAGAAAGGACAGATATCTAAAATATGTAACGTCATTTTCATGGCGCCCGTCAAGGTGTCGACATGTCTCACAGGCAGCCAAGCACAAAACGAATTACCAAAGTTTTGAGCTACATGTAGTATACGGTTAATTTGCAGTATGAGCCACATAAGCTTAAGTTAACTGGTGGCCATCGCGATACCGGCCGGTGGTACCGAGCATTGCCGTGATATGAGGGACCCATATTCGGATCCGTGGAATGAACAGATGACTGGCCTCGAGTTAAAGCAAGGATCTAAAATTTGGTGAACATCGAAGTTTAGACATCGCATTGTCAGTGGCAGTAGTGTCGTCCCGGATTCCAGGGCGTGTCTACAATCCGGAGGTATGTAGAATGTCTATGGCTTGATTGAGACTATTTCTGACTAGACTCCGATCGATCTAGATATGAGGCGGAGATAAAGGTTTGAAAGTTAAAGAAAAGAAAAGAACATATCAAATATCAAGAAAAACGTGTACACGAAAGTTTGCAATACCTTCGCATAATTATTAATTGACTGACAAAGCATGCGCGGTGATTTCTTCCGACTTGCAGCTTCGAAATGTATGAATTGTACATGTTAAAATTCAAACTCCTTGTATATTACGCTAGGTCTCTCCTCAACTTGATATCTTTTTTTAGTAATAGATGAACGAGGAGGAAATTATATCATATTGATCAATGAACAAAAGAGGAAACGATTAAACTAACAAGTAAACATATTCTGTCGATGTATTTATTTGTACCGTTAGGCAATAGCATAGGGATTGGATATTTCATGCTTCGTGCCTCCTACTACTCTATGCAGGGAGCAACGTGATTATTAGCTAACAAGGGCGGCACAGATTCGGATCTGGGGAAAAGCACAGGCACCTGGTGGATGTGAGTATCAAAACAAGCTAAAAAGGGACATTGATTAGTGTTCCGCTACCCGCCCCAGATTTGGCTTGGTGTTCTTTTTTCTTTTCTTTTTCGCATTATTATGCTAATGCCGTGGATTCGGTAACTATAGGCAGCTACAGGGAATCGAACAATGGAATGTTACTGAGAGTCATATGAAATGGGCAATCTCACTTCCTTGTATCTGTATCTGCTCGCCACAGTGTAGTGGCTAAGCAGATGGGATCGCCACAATTCTCGAAAATATGACACCGGGGTGGGTCTGAAAATCAAGAACTGCCCCAGCCTCGGTCAGATGGAACACCCTAAAGCTCATACCTGCCAGTTGCCCGGCTTTTATTGCCCAACTGGGAACATGTACGCCTTGCAGTGGATTGACATGACCAGCCATGCCGCGAGTGAAGGGTTCACCACGAAAACCCCATAGACCCTTCTATTCACATGCGAGGTCATATCGAAATGAGGGCCGACTATTGCGTAAAGCAAGGCCTCGAACATATGGATGCATCGCATCGTGCAAGTGTGAAAAGTTTTGTCACAATACGCACGAAAGACAACAAAACGTTCCATCACTCTATGAGCTTTTTTTCGTGATCCTGATGAAGGTATGTCCATGCTTACGACATAAACTACCAGGATCAGCTTTCAGGCTGCAGCCAATTAAATTCGTGGTAGGGGCTCCACTATTTTCGAAGTAACTGGCTCCTTGCGCCTGTCGGATTACGGGGCATGGCACGCACGCAATCAGGTATATTCCTGTCTCTTAATGTTGCGTATGTACCTGGTTCAACTTCAGCTTCTTCAGGTAGTGTGATAGTTTTTACACAGTGCATACGCATCGTCCATCATCAAGACCGTGCACTGCGAGTCTTTGCATAGCAAGCTGAAGCGGGTGGTATTTAAATTCATGCGAAAGATCGATCGATGCCGACGATCGATGGCCGAAAGTTTTCCGAAAGCCGATAGGAGGGATATCATTTGGAGCCCTTACTGGCCGGAGGCTCAACCCGTCTGTTTCATCGACCCACTTTGAAAAGAATCCCTTTGGACTTTTTTTTCGAGCAACATACATCTTCACAGGAGCTTCGAGACGTCTAGACACCCCATGCACCACATTTGTGGGGGTTTTTTGTGTTGAGTCTTGATCCAGGCCGACGTCTGGACTTCCAAAAAGACGCCTTACTTAATACGGACTAGTAGTTATGCTCGAGTCCAAGGGATACCCTGGTTCCAACATGACTTGGCAAAGCCACCATTCAAGATGGAGTGCTGGGAAGTCAGGTGCACCTGGCGAAATAGCGCAGTGAAGCCCTAACCGTCTTGGTTCAAGTCCGAATCGATCGATCTAACTAACTGACAGCCACATCCCCGCCGTTCGCTGAAATCGAATCGAACAACTAATCACTTCAGGGCCGTGTTCAAATTCAATTATAGAATGGCGCTTGTTTCAAAACACACTCGATCGCGACGTTCGAGTTTGCGCTGCCAATTCAGGAGATTTGAAGAACTATTTGACAGATTTTAGCAGGCAGCTGTCCGGGAAATATCCCAAAGAAGGGATATTGCTCCAGGCCTCCAGCTGTGGGAGGTTTTATACGCCACAAGGTTCTTCAATCCATTGACCATTTGTAAACAATCATTGGCCAGTGATGTTAGAGCCAAAGATATGAGATGGAAAGACACCAATACCCGAAACGTCGTGGCGGAATTCCTAACGTTAAGCTTGACTTTTCAAGCCATAAGCAATAAAGTGCCACTAACGGTTACGATTTGCATCCTGACATATTAATGGCTACCATCCGTCACAGTCTGCAGGTAAATTAACTCGAGGGTTCTAGGAGAGCTTTGTTAATAGCTGCCGATTTCAAATTCAGTAAGCGCATCGTAGCCACTCAACCAGGCCACGGCTCGAGTATTTCAAAGCGCAAAGAGGGTGTGGTGCTTTCCAGTTACCGGTTTTATTAAGTCCCTTGACCGTAGTTTGAGGGTCCAGCAAGCTCGCTAGCTAGCTTCTGACTCGTGAAAAGAAAATTCGGGCATTTACACAGGAAGAGACAAGCCATCCGCCAGCCCGATGCCCTCGTTTATCTTCGGTAAAGAAAAATCCTACGCCATTAGAGAAACCAAACGCCTCCCATATAACTTCGGGCAATAGGGACTGTTAGCTCAAAGGCGGCCCGTCACAGTTCCCCTAGCTAGTATATACCGAATCCAGCGTCTGCTAGTCCTCATCAGTGGAAAAAATCGTGAATCCTTTCACTAAAACAAGAAAAGTATCCCATGCAGTATATCGCGAGGTTTAGATGCGAGGTTTGCAGTAGCGCAGCGGGGAATCGGTAATGACAAAATTTTTTAGATCGATATCTAGAAAAAAACAAAAAGCAAGATGCTAGCATCCTAGGTACGTACGGGTAGACTAACGATAGACACATTTCACCCGGCGTGGATTGCGGGGCCTTAGTGTTTTGCATCTTGGAATTCCGTTGGATTGTAGTTACCTGGAATTATCATATCACCGAAGTCATTAACATCTGAAATGGCAAATAACTGTCTAGAAATGTGTGTATTGATTATGCTACAAAAAATTAAAAGCTTTCCCAAACAGGCCCAAAAATTTTTAGGTTGAAACCGAGTGCTGGTAAACGGAATTCAAAAACAGGATTCTTTGAGATAAAACAAGAAACAAAATTAATGTAGCAAATCGCTGCAGCTCCCAAATAAATGAAGAATAAAGGTGAGTGAAATAAAATAAAGGTGAGGCAATACTGGAGGGAAATATTTACATGAACTCTTGAAGCAACTTGGCGTTGTTTGCATGCATGCAGAGGTCCATGCAGAAAAATACAACATTGACAACATATCACATAGCACAGACCATAATAGACATGAATAAAAGGTAAAGCGACGTAGTCGACATGCTGAAAGGAACTAGACCGAAGGAATCCACCCGACGTATCCATCCAATAGGACCAAACCAAACCCAAAGCTTGAACAGAAAGATAAAAAAAAATAAAAAAATAAAAATAAAAAAACAGATCGAGATGGATAGAATGCCAAATACCAAAAAAAAAAAAAAAAAAAAGAAAAAAGAAACCAATTTTCAAAAGCAGAAGGCATACCCTTTTCAAGAAAAAACGCCAGCTGAGGAATTCCAGACCCCCGTACCCATAATACTATTTCAAAAGAATTATACGAAAACCAGACCGAAATAAATCCCGACCAACTCTGACGTAGATAGTATATATCAATCAGTGTTCAAGCTTGATCCCAGAGATGTCGCCCTGCAGCTGTGTATGTGGTCCAACGAACTTGTTCCTTCCTCTGGGGTTGAAATGGAAATGTGTCTTCTTGTGCTGTCGTAGGTTGTCGGATCGGGAGAAGTATCTGCCACAATCTGGAGAAACATCACAGTAGAATGGCTTCTCTCCAGTATGTGTTCTTTCGTGTCTCTTCAAATGTTCCTGTCGCTTGAATCTGGCATTGCACCCTTTTGCAAGGCATTTATGGGGCTTGCTATCTTGGCCGGGAATGAGAACTGGGTAGGGCTTGGTTCGCTTCTTCTTCTGAATGCCTAGTTGTTGAGGGCAGAGAATGTCGGTAGCTTGTACTTTCCTCATTCCAGCTCTCATAGCAGCAAAGCTTTTGCTCTTTGGTGAAAGCATCGACAAATACGAAGGGGAAATCATGTGGTCCTCGTCGACATCCTCGTCGTGGAGTAGCCCAGGCATCGCTGCTCTTGCGGCAGCTATTGTGGCAGCATCATGACCCTCGTCGAAAGTGCTGTCGGAGCCAAATGAAGGAGCTGGTGAGTGGTAAAATGTGTCCGCAATAGAGAGTGGCGACATGGTAGCGCTGCTAGAAAATGACTCGACTGTCGAGGAGCCTCGCATGTAATCGGTATGATGAATGGAAGAAAGTACAGGATATTCAGCACTCATGTAGGGATTATGGCCATAACCCAACATGGAGCTGGAGTATGGTTTCTCCATTGTTGTTAATTCTTGAAATTCGGATGAGAGTAGTAGACTAGGGGATACTGTCTCCCCTGTATAGGTAGATGGTGCTGTTACAGATGGTGATGGAGTAGGAGGACCATGGGAGCTGGCATTTGTTTCCGAAGAACCAACTGATAGCCTACGGATCGAGGCCTCAAAAGCTTGCTCACTGATATCCGCATCCGCGGTTAATAGATACTCCATGTGAATGTTATGATGGGACATCTTTCCGTGACGCTTGCAAAGCGGTGAAAGAAGACGAAGAGGAATTTAGAGTAAATCTGAGAAGGATGGGAACACCAGAATTTGGCAGTTCTCGGGACTCGAGTCTCAAATTAAATCTCGATTATCCGGATCAGTAGATTGAGAGCCAGATGTAGAGTACGACAAGATAAAGTAGTATTATTATTATCTTCGGTCTTTAGAGTAAAAGTAAGAAGGAGATAAAGGTGACTTTGAGATTTGGCTTGTGATGAGGGAAGTTGGTGAAACGTTGAAATGAAAGGAGGGGAGATGAGGGAGGGTATTAATACGTATCTGAAGACTTTAGGTTTATACGCAGCATTCATATCACAGGCACTCGATCATATTTCATATATGAGATGCCTGGCCCACGAAAAAAAGACCCGATACATATTACTGGACAGGCTAGATTACCGATCCGAGATCTGGCTAGCTCTCTCGAGAAGCTGCAGGTGCAGACCTTGGAACAGGCTTCCTGGCCTCGCACAATTTCTTTTGTTGGGTCTTCCATCTCTGCATTGCTGTCGGCCATGTCATTGCATGTACTGTCAAATCGATGCAAGGAAGTTCACTGGCCACAATTTTAGAAAAAGAAATTACCCAAGTTGACTTACGATTTAAGCAAGATCGTTCTGCAAACTAGACTTTTCTAGGAGGGGGGGGGACCGGGAATATCTGGTGTTTGGTGTGGCCTGCCAGGCCATGGTGTATGGATGCCGGATGGATTGTATGGGATGGATTGTATGGGATGGATTGTATGTGTTGACTGCTACCAATTCAGGGTCCAGGCCTTTGAAACGACCACGGCCACCAACCACCAGCCTTCTTCCCTTAAACCCTTCCATCCATTGCACTGCACTGCACAGCATTCACCCCCCATCCACCTCATCACTACCATGGATGGCCACCACCACCACCATTACCTCTTCTTCAACCACCATCACTGCACTAATATTGATATTGAACACACTAACTATCGAAATTCCCAGCGGACTTTGCATTGTAGCAAATCGTCGATAGCTAGCTAGGCTTATTCCATTCTCCGGGTTATCCCACACACCGATCCCACAAATGTGGCCTATTTCCAAGAACTTGATAGAGCCACGCACATCTTTTTCCAAAGGGATACATCGGACATATTTGGTTCGGCCCACTCTAATGTTATAAGCCTCTAAGAACGGAGGTCCCTAACACTTGCTATGCAGGAGGTTTTCAGTACGTATGTGCCGACGTTTTGAGAGGAATGTTTCCCAAATCTACCTAGATGTGCTTTCAAATCAGCACGATAGGACATGTACTTCACGATCACGTACCTGCATCGGAGTGTACATCGTCCAAATTATCGGCTCTGCGAATGCAACCTAACTAACCTTCACCTTCTTTTTCCACTATTGAAAAAAGTCCCAGGTTTATCATTTCAGAAAGAGAGGGGAATACTTCAAAGCCTCTAACGCTGCATCGATATGCACTCATAGACACCGCTCCCTTGCTTCACTGCTTCTGACGTTCTCATGTTCCCGTTGTTTCATCATCATCATTAAGGGTCTATCGGGCCATACGCAATCCCTCTATCGAAGAACGGAACGAGCACTAGTTGGTTAGCGATCAACATCGTGTCCTCTGGCCCTGAATCTGAAGTTTATTTCTCAGAATGTGATAGATCAATGGGATCAGGACCCGGACTGGGTACTTGCACTTCTGCGCCTTAGTTCGATTTGAATTTTGCAACATGCAAATGAAAATCGAATAAAATTGATTTGATATGATATGATAGATGCGGGCAAGCTAGTTTAGCTTAGTATCACGGAGAATATCTACCCATAGTGGGGAAACTAGCTAGCTAGCCTTAATTATAACCGTCATTCATTTTTTTCTTTCTTGCATAGGACCTCTCATCGAAGCAATGCAATAATATAATATAATTACACAAGCGCACTCTAAAATTTTACCGAGGTCTCTCAGTTCATGCTCTTCCCAAATTATCATATGCCTATATCCAATTAAACTTACTTCGATGCATCAAGTGAATTTCCGGCGTGTACGTTGTACAGAAAGCCGTCAACCTGATACCAATGGCGCAATGGTTGCGGTTGGGTAACGTAAGACAGGCCTATGAAATCTCACGGTTTCGAGTGGTCAATATCTGGCTGGCCGTTGGCGTTTCTCCAGATTTCGAACCAGTTAGAAAGCCGTTTCAAGTCGATCGAGGGTAGGAAGTTGTGCAGGGCCTACTCTCTGGTTCCGACTAGTCTTGTTTCCTTCATGCGCGTGAATTTGAAAAAAAAAAAAAAAAAGAAAAGAAAAAGAAAGGAAGTTAAAGAACGAACGATCTGTGATATAAAAGGTGTTGGCTGCAGAAGCGGCACATAGTCTGAGCTAGCTCTGACTGACCTGACCTGATCATTACAAAATGTTGGGTTGGGGATCTTAACCCCTCCTTCGCCACTTCGTTAAGCCATACATTACCCTTCTTGTGATGCTGGATTCTGGGGCGTCCTGAGGCGAAAAAAAAAAAAAAAACACTTAGTCTGGGTAAGTCCTCATTCCAAGATACCCGGAATGTTACTGAAAGCTCTTAAGCTTGTTGGCCGAACCGAGATATCGGCAAAGCTAGCCAGCTCTAGCGAAGAAATCGAGAGTTAACAAATGTACATGTACAAACCTCTTCACGGCGAACCCTAAAGATAGCTCCGGCTGAGTCGAGAAATGATCGTACCCAGTAACAATTTGGCTGGGATTAGCCAGTGAAAGCTTCAATGAGTCCGGAGGACACGACCCGTACCTTGTTCTCAAGGGACGACTCTCGATCTCGTGGAGGCTGAGGATGCAAGGTCGCCGGAGTCGAGATTAGCGTGTGCTGTCGATTTGCAGGATAACTAGCAGCTAGCAGAGCAGAGGGATGAATTGTGGTCCGAAGCACCTACGAATTGGTGCAAAACGGCAAGCGGGCTTAAAAGATAAACTCTTACCCCGCCCTACCTGTGAAAAGGCTATGATGAAGCTGAAGCTAGATACAATTGGACCAAGAAGGGAAAGTTTCGTTGAAGCACCGACAGCCAGCTGTGCACGCAAACCGTGAGGAGATCCCCACTTTAAGCCTGTCATGATATAGATAGAGGAATCCGCGGACCCACTTTGCGATACGGGGTAATATTTTGTTGGTTCCGTGATACTGCTAGTGCTAGTTTGGGGGGGAAAACAGCATGACAATGTCTATCCAAGTATATCCAAAGTCACAATCACCTTAGTGTACCAGGTTAACTCCAGGAAGCTAAGCGCTTGTAAGGATTTAATATTTTTCTTGCTGCGGGCCTTTGGGTACCAATTCCTGTCTCCCAAATGCCTTCTTAACACACCTGCGAACTATCCGACAAGGCCCCAGCTAATTACCCCTCGTTGACTACTAATTTAGCCTGGTTTTAAATTTTAACCCTAGATGGTTTACTGGTAAATTTAAACATTGGCGATATCCTACAACCTCACGTTTTTAGTGCTTAACTATTGGATCGGGGAGGCAATGCTATAACCAGGAGTACAGGGACAAGATTAAACAATTGATTAGAAATTAGAACAGTACTCTGAAAAAGCTGATACAGGGTGCCTCGCATAAAAAAATAAAAATAAAAAATAAAGAGAGAGAGAGAAAGAGAGAGAAAGAGAGAGGAAAAATCCAGGCTCCAGAAACCAATAACATACATATACAGTGCTTAGCTAGCCGTTTTTGTCCGGACACGGCACAGTCGATATTGCATTGATGCCTTTACAAAACCTCAAAACAGCAATTTCTAGGGCATAATCTTTGTGATTTTGACGTAATATCTCGTGCTATCGGTTGAACAACTGCAACTGATTGTTCAGATTTGTAGGAAAAGCCTTTGCATGCACGGAGCACACTGGGCGGCCCCGAATGCCGATTGACAAGATCCAACATTACATACATTCTGCGATGTTTCCCCACCCAACCCCTTCGTCGTGAGATATCATTTGATGGGATTCCGATGGCAGGAGCTCGTCGACCTACGGTATCGGGACCTTCTCATTCTGTCACATATTAAATCTGTCAGGTCATATTTTTTTCCAAAAAACTTTCCCCAAATCTCGTATGTATAAAACGAAAATAGCGGCCGACTAGCGCTAGTTTGGCAAGTTTCTTTGGCGAGCAGCATATGTGGGCTGCATGTATGTACAGTACATGTACTGACCATACCCATATGCGACCCCTTGTAGGTACAACTGCTATACCTGCCGCCCAGCAAAAATCAGAAGACGAAAATCAATGTACAGGTATTGGCATAACACCATCCAATCACGGTGTCTCCCTTTATATGCACATGTAGTGAGACGATGCAAGCCGCCCCATCAAATCGGTTCATGTTGAATAATTTCGACTTTCGACCAACCTTTCGACGGAATCTGGTAGAAAGCACGGAGGAGAGTTCGAAGGGAGGAAGAGTGGATACACTGGAATAGTTCAAGCAACTAGCTGGTAGGAGATATTTAAATTTCCACGGGAAGGTTAGCTAGAGTACCCACCGACGTTGCTCATGCACTTAGCCAGGGCCGTACTGCTGCATGGGTACGAAGCTATCTATCGACGCACAATTATCGTTCTTTACCAGATACGATTCATGCCTTGTTACGGTAGAAGCATTGAGAATGTTGGTTGTATAGTTAGGCAATCGAGCCTATGTATGTATGTAGCTCCGAAGGAAGATGGTTTGTAATGTACGTAACTTCAAGCTGTAAGTCATATTATCCGACTCCCGCCCCTCCGTCCAAGTCTGTGCCGGTTAGATAGAACGATGAAGGCGATTGGATGGATAACCTGCATCGGCACGCGAGAATAATAGGGCATATAGGTAGGTAGGTAAGTAGTATCATGTAGGCTGACTACCCTACCGATCGATCCAAAATGTGATATAATTTTTGTAAACCTCACATTAATTTCGCCAGAAGAAAGTGTGCGTTAACGGCCTGAATAGATGACGCACATATATATGCATGCAATGTTAGGCGTATGTATATAGCCACTCGAAAAATTAAATACGAAGCGAATAATTAGATTTGCTACACTCGAATTTTGGGGGCTACATTGAACAGGGTACCGTTGCTTCTATGCATAAATGCATAACGGGATCTTTGTAATGGAAAGTCTTCGAAAGATGAAGGCAGGCCGTGCAGCGACTCGGCAGAATTGACTGTTTAAGTCGGACCGTTGAGGTCATAGTCGTAATATATATAACAAGGAGGATATCATGTCAGTCATAATAATTAAGTTTCTCCGATGTCTCACTTGAAATATTCATATATCTTCCTCGTATAGAAATATATATAGCGTTCGTCATAATCATAGCCACGCAAGGGAGACTACGAAAATACATGCCATTCGGAAACAAGGCTTGAAAATCGTATATTGGCCATATTTGCTCTACAATTATTCCACGAGACACCTATTCAAAATAAGTTCGGGATTCCGGTAAGTTGTTTCCGTTAGTATCGTAACTTGTGCACATGAGCATTTCTTCTGACTTCTGTATAGAATATAGGTTAGGAAATTTCAATATTTACCACCAGCCGGCCACCACTACTACCACAATGTGCGAAGTCTGGATTTATACATGGAAGTGTGGCCATGAAGGCAAAGACCGCAAGATTCAGACCTTATGTGCACTCGCCAAACAAGTAGGTGGTGTCTGGTGCGGGAATGCTGGAGGGCACCCAAGCGGCACCGCAGTATTGATTAACGGTTGCATGGATGGCCGTTGTCCCACATGTAATTCCTTATGATAAGGAGGTTCTAGGGTCCATATCTCGGTAAGTATCAATAGTATTATCAAGAAATTTCGTAGATTCCGTACAGGTACTGATTAAATCCGAATTGAGTCACTAGGTCTAGAGAGGGACTTGAAGGGTCAGCTACTATCCCCATGAACCTGAAAAACTATCTTCCCTCGCCATATAAGGGGTTGAAAATACTATCATGGGTATCTGCATGTTGGAGACGTGTTTGAGTTATCCAAATCCCTAGTTGCATTTCAACATATACCTTACGATAGTATTACGTTTCCTAGAGTATTGATCTATTCAACTATGTACCTAAGCATGCATTTGTAATCGATGTTCAATATGTCTATAACACGGGGTAGCACCCTTTAATTCAATTAGCTTGAGTTTTGGCCTATCCATTATAATTACCTTTCTGACTCGACTGGGAGAACAAATCCTTTCGGATTTACCAATATTCGAGTTGGCCCCATGGCCATAGTCAATATTAAAACCCCGAGGTACCGGACCTTCTTGATTCAAAGTTGAACCAGTTAGCGTGGTAAATTCAAAGCCATCGATCATTTCTCCAAAGAAATCAGAAAGAAAAAAGGTTTTCCGAACCCTAGGACACTTCCTATACTGCCAAGACCAGTTCATTGTTTATAGTTTTGCGCAAAGGTCTTAGCACCCTCGCTTATAATGTCCTCGGTCCATGAATGCGACTCCATAGGTGCAGGGAGCTAAATCGTCCACGGCTGTCGACGGATCGATGTTCTTTTCCAGGATGCTTCTGGGGGGTCTTTGTGTTGCCCTGTGTCGTTAATAATTGCCTAATCAAGTCCACCGGCCAGATTATCTCACCTTCTGTATTTTAAAGTAGCTGACAAGTTCCGTTGTTTCGCTGAATCATTCGGTTTTGCATATCTGACACCCCTCCCAGGCCAGGATTCTACACCCGCCCGGGACCGTGAAACCCTACCACCACAACAGAACGACGGACTCTCTCCCCGCGGCTTTGCCTAACCGGGCACAAGAGTGGAGAAATCCTTCAGACATCTGGCTTATGTCCTTTCAAGCTTGTCGGTAGGTAAGAGTGAATACCTGATGGATGTGTCGAGATTCGGTCAGGCCTGAAGTTGTACTTACCTGCATATCAGCTGACCAATACAGCGCCTCAATATGCATCTGCCACCCGCCACATAGTGCACCTGGTTTCATGTGAGAATGTTCAACACCAACAATCAAACCCGTCAAGGTGGACTTCATCTCCTTGCCATGAAGAAAAAGAAAAGGGAAGATTGAGCAATAAGAAAAAATCATCGTGTGGTGGTACCTGAGTTCACAACTTTTTTTGTTATATTCCCTTGCATACAGAACTGTTGCGATGTGACGAAACAACGCAGAATAGTTGCTTTTGCTGTATGCAGGTGGTTATGGACTTTTCAGGGATGCTAGCAAGAGAAGTTTTAGGAAACCGGGTTTCGGTGTATGTATATCCGAGCCGTGTGAAGTCGAAAGTGCAAGTGTTAGATCGTGGCTGATATAATATCACGGTCGAAAGGGAAGGTTATAGGTCAGTTGCAGATAATTCTTTGGCAAAAACATCCTCCGGACATAAATCATTAAATCGATATCTGAACGAAGTTGAAACTTGAAACATAAGTCATGTGGGGATCCCACTAGTCCTTATGCGGGCCCTTTCGACAGATCTGATCACCAATTGCAAGGGAAACAATATTTCGAACGAACAGCCAAGAATTCCGGGAAAGAAAATATTGACCTTTTCGTACTTTTAAAGTTTTTGTTGCATTGTCAGACGAGCTAACGATATTGATCATTAGTGCCCGGACTCAACCTTCTCGGCAAGCAGGGTAGCTTTCCCCCCGATGCAATGCTAAGTGTCGGTGTCCAGCTTTTCGCGGTTGCGGGATCGGTCCGCCGTTGCTGTTGCGCGGGGCCGTTGATGAAAAGAAAGTTCAAGTGCTTAAGTGGACCCTTTGCTTTGCTAACTTGTTCGGGAACTATTTAGCGGGGCTCTTCCTTGGTGTTGATAAGTTCGAGGTCTAGATCTGCAGTGTAGAGCGCTGCGAATTTGATATCTATGTGAGCATATCGATTGGGGAATCCATTATGAATGGAATGGATATTTGGTTTGGTTCGAAGGATTGCAAGCTCTGGCTGCGGTGGGTCGAGCGCACTATGGACAAAAAGGACGACAAAGGTTAGCTTTGCGAATTTAGATCCCGAAGTTGTGCTCCTGGCCTTGAAGGGGGAGGGGAATTCGTCTTAATAGCCCTTGCCCCAACTCGATACAAGACCAGCTAGCTTGATGACAAACTTTGGATTCTGTCGCTAAACTGTACTCCTTTCGTCAATTATCTCTGGATATAAACAGGTTATACGGGGCGCTCTTGCAGGCGGTGTCTCTTTTAGGTATTCAAAGGGATGGTTTGGGGAAATTCTGATAGTTTCCCAGTTGATCCCGTGCATTTTGAAATAGATCCCCACCACCCATTACTATACCATCCTTCAGAAGATATCCATGCTTTTTTTCTGGCGAGATGCATCCTTGTTCAGATCGTGCTGTTATGCGCAGCTTTGCAACTGGACCAACCACGCATTTTTTTTGTGAAGCCATGCGCATATGCCGATGCTCCCAGCAGCTTCCCGCAGATAAAACATCGTGGAGGCGGGGCTCCCTTCTGTTATCATGTATCACCATAACTGGCAAATACCTTCAATGCAAAAATGCCACTCGGGACAGCCGGTGATATGTACGCTGATACACAATCAGGGTAAATGATATTTTAGTTGTTTTGTACCGAGCGCATGAGCTCTTCCCAAAACACTGCTTCGACATCAGAGAGGATACTATACAATCACATCATATAATCAGGTGGACAGGTTCGAGTACGTACGTGGCCCTGATTCCCGAAGTATGTACGTCAACCTGCTAAACATCGTAGGCCCTTCGCCATGAAGGTCCACGGAAAATCGCGGAGCCCTAAATTCTGCATCAGCATGATGATATTCTTCACGGAACTGTGGATCCCGCCGCGTGCCACGATTTTCTGTAACAAGCCGCTGTGGGTCTTTCTCACAGCGTACGAAGGTAGGGAGCAATCCGACGATGCGAAGGTTTTAGTTGACATGATCCGATTTCTCCTCCCTCCTGATCACATCCCCTTTGGGAAATCTATTAAGAGGCCAAGCGGAAGTGCCCCGCTTCAATTTCCGGGAGGGGGAAAGTGATGAGTATTTATTTCAGGATGTTAATGTCTATGCAATTGCTAACTCCGTGGAATACTTGGGATAGAGTATTTACAAATCATGGAATTCTTTAGACATAGCTAAGCTAAGACCAAGTTTTACCGCGACTGCCCCTAAAACACATATGATTTGCAATTGACGTCAATTATTCCAAATGCAAACTTCGAGATTAATATCGAAACCCCTTCTTCGATATCTCTTCCAAGGGAATCTTATGAAAAGCCAAGGGAAACCATTCCAATGGCTGTAACTTCGAGTCCCAAGTGACGTTTTTCTTCCCCACTCCGACACCTCGTGAATTCATGGCTTCTAGCTTCTTCGACCCAATTGAGCCTCTAGATCTGATAAACCCCCCACGAAACCAATCTCTTCACGGCCAAGGTTTTAGAGAAAGGGGTTAAGTCGAAAAACTTCAAAACTCTCGACCAGCTATTTCTAAAAATTTTACTACTACATCTTTTTTCCTCTCTAGCTTTGTCGAAAGCACCCGAACATTCCTGGGTCGGAACGGACGTTACCTTCCGGCTTGATCTACATGCGTGGACACGCCTATACCCGAAATATGCTATTAAGCCCTAGTTTTTCTATAACTTTCGTCCGGTATGGCTATATATAATGTACATACATGTACCGTGGATGCTAGCTATACGCCTCCCTCGGCCAACCGTGGGAAACCTATATTGCATATCACTTATAGGTATTGATAACGAAGAACGCGTGCGTGCATGGCCGGAAAGGAGAACGGAAGGTAGATCACCAGAGCTAGGCCTAGCTAATCTCAAACTAGACATTTCAAAATATTAATCGAAAGCACTACCTTCCAATCTTCAAACAGCATGCTTTTCCGTTCGGTCCTATCATACGCACACCTTCCAGCTTTATTATAACGTCTAATGGGATATGGACCCGTTGTCTAGAACCAATTGAATATGGTCCTTGCTCAGTGGTTTGATAGAATACAGTTCTGCAGCCAATGAAGAAAAAAATAGTGTCGAGAGATATGTATGGCATCAGATATACATATGTACGTATTACCTAAGAGGCCTAAGTACCTACCTAGATAGTATACTTGAGTATATAGAGCGGAAAGCTGCATCCCACCGTGCAGCTGCAAATATTTGAACCTGACTTCCACAAATCACTCAACGACATGTAGGATAAAAGGCGTCTAGCACCAGGATTGCTTTTTATCAAATCTTTTTCACTTATAAAACTAAATATTTCTTACTTAGTCATAATAGTATTCTTAATATATCTCCTGGTGATAGATATGTGCTTACAGTCTTGTGCAAGAGTGGCGAAAGGGTGCTGCACTGAGATTAACGCCTCGTCACCCGCGAAGAATGTGCATATAGCAGAAGTTTCAAGATTTTAGCAGATTAGTGGCCATTGACAGGGGGGTGGTTTTTGGAGGTTTAAGGTACTACTGTAGTATACTGTGTATGAACCAAGGGAGCTGCGTATCGAGACGAGTCGAGACGAAGATAGAGAGCAAAGTGGATCCGAAGACCCGAACAATCGAGAAATTCAAATCGAAAATGCATACCGACAGAAAGGAAGTAGGTGGAGCCAAAAGTACATGTCCGAAGGTACACATACACGGCACTCTCCACTTTGCCCTCGCATCAACTCGCTCTGATCCAAAAAATGAACGCCGTTGATTGATCAGAAAATTTTTCGCGGTGTGAGAAAGAGGTAGTTCACAAAGAGGAACTTGCATGAAAGCCGGAAAAATGAAGCTAGCTTGCTTGCTACATCGTTTGGATAGTAGTAAGGGACAAAAATGAAGATCCGAGACGGCAGAAAACATTAACCTTGAAACAAACCGGCGGTAAATAATTTATGGAACCATACTCCATTCACGCCCTTCAAGCAAAATAGAAGCAAATCAAAAAAAAAAAAAAAAAAAAAAAAAAAGGAAAAAAGATACCACGATACTCGACGCAAGTGCAGAGCCGTTTTCAGTTGACAAAATTTCCGAATCATCAACATTACAAGCAAGGAAAGCAAAGGTGCGTACAGTTGTGAGCCACCGGCTACACGAAATTATTTTCTCTGGAAAAATTATCCGGAGGAATTTGCATAGGCTCGTGCAAAGCGTTCGATAACACGTCTGAATTCTGAGAGACACTAGCATAGGTTCCAAACGTCTTGTCCCAGGCATGCCAGTCAATATTATCTCTCGACATGTCCATAAACATATCATTGTTATGGTTTCCGTTATTGCTTTGAGAATCCACATTACCCCCGTGGTCTTCGTATTGGACTTGAGCTTGGCCCGTTTCCATATTGTACATGACTCCTGGGGCCATGATGACGGGATAACCAGCAGCGTCGAGGCTGACCCCACCAATCGAGTATCCATTGTCGTAAGCCATAAAGTCGTTTGGCGAAAACGACAACCCTCCTTGAAAGCCTTGGTTTGCATAAGACTGATCTGGTGGATTGTACCCATGACCCCCATTGTTTATCTCAGAAAATATTGGCAAATCGTCCACAACGGAGTAATCTAAATTCTGAGACCTGGAATCTTGAGTTGCCGAGGTGTTCGACAAAGGTGGTGATAGTCCTGCTACTGCGGGCGTTTCCGAAGCAGCAACACCGCTCCCACGTTCGGATGGAGTCAATGCGGATATGAGCATTTGCGGGTCTGTTGACCGTTGACCAGTTTTGCGTATACTACGCTCAATAATTTCATCTAGCTCTTTCTCCGTGAAGCCTTGTCGCCCACTGGAGGCTGTCTGAGATACCTTACTGGCCTTAGGGATGCTAGCGGCGGTAGCGGCGGCGGGGTTAGGATGTGAAACTTGCTGTGGCAGCAAAGGGACCCCCCCGGATGCTCTGGCATAGGCCTTGGCTCGAAATCTGGCCATCATCGCCCACGCCTCCTTGCCACCCTCTACGAGAGGGCGTTGAGCTAGTGCATCGTAGGCACCAGAAGTGGAATTCGGATTCCCATTCCCATCCGGGCCAAATAACTCAAATACTTCGTCAAGTAGCTTCTGGCTAGGGCGGGCCTCATCTGATTTAGGACTGTTATAGAGATCTAGCAATATGATCATGCAACTGTGAAGTGGTTGATACTACATTCCTTGTCAGCCCATGCTCGAGCAAATCACATTATAGAAGGTGGACCCACTGTTCCAGGTAAGAACCAAAAGTATGGTCGGAATGCTGGAGAAGTCGACAAGAAGATGAATTTCCTGAGGAGGCGATAACATGCATGTAGAGAGCTGAATGAAAAGTACGGTAAGCATTTCCAGCCAATCAGCTGAGATGAGAACTATGGTTGCTTACCATTGGCGAGCATGTTGCCACTGCCTGCTGAGAATAGTTCTAAGGAACGGCTGGTAGAGAACGGAAAAGCATTTGTCATACATCAAACTGAGCATCGTCCTCGCCCACCCGTTGAAGTTTTCAAGCTTCTCAGCTTCCGTCGAGTTTTCCTCATCAGCACCACCAGGCGGGACGAATCCCATTTCTGGTATACCTCTCGCAGGTATTCTGTTTATTCTCTCGTCAATCTTTTCTTGGAGGTCACATATAATTTTCCCCATTGCAGTAACATCCTGCTTTTGCGGGACTCTGACACTGAACAGAGACGATACGAGCCTTCTAAGCACCCGGGTCGCCTCATACCGACCAACAGCAGCAATCATAGCTGTTGACGATCGTGTATTGAGTAGACCATCCGGCAGGCCCGTACAGTTATTCATAACCGCAGCTTCATCTTTTTTAATATCCTCAGCCGTAACAGGGCTCGGCGCCCCGATATACTCATCCTTAAGCTCACTCACCATCTGAGTGTCAAACGCAGATTCGTCACTTCCACCGAGCGGCGGTAAGCCTGTAGCTATGGCAGCCTGTACGTCTAGATATATGATGTGCCACCAGATCCGCCGTCGAACTTCTCTCTCAATTTCGTTCAATCCTCTAAAACTGCTCGGCTCCCTATGAAGCCCGGCACTCTGGGCTGCCCTCATGGCAACACCAACAAACGAATAGGATGTCAAAGGTTCCTCCTCCCGAATTTTGCAGGTGTGCAGTAGTAAATATGCAATAAGGGACGAGAGTGTCGGCCCTCGAGGGAAAGCCGTTATGGCAAGAGCCCCATGAGCTGCCCTGTTTAAATGCCCAGTGATAGTATTTCGTGAATGTTCCTTTTCAGGGAATACTTCCTGAAATTTTCGATTCGAGATAGACAAAGCACCAGTGAACAACACCGCGAATAGTAGCGGGATAAATGTCGGACTGAAATGGATGTCATCTGTTGTTTCATGTTCTTTTAACTTCCAAAAGTTGGTATAGTCTTTGTTGAAGGAAGGTGCGTGCAGTAGTGGGACTACAGGGTGGACACCGCTTAGAAAAGCCTTGTAAAGAGCGTGTGATTGGTGTTCCAGAGGTAGGTATCTTAAAAACCAGACCATTTGTCGTGCTTGAAGTTCCGGTGCAAACCCAGCCTGCAGCTTAGCGGCCGTACACATCGTTGAGTTCTCCGGGAGGATTTTAAATCGAGACATGTCTTTCTTTGGATTGACTGGCATGCGGTGATCATTGTCATGCTCATCGTCAAGGGCAGCCATTATCCTTGTCATCTCGTGGGAAGGATGTATTGAGTATTCTGCTGGAGATGGTTTACTCGAAACAACTGAGTCTGGAGGTGTAGTCGGCTTTTGGATACCATTGGCGTGATTCCCATTCCGGTGGCCTTCGTTCTCAGCACTAGCACATTTTTCTTCGTCTTCCATAAGGTTACAAGTCTTGGGATTTGTTTCCCCATTCGGCGTCGTCTGTTTTTCTAACGTGGTATCGTTTTGCGACTGTAGAACTTGATTGAGTTCTGTTATTTCGTTACTTATGAAAGCCCAGAACGTGCTACCAACATATCTCGTTCTTCCATCTTCCTGAATGCTCAAATGACCGAGAGAGAGGTCATCATCCTCGGCTGGGTTAACAGACGGATTAGGGCCCTGATGCTGTCCTCTTTTCCCTTTTCGAGCCTTCGGTGTAGTTGGCGCCCCTTTAATCCTAGGGTCTATTACATCTTCCAGATTTCGTTCTTCGTTTGCCTGCTCGGTCGATTGGTCGAATATATTTGATAGGTCCTCCATACCCTTCGAACGAAATGCTTGCCAGTTTGTTGGGATCTTCTCGTGGCCAGGTATGTTCAAATTATTATCGAAATGTTCGATTGGTGCGGGAGGATCGTTGAACGGGCTCATCGGGAGGTCTTCAGTGTGAGTGACTGATTCAGAAGTATCCATAGCACTAGTGCTAGGGCTTCTAAGGCCACCAGGCAGCTGTGTATCCTGCCTGTAAGGGCTATAGTCGCTTTGGGCGTTGTTCCACGGAGGAACAGGAGATGTGGTGGTGGCTATAGGGTCGGTGCTTGTGCTCCCTCTTCGTTTCGTAATCGCTTGAAGGTCCTTTAGGTCTTTCATAAGGCTTTCATGGTTTAGACCACCCTGTGGAGGAGCTCCATCGCCCAGATAGGTCTCCCTGCACCACTTATCTACGATCTCTGCCAGTCGTCCCAACCGAACCTCAAGTAAATCTTCCACGGGACGCCCTGTTCCGGAATTACTTCTCCCAAGCCCACCAGGATAGAAGGGCATTGAATCTCTTCCAAAAGCGTGCCTTGCAACGTCAAATCTCTGGTCATCGGAAAACGAATCCGACTCCTCTGATATCGCAGCATCCGGGTGTGTTCTCTGACGCTTATGCCCACGTTTTGGCAATGGAGCTTGGCTAGGGTTTAGAACCGGAGGCGGCATGTTCCCCCCAGTATAGACCAGAGGTGAATTGCTGGCCCCATTTGACGACGGCAGCTGTTGTGAACCCGACGATTGCTTCCCATTGTCTTTCCCTGCTATCTGCGAGTTATCACTCCACTCGCATGGTACTCCCATCTTTGCACAACCGCCACAGACGGGATGTTGCCTATCGCATTTCACCTTCCGCCGTCGACATGAATGGCATATGTGTTGTGCTCGGTTTCGGTGGATCTGCTTGGGTGGACCTTGGCGAGAGGTGGTCGTTGAAGGCGGCGCTGGTTGCTGTGTCATGGTCGGATACGAAGCTTGATCGGGAGGAGGCATCTCAGAGTACCCTCTGCCGTTTAGAATTTGTGATATCGACATGATTCCCTGACGTGCTGAACAACAGCTCTGGCCGAGGCTACTTTAGCTTTGAGGAGGTGATTCAGCGATTGCAACTTGGCTTCGCAGAGGGTCTTGAGTTTCAGACGGGGATCAGTGCTTAATAATCGGTTACGAACTTTGCCCTGTTCACACCCAGTTCTTATTTTATTTTTTATTCCGAGTGGCTGTCAAATCTTGCCAATGAAAGGCTCAGGACGATGCTGGTAAAGGTACCAGGACGAGATGTGGAGACTGAAAAGGTTCCGAAGTAGCGAGATTCTCAAGATCATCAAGACCAGCCAAACAGGCTACGATATCCTGCGACGACGACGACGACGACGACGACGGGCCCAGAAGAGGAGGCTTTGGATTCGAAGTTCTGCAATGCAGCACGGGAGGAAGGCTTGATTGTGTGTAAGTGTAACCCAGTTCGACAAACATCTAGGCTTCAATGCAATGGGACCCTGGCCAGTCAGTCAGCCGAACTGCCGTCCTTTGAGACGAGTACTATCGATGGAGTCGTTACTTTACTTACCTTGGTACCTACTACCACTCAAATAAGTACTACTTACTTGAAGTACCCTCAACAATCTCGAAAGCCAATCTATTATGAAACAAGCAGATCGAGGGCAATTGGGTTTTATTTCTTGTCAGGATCCTGAAGTTTGCAAAAGCTGTTATTAGAACGATCAAGTGATCAGACTACCTCTTAGTAGGTATTAACTTTGTTAGCCTGGATTCCAGTCTTGGGGAAGAATCCACATACAGAAGAGAGCAAGTAGCTTCAATAGATCATCTTAGCTTACCAGCAAGCTATTCTTCGAGACCTTCCAAGAACCGCTACCTTCAATCCATCCATCCATTCATCAATCAATTCCGGTTGGGCGGGGCGGGTATAATCCAATTTGTGGTTTAAGCCAGCCAGTGCAGCCTTGGTGCTGTTCGTACGGACTTAGCTTTCGAAACGCCATTTCGTTGGGCCCAGCTGGCTGTGCTCTTAACAAGAAAAAAAAAAAAAAAAAAAAAAAAAAAAAGGTGCCGGAGACGGAACATCTTGATCCTTCCTCTCTGACATTCCAATCATCCTATCACCATCGTTATTATCATCAGCTTCAAAACAATCGGAGGCTTTTTATATATTACGTTACAGACAACTACAGGAGCTCCCATGGCCTCCTGCTTTGATACAGTTGTCTGTCTCACCTCACCGTTTTAACCAGCTAGCTTCATCAGGTTCAACTCATCACTCCCTGATGCCCGTTCTCAACACTCCAAGGTGGGGGTTGAACGATACTTATCGTAAGTCTGATACAACATTACACCCTCCGAACATCCCATATACCATATACCATATAAAATCACACTGTCTATAGCTTCTGTGATCGGAAATATCACGGCTAATTGGCTTTTGTCTTCATCCGATCTGTCCAGGTTTTATCTGGTCCTATTTCGGAGGTAGCCTTCGCAATAAGGCACCGCTTCCCCAAAACCTCAAGCGGGTACGCGCAGGGCAGCGTTTGTCAGCATCATGCTTTCACGCTGCCCGCATCCAGCAAGCTCGTGGATTCCACGACTACTTTGTTCAAGCTGTTCCTCCATCGTCGCAGCATCCTGAACGGAAAGAGAAGCAATACGTTCGGATCCCTTTGAAGTCGGCAAAGCATCATTTCGGCGTCCACACATCGCGAGGAGAACGTGGTTATAACGAGGATACATGGCAGGCTGGCATCATTGATCTCCCGGCCTTCGGGGACGGCAGGACCCACTCACCACAGAAAGAGCCTGTTGTCCATGATCCTGATCATCCTACCAATGCGGTATTCTTTTTCGGGATATATGATGGCCATGGCGGAGATACTTGCTCCAAATTTCTGCAAAAACATTTGCACGACTATCTGGAAGCGACATCGAAAGCCTTTGGGCTACAGCCACCTCCAACCCCGCCAAAATTTATCTCTAAGAGCGAATTACTGCATATGCAAAGTAATTTGAATGACTCTTGGAGACATATAGTTGGGGGGTATTTCCAGCGTTTCAAACCGGACTACGATTCCTCCCGAGACCACCTTGGGCATAGGGTCGAAAAGCCGAAACCCCGGAATGTTCACGAAGAACAACCACCTACCCTTGAAAACTTATTATCGTATAGTTTTCTAAGAGCGGATCTCGACTTCATCAGTGGCGATGGGTTGGCTTCGTATCTTTCCCAGAGACCACGAATCAACATGTCGGATGATGCGGCGCCCGCCATCTATGATCTCCAGAACGCTTTAGATGACGTCAATGGTTCTTACACAACACCACCAATTAAGTCTATCAAACGGTCGGAAGTAATCTCGTTCAAGGGCGGGTCAACATGCTCTGCAGCACTTATATCTATGCCTGAAGGCGAAAGCCCATCCATCCCATTCTGGCACCCGGAGGCCGAACCTACCATCATGACAGCTCATATCGGCGACACCCGTATCCTTGTATGCGACTTAGCGGGGCAACCATACCCGTTAACTACAAACCACCACCCATCACTACCCTCTGAATCAAAGCGGTTGCGAAGGTATGCCGCAGCTTTTGTCACAGACTCATTTGGCGAAGAACGTTTCGGCGTCCTTGCGAACACTCGAGCCTTTGGTGACGTCAAGCAGAAACGCTTAGGAGTCTCTGCGGAACCCGAAATATGCCGGCTGACCGTCCGCAATAAAGGAGAGTTTGCCTTTATGGTACTTATGACGGATGGTATCAGCGGAACATTGAGCGACCAAGAGGTAGTCGACATCGTCGGCGATAGCAGGACGCCTGATGAGGCAGCTAAAGCTTTGGTCGACTACGCATGCACGGTAACCAAAGAAGGCGACAATGCGAGTGCCATGGTGGTACGGCTAGGAGGTTGGGAGAAGCGGGCACCAGGAGATCATACTCGAGATCTTCGAGAATATAGAAGAAAAGAAGCCGAGCAAGTTCGGAGTAGAAGAATGTAGTTTTCTAATAACGTTCTGCTTTATTTAATTGCATTCTTTACCCTTTTATGCGAGCGAGTTTATGCTTTGTAATGTACGGAATACATCCAATGAGAGCATTTCTAATGAAGCGTCTAGACTGGTATTCGGCTGGTTTATTACGTGAAGACCCTGGTCTCGAGTCCATGAAAGCTTAATATATTGCATTAGAGTCAATGCAATCGTAAGTACTAGTATTTAGTATGCATCTAGAGGACGGGGAAAGCTATCCGACGATAGCCTTGAGTCTAGACACACATTCGACGATATATCAACCTCCAATAAATTCAAACTCACAGCTCATGCGCGATAGTTTCTTATCTCGAACTTCATACCGTAAGCCGTCGGAACTGATACGCATCGATGCCCAAATGCCTGGAAGTTATATGCATAGTACATGTACAGCCGTGTCCGATGCCGGTGCGGTGCAGCGTCGGCTAATTAAAGTTAGCAACACACGACTCAGGTCCGAGTCAAAAGGGACCCTTCTTATCTTTGGCCTAGTTCAAGACCAACCAGCCCAGACCGGTGCAGCCTAGCTTCAGTATCTATAAAATTATTAGATGGTGATACCACTCGCTCTTGCTGTCCAAATCACTCCTTCACCATCTCAGCTTCATCAGCTGGTAACAACAGTACAATGGCGCCTCAAGAGCTACCTTTGTCGCGCTACGATCTATCAACGTACTGGGGCAGGGTCAAGCATGCTTCCGACTTAACAGATCCAAGGTTAGAAAGTCCCAACGGCCCCACCATGGTCCTGGGTCTCGAGCTAACGATAGTCGATTTAAAACAACATAATAGAACCCTCTTCGTATCCGGAACCAACCTTCAAAAGGCCATTGAACTTGTTACGGGTTTCAAATCTGGCGATGTCAAAGTCGATGTTTCCGACAGTCGGTCTATGGAGGACATCTGGGCGGCGAAGAAGATTGTCGACTCGACGATACACCCAGGTATTACTCGCCAGGCATATCGAATACGAATCGCAAGCATCTAATAAGAAACAACAGACACCGGCGAACCAGTTCTACTGCCTTTCCGCATGAGCGCCTTCGTTCTTCTTAATCTTGTCATCACAGGAGGCATGCTCCAACCTGGCCTGGGTGTAAGTCTGCCCTCCTACAAGAATCACAAGACTCGATAGTAACACCTACGGGTAGACCACAGGAACTGTCCTTTGGCAAATCATCAATCAGTCCGCCAATGTCGCAATTAACACTTCCAATGCCAATAAATCGACTCCTCTAAGCATGTCGGACCTCATAACCTCGTACTTGACCGCAGTCACAGCTTCTTGCGGTGTAGCAGTCGGTTTAAATTCCTTGGTACCACGCCTGAAGAACGTATCGCCGTCTACGAAGCTCATCTTGGGTCGATTGGTCCCGTTCGCGGCCGTCGTGTCGGCCGGTGTGGTCAATGTAGGCCTTATGCGATCCGGAGAGATCAGAACTGGTATCGATGTATTCACACAAAAGGAGAAAGGCGATACTAGTGAACCAGAGAGTCTAGGGAAGAGTAAGAAGGCAGCGATACTGGCGGTCGGAGAGACGGCATTCAGCAGAGTGATGAACGCCACACCGATTATGGTTATCCCGCCGTTGGTTCTCGTGAAGTTGCAGCAAGGGTGGTTGAAAAAGAGACCGGGCTGGACGATCCCAGTTAACTTGGGTTAGTACTGAAAACAGATAATATTTGATCTTATGTGGAATTGCTACTAACCAGCTTATATATCTCTAGGACTTATTTTCACAACATCGATATTCGCGCTGCCATTGGCACTCGCAGCCTTCCCACAAAGACAGGCCATTGATGTAAGCCATCTAGAGCCGGAAATTCAAGAAAAGGCAGCGAAACGCGGTATTAAAACAGTAGAGTTCAACCGTGGTATTTAGGCAAAGGCCTTGATATATTGTTCATACTTTTCAGAATATAAAGATTCCTAGCCATAATTCCTCCCGCGAGGCCAGGCCTTCCCTATCATTCGTCATCCATATCCTACTTGTACAATATTGAGATAAACTGACTACATTTACACCAATCGAAAAAAGCATCTTCATGCGATAAGATGCACTCTTTGAACTTTTGCATTTCCTGAGCTCCTATCTTGACCTTTTACGTCAGATAGACATTACCCGTTCCAGGACTGATAAGATCAAAGCAGCCAGTCGGCATCAAAGGCGTGGGGGAGCGGCCGCTACCGACAGTGGAAAACTCCGACAAGGGACCGAATCCAGCTATGCGGCGAACGGCATGCTGGATCCGAGGCTGGATGTGTTGCACATTGAGATCCGGAAATGCTGGGATCTTGGAACCAACAGCTTGGGAGATAGCTGGAGGCGAGAATATTAAAATCCAAGTCAGTGGATTAACTTTTATGAAAGAAGACTTCTTGTCGTGATGTATAAAGTTCGCAAGAATCTCCTCTCTAAGTTCGATATCAATTCCACATCACCAAGTATCTACTTATATAACACTCACGAAACCATTGCCTCTATACCCAAATATACATAGTTGTATAAGCTAAGGATATATCGAGTACCTATATTCCTTTCGAAAGATCTAAAGACTTTAAAATTTAGAGCCTTGATTAAACTACTAGATCTATAATCTACTACAAAGCTATCAAGATGACTGTAGAGTCCGCCGTTCAATTGCTTCCAATCCCTGCTCCTGCCGCTAGCAAGTTCGGAGTTGAGATCATAGGCCTCGATCTTGCCAACCTTTCCGGTATGTATAAAATCTTTAAACAGTCCATCGATTAGAATACCCACTAATCCGACATGAACTATACTAGACGACGACTTCAAGATAATCGAAAAGGCCCTCTACGAGCACCAAGTTGTTCTCTTCAAGAATCAACAATCTCTTTCCCCTCATCACCAGTACCAGCTTAATCACCGCTTTTCTCCCAATAGCACCATTTACGGCCACTCCAATAACACCAAAAAGACTGCATCAATCCTCCATCCCGACCTCAAGACCCTCCCAAATCAACCACAGGTGCAGCTAATTGGAAACGGATTCGTTCCTGAATACGAAGGCCTCCGAGATGCGCAACTAAAGCATCCGCACCACAAGACCTTCCATAAGACTGCCATTCCTGACGCTGAGGACCTCGACTTCACCAGATTCTACAGATGGCACATCGATGCTGCTCTCTATGGTGCAAACATGCAGCCGCCAAAAGTAACAACTCTCATGGCTGTTAAAGTACCTGGTGGAAGACGTCAAGTTCTTCGTTATGACGATGGAACGGACGATACTCTCAACGTATCGCTGGGTACCACCGCCTTCGTTTCTGGCGAGAAGAGCTATGAAGTATTGAGCGAGCAAGCCAAGGAGTTCGCACGAACCACTAAAGTCGAGTATGCTCCACATCCATATATCTGGATGTCAAAGGCCAAATCTCTTCCTACAGGTCTCGGTCTCTTTTCCGATGGGCTAGAGCTCCCAGAAAGCGAATTACCAGATGTCACAGAATCAGACATTCAGATCCATCCAATCTGCTGGAAGAACCCAGTGACTGGAAATTTGGCTTTACAGATTCATCCCAGCGCTGTTAGAAAGCTTCACCTCAAGGACGGTACTATCATTGATGATATTGCCAAGGTTAGAGAGATCGTCTACGGTCTCTTGAGGCCAGGCATTGCACCAGAACTCGTTTACGCCCATGACTGGGAGGAAGGCGATATGGTGTTGTTCCATAACCGTGGTGTGTTGCATACTGTCTGTGGGGCATTCGCACCCGAGGAAGTGAGGATGTTCCGACAATGCAACTTGGCAGATACTGAGGCTCCAGCGGGGCCAGATGCTTAATGGATTGATCCCGGATGTTCACAAGTTAGACATCTTTCCTTTGTGTTCTTGTTCTTGTTCTTGTTCTTGTTCTTGTTCGTTCTATTAGCGATTTGCATTTTGGATTATCAGGCTCTTAGAGGGTGTCCAGGCGCAATTTGCTTTCATTTACTTTTGATTCTTCCAGACGATTTTACAGTAGACAGAAAAAGGCAGTTTAATCCAATATCTCAAGATAGTTGGTTAGAGATTACCAAATATAAACTACACCTCTGACAGCTTTAATCCCTTATCCCATGCTTTGTAAAATGCCAATAGTTGATGTAATCAACGCCAATAACGTGTATAACCCTCGAGACGACTCCCAAGATGCAACATGTCTGCAAACATCCAGTCAAAATGACCCCAGACCTCCGTGCCCAGAGTTAAATAACCCTGGTGCCTTGGAGTTAAAGCCCAATAAGTATACTTCATCGACGCTCTCCAGGCTTAGTCAATACCCCGCAGGCTGTTTACTGATGTTTAGTGATCAAAATCTCGGCCGGGATTAGGTAAGGCCGGGTCCTGCAGTAGAGTTTAACACCAGAGCTTAGCTGGTGAAGCTAGCTACACACCCCACGTGACCCCGGATCGTCGAACATGAAGGGAAGCTTATGCAGATTTGGGGTTCCGTCTTTGATCCGGCTCACCGACGGGGTTTAATTGAGTTTTTTGAGACCACGAGGAGTATATAAGTCGCTTCGGATAACTAGTTCCCTGAGTTTGAGTGTTTACTGAAGCAGTCGATTCTACATACCATCCCTTAACTTCGGAGAATATATCAAAATTCATCTTAAGATCTATATTCTATTCATCGTCGAGCCAAGAAAGTTTGGGGCGGCATACGCGTAGCTGGGTGTTCTCGAAGCTTTCTTGTTCGTACACATGCATCCTTGCCCACTTGACCGAGCTTCGCGGGGTAGTAACGTCATTACGCTCCGAAGTTGGCAGCAGTCCAAATAACTAAACAAAACCCAACCAAGAGGAACTTAGATATCTCCGAGTTTCATAAACCTCACGAATTACAACGTCAATCGAGAGATCAATTGAAAATCTTACAGAATCATGCCAGGAGACTCAAGGAACAACCCTGCCAATGCGTTGGGTTTGAGATCCCAGACGGGATACCTGCCTGTGAGTATATATGCTTCCGAAAGGTTCCGTTTTTACATTCATGCATGGTTCGAAATCGATTGGATTCTAACAGGGTTTCAAACTTATTGCCGGGTTAGATCGAAGCTTATGGTACTTTTTTAATTCCAACTCACCTCAAAACGCTTTAATATAATATAAGCTGCTGTAACAACCGATTTAGAAAAGTATATTCTAATAAAAATGATATTACAACAGGGCTTATCGGGAATATGCACACCTGCGCCATTGTTGGTATGACAGGAACATCCCAAATTTGATCCTACTTAGGGTTTTTTTCGTAAACTAATTTTGGTCTGTGGAACAGGCATCGACGGTGGAATTGACCAATTGTGCTGGTAAATTATACCACAAAAACAACACTATCTTAAAAATATATCAAATTCGTTCGGGCTCACAAAAGGGATATTGTATTATAGGCCGGAATTCGACTCCCCCAGTGTATTCGCCCGCATCCTTGACTGTAACAAGGGTGGTCACTTTTCTATCTCACCCACCCTTGATACCGAAAAAGCCAGTCATGAAAATTATTCCCCTCCAACGTCTAAGCAGGCCTACCTTCCTTCGAACAACATTCTCCAAACCCGCTTTTTGCATGAAGACGGTGTCGTCAGCCTTCTCGATTTCTTCCACCGACCTATTAAAGATAGGGTTCTTCAAAAAGGAGTGGGGAATGGTTTGAAGAAATGGTTGATTCGACGCGCGGAGTGTATTCGTGGGGAGATGGAGTTGGATGTTGAGTGTTTCCCAGCATTCGACTATGCGCGGTTGCCACATACGACAGAGATCTTGAAGCATAGTGACGGGGAGTGTGTTACTAAGATTTTGTTTAAAACGGAAAGACGTATGGCTCTTCTTACTCCGAGGGTTATCTATTTTCAACCTTTCATATGCTAATTAGAAACAAATTCGAATTCACAGAGGAAGTGGCAATGCAACTCGAAGCTACGATCGATTGCGGAGAAGGCGGAACCTGCCCGGTCATCGACTTCAAAATTGAAAAAAGAGAGCCCCATATCGGTCCCGGTGTAACCTGCAAAGTTATACTTCGTGAAGGACAATCTGTGTCCTTTGTCTTTAGATGTGCTAATGATGCACAAAACGACCCAACACCTATCACCACCACCCTGATCGATGGGCTTCAAAAGGATACATCAACTTATTGGTATAATTGGATCAGCCAGTCGAAGTATAAGGGGTTGTATCGAGAGGCGGTGCAAAGAAGTTTGATGATATTGAAGATGTTGACCTATGAGCCGACTGGTGCGATCGTTGCGGCTGCGACCTTTTCGTTACCAGAAGATGTTGGCGGAGGAAGGAATTGGGTAAATTGACCATACTTTCGAAAGTCTCGAAAGTCGCTAGCTAACACATAGTTTTAGGATTATCGATTTTCTTGGGTTCGGGATTCCTGTACGTGAATTTTTCTCTTCACTTTAATTGATACCAGACAGCTAACGAAGCTATTAGCGTTTACTATCTATATTCTCCTCCGCATGGGGTTTACAGCAGAGGCAGAAGCGTACATGAACTTCATTTCAGACCGCCTTAAGTATTCAAGGAACAAAGACGCAGGACTTCCAATCATGTTTTCCATTCGTGGGGAAACAGGTTCGTAATCCCAAATCGTGCAAATCAAGTTCTAACCGATCGAAGTAATAACTAATAAACATGTAATTTAGAGCTCGAGGAACTTGAACTGAACCATCTCGAAGGATACCGCAAGAGTCAACCCGTTCGAATCGGAAACGGTGCCGCAGATCATCTTCAACTAGATATCTACGGCGAGCTAATGGATGGAATTTACTTGTATAACAAGTTTGGCAAGCCAGTAAGAATGAAACCTCGATCAACTACAGAAGTGCTAGTGGTCGCATCACGGTGTGACTAATTTATTCCTCTAGGTATCATGGGACCTATGGGTGTCCGTCCGGTCAATGGTGAGTCAGCCAACAAGAAACCCTTGAAAATGGAAACTAGCGTAATTAACACCATGATAGATCGACTACGTCTGCACGGTCTGGAAGTCTAAAGACATGTCAATCTGGGAAGTTCGTTCCCGCCAACAGGACTACGTCTACTCCAAAGTCATGCTATGGGTAGCCGTCGATCGGGGTCTCCGTCTCGCTGAAAAGCGATGCCTCCCCTGTCCCAACCGGGATCATTGGCTCAAAACTCGTGACGAAATTTACGAAACCATCATGATCAAGGGGTGGAACGATGAGAAGAAGTTCTTCTGCCAATCGTTCGAGTCAAAGGATGTTCTTGATTCATCCATATTGATTGGTAAGTAGTACACAAGTACTTCTCCCGTAAAGACAATCACAGTTGACGCAGGCTGCGTAAAACAAGCACCATTGGTCTTCTTCATTGCGCCAAACGACCCACGCTTCCTTTCGACGATCGATCAGATCCTGAAACCACCAGAGAAAGGTGGTCTAACATCCACCGGCCTCGTTTACCGCTATGACACCGAACTCGCCGAAGATGGTACGTGATTCCAGATTGACTTCTCCAAGATACTCTCAGCTAATATCCCACATCCTTGGGCGGCGGAATAGGTGTCGGTGGTCGCGAAGGTAGTTTCAGCATGTGTACATTCTGGCTTGTCGAAGCGTTGACGAGGGTATGTTACAGTCACATGGGATCCTAAAAGCCTTGTTTCAAGATGTTCTAACCAAAAGTATCCACCAGGCTGGCCGATATGATAAGAAATATCTAGTTCGTGCGATTACCATCTTTGAGAATATGTTAAGCTTTTCGAACCATTTGAATATGTTCTCAGAGGAGATTGCTAGGACCGGAGAGCAGTTGGGGAATACACCCCAGGCGTTCTCTCATTTGGCTATGATTTCTGCCGCATTCAATTTGTCCAGGATCCAAGCTGGGGACTATAGCGATATCTAGAGGGAAAGGCTGGCTGGCGATCACGAGGTTTGAAGGATTCTTTTCTCCCTTCCCTTGCATGTACATGTATGCAGACGAAGTATTTTGGTATTTTGGTCCTTTGGTTTTTTTTTGTTTCAGGGAGATTTCATTCTTGATGCTGCTAGGCAATCGCAAGGATCTAAAAGGCTGCATGTATGCATGCATGTACCGAAAGGCTACGAATCTACAAGATACGTCTGAAAAGGCTGTAAATTGGTCAAATACTATTCGATGAAGAGGTTACCCAGTACCTGGTCTTACACTCGAGCTAGGCACGTCTAAGTGCCGCTCCTGGTTACTTAGATAGATAACCATATCGACCTTAGATTCTTTGAAGTGTTTTAAATTATAAAGCTTGTAAAGATTAACAAATAGAACGCCGAAATGCAAATTATCTTTGAAAGGATAACTTTAGAACAATGACCCCTCCACAAATATATATATTCCTGTAAGGCTTGCGTAAAAAATATGAGCCAGCCTTATCTATAGGATTGTCCTATTTCGTCAGTGGGACCCGGCAAAGCATATCGGTATAAACTTAGGCATAGCTGAGGGGGAAACAAAGTCCAATGGTACCTATATACCTGAAACCCAAATCATGACCAATATAACATCCCACGCATATCGATAGACATTTTTAAACCAAATAGTAATCATCAATAGCTAGAAAAGGCGTCCCGACGCGTGATCAACTGTAATATAACCACGGAGTATGATTTCCTTCCAAGAGACCTCAAGCCCGTTCGTCAAGTGGATCTCTCGGGAACCCACTTAGCTATACTGTAATGATTGGTCTTCATGCTTTAAATCAAGACTGGCCTATCTGACTGCAATCACCCAATAATATATTCAAAGCCACTCATCCAAAGCCGTTAAACTGCATGGTGGCAAACGATTATCTAATGCTCACGACCGAGCACGCGGTAACGAGCATTGGCCTCGAAGGTTATTCGAGCATAAGTGGGAAGCCTACAAATATGCATGTGCGCCTCTATGTAAGTATGGAGCCTGCATGATAAGTATGCAGACTAATCCATAAATTCTATCGTCGGAACTCAAGGGCCCCACCATTAAAAGCAGTTAAGAGCGTTAGAGGGGACCCCTGAGGCTGAAAATTTAAAGTGTGGGCCACGTTTATTCGTAAGGTTGAACAAGAGCCAGTCGATTCAGGATCGAGTAGAACATTTCTCGCGATCCGTCCGCAGGCTGGTTAAACGTTATCGGGGAGGGAATAGACGAGAGCAAATCATGTACGTGATGTCGTGATTCAGCCGCATGACGTTGTAGGAAGTATTGATTTGAGTGATATTACTGGCTAGAAGATGGTGCTATAATGTCCCTGCCATATATGCAATTTTTTGGGGGCCGGAATAAAGCACAGAGTATGGTTTCTTGAGTTCGAAGTTAAGAGGGAAAGAAGGATCTGGAATGCGAAGTCTTAGACAAACCTGTCACGGAACCAAGAACCAGGGATCAGGCACTGGATTTGCGAAAAGAAAGCATGACGACAAAAACGTCCTGGGAAAGGAGCCTATTGGGCGATCGAAATTTTGTTTCAAGGGAATTCCGGGCCTGGTTTTTTGTCCTTTCATCTTTTTTAGTGTTCGAACCAGGCTTTGCTTTGTTTTCTTTCCTGTCCTGCTTCTGAGGTCAGCCCGCCGTTGGCTTCCGCAAGGCGAATCCCGCCAGGCCCTTCCCGGTACGTGATACAAACCTCGGGTTTCTGTGCCCCTCGTATCTGCATACAGGGAAGGAAAATGATCGAGGTTTCCGGTTAGAAACCCTGTTCAAAGCTTCCGGGTCAGGAGTAGATGTGCCTGTTAAGGGGGAGTTAGGGAAGGCTAGTAACATACCACGGTATTATCGGCATTCCCGTGGAATCTGCAAACTGTCGTGCACCCCGATGCGTTCCTTCGACGTTGACGAAGCTTCCATTACCGTCACCACAGTATACCAGTAATTTCCGGAAAACAAAAAAAAAAAATATCGTGATGATGATTTTACCTAGGTATCTTTGTTATTTTCGTCAGAGGGCTTGATTAAGCGCTTACATATTTTCAGCTTTATGTCTTTTCTAGCCACGTAGACGTTGCGGAGGCACCGTAGTATGCTAGTATTCTAGAATGATCAGTTTAGTTCACTGACAATGGCCATATGGTGTCTGTGAGTCAAGAGAATCATTTGAGATCCTGAATCAAAATAGTATTCATATGAGTATAGGTACTTACCTCGGTACTAGTTAGATCTGGCTTTTATTATTTGAACGGAGTAATTGTCGAGAGCCGATATATTCCGGTATTGCGTAGTATGGTACTGTACTTGTATACAATTGTACTTGGTGATATTGCATTGATGAGCGAACTTAGTCAACTTGTTTGGTCGGCTGATATAAGGGCCCGAAGGACTCGGTCCCCCAATGCAATTGCACGCAATACTAGCATCAATACGACCGTACTGTATTTATTTGTCTGGAAACCGCCGGTATCCACAATTGTGGTGATATCATATCATCCCAAATGCTTCGTTTGGTTGCCTCGCGGTAGTGAAAGAAGCCTAGTGAACGATTTGGAATTGACTTGAACATCGGTCACTAGGAACCCCACTATCGTAACTAGTGATTTCAGAGGCCCTTAATCTCAGGATTTGGTTGTTAATTGTAAACAAGGTCCGTTAATTCGATTGGTATCATGACGATGCGTACTTACAATGCAATGCGATACAATTCATGCACAGGGAATCAACATTAACATTAACATTGATGGCCCGAATCCTTCACATGAGATTCGATGGTCGCTTGGTGTTGAGGCCTGGCCGATGGGTGTCAAGTAATTTGGGAGTTTGCGTTCGCCATTACACAAAGCTCAATTATTTGCAGGCAATCTGACTCGATCCGCCACTTTCTGCGCTGCCCTGTTGTAAGGCAGACTCATCCACATCGGACTATGACAGCAATGCACGATGCAAGAAAAAAGCAGGTGACCAGGCCGAACCTCGAAGATTCGAAATTCGAAACTTGTGACGTGCGACAGTGCAATGGGCAGGATACCTGCATGTTTGCGTCTTAGTAAGTCCATCGACGGTTTCTTACATTGCCATGGCCTCGATGTCGACAAGGGGAACTAACTGGACTATCACCGGTACCATCACGACTGCTAGGAAAACGAAGATGCTAGATGCTGCTGCTCAAGGCAAACAATCAGCGTGCCCTTCATGAAACGGACGATGTGCTACAAAGCAGAAGAATATGACGTTGTAGAAGACCACCTGATCAGGCTGAATGGGAAGTAGCAGCAGTATTAGCAGCGGTAGCATGCGACACACGTCTCATAAAGTTGCACCGACCGCCTTTTTTTATTTCACTCGAAGATTCTTGTGAAACGAGTGAACACCGCCGACATCGAGTGGAGCAGCAGGTTATCGATAATCACTTCGTGTCGACATATCGAGGGAGATGCCACCGGATCCATGGAAGACAGTTGGACAGGGGTGCCGCCCGAACCTACCCCTCATCAGCCATTGCATTCCTGGGATATTTATAAACCCCTGCAAAGGTACGGTCTGCAGTCGACGAACGATGCTTGCCCAGAGCGAGAGGGTGTGCATGTGTGCATGTGTGCGAGATCTTTCGCCTTGTTCTTCCCAGGCACCACGCTGCGCTGCACTACACTCTTCACTTCTGTAGTCCGCAGCACACCAGATCGGTGTTGCCCCATGCGGGCGCCCCCAGCATGTGAAGGGGTCCCTTGTCGACATCGACAAGGCGTAGACACCCTATAATTCGGGTCTGGTATACTATTCTTATGTGGTTTGTGAGATGATATGAGATGATATATTAGGTCAGAAAGCAGAATGCAATGGTCAAGCTTCCCAAAAAAGATGCTGTGGTGAAGTGGGAGTGCCCTTTCGGTTCGATTATTCTAAGGCACATGAATTTAGCTATGGCTCCACCACACCTCCACCTCCACCTAGGGTCTTCAGGAAAAAGGAACATGCCTGTGAATCTGTCAGTGCATGCGACGCAGAGTGGTGTTTTCGGAGCTTCCATTTCCCCACCTCCATCTTGGATGTTGAAGCAGCACAATAACCCTGGTATTCTCAACCATTCCTTGTGCTCGTAGCTTCGGGATATGGACAACCACTTGCAGGTTGTTGGCGGATACAAAGGGCACCCCGCGAAACAGATGTCGAAGCTAAGAGAGATGGAATGGCCATGGAGCAATAGTGTGGCCGAAAGCTGGTGCGATATAGCGACGCTATTGGGGGGGATTCTCGACAAGGCCGCCTTTTCACCCAGGCTTCTTTTCTTATTTCCATTGAAGCTATTCGGCACCATCGAACTGCTACAAAATAAGAGATAGGAAGGGAGCATATATATTCAGTGGCCATTATTACTGGCAGATAAGTTTGATGACTGGAAAATCCTAATTCGGAGCTGTCAGATTTTTATATATATCGTTGGGTGTTCGCATGACTCTCGGCCGCCATGAGGCACTGGCACTAGCTCATGAAACGAGGAAGCCCCAAACAACTTCGCCTTTTACAAATACCGTCGGCCTTTTTACTCTCCTTGACCACTTCGTTATTAATCACATTTCCCATTTAGACAAGTACCTATCTTTACAGATATCCCGGTCTAGTCTCATTTTTTTAATCTAGAGGGACGGATCAAAAGTAAAGACTGATCTAAAAACAAAAAAAAAGACACACAAAAAAACAAATATCAACGGCGTACGGCACACACCATCAATCATCCGCAACACGAGAAGAAAAAAACGACTTCATCTTGACACATTATTCAAGGATTCCTTTTTCTTCTTTCTATTATAGTCAAAGTTTACTATATTTCTGCCGATTATTCCAAAACCTCACTGCCGCTTCCCGTCTTCTATTTTCTAGGCAAATGTGCTTGAAGGTGCGGATGCCTTATCGATTCAAGGCGGCAACTTCAATCCTAGCACAACGGCCATCTGTCAGAACGTATAATATCCCCTGATCAGACGAAAATATCATATCTTCGTATGCATCTTCTTTTAGATCCTGTCAATCCATCCCCTTTCAAATTAAATTCTCCTATCTGTATTACATCGGCTCCGTTTTTGCGGTCTGATACCAAGCTTAAGGCCTTCCCTTCTCTATCATTGACAAGCATTATTTGTTTCTCTGTATGAGTCGGAGAAGAAACATCGTTTCCTGTCATCGAATTTAGCTACCTTGCACGGCCGATGACTTGCATACCCTAGGATAAACATTCTGGCGCACAAGTGACATCTGTCTTCTCTCATTCGACCATATATATTTCGAGGTCATAGACCCTCGTCGACGATAGCCTCCTTCGATCTTTGCATCAAACTTCTTTTGATACAACCATTACCAAAGCACACCATCTTATACTCTTAGAAGATAAACATATTCTTCTTTCATAGCCTTGCTTCTAGCATCCTTGGATAATCCGTTTTCTGAAAGATCTCTTATTTGACATTTTCATTATATCCTTGTCCATCAAGATGTCTTCTTCTACATCCTCCCTTTCTTCCCTTTCTTCAAGCTCCTCTGGCTACTTAAAGCCTAAGGTTGCTTTGATTGGCAGTGGGGGATTACTTGGAGATGCGACCTTGACAGCTTTCCTGTCACCAGAATTCTCTGATCACTTCGAGAAACCGATCAGAGTGTTGACAAGGAACGTTGCGCAGCCATTTCCTGCAGATGTAAGTTGCAAGTCGAATGTTGCAATTAGATTAAAGATTGAGGAAAGAAACTAACGGAGGCTCTGCTGTTGTTATATAGGCGACATTCATACGAGTGGATTGGGATGATGACAATGTTGAAGACCATCTTACGCGCTGTCTTCGTGGCGTAAGCGTAGTGGTCAACCTTCTGGGCTGTAAGTATAATGTCTAACTCCACATCTCGTATTTCCTGGATTAGTTCTTCATGAGGTCAAGTGGTTTTCATCGTAAACTGACAAATGCCGCCTAGACAATCCTGATGCCTGGGATGCCATTACGAGAGCCGTCTGCAGAGTTAAGCCCCAGCTCTATATTCCACCAGAATTGTAAGTTCAACTACTACTCTATCCTTTCGCACGAAACGGTAGTTGTATCATGATTTTTTAACTAATCTTTACTAGCTCCTTCGACCATACCCTTTGGGACCCTCGAAGGATTCCAATGGCATCTGTCGTTGATGACAAGCGGCGTCAGTCGCAGCGGGCACGAGCAGCAGGGGTCCGCACCGTTCAGATCTTCTGCGGAATCATCATGGAGAACATCATATCCGGACCACATACCGGTGTCGACTTCCTTCCCTCCAGAAGACGTATAATGGCCCTCACCTCGGACAATGGTGTCGAACACCCTGTTTCCTTTACATCGTCCTGGGATGTCGGCAAGGCTATTGCCGCCGTATCCACTATGCCAGCTGCAGTTACTCATGGTGACCTTGATCAAATCCACATTTCCGGCGACATTAGCTCTTGGAGCAAGCTAGCAAAACTTATGAGTGCGCAGCTTCACCCTATGAGTTCTTCTTCTTTCGAATCACAGCTTCTCAACCACACTAGCCCGATTGAATATTTCCTTCGGATCGCTGCAGCGGAAGGCCAGCTTCACTTCCCATCCTCACAATCGTCTCGTTCCCGGAGAGCGGTTCCCACAAACCAGAATACCTTGGTGGATACCCGTTCACTAGGCGCCCAGCCATGGGTTAAACTAGCCCAAGTCGTTCGCCATTTTGATAAACATGGTATTTGACAAATTCCCCGCTTTTGAATTTTAATAGTTTCTATTTCGAAATTTCCTTTTCAAATTTTATACCCTCTCGAGTTTAGCTTCACGATTTCTATTTTCATCTCTTCACTGTTTTATTTTGTTTCCCTACTTAGCTTTGGGTTATTCTTTTTTCAATCAATATGTCAAAGCCTTCTTTATTGTTCACACTCTCTCAGTTCTTGTTTTATTTTGTTTGTTGGTTCAGCGAAATACCCATTTTCCATCATACCCACCACATACATGTTGGCATATTTCTTGGTGTTCGAAATCGGCGTCTCCACATGTGTGATTCAATTCTGCTTTGCATACCAGATTGCTTTTCTTTAGCTTCCAATTCAAACAGAAAATGTGATTTAATCAATAATTAGTAACTTATTCTTCTCTTTCGGTTTCTATTTCTAGATAATGATGCATCCCGGCAATCTGGCACAAGTAGCCCGGAAGAGTCTTCCAAAGCGACCACAACTGGTACTGGTACTACCAGCAAGAAGAGAAAACGGGCCAGCGACTCCGCAGGGAGCAGTGGTGAAATCGACGAAAACAATACGCTTCAAGGCTACGACGAGGATCCGAAATCCCGAAGAAACCTAGGGAACAGTACAGACGCTAAAATCGCACTAACACTATCGCCGAAAGTTGGAACTTCCAAGCCTAGATCCTATATCACGGCTGTTCGAAGGAGTGCAAGGTTGGCGACGACAACAACACGGGAATCTACGGCCGTGTTGGATACTTGCGATAGAAGGGTGACCCGCAGCATGACAAAACGGGTCGACAATAAGACAACCAAGAATATTAATCAGAATACGAGGAAGAATAAGAATAAGAATGAGCATAAGAATGGGAAGGATACGAAGGCAGATGCAGCGACCGGGCGGTCAAGCCAGCGGAGACGAGTCGGTTGAATGCAAAAGCAGTATTTGCCTGAGAGGATCTTGCATTTCCTGTGCCTCCCAAGGCCAGGCAGTTGCAGCTGCCCATGCGGAGGGCCTGTGCATGTGGAGCCCATGTGCGTCGCATGGACTCGAATGTCAAATCTTGAAGCATTGGCGCTTCAAGGAAAGAGACGGAAGAAAGAGAGAGAGGATATAGCTCCACCGTATCTTAAGCTTACATAGCTCGGATGTCAGCAATCTCGTTCCCATTTGGACTTTTTCCCCATTTCGAAGTTTCCTTTTTTTTATTTTCTTGTTTCCGTTTAATGTCACGAAAGAAACATTATCAGACGATATCAGACGAAGATTTGAGATTTTCCTGTTCCCACAAGTACCTGGGTACTAAGTAAGTTCGGAGTTTGCTAAATTGGGGGCTGTTCGTTAACTAAGCCCATCGATTACCGGGACTTGGCAGGCACAGCAGGGCCAGTTCCGACCCACGATCATGCCTTAGCGCCCTATATTTGGAATGCCACTGTACCTACTATCGGACCACTTTCTTGTGTGCTTGCATGCTTGTCCTGTACTTACCTAGGTAAGTAAGCTATGACAGATGGCTTTGTCGAGCTCTGCTAATATATTAGCTAAGGGAAAGTCCAAGAGATCATATGTATTATTTAAAGCTAGATTATCTGCCGAAGATTTAATATATCGGATACATCAACTGAAGAAGTATTTGGTTTCTGTGATCGTATATTTTCATGTCTCCACCAACGATGACCAGGGGTATCCCCCCCCCCCCGCCTTTTACCCATCTGCATGGGCTTGGTCCGACTTCCTTCTTCCTCTTCACTTTCTTTCCCTTCGATTTCTTCCTTTCTCAGCTGATTCGTTATTCATGCACCCCGGATTCTCCATCAATTCCCTTTGCCTGCTTGATCTAATCGATTTTGTCTATTTCACTTTCTTCACAACATCCTTCTTTCCAAGATTATCATTATCCTTCCCAAATACCCCCAAAAGATACGCAATCCGTAAAACGTTCAGAACAGCAGACGCTCCAATATTCCCCGCCGTAGTATCATTCCAAGCCAAAGGGTTCATAAAAAGATCGTATCCGATCCCCTTATACGTCGCCCAGATATGGCCGTAATCAGCGAACACGAGAAGCAAAACATATGATCTCGCGATACGAGATTCGTTCGAAACATGGCAGCAGAGGAATTGGGCCACTGCGATAAGAAGGAAGACGTTCCCAAGCGAGAGGATGGCGGCGACGGAAGCGTCATCTGGCTTGTAGGCGTCTGGAGTTGGACCTAGAGCGCGCAGATACTCGTGAGGGTCCTTGAAAGCGACGAAGCAGGCATATACTCTTCGATAACTTGTTAGGCTTTTTGTGTGTGTGATCATTGTGGCTTGTGTGAAGATATATATTTACTTACAGGGCTGCCGGTTCAATGAAGCCGAATATGATCCATGGGATCGTTGGCATAACATGTTGGACCATGTTGACTTAGTAAAAGCAAAGTAGCTGCAGATTAGTTGTAGTTTAGCAACTGATGCAGAAGTACAACTTTGAAGTAACAATATGGAAGGCGAAAATAGAAAAGTATCACGGGAACCTCAGAGGGTTTTCTCCATTTCAGTCGGCATTTGGGATGCCCATTCGTTCGTGTCAGGGTGAGATTCGAATGGTTAATACCCAGACCGGAATGGTTCTTGCTGACATCCCCACGTCGAATTTTGGCCAGACCGCGCGACCTTCTTCACCAAAGTCGCAAAACAATAAAATCAAAAGAAATGAAAAGTTTCTCGCCCACGCGCGTGTATCGTATAACAAACACCATGTGGTTTGCATTGGCTCCATGTCTAAATCCATCATGAATCCCACAATGTCGAGCAATTGTGCCCGTTTTCCGAGGTGTTTGTTCGGCAGCCAGGGCAGGGCAGGGCAGGGCAGGGCAGCTACTCGGGAGCTACTACAAATAGCCCCAGTTTTTTAAGCCGCCAAAACAGGCATTTTGCGAGTGTGCTTGGTGATCGACTTCAACATTGGACGCCATGCCAACGTCCCGACATCGCGATAGCCAGAGCACTCAAAACATTCGAGGGCCATCTGAACCTGCTGTAGACCTCACCTCAATCCTTCCATCGCCTCCATCATCACCATCACCATCACCATCACCATTACCATCACCATTACCATCATCACTACCATCACCAACCCATACACTAGTGTATATATCAGCCAATGAATACACCCCTCTAAACCATCCCAGCCATTGCTGTCACTCGAGATGCCACAGCCACGACGTGGAATCACCCGTAGTGGTGGGAATAGCGCCCAGCCAGATGCTTCCCTTCCAACGCCGAATAGACGAAGTCGTGTCGTAGCAAACTTCAGTGCAATCCTTGCCCGACGGGGTGCAGCTGGGTTTCGACATATTGGTGGCCTTGAGCCCGCCCGGGACGATACCGACGATGATGAATCAGAGCTAGAGGATCTCCAATTTGGCGAACCCGACGAGATCGATGACGATGAAGAGGAGGAAGAAGACGACGACGATAGCGACGATCAGTTGGTTCCTTTGGACAACGATGAGACCGACGAAGAGGAAGAAGAGCAGAGTGAGGATGAGATAGAAGAAGGAGATGATGTTGAGGGCGAAGAGGAGGAGATTGAAGAAGAGGAAGAGGAAGAAGAGGAGGATGAGGAGATTGACGGTGCCAATGCATCAGGCCATGACCAAGGTATGTGTCGGCAACGAAGCTACAATATTGTCATCCCCCCAGAACACCTTGGGTTGCTCGGCCCTCTTGAAAGCTCAACCTTCCAGAGCTCAACCAACACCATCTACCATTCACTCAGCTCCCTCATCCATCCCATCTACATTACTAGCAGTCAATCATTCAAAAACTAAGCTAACAATGAACGTCCCCGTTATTACCGTCGACCCTATAGCTACCCCTTCTTTGGCTGGCCTGAAGGAAATTGGCCATCTTGCCTCATGGACCGTCTCTACCTCAAAGCCCGGGTGTGGAGTTGCAGAGCTCCGATCTGAGGACACCAACCTCTTTTGGCAGTGAGTTCATCAATCAGAGAAACGGGTACTACAAGAACCTGGCTAATTCGATATAGATCCGATGGCCCCCAGCCCCATCTAATCAATATTCACTTCGCGAAGCGTGTCTTCGTCAAGCGTATCCGTGTTTTCCTCGACTACGGCCAGGATGAATCTTACACGCCAACTAAGATCGCCATTTACGCCGGTACTGGCTACCATGACCTCCAGGAAGTTTGTATCCTCGAGTTCAACCAGCCTACCGGATGGCAAGAAGCCCCGTTGGAGGGCGTTCATGCAGAGTAAGCATCATCAAGCCCCTATATTTGGCCGCCCACCGTTCTAATGAATGTTTCACAGCGGGATTTTGCGTACTTTTCTGATCCAAGTCTGCGTCCTCTCCAACCACCAGAATGGCAAAGATACCCATGTCCGTGGCCTTCAAATCTACTCACCTCTCCAGTATCTCGAGTCTCAGCCGACTCTCCTCAACGGGCTCGAGCTCGATGAGCCTAACGCTGGTGACGTTAGCAAGCTCTCTCCGATGTGGTTCAATGAAAAGGAGATCCCCTTCAATACGGTTAAGATGATGTCCGAGCTTGAACTGCGTTAGAAAGCAGCCATGCTTCGTCAGATTCATCAAAAGGCCGTTGAGGCGCGTAAGGCGGAGGAGAGTAAGTTTCTACCCCCCTCAGAGCATCTTATGAAGATCATAGCTGATAGAATATTAGAAGACAACGCGGCCGTTCTTCCTGACCCTCAACTGACACAGGAACAGAAGGAGGCGAGGGTTTTGAGGAGGGTTGATCCCGACGAACCAACCCCTCCACGCCCACGACCAACTCCAAGGTCAAACCTTAGTGACAGGATTGAGTGGGAGGACTTCGACCCTCTCATGATGGAGCTTCGCTAGCTCTTACCGTTTTTATCACATGTTTCATACTGCATTCTATGGCGTTTTTCCCATAATTAGAAGGGGACGCCTGTTCTATTGATTCTTCCTACCCATGATTCGTTTTATGTACCATTTTCCTTAACGAAAATATTTCTTAGCGAGCATCAAGTCGGCGTTCAGGGACTTTTTCTTCTTATATCGTGCATTGCATTCTTTCCTTGTTTTCGTTGTCCATCCAAATGGTGCTTATATGCTGTTCGTGCTGCCTACCCCGAGCTTCTGGTTCTACATTTATATAGAATAGCTCTTCGTGTTCCTTAATTCGGAAGGCTCCTGAAACTCTGTCGCTTTTTACATTATGGGTTATCGTATGTGTATGCTAGTCCAGCGTTTTAACCCACCTAGGACTACACACAGTTGAGGAGTCTGGCGACGAGACAATCACAGTTGAGGAGTCTGGCGACGAGACAAGGACTACATGCTCATAGGTATTCAAAATTCATCAAAATCGTGGTAATTGATATTGCATAATCATGGTGATCTATAAAGCTAGAATACAACCTCTCCAGTAAACGTAATCAAGAATTTGGATAGCCATAAGTAGGTACTATCCGACATAAGTGAGATGTCTAACAATCAAGGTAACAAATCAAAACATGTAAGATAAACCAATAGCCAAGTAGATTTAGCTTAATAGCTTCTTAATCTCTACGGCAACCGCATCACCAACTTCGCTAGTTTTGCTCTTTCCACCGATATCACCGGTCTTTACGCCAGATTCGATGGTGGTTCTGACGGCCTCTTCGATCGCCTTAGCCTCTTCGTGGAGGTTGAGGGAGTATTTTAGCAGCATAGCAATACTTAAGATAGAAGCAACGGGGTTGACGATGCCCTTGCCTGAGATATCTGGAGCGGAACCTATGATCATCGGCTACCGTTAGTGCTGACTCAAACCTACGACTTCAAAGAGAAGGTCTTACCATGGATCGGCTCGTATACACCGTTGACATTCTTCCCAACTTCTGGAATACCCGACAAACTGGCTGATGGTAGAAGTCCCAGACTGCCAGGGATAACACTGGCTTCATCACTGATGATATCACCAAACAAGTTACTTGTGACAACAACTCCATTCAACGCCCTCGGGTTCTTCAACATCAGCATAGCAGCCGAATCGATCAAGTGATGACCCAATTTTACTTGTGGGAATTCATTCTCCATGACCTCTGTCACTGTCTTCCTCCACAATCTCGAAGTAGCGAGAACATTTGCTTTATCTAACGACCAAACCGGCAATGGTGGGTCTTGCTGTAAGGCCAAATGTCCAGCGAGTCTTGTGATTCTTTCAATCTCTGTTTTGGAATACGGTTCGATATCATAGGCATATCCGTCACCGGTATCTTCTTTCCGATCACCAAAGTAGATTCCACCGGTGAGCTCACGGACGACACAGAAGTCCACGCCTCGAGCGATCTCTGGCTTTAAGGGGGAATTGTCGAGTAGTGAAGGTGCAGCGAAGTTGCAGGGACGGAGGTTGCCGAACGTTGCGAGTTCTTTACGGAGTTTGAGGAGACCTTGTTCGGGGCGGATGGCACCGGTACCCCATTCCTGAACGATTCTTAGATTTGTTTCTGATAGTTACGAGGAGGGAGGGGATGGTATAACGTACTGGACCACCGACGGCACCGAGGAATACTGCATCAGCGGCTTTACAAGCGTCTAGAACCTCATCGGTGAGTGGCGAGCCGGTAGCATCTATCGAAGCCTGATTTCGAAATGTTAGAATACATGGCCACGTAAAGCAATAGTGATAAAATTAGAACTTACACCGCCAATAAGGTGATCTTGGAACTCGAATTGAATGGAAGGTCTTGCTTCGGATACGGCTTTTAAGGTCTTGATAGCTTCTTTGGTGACCTTTAATATAATTATTTAGCTGTTGTATTTTGACAAGTTCCTAGCCAGTGGAATAGCGAGAGGACATACCTCAGGACCGCAATGGTCGCCAGCCAGAACGACAATTTTGTACGCCATTTTAATACGTAATATATTCTTTGTAAGAGATAGTTTCTAAATAAATGAGTATTGATTTATTCCAAAAGATGAGAATAAATTTATTTAAAAAAAAGAGGGAATCGGTGAGATGCCTATTGCTAATGGCCGATAGTTAATCGCATTAACCTGTCGTAATGGGCTAGAGGTTGTTGGTGGATTGCTCGAGTCAAAGTCCGATATCGGGAGGGGCAGCTGGGACTTGTTCGGCTTCGATCGGGTTTAAGCATCGCACAACCCGAATGAGACTCGCTCACACTAAATTTACCCCGCCAAATGCGGGAACGGCAGAGAATCCTGGCCGCCAAATGCGGGACTCCTTTGTGCGACCGCCGTTCGGTTGGAATGTTGCAGCAGCATCTGACGAGGGTGGTTTTTTAAGCCGATAGTTGCCGACGACATGGTTGAGTCGAGTGCCTACCTATTCAGCAGACTGCACTGGTCGACATGACAAGCAGAAGATGATAATGCAACAGATGGTCATTCGATTTCGACAGAAATGAAAGGGAGGGCGGGGGAAGGAAAAGGTGAGGTGAGAGTGGTCAAATTGATATGCATCAGAGGTATCGGGGAATAAGTGTTCAAAAGCTAAGCTGCCCCATTCCCATGTTGTATTTCTAAATAAACCCTCCAACTCGAATTCCTATCCTCCGCTGAACCGAATCGTTCCAATTTGTAACGAAATACAGCAACCTAATCTTGGCCCTTGGCCATCAGAGCTCAGGAGATCATGATCTAAGTCAAGATTTTCCTAGGAAGCTAGAAAATATGGGTGGAGGGGAGGGGAAGGGCTGACGCCTCCATATTAGATTGATCACGATCTCATCATGCCCAGCCCGCCTTAGCAAAACGGCTTTGACTAGTATGGTTTAGCAAGCATCAACATGGCCTGATGGGCATACACTGGGCATACCTCCAGACTGACTCGTAGACGGTGGGCCAAATATTCAAGCTAATGGAAGATGGCATTCCAAGCATGAAAACGGTGTGAAAAAAAGGGAACTATGGTGCTAAAGCATTGTGACAGGAATGAATGAATCACAGACCAAATCCGCTTGCTAGGCTGTGGGGAATGCTATTTAAGACTAGTTGGTTAGTTTAAGAACCCGCTCGAGAAACTTTTTTCAAAGGGCATTAATTTTGGGCTGGTATTGAGTATTTATAATCGGGTTCAGAGATCCCGGACGTTCGAGATATCCAAATAAGTCAGTGGTTGGGAAGCTGTTCTCTTTTCCGTCAGCATCCCAGCTGGCCAGCCTGCAAGGGATAATTAATATTCAGATACTCTTCAGTTTATTACATTAAAAGATAGATGGATTTGAGATACTGTGCCCAGCAATCTAAGGCCCTAAATTCATAATCCTGAGACATATAACGATAAACGTCTATCAGGTTCCTCTAGGACCAGCCTGACTCGGGGTTCCCGAAGCTAAGATCCAACATTACGTCTAGAAGTGTGAATGCCTACCTAGGTAACTTAATAAAGGCACACTAAAGCCTTGTTCAGAATTGAACCCCCAAAGACCCGAGCTTCGCGCCGATTTTGCTTGACAGCGTGACATTGCCACTAGTTTGGTACTTGGTAACTTCAACAACGGGATCTGTTTCTCCCCCATTCTCGATACCTGATTGGGACCAAATCTCCAGCTTGTGGAGTCGACTAGTCGCTAGAACTGTGGCCAGTTTAACTGTGGCCAGTTTAACTGTGGAGAAAAACAAAACTCAGGGTGCATGAATGTCTCGGTCAATATCCAGATTCAAGTTAGCATCCAGCGGCAAAGCAAGAGAGACGCAAGAAAGTGGAGAGGAAGAACGTGGATATGGGAGTAATCGATTAATCTGATGTCTCTTAGTGGTCTGAGTTCTGGACCGACAGGGTAGTTTCTCCGAGATGGTGTGGAGTACCTGAATACTTGGCTTTGGGGTGATGCATTCACTATTGATTTGATATCCACTTCCAACGATTCAGAGTTTTGTGGAGAACTTAAGAGACATGGAGATGATCCTAGGAGGTCATGAGTCGTCTGTCTGTGATTCTATCTTTTAAGACTTTGTGGGGATTCATTAATTTTTGTCGAGAATGCGGGGGGAATGCGGGTGAAGGATTGACTTCATGGAGTCGATGGGACTTCATATGGGGGAACCAGGCATGAGGTGGAAGTTCTAGACGGGTCGAGAGATATATCATCGTAGAACCTCGGGCTGCGGGCTACAGAATGCCTGGAGGATTACCCGGGCTTCGTATAATGGCCGGAGGCCTTGTCAAGATTGGGGATACATGCAGGATATTGTCATAATCTCTTATGATCCCGAATTCAAACGCTTCCTCATGATCAAACCGCGATGTTGAACACGTCTATCACAAAACCTTTGTGCCGTTATATTATACTATATTGACCTTATCCAAACGGCTATAAACCTCCAAAACATGTTGTTTACCAAGGTCGAACTTTCCCGTCTTCTCCCGGCTGAAAAACTGCGATATATACTTTAAATGCCTAGAACCCGAGGTCAAGATCGATTGACTATCGAGATCTATACCATTTAAACGGTTAGAAACTGGCAGGGATCGGAACAAAAAACAGCCAAACGAGCGAAATTTTGAGTGAGGCTGTTGCGCATCCTGAGACTAAACTTAGGCAAATTCGTTTTTCTTTTCTCCTCGGGCACAGCAGGCCCGCATATCAAAAAACGTTTCGATAGTCAGGTACGGTTAGTACATGATCTGTTATACTCTGAGATGAAAGTTCGCTTGTGCAATTGTGGTGTTTTCGTTTTGATTATCGTCAGGTCGACTAACATGTAAAGGCTGGGGTAGCTGCAGTAACGCTCTGACCCATTGCGGCTTATTTTGGAAGCTAACCTCGGATATTGCCCCATCTGTCGAATTCCACGAAATGGGTGGCACTGCATCCTGCATTGCTTGCTTTGGAGAACCCTGTCGCAAATCTATGTGCCAGTGCGTTCAATACGTAGTTAGTTGCAAAAAGCAAGGAGAAACTCGTAAATTCGACGACGGCTTCGTTCTTGGAGTCAGAGATTGAGAGCTTAGCATACTGCAGCCAAGCCTGGGGGCGGGAGACACCATCACATGGGATTGAGAAGATCGATGTCTGGGAGTGTGGTCTGAGTATCAATTGGATAAGAAATCTTCCACTCAATATTCATTTGTGCCAGACGGCTGGGATCTCCTCCATCCTCCATCCGAATATCTCGTTAGACGGGCCAGAACAGATATTCGGGACTTCAGCTAGCCGAGTTTGTTAGGTGGAAGTGTGGGCAAAGCGGGTGTACATGTACTATGTACGTACTTACCAGCAGAAAGATTATACTTCAGTATAGTTTGGACGAGTATCTCACTTGGAATATGATCCTCAACGGGAACAGGTTACCATCTGTTTGGGAAGCACCGGTACTTGCCATTAAACTGGATACAGCGCTATGAACTTCGTACATGCAACTCGTGAGCAACTGCAGTTTCCTGACACCCCGGTCATTCTTATATGCTTGGCAGATAAGGCGAACCAATGAATCTCGAGTTCCACAGACTTTTTGGACACCCTTGATCTTGCATGATATGTATTTTGGAGATTGAGATTGGATTAATACATCTGATACCCAAGAATCAGCAGACAGACATACCACAATTAATGTTCGAAAACAGACGGATAAATTTCTTGTGATCTCAAAAGATGGGAACATCTTCTTGGCGAAGTCGTAGGATCAGGTGCGAAGTCTGTTTCTTGCAGATAACCTTTCCCGGGTACCTTTGCATTTGCATAAAATTTTGAGAACAGTCGTCTAGCCGCTTTTCTTCTTTTGAATGTTAATGTTAAATCTCTTCGGCCGACTCGAAAACTCGAGACTAAAAGACACCGTTAGCTACTGCAGATCAATCGCTTCGATTCCGAAAACATGGTCGTTCCTTGATTTCAAGGATGGCCACGCACCGAAGTGTCGATATCGTGGAGAAGGCTAAAGTTGCTGCGGTAGGCCAACTGCCTATATCAATTACCGAGGTGTGAACTAAACCCAAGAGCAAGTAACCTCGATCATGCACCATCCCAAACGCCATGAACCCCGCGTCGTCTCCGCAAATAAAAAGGCTTCAGAATTTGGGGTGGCCGTCCTTGCTCGATCCGGGGTTTTCTCCACCGCCTTGACCAATCAGGGCCATTCCATAACAGGGATTAGGCTTCGGGCCAAGAGTTATCGCGTGTCCTGGCGCTGCAGTCCCCATACTGTCTGTGGGCCAATATACTCAGATTCGCACACAGTCCTCCACACACCCCGTCCGTTGGAGCCTTCGCTAGCTGAGGGGCTTGTCTGCAGGCCAAACTTGCAGGTTTATCAACCGCGGCGAAGTGTTCTCACCTCGGTAATGGGGGCGAAACCTTGTTCTGGTTGGTCTTGCATCTCGATGTTCTAGCTCGATGTGGCACACTGGCATGTTGTCGCACGGTATTAGCATTAGTCGACGTCAAAACAAACTAAAACCTTGGAAGCCATATCAGAGACCCATATGGGCCCATTGGCGATCTCTATATCAATGGCGGGTGGGAACCTCTTACATACCGTTTTTTCTCCTTCTCTCTTCAGCCGATTGTTACGTTGCTCGACCAGCTTCGACACTTTTAAGTTTGGGAGACAGACGAACGACACGACCCATCCCAATATTCCCTGACTCCAACGTTGATTCGTCTTGGATTGTGCAAGGAAACAGAGAATCCCAACGACGACAACAACAACCCCAGACACCTTCCTCAAGCAATATTTTTTTTCTCTTCCCCTCTTCTCTTGATCTTCCTCCTTCACCATGTCATCCACCGACGAGAAGAACACCTCCGCTTTGGAGAAAGCAGGAATGGATCACGTTGAGCATCGATCAGACGACAGCTCCGACTACGTCGAATACGACGAAGCGGAAAAACGAGCTATCACCCGTCGCATCGACAGGCGACTGGTGATTGTCACCGGTGTGACCTACTGTGTATCGCTCATGGATCGAACCAATCTTTCTGCGGCTTCCTTAGCTGGCATGAACGTCGAACTCAAAATGAACGTTGCTAACAATGGCTACGTAAGTATTCAAATCCATCAGACTGCATCTCTCGATATCTGTCCCGAATTTCTGCTAACGGCGAATTAGTCTATCACAACTTTGGTCTTCTTCGTAACTTACATCTTGTTCCAACCACCTGCTACTGTTGCCACCCGAAAAATTGGACCTCGTAACTTCCTCAGTGCTATCTGTTTGCTCTGGGGTGCTGTCATGATTGGTATGGGTTTTGTCAAGAAATGGGAAGAACTTATGGCTCTCCGTCTCGTTCTCGGTGTCTTCGAGGTATGCAGCTTACCAACCAGACTAGTTTCCGGTGTCTGTCCCTCAGTCTTCTAACAATGCTCTCTACAGGCTGGTTATTTCCCTGGCGCCGTCTATCTTCTCAGCACATGGTACACTCGATGTAAGCTACGCTCCTGCTAGTTGCTCTCCCCTAATACAACAGAGCTAATCTCGGATTTCTAGATGAAATGGGTAAACGATATGCGGTCTTCTACATTGTCGGTTGCGTCGCTGCAGCCTTCGCAGTATGTTTACCTTCAATCCCTTATTTAAATCAAGAAGTATTCTAACTCTCGGAAACAGGGCATATTAGCCTACGGGCTGATGCAAATGAACGGACTAGAAGGCCTCACAGGATGGAGATGGATCTTTATCATGCAGGGTGTTATCACTTGTGTCATTGCCATCATCGCCTACATTTTCCTCGTTCCCTTCCCAGATGCCGACGCTCACAAGTCTTGGGGCTTTTTGAACAAGTCTGAGGTCAACTACATCATCCGCAAGGTCAATGAGGATCGTGGCGATGTCCACCTCGAGCCATTCACCCTCATGAAATTCTTGGGAGGCGGTGCCGATCTTAAAGTTTGGTGCTTTGGATTGATCTTCTGTTTCAGCACAACAGTCACATACTCCCTAGCCTACTTCCTTCCAATAATTTTGCATGGTGGTATGGGATTCTCGATCGCTGCCTCCCAATGTCTCGTCGCCCCTCCATACGCATTCGCTGGTATTTGGATGTTCGCCTGCGGTTGGGTTGGTGACAAGTATAAGTTCCGTGGCCCAATCATTGTTGTCAACTGCCTCTTCGAAATCCTCGGTGTTTGTCTCATGGGTTGGGGTCCAAACAACGGTACCAAGTTCCTCGGTGTCTTCTTCGCCTGCGCCGGTGCCAACTGCAACGTTCCCCTTGCCCTCACCTACCAAGCTAATAACATCCGTGGACAATGGAAGCGTGCTTTCTGCTCCGCTACTCTCGTTGGTCTTGGTGGTCTCGGTGGTATCATCGGTGGTCTCGTTTTCCGGTAAGCTCCAGAAGCTACAGCTGTGGTACTCTATCTCTGAAACAACATGCTAATCTGACCTCTTATAGTCCACAAGATGCTCCTGCATACCGACCTGGACTTTACGCATGTCTCACGGCCGCTATTGCTACTATCCTCATAGTATCTGGATTGTCCGTCTACTTCAAGATCGAAAACGCAAAGGCAGAACGCGGTGAGAAGAAGCTAGAAGGTGGCGAGGAAGGCTTCAGATACACCCTCTAAGCCTACCGTACCATCATTACTTGCTTTGTTCAAGTTTTTGCGTGTATGAACTGTTTTTTTCTTTCAAGTCCCCCAAGTAGTCGTACTCCATGACGAAGGGTTCGGGCTCAAAGTCTCGCTTTTTTTTATTATTTATCTTCTAAACGAATTTCTCTAATCGTTCTGACGTAACAAATTTTTTCACTTTAAAGAGCCTTTGGTTTCTTTTCTTGTTTACGTATCCGATACGACCTTTTACTTTACCTCTTACTTGATTTAATTTAAGAAAACCCCCAATCCTCTACCCTTTCACATCATGATCATGTTCTCTGGTAACATCCCGTTGATTTCTCTTTCTATGTCTCTCAAGTAATGTACTAGGGTCCAAACCCGAATATGTGTATAGTAGATCACCGCATCTGGAATGATCATACAAAAGGCCTTTTAAAGATGATAACGATGTTCCAATGCAAAGAATGTACAAAAGGATGTAAATCTATCTGTGACACCTTCCACAACTATACACCCACATGGCTACTCGTCAGCAGCCCTAGACACAAAATCTATATTCGCCACTTTCCCCTAGTTTCAGCGGCTTAATTTTCATAAAATTGAAAAAGCTCGAGCACTGGTTTTTCGAAAGCTGTTAGTGTTACATAATTGCGACATCGACGGCTACCCCGCGCCCTGGAACCTGCGTAATCAGTTTACCACGATAGCGAAAAGATAACGGGTCATAAGCCTCGGGAAGTCTGTCCATCCGGTTTCCGAAACGTGTACGCCACGTGCTTCTTCTTCTTCTTTTTTTTTTTTTGTGATTACGATATGAATCGAATCGTTGGTGTAACATAGGGCTTGTGCTGTCAACGCATCCTTGTGTGGTATTTTAAGATGCCGATGGAGTGTGTTGTTCTTGTTGGACTGCAATTGGTCATATATTACAGAATCCCTGGTAACTACAGCTGGTACTTGGTGGTAGCTAGCCTTGAGGCTGAATTGGAGAAGCCGAGGTTATGCATTGGTGGATATGGTTTCGTTTCAAGGATACGGTCTAGAATAGGAAATCGATAACGTTATGGGAAAACAAGTGGTTATGAAGCAGTACGTCTTGTGAGAGATTAGATGCATGGTGGCGTCGATTTGGTAATTTTTTGTGTTCATGCATGATATTTTGTCTCGTACTTGAGCTGGCTTGCACTGGCCTTGAGTCTGGGGGTCTATGGCCTGCATAGGCCAACATGATATGAATTTCTTAGCTTACTATGTACTTAGGTACATATGTAGAAAGTCACACAAAAACTATAGACACTGAAAGCCTGCCTAGTTCGTACTAACCATATCAAGCCAGGATATTGATTTGAGGCACTTCCCGAGGTCGCCAATTAATTCTACGTGTAATCCGTTCAAAGAAAAATGTGATACTCTAACTCTCATTTTTCACTCTAAGTTCAGCTGGAAAGCCGTGCAGCTTTGATATCTAGCCGAGCCCAGCCACAGTTGAGTCTTCCAGCGACGAGACAAAGCCCAGCTGCAGGTGGTAAGACAAGCTTAACCACATCTATCAAGCTAATTCCACAGACGACATAGACAGTAGAATGAACGAGACACAGACTGGAACATCTAGTTTGTGAGATAATCTCTTTTTGAGACAGCGCTAGTCGACAGCCTGTCTTATAGATCCTTGTGTTTTCAGTGTGATTTACAGATTGATAAAACACTCAGGTACAATATTCTATATTTCTTGAACTAGGAGGAACAGCCTAGGCGACTTATGATTTGAATAATGATCAATAGATATAGTTGGAGTAGTATTATATATGGTTATCAAAGCATGGCTGGAGAAGGTGCTCCACTGATAGGTTCAAGCTGGTCTCGTCCCCAGACGCCAGAAAGGGAGGCGAGCTCTCAAGACCAGTTCAACGAGTATCCAACATCTAGAATAAAAATGATAATATCATGATGGCCTTTTACTTTTTCTGGGCGCGAGACTAATAAAAGATCTTAGTGATATTATATCTGTGTCCGGAGCCTGAGCCGACGACTGGAATAGAAAAAACATGATCAGGGGTGGCTATTCAAGTGTCTCGGAGAGATGTATCCGAATCCAAGCAATATAAAGCACTGGAGTGACCAGGTATCTAGATTCCGAGCTAGGAAGCTTCCTCTAAAGCTATCTTCCGAAATCCCGTGAATGGCTTAACACCCGCTTTGGAGCTATATTAACTTCACGGTCATATTTTACCCCTTGCATCAGAAGTCATAAGACTCTCGGGGATATATACCCTATAAGGGCCAGTAGGTAATATATGGTTAAATATACACATGCACATCGGATCCAAGGCTTGCGGAACCTATTCGGTGTCTTGTCATCGGACGTTAGCCCATAAACTTATATTATATGAGATCTTGTAGAACTGCCGATATGAAAGGGAAGATCTAGATCCGAATGCTCTGCGGACCGGAGTTTAGTAATTCTTTGAAAGAGAATAAGCTAGAGGCGGGTCTTTATAGCTGGAGTTATGTTCGGACCGAGAATGAGCCGCGATGTTAGCAAAGATAGATTAGAATAATCGAGAAAATTCCTTATAATATAAAAGCCAACCCACAATCACACTACATACGAAAGTATCCATAGCCGGTACCTATTATATCAATAGCTAGTAATGTAAAACAAAACCAAATTTATAAACACGCTTCTCGACTAAAGCCATCTTCGCTGATGCTCCGAGCTCTTCTTGAAGAGTTTATCGATATCGATCGAGAAGCACGCTGGCACACACGACCATATCACAATTAACTACGAACTTTAGTGTAGCTTTGGCTTATTCTGGTGTAGCTATTCAAACTCAAATATAGATATCACAGGGTCCTGTCGCAATTTCTATCTGTGCGGGTCCGCGGATGATCCGGACAGCACCGAAATATATTAATACTCAAAGTGCTTAAGCTTGCAAACTATTAATGCTAATGCATGTATCCCCAGTATATCCTTGCGACGGTAACTTCTCAATTACTCTACTCTGTAATACACGGCTTAGCCATCGGAACCAATATTGTCTTACCTCATCATTTGATCAATTTCGCGTTGAGTGGCATAGAAGTCACTCAGCATCGCAAAGTCATAATACACATCGGCAAAAAATATTCGAAATTCCGCTCTCCTGAGGGTTCCTCCGTCTAAGGCACAGTTCATCCGGGTGCAAACGTTTAAACCTGCGGAACAAACCTTCACCGGAAAGAAGAAGCGGCGATTCTGAATTTTAGCGTCGTAGCCATACCAGTGGCTTTACATACGTTCGGAGTTGACGATGGGGTAGCCCTAACTACCCTGCACCTACTCCTAATCCTGCTAATATGGATTTAAGGAATGTGATACTATGTGCATATACGCAGATGTGAATTTGTGAATCTTCCATAATCCATGTCGATCGAGGATACTCAAGGCATACATGACAAGGGCAGCGCCTAGATAACCTCTATTTTACCCATCGAATCAGCATCGAGGGCAAATGATTTCTCCACCATCCAAATGGATTCCGAGAGCCGTCTGAAGCTACCGGGTTTCAAATTCTAACTAGTCTGGGAAGCAACCCTAGGTCCACGGACCCTTAGCTATACCCCGCAGCTGTGCAGCAACCCCGGCTCTTCTTCTTCTTTCTTTCTGAAAACTGGCGTATTTTCGCCGATGGAAGGCGTTTTCGAAGGTTCTTTACCGTTACATGGGGGCTTGCACCATTTACACTTGAATACGAGCTCTCGGACTATACTAGAGTAGATGCCTTCTGTTCGCTCTTCAAGCACGTAAAACTAGGCCAAGACGGGAGATGTAATTGACCTTGATATGCATAGATCAGAGGACCAAACTTTGGATAAAGATAAACCAGGGGCCTGCAGGGCAGATGTTTGCATAATTTTCTCAATCTTCTACCCGCGGTGGTATGATAAATGCTGTGATATAGGAGGATGTTAGCATGTCGACTTCGAAGCTTCGGAGTCGTGCACCGGTAGACTTCACGTTCACAGGCTATGTTTCAGAGGTGTGAGTAAGCTAGCAGAGATCAAAAGGTACATACATATCAAATCAGTACTAAGATATCTGCCTTGTCGGATTGTGAGTCCGTTGGATGATTATATGTGACCGAAATATATTGTATGCTTATTTGCACTTAGGATGAACTCCATTCGGCATTGAAGAGGTTAATTTATGAAGTGGTTGCCGTCGTATATTATATATGTAGATTATTATATGGAATATCGAAGCATACAACCAGGAGTCTAAAAATAAACATTTTTAAGGGATATACAAGCTCTCCGAATAGCTGGGCTTCGGAGATTGTTATCGTTTCAATGTAATCATGAAATCAGTAATCAGGAATGGAGGGTGATTCCGTCAAATTTGAAAGATCCCAAGGATGTGAAGAAGCCTTGGATCCTGACATCACCGGCCCCATACCCCAGCTTGAGACCCGTAGCATAAACATCAGAAAGGAGCGGAATTTCTATTTACATTCTTTTTCAGAGCATGGCCTAAGCGGATGGGAGCATAGCAGCCGGCTATTCTATCCTGTCCTTCCGGACCCATAAACCCGAAGACCGCCACAGTACACTAGAATATTCTAGAGACGGATGAGGAAAATGAGAAGCGTATAGCCTCTCTGGTATCAAGACTGGAAAATAACGGAACAAGTGAGCGGTGCTGATACATTTCGATGATATCGATGTGGAATATCAGATGAATCGCTGGGAACAAGTTTAGCCGATAACATGCCGAGTGGTGTCCAGATTTGGATGACAGGCGCCCAGCTTATATTACCACATCAAGAGATTTAAATCAGATTAATATACACGATACTCACGGGCCGCAGCTCTCTATCTTTAGTGGGTATTGTTATAATAAACTTTTCTTTCTTTCTAAATTTGTAATATATCAATATCTGAAGTTGTTTGCAACGTTTGTGGATGTGGTGGTTTCCTATACGTTTTAGCGACTCAAATTGAGCGACCATTTCTACGAAAGTTTCTGTTGTCTCGAGAGCCGCGAAATATCCGGGGCCTCGGACCGTTGGAGGATCTGATCGCTTTATCTCTCAACATAGATTACAAGGTATGAGTTCGGATACGATTGAGTGTATGAGCATGGAGAAACAACCCCGCCATCTAAAGGGTTAAACACAACTCTCCGAACCCTGTCCTCCTGATCATCAGTGCAGTGTTGGAATCATGCGATGCTGCGTAACGGAACGTTGGATTTTGCAATGTGGTACAGGGTACACTGGTTCGGAACAATGCGGGGAAATACTAAGAGCACATGTCTTCTTTCGACTTGAGTGTTAACTTTGCTTACAGAGTGCGCTATGATGGTAACAATTCGGACTTTTTTCTTGGAGGGTGTCATGAAGGTAAGTTACGAGCCGCTTGGAATCTGCATGCAGGGTGCTTTGAATTGAAGCAAAGTTGCAGGTTACTAAGATCGAAAGATCCACACCCACATCCTCATTCATTTACATGTTCTTACCTGCACCAATGTCACATGCCGTCTGGTTCAGCTGCTAAGTCAGATTCTACGAGATTATATCTCAATATCCTAACTGAAGGGTAGCCTCGAGACTAGTTGTGGTAATTTATGCATGCTGGGCACTATAGTGAGTGGATATGGTCCTTAACCGTTTCCGAGTATCGATGGTCATGAAGGACATACGTACCCATATGTATGTACCTACATGCACTTGCATATATGTGTACCTACTCTGTACTTCACTTCCATGCAGCCTTTGTTCCGAAAACGAGTAATTTTGAATCATTCTCCACAAAAGGTATCTCGATCTAGACATAACTCGGGTGCACGGAAGAAGCCTGGAGACAGTTTATGCCGACGAGAATCGCCGGTACGAAAAAACGAGAGGCTTTTTTCCTCTTCTAGTTGACTAATTAGATTGAAGAGTTTGGGGGAAAATCAACGCAAACTTGCAAGCCTCGTCGGATAGAGCAACCGAAGGTGTGTCGACCTTGCGGGTGGGTTCCGGGATGCAGCGCGCGCGGAGTGGGCGGTTTTTGTAGTTCTTTGGTTCGGCCGGCGCCGGAAAAAGCTAAGTGGGCTGCCAGGTGCTGCGCCCCAGGGAAGCGCTCTTGGTGGGACGGACGGACCTCTTGAAGTAACTGATTATCGGACAATCTGGCTAACTGAGGGGTCACACTCTCCCTACGGTTAACGGAAGCGCAGATGAAGAAGGGGGCGACCTCGTGTTTGTGAAATTATGAATTCAAGTAATGCAATCCAAATGCTGATGACCTAAGCATGCCTTGAGGGGAGATTTACGTTAACAATAAGGCAACTATAAAAGGTATTTATTGAAATAGCAAGAGTCTCTACACTAACCAACTATTCAGCAGCTTTGGTAAATAATGCAGCATGAAAGTGTCAGACTTATGTCGGAATCATTGACCGAAAAAAAATTGAGTCAAGATTGAAATGCTTATCCGGCAGAAAGCAAGGTCGATTCACTGGGGTTGTTGCCGTCTCCGCCGGGCCCTCGCAGGGTATGTTAGCAGGAAGTATCTCCATAACGCCATTACCGTTTGGTCCCAGTTCCAAGGTCGATGTGGGGGCAGCGATCGCCTCAAGAGGGAGCAATTAAGCGATTCTGTTAAGATCGATCGAAGGTATACTTTTTGACAGTATGGGATGGCTCTTTAACATCATATAGTTTATTGTCTTGTATATGGTCTGCAAACATGGAAAATTCACCAGCGGGTATGGACGAGCTTCAGAATGAATCTGTTTCATGAAACGGACCGTGATAGGTAATTCGGAAGCAGCCGTGGCTTAAAAACTAAAGTGTCTGACCTTGCAGATTATATGCCCCTCGTTCGCCCGTCACATCCATACTGTGTATGATCTTCGCATTCCTCGTTTATTCCGCAGCCGCATCCACGTTCCGCGTGATCTTTTGCCGTCGAGCTTGAGCTCCACATGTTTTGGTCTCAGACCCTCCAGCTATAGCTAACTATTGAGCTTAGACATCGTTTTGGTCAGAGTGCTTGGGGATTTAAACAACATGGAAAAATGAAAAAAAAAAAAAAAAAACCTTGTGGTCTATAAAAGAACGTATTATGCTTCGGGAGGCCGTTATATAATGCATATGTTAACGTTCGGTGGAAATCTTTGGAAATCTGACAAGTTAGTACAAATATATTATGTAACTTTTCAGGGCCTTGACCGGAGAAGTTTGGAGGACATGGATACCATAATCATGGCTTGAGATGGAGAGCTTGAAGTAGACCGAAACCCATCTTGATATACGGGCCTTGAGGGTCTCGACTTGAATTTTGGCGGACGGAAGAGGAAGCTCTGTGGGGTCTGTGCTCCCATAGTTCGAAGCATCGCCTCAACGCCTGGATACCCAGGTTAAATTTTCCATGGAGCCTTTGATTTCGGAAGCTGTGAAATTGCAAAAAGCGGGCCAATTCTGAAGAGGAGGAGAAGTGGTTGAAAGTTGGTAATTAAGCCACTCCTTGTATGTAACGGCCGAATTTCTTGCACTTTTAATTTGGCTGTGCTGGAGTTACATGTCCGTGATATATTGGAAGGTCTCAAGATCTTGAAATGGTTTGGCTTTTTTCAGCCCTGTACAGTTTCCTGTCCCAAGAACAACCCTTGCATTGCAAGTGTTTCCGGTGTGAAGCTGTTCTCGTTTTCGCTGCTCCAACATCCGGGTGTACCAGTTAGTAAGTACCGTTCGTTACTTCAAGAGCCATTCGCGCGTGTCTTCCTTGACATGTCGACATGGAATTCTGCATGTAGTGCATGTCGGTACCCACACCTGGCACTTTCCGAGTCGAGGCGATCAAACCGTCATTTCTTGGAAAGATGTCCATCATGCATCACAAAGCGCCGCCTGTTTCTGCTTGACGAGCTCGAGATTGGAATGTCAGAAATTCACGGATGATACGGCTCCAGGGTACGTGGAAGCATACGAGTTAAGCCAACCGCAGCAGACTTAGCGTTTCCTTGCACTGAAGATAGTGCAGAACTCCCTTCGAAAATGAACTGATGTAAAACGACGGCTGGTTGGACAAAAAAGTCCAGATTAGATTTTGGGTCTAGGCTGTAGTATGCGGTTTAGTTCAGAATGTCAAAATTGCAACAGGTAGGTTTTAGGAAAACCTCAAGATTGTCCCACGGACCCGAACATTTTTTTCCTTCTGTCTTTCTCGCCCTTAGATCTGGTTGGTAAGTACCTGGACGTCACAAGAGTCCTCGATCTTTCATTAATCTTATTCAGTGTTCAGAAATTCGACACAGCCTTTCCACGCCGAGCGCTGCACGGATTGCCAGTTCCAGAAACAAGCTCGGTTGGAACCCCATCTTTTATCTGGGCGCCTTGACCTCGCCTTAGTTTTCCCCGGACCATCAACCTGTTTGAATGTGATGATCGGATTCGATTCTGCTCTTATCATATATCATAATGTGTCCGTTTCCGCAGATTGGGGTAGGTGCATAATTCGATTCTTAGGAATGAGACTTGAGACGTCGATTTCGGTTCACTCGAGATATCAACGTAAGTACCTAGGTAGTTGGATCAGAGACAGATGTACAGCACATGTACCTACTCCCAGACACAAGTCTCTTCTGGAAGTTTTACTGTGAATGGCACATACCCCGATTTTATTGGCCTGCTCGCTGCATCAAAAAGGATATGGTCGGTCGGGGCAACCTTCGAGTCGAGAAGTCGACCTGCACATACTTACAGCCATACATACATACGTATATACTATGCATACATTAATTACTGACATCGTCAATATTGCCCGTCTTGCCCGTCTTGTCCTGTATGAATGTATATACGTATGTAAGTAAGTATGGAAGTAGCATAGTATCGTAGCTGCTCTCCTCTTGCCGCGTAATTGCTTTTGCCGATTTCTCATCCTGGTGGTGGAGACCTTTGCTCGTCCCATCTCACCGAGCCTGCAATATATAATGTACCTTTTGTTGGCCCTGCCCTGTAAGTAGAGTCAGTAAGGAAGTAAGTTGGTCAGTAAGTATTCTGTGTGTACGGAGGATGCGCTGCACTATATCCCACTTGGACTATCGAAATTGCCTTAGCTCTCTCTGCAGTGCAGTGCAGTGTCTTCTTCCTTTTTCTTCAGTAATTTCTTTTCCCAGGAAGGGAGAACGAACAGATTCGTTAGCCTCCACACCAGCAGACCCGCCCATGTCCATGGCATGGCCAGTCGAGTCCAGTCCAGTCCGTAAGAGAAAGTTAGGTCAAGTACTTAACTAGTGAGCAGGTGGGTATGGACTTGAACTTACTTGATTGATTGATTGATGAAGCAGTGTTTGCGAAACGACGCCAGTGCTCTGTGAAGTGGGAGAGGCCTGCCCTGCCCTGCCCTTTTAACCCGGCCGACGGCCATTCTTCCCCCAACTCCATTTACCGCACAACCGCACTTGCGCCAGAACAACTTCTTTCCTCTCCCACCTGCCTGCCTGCCTGCCCGCAAGATCTCTCCAAATTTAACTTCACTCTGACCCGAACGACCCTAAAAAACCCCATCGAGTTCCCGGATTATTCTTTCGCTTTTGAATTAGAACCACCTGCAGCCTGCCGGATTTCCTTTTATCGCCAGTAGCGACGGTATCAGAGGCCACTTCCTTATTGTGGATGACGACAGAGATGAGAAACACCTACTCTGCATCTTCACCTCGACGTCACATAGCCAAACTCCCCACTGAACATCCCTAACAACTATTCTCATTGCATTGGCCCCTCTTCACCTCGAGCCAACATCGCATATTCACCCACCTCTAACCCTCCAAAGTATCCTCCCACGGCATACCATCTCATCTTCAAGCATTCCGACGACATTTGGGCATAAGGTCACACTGCTTTGCACAAGTCAATTCGTTTGGCCTTAGCTAAGCGTAGCACCGAAGTTTCCGCAACAAGAAGACCAAGCCTTTCTACACATATATCTATCATCGGGAAACCGGATCTCTAGACTGGATTGCCATAACCGATATCTGTGATTGAATCCTTTTTTAAACTCTCTGGCAGGTGTCATTTTCAGCCTTCCTGTTTCGAGGCTGGAGATCGCAAAGTCGACCTCGCCGGGTTCATTTTGCCAGCGGACAGGTTCGCTTACGCATCTCGATGAATGGCCTAGTAAACCGGAAATTCAAGGGAGTCATTGTCAAAATCCCTTGCTAGTCAGATCACGTTGTGTTGTGTGTGTCCCCCGGCACTTGAAGAGAGAGTCCGAGAAAAAGAAAGAGGAAGAGAAAGAGAAAGGGAAAGAGAAAGAGAAAGAGACGACATTTCACCTCGATTTCAATTTCGACTTCGACAATTTTTACTGAACCTGTGTTCGGCTAGCCTAGAAGTCGGCGACAACGACAACTTTAAAAAACCACAAGAAACAGGAGTAGGGTTAGAAAGGCATTAGTGTTTTCAGGGCTGAATCAGTCTCCAACTAAGAATCCAATGGTCACCATGCGGGAAGTCCCTAGTCAGTTTGTGAATAGTCTAGCGCCGCCAACTCTGCCTCCTCCCGCTATATCCCATTCCGCCTCGGGGTCTCACTCCAGCATGCATTCTTTCGACTCCGGTTCTCCCAGGAGTCACCTATCGGGATCTAGTTCTGGCCATCATTCGAATGCCGCTCCCGTCAATAATACTTCCAACTCCGCTGGATATGGCGGCTCTATACATTCAAATTCGGCCTCGCCGGTGACCCATCGAGAGAGCCCCAATCTCTCATATTCGCACCCTGCAACTTTTGGACCAAAGCGCGCCTACCGTCAGAGGAGAAAGGACCCTTCCTGTGACGCATGCAGGGAACGCAAAGTCAAGGTAGCCAATACCATATATAAAAATTCATATATTTAATTGGGTGCTGATATTATCGCGGTTAGTGCGATGCTACTGATACCACTAGCTGCTCGGAATGTTCTTCACGGAGTGTGAAGTGTCAATTTACAAAAGAAACAAATAGGCGGATGTCCTCTATCAAGTAAGCTACCAAATATCCTCGGCTCCAGGAAATTCGCACTAACAAAACAACATTTATAAGGCAAGTGCAGGATCTTGAAAAGCAATTGGCTCAAGCAAAGGCCCAGATTCAATACCTGAAGACAACTTCAAGGAACAGCTCCACTGAGTCTGCTTCTGAGATAAATCTAAATATCCCAGAGCTTGGGGCTGATCCTCCAAAAAGAACACCTCCGCCACCAAATCCTAACCTAGCTAGCATCCGTTCCCATCTGAGAGACTATTGCCGTGGTGTATATCGGCCACCACCACCATATCGTATAAATGGACAGCAGAAGCAATTTGACCCGCCAATGCCGGAGCTTCCTCCGCGGCCTGTGGCTGATCATCTCTTGACTCAATTCAACGCCACAGTTCATAATGTGGTGCCAATACTGCACTGGCCGACATTTGCATCTGCATGCGAAGCACTCTACCAGCATGGGGATTTATCGAAAGTCTCGCCTTCTTGGTTGTCGACTTTTTTCGCGGTATTGTCTTGTGGTCTTCTTTTTACCGCTGATGCCAATATCCTGGCAATGTACCCGGATCGTGGAAAGAATTTCAGTATGATATCTCGACAGCTGACAGATCTTTTCAACGATGAGTTTTCGATCGATCATGTCCGAGCAGCTTTGCTCATGGCTGTTTACCTCACGGAAATCAACTGCAAGAGCGCTGCTTGGACATGGCTTGGATCAACCGTCCGGATTGCGCAAGATATTGGGCTGCATAGAGAAACAGGGCCATGGCCAGTCATTGAAGGCGAGATGAGACGAAGGGTCTGGTGGGGTGTTTATGTTTGGGATAGGTATGTTTGGAAGGCCCCTATAAAACCCGATAGTAGGGAGTGCTAACAAATGGAACGCCTAGGCTTCTATCCGTTGAGATGGGGAGACCATTAATGATATTAGATTCCGATTGTGATGTTGGTTTGCCATGTCCAGTCGATGATCATTTTATCTATGACGAAGGGTTTATGGTACCAAATGGAGCACCGGAGCCAGCCAATTATCTCCTCACGATTATCCATGTCGTCCGACTAGTCCCAGCTCTATTAAAAACATTGCAATCGTCGACGTTGTCATCGCAAACTCTGGCAGCATTCGACAATCACTTCAATGCCTGTCTCAACACCTTCCCATCCCAATGCCAACTTCAAAGCTCACAGCCATTGGATGCCCGGTCGCTATCACCAATTACGTACTTGCAGACAGCCCGACTTGTACTTCACCGACATAATCTTTCCCCGATCCAGACAGCGGAGGTTCGTTCTGCGGCAGTTTCGGCTTGTGTGGATATTGCAAAGGATACGGTCCGGTTTTTATCACGATCTATGCAGCCTCATACTCACGCATGGTCTCACAGTCTGGCGGCTGCAGCTACAACGCACATTTGCCTCCATATCTGGCGCTGCATCCTTTTCCTATGCTTTAGAGCTCAGTACAACGAAGCGCTCGTGTGTGTTACTGCCTGTTCAGCCATTGGGGAAGCACGGATAATCAACCAAAGAACTGGGAGGTACATTTATGGGTTTTTGAAGATGCTTGCTGAAAAAACCTATCAGGGTGGTCGAGAGAGCGTTGAAAGAGACGAAGGGCTATTGGCTCTCGTCTCGGCTGACGCCCAGGGTAGTGCGGAGTCTTCATGGGTATGGGCTGGCAGTGAAACTGGTCTGGCCCTAAATTCCCCAATGGAGAAGGAAAGGGAGCGAGAGAATCCACGACCATCTTCTTCTCAAATGCAAATAGATGATGAAACCGACTTTGACGACTGGGGTGGTTGGGCCAAGGTCGAACAAATCATTCAACAATTGAAGTCTGACCAGGAGGCAAGAGAGCAGCACGAACAGGCGGCTCGAGATCTTCAAAGCCTCGGTTCTACGATTGTGCACCATGCAAAGACCCCAAATTCCTCTTCCGGACCTAGCACCAGCGCTACACCGACGGGTCAGAGCAGCGCCACTTCCAGGATGACCATTGCGAACATAATCTAAATCATTCATGACATTCCTTGAAATCTTTAGCGACGATATCTTTTTTGCTTTATTCACGAATTTCCCGTGTCACGGGGTACCTCTCCCCAGTTGGCTTTTCGGCATGAAGTAGCCGAGGGAGCTAAAGTCAATGATCCATTCTCCACTTTGCATACATCGCGGCGCCTTACTGATGATATTCGTCCACGTACGGTATTGGTTTCTTCTATTATTTTTTTGACTAAGTATTCTTCGTGTGAAACATATTTAACCGGGAAATGCCTTCGGTGTCGTTGTTTTGCCTCTTCTTATTGTTTCTCTTGCTCTCTGCCCCGCACCCTCAACCATCTACTGTCATTTACCGCCTCTAGCATGTTTATCTGTAAATCAGCTTCTACCTTACTCATATAAAGATATTCTTTATTGATGATTGGAGTTTTTGAGCTTTATTTGATCCTGGAGATTACCTAGGGTGCCTATTTGTTGAATGTTTGTACAACCCTCGTTTTCTTCGTCTTGGCCCAACGAATGTCGCATGTGCATCAGACACCTGCCATGACGGCCTTGGAAGGCCGCCCTGCCTTCTCATTTAGTCAGCTGGATTGAACCTGTTGCAGTCGCTTTATTTGAGCTCCCTGGTTTTTAGTGTTTCATCTTTTTTAACGACTATACTCATGTTCGATAGCTTGATTTCTGTTTACATAAAATCTATAAAGTTGGCTTCGGCATTCCTTCCGAGATTGAAATCTAATTGATCCTCCTATCTCCATTCATCCCCTGGTGAATCGGATCCAAAACCATGATCGGTCTGAGGTTTCCTTTTGGTGGAGAAGGGCGCTTCTATTTCCTTTTTTTCAGAGAGCTGAAAGGAAATCATTCATGTTCAACATGGCAAGGTTGTTGCACAGCCCCAATCCTCCCCTCTTAGTACTTGCATCATTGCATAAGGTACCCACTCTAGACCTGAAGCAGATGACAACCAAATACCTCCAATTGCCAATATACCTTGACCCGTGGGATTTTTTTTGCTCGATGCTGTCACATTTCCTGAGGAGCCTACAGCTAGCGTAAGTACTTTTGCCTTGCAAGAATCTCTAATTTTCGGATCTGAGCCCTAAACTGTCACGACCTTCGCTGCGCTCGTGGCATCTTTTGAATCCATTCTCTTGTGAACCAGACGTCCCGATTGGCTGGGGAGAGGAGGGTATCGTCGACGCACATTTGACTTTTGACTCTCGCATCTTCTATCCGGATTGCACCCGAGCTAGTTATCTTCCGAGCTCTCCGGATTGTTTTTCTTTCTTTTCATTCATTCCTTCGGTCTTCCTCTTCATTTGTTTCTTTCTTTCGACCTTCCCGCCCCTTCTTTTGGAATGAGATTGAATGACATGTGCTCACCCCCTTCGCGAGCTCGCTTTCTCGCCTCTTGGTGGACAAGGAAAGCTTAAATCGATAAGTGTATGTAATGTACAGTATGTAGGTAAGTACGAATTAGGTGTATTACATGTATGTACTTAAGTATGTAAGTACTTACTTTTTTACATTCCCCCGTATACGGCTCAGGAACTGCATTACTAGTTGGCAGACATAAGAGCTCGAGTCGATTACTCAGTATGGGAGAGATCCAGACTCCGATTTACAGAACCTTAAGCTGGATCGAACCCCACTACCTTATTGCTGAGACTTTCTGCCTGTTGTGGACATGTTACAACCTTGAGAATGGAGCTATGTACCCCAGCTTTCCACCATAGCTAAGTAAGTACACACCTACTTACTAAAGTCCTCTTGATAAGTCAGTCTGCTGCATAAAGCTCCCCTAGGCTAAATGCAGACGATCAAAGCTCGAAAGCCCGCGTGCCATGCTGGATTTCCAACAAACTAGATGCTACTACGCACTAGAAGCGAAGGTTTTTTTTTTTTTTTTTTGATATCAGGGAAAAGAATGGGGAAAATTCTCCATGCTGCTTTGCCCACAGACCTCTTGCCAATATAAACGGATAGGAAAAACTGTGGCCAGCTCATCTTTTCGGATGGATTATTCCGCGGTCTTCGCAGAAACTGTTAATCCGGACTTTCCAATGACGGTATTATAGCCTAGCTCCCTGCCGATTTCTTCAACCTTTGCCTGTGGTTGGTATGCCATGACCATCAACTTCCTATGAAGGGATATCAAAGTCAACCGGCTGATATTGTAATTGCCACACCTTTTTGATCACTTCGTCTTCTTGTTTCGAGCACGTTCGTTGGCTTTTGGGGACCAAAAGGTTTCGTATTCGAAAAAAATAACGGGAGCCTGTCCCCCGCATTGCAGCTTGCTTTGGAGCCGGCATATCCATATTTCCTTTCATAATACGATTTGCTAAAGGATGACACAGTCTCATGAACAATTTTTTTTTTTTTTAGTCTCTCGCAAGAAACTGTAGCATGTAGTGATGTAAAGGACCGCTCTATTGCGGAAAACGGCTCGGGTCAAGGTCTTTTGCCGACTTACCATCGCGATAAATGACCCTTTTATGCGGACCCCAAAGCATAAGTCATTCGGATATCAGCTTTCGGACATCCCTTTTCCTAGATATTAAGGTTATTCTAGAAATTTTGAAAGCCAGGAGGTAAGCGTAGGCTCCTTGGATGATGGACCTCCGTCAGTTTAAACTTTTGGGCTAAGCGAATGCGTCTTATGCCCGCTTGGGAACTGTACATCCGGCCGGGCAGTGCTTGCTCGCGTTTCGAGATTTCCAGCGATCTGTCTCCAATTTGCAACCCCCTTTCGGCTTATCGATCAGTCAGCCCTCAGATTAATTTGGCTCAAGTTGAGCCGTGGAGAATTGGAACTTGAGGCCTTTTTTTGCATTCGTTGTCTTGCCTCAATGTGCTCGTGACGGGGTCTATTCAGTGGCAATGATTCTCTGATTGGTTTGAAGCTGCAGCTGTTTGGAGTTTAAGTTTAGCCATTGATGGTGGTGATGCTGATAATAGGTTGACTTTCCAGATATCTCTTGGAAGTTGGATCTGATCTTGTGGTTGCGTTGTGCGACCTGGCCCATCCCTGTACTACGTAGACTTGTTCCGGGCAGATTCTGAAACGTTCCCGGGAAAGTCTTGGCGTGATTCTTCAAACCGTCGCCAAACATTAATTGCTTTACAGCCGCTCAGCGCGCCGTTGCTCAGACACCTTTGGTTAATCATCAACAAACGTGCAACTTCCCAGCTCCCCGACACCAAAGCTCCTCTCCATGCTAGGACGCGACCCCCAGACTACCTATCGTATCATACAAAGCACTACATCGTATCATACCACCGAAAGCCGGGCCCGTAAGCCAAGCACGGAGAGAAGGAAACTTAAACCTACATCATCCAAGATCGCACAGCGCCCTGGTCAGGCTATAGCCTCTCAGTTGCAAAATCCGGCACGCCTCGCTATCGGCCCGGGGGGCTATTCACTTGCAGCGGAAAGGGAAGAACCTTGATCCGACAATGGCGCAACCTGCGGAGGAACCGCCGTTAGATGAAGTGCTATGGAGGATGCCCTGGTTCATACAGCAGTGGGGCCAGTTGAACAGCAATAATAGTATGATCTTCCCGGCCCTGCTATTGTTTGCAGACATCCAGGCATAGCGGTTGGCTAATGATCACGAACCAACCGGATGATACAGTTCTTCTGTACTTTTTCAATTCACCATTTTTCGACAGATCTAGTAATAATTCCTCGTTGTTCATGCAAACCCAGACGAATCCTTCGTTAAACCACTTGGTACACAACCGTGCAGCCTTCGAGAGTCGGTTGAAGTCCATGGTTGGTGTCGAATTCGTTGTTGCTGCCGAAGATCCGGCGAATGCTATGTGGGTTATCAAGAAGCAGATGCGGAGATCACCAACGGAAACCCAGCTGCTGGACGTCTTTTTTGTAGTCGGGGAGAATGTCTTCATGGCGCCAACAATGGAGAAGGTTATGACCGCTCGATTGGTAAGGCTAGACTCTAAGAAATTGGAGAAAGCATCATATTGAAGCTAATTGCCGTGGCTTCTATAGTTGACAGTAACATCAGATATCTTAAAAGCACAGGAACTTTGTTCTTCACTTGTTCATTTTTCCACAGAGGCTGGGTACACATACTTCCCACCACAGCCTTCACAGTCTACTCAAACGGCCTCTACAAGTGCGTCTTTCTCGCTGTCCAGCAGCGTTCCTCCACAATCATCTGCTCAATCAAGCGTTCCACCACCACCACCACCTTCCACGCTTAGCAATGTGCCGCCTTCATCCGTTGATGTCACTATCACGAAGGAGTCCATGAATATGCAATCTTCTTTGGCAGCTAGCATAAGATTTAGCACTGCACCAGGTGGTTATCTTGACGATAATCCGATTACGGATCCACAGCAGCTTATGATGGGAAACAGTCAAAGCCAGGGCCACACCCATAGCCAGTCACAAAGCCAATCAAATCTCAACAAGGAAAAGGCAGCTGCGAGAGACGCGTTACCTCCAGTCAGTACTGCAGCAGCCGTAGCAGCAGCCGCAGCCGCGAAGGACAAGGGGAAGACTGCGTCACCAACTAGTCCAGCCTCTAAGAAAAGAAGAAAGAGTAAGGCCGCTGGACCCGGACTCGGCCCATAGCGAGGGTCGAAAAGTCGGAATTTCAGTGCGCCAATGTGATTTAGCGACCTTTTTCATTTTCACAGGTTTTTTTTTTTTTTTTTTTTCCAATATTTCCCCCCGAGCCTAGAACATTTTGCAGCAACATCTATATAAGCTTATGGATGTTAACTAACGAAGTCAAACGAACTCGAACAAAAAATAAAATAGGTGAAAATTATCCTTTTTTTTGAACAATATAAGTACCAAATTAGGATCGTTGTTCGGAATTGGCGCTATAATAGCTAATTTCGCCGGTCTTCTGTATTATGCTGCTGCTGCCCCTTTCTTCTCCATCGCGGCCCAGTATTTAATGATCTGGTGTACATAATGTGAGCCTCCTATGCCAAAGAAGTTTTCTGAAATAATATCCAAGCCGTAATCAGAATTAGATACTGGTTCCGACAATTCAGGCTCCATGATAGAAGTTGACACAACGTTATCATGAGACTTGTCCCGACAATGAACGTTAGCCTTTACACAATCCAAACAAAGGTCGAAATCTCCACCATCGCAAATCCTACATTTGTAGTAGACATCGTTTCCCGGAATGACTAGCTCGCAAATATCGCAGAACCTTCTAGCATTTTCATCCGATTTGATATGTAACTTCTGGGATACATCGCTATTGATATCCGATAAAGTTAATCCCATGCGCTTCGCACTCTCGATTAGAAGCTCCGCTATATCATGATGCCCCTCCCTCTTCGCCCACCATAGAGGAGTCCGGCCGAAAACGTCCTTGGCTTCTAAGTCTACACCTGTAGTCGAGAGAAGGATCATAACCGCCTCTTTCCATCCAAACCTAGCTGCTACAGATAGCGGCGTTACGTTGTAATAATTCTTGGAGTCAACTTCAACTCTCTCATCAGCCAAAAATGTTTTTAACAAGCCGGTACAACCTTTCAGTGCGGCATAGAATAGCGGTGTTCGGCCGTTGTTATCCCTAGTATCGATGTAGGCGCCATTCTTGAGCAACAATTTCGCTAAGTCTTCGTGGCCCATCCGGGCAGCTAGGTTTAACGGCCTCTCGCCTCTAGTGTTTTTGGAACTGACATCAGCCCCTCTATCCAGCAGTGCCTTTGCAATGTCTGTGCGTCCTAGTACCGCAGCCCACGATAATACCGTATTTCCTTCCTTATCTTTGGATTCGATTCCAGCACCGCCCTCTAGCAGTAGCTCAACTACCCTTCTATTCTTATTAAGCGTAGCCACTGCTAGTGGCCCGATCTGCTTGTCTGGGTCCTTGTAATCGACTCTGGCGCCGTTATCCAACAACAGTCTCACCAGCTCCAGATTATCGTGTAGTACAGCTGAACATACCGGAGGGAGGCCTTCAGTCTTTGGCAAGTCAACGTTGGCACCCTTATTCAGCAAAAGTTTCGCCATCATTTCACGTCCATAGGTCGCAGCCAGATATAATGGCGTGCGGCCCGAATCATCCTTCTCGTCCACCTGAGCACCGTATTCTAGTAATGCCTTGAATACCATGTCGTGCCCGTTCTTCACGGCTTCGCATAACGAAAGTTGGTCAAGATCGTCCTCGGGACTGAATCCAGCACCATTCTTCAGTAATACCTCTGCTATTGAGCCGAGCCCCCTCTTAGCAGCTCGTGATAATGGTGTCTGTCTCCTCCAGAAATCGGTAATCCCCTGTCTGGCGTTTTGTGGTATTTCTACCGATGTTTCGGCATTGGATCGTATTTTCGGTCTCCAGCCTGCTCGAGTTTGCTCCATTTCTATTTCTGCGCCTTCAGCGCTAGGAGAAAAATATCTGATTGTTTCTTCCGCTAATATCTCCCACCGAAGTCGATGATGTTGTAGAAACGTCTGATTTCTTCGTTGTCCTGGGTGTCCTCGCTCGAAATCCATCGACAAAATTAACGGCGCATGAAAATCATTGGGCGTGTACTCATAATTGGTATCAACTCCCTTCCCAGTCAACAATCTTACAATGGCCTCTGAACTGCTTTCAATAGCAATTGCTAATGGTGTCCCTCCTTTTGCGGTTTTCATCTCCATATCAGCGCCGCGTTCTAGGAGAAGCGAAGCAACCGCTTCGTGCCCTTCCCAAGCTGCCCAATGTAGTGGTGTCATTCCGTAAATGTCCTTCGAGTCAACTTGGGCCCCACTCTCGAGAATTTGCTCTACTATAGCCTCATGGCCGTTTTTCGCGGCCCACAACAATGGATTCCAACCAAATTTGTCTCCCGATTCGACGTCGGCTCCTCTTTCAAGCAGTAGTTTAACGACATCTTCATTTCCATACCGTGAAGCAAGTAGTATTGGTGTCTGCTGGTGACTGTCCTGAACGTCCAGGCCACCGTCACTCAATAGGAAATCTGCTATATTGGCGGCTCCAAAATATGCTGCTAAGTGTAGTCCAGTGACTTGCTGTAAAGCACATTGGTCGGAATCAACTCCCTGGCGGCCGGCTAGCACTACTTGAGCCGCTGCTTCCACACTAGAGGTGGAGGCGAGGAAGCTTTGGATAGACTCGGGCGGCTCCGGGATCCCAGTAGCATGGTATCCCCAGTGGTGCGCAGCGTAGTCGTATAATGGGTTTGATGCCAGTCGGAACTCGAAATCGCTATCGGATTGACACAACCCACTATCAAAGATACGAAAGTGGAGATAGGTAACGCATACTTCTGTGATTTCGGTTTGTGCATCTGGAAACCACATTGCTTGTGTTCGGTTGAGGTATTCTTGCGCGGTATAGTGAACCAATCGAATGATTTTGCTTTCCTCGTCAATGGTGACCAAGCCTGAACAAACAGAGACGATATACTCAATTGGCGAGATGTTCTCTTCATCCAATTCCGAGTCCCCGGGTTTTACGGCCAAAGCATGGGGAAGTTCTGTCGTGTTTAAGGGCCGTTTGGCGCACACAATCCACGATAGAGCTTGCTTTGCTAATTCTTTACGATCGGGTAACTGTCCTTCGATTCGTTCCATGGCGTCATCATAGGCCTGGTCATATGCGCCAGATCCTTTTGGTAAATTCGAAAGTGCATTTTTGATAGCTCTTGGGGATCTTTTTCCAACAAGCGAATCTAGATGAAGTTGTGCAAGTAGGAACCTGAAATTGTTAGTTGAATATTCGAATTTCGAAAAAGAGCTTAATTCTTGTACCCACATTCCTTGTACCGACTTGGTGATACAGGCCTTGATTTCCTCCTGTAGATCTTGATTATCTTGAACGAAAGATGGCAACTCTGGTATGCGGCCATCTAGATATCTCCGTACATCCTGCTCTTGAGCTTCTATTGCGACTGACATACTTCCTTCGAATTTGTCTGTAATATCAGGAATCGGTCTCGAAGTCACAAGAAAGCTTGCGCCACATTCTTTTGCAAGACTGAAAACCTCAGATAGAAGTTTCCCCCGACATCCACTGTTCGTTTCGTCCAGTGCATCGATAACGATAAAGGCTCTTGAATACAGTTTGACGACAGAACGAAGAGCTTCCGAAATCCCACTAAATAAGGGCCGCGTCCGTTGTTCCTTATGCTTGTGATAGAGACTTTTCACAATCTCTGGCGAGCCTTGCCGCCCGCGGGCTAGCTGCTTCAGCAGATTAATGAGCAAGTCATCCACCCTTTGCTCATCTTGTCGGTGGAAGCTACAATAGAGGTAAGCTATTCCGACAGTGGTATCTTTATGATACTCTCCAATAAGGCTGTCGATGACAATCGATGCAAGAATTGTTTTGCCTGCTCCAGGAATACCCGGACAAAAGAGTGTCCGGCTTTTATGGTCCCGCCATTTCTGGAACTGCGGTGAGTCCAGGAGCCACTGACCAGTCCCCGGTTCTCGTCTCCTAATGAGATCGTTCTGCTGTGGAGTATAGTCGATCGGAGTAAGCCACTCCAATATCTCCTCTTCTTCTTGACTACGTTGGCGGCGAAATACACTGTTGGTTTTCGTTGCAATATCCGAGACCCCGTCCTGAAGTCCTTCAAGAACTACTCGCACGTCAGTGGTTAGTAGAATACTAAACAGTCAGTAATATCTGTCCACATACGATTTCCTATTTCCCCCACCCATGGCTCCAGGAACGCTATCTTTCTGGGCTTTAGGACACAAAGAAGCTCTCTTGCATACGCAGCAGCTGTAAGCGCAGCATAATTGTGCCAGACGTCGTTTTTATGTGAGTCCGAGTAATCACATATTCCCCGAATAACCAGGCACGGGAAATTGTTCATCAACCCTCCAGCTTCCATTTCAAAGCATAAAATGTTTAGCTCAGGGTTGTTAGCGTGTCGGTCTCTTTCAGTTGCATCTTTCATGACCGAATTGGCGGAAGCGATTGTTCCATAGTGAACCGTAACTCTGCGCTTGGATGGACGGTGCGGACGGTCCTCCAGCCCATCATTCTCACAGTCGTCGCAATTCTTTCTCTTCTTATTCTTATGTTGATAGTCGGCACGGTAGAGTTGGTCGTTCCCAGGACATTGAAAGTTCGGCCTATCATTCATCAAACTTAAATGTTCCGCGATCTTGTCTGGTTTCCTGGGATCGTTGTGTCGCCGTTGTATTTCGGGAAGAACTCCAAGGAGAACCTGCGGAGGAGCATTCAGCTGACCGGATTGCAAGAATATACCGTCCGATAACCGCTTCCCGAAGTCGTATTGGACCACGCCGCTGTGTTTACCTGTTGGTACACCCACAACCACGTCCCCGAGACGGATATCTCTCTCGCGAGTTGGTGCACCACCGCCAATGCCCACCATCAGTGCGAACTTCAGGTTTGGAAATGATCGAACCATGTCCTTTGCGACAATTGCGGCGGCGCAAGTGCCGTATCGACCATGTGGCAGACATCCGATAACCACATTGTGACCGTTGATACAACCAAAGACATAGGTGTTGTTGTCGCATGTCTCAGTGATGTCTGGGCCGTCGAATTCATCATCAAGCATTCGACTCGCAGCCTCATATTCTTCCTGTAACGCACATATCCAGCCAACCGAGTAGTCTTGGATCAGTGGTTCCGACATAGCGGCTTCGATAAGTAATATAAGAAGAACAAGATTAAAAAATTATTGAAAGGAAGTAAATAATCATAACGAACTGAAAGAGGCAGAGGGTCTGTCTGGTCTCGTTTCCAGACGTCATGAAGGGAAGCGTCACTCTGTTTGAGGTCTATCCAATTGAATAGGTACCGGTATGCCTTTCAGACTTCTGCGCTCACAATATATAAAGCTTATGAAGGTCTCCCAATGGGATGCAGGAACAAACCGCTTCGCGTCCCTTTTTTCTTTTGACAGGGAGCGAGACCATAAGTATCTCGGAGCAGCTACTTGGGAGAAACCTGTCGGTTGGAAATTTCACCGCCCCGCTCTAAACGGGCATCGCGAAGCTGAAATGCGTCACAGTGGCTTGATTCCTTGTTACAGCTATCAATGCGCACAAGGAACGCGCGAGGGGTTTGTAAATTTTCAGAGACAAATTGGAAAGTTTTCTCAGCCTTGGATCCTTAAGACGGGATGCGGAACGCTCTTCGTCAACCTGCATACTGCTCGATGCGTATGCTGCAGTAGTAGTAACGCCGTTGATTGGGGCATCGCAGTTCAAGGATTCTGCTCTTCCCTTGATGTTCTGACCGTTCGATTCCCATTGGTTCCTCCGACAAAAAATGTGTGGAAACAGCTGAGCAAATATTTAGGACAAGATACTAAAATATCAACTTATGTCAAAATATATCGTGGAAAAGCGGAAAGTTGGTCATTGGGCTGCCTGGCGATATATATATCGCAATGCATATGGGGAGCTTGTTGTCTCAGGCTCACAGCTTGAGTACCGGTCCGTTGTTCAAGCCGGGGCGTATAAGCTTAAGGCTGCGGATTTTGGGACCGTGTTTTTTTTATACACAGATGTATATATAATAGGTAGGGGGACTCTGTTTATTCGTCTGAAAGGTTACTTTTCCAATTGCGACAGCAGTATCTACAATACCGATTTTATTGGATTTCTTTGATATATCGATATAATATAATATATACCTGAGTACTTATTCATATATTTTCGTCAACCAGACCAGTCCGTTTCGCCCGACGCCTGCTGCTTTAGGCGCATTCAACTAGCTACGGTTCCCGAGGGTGACCGCTAAAACTAGCGACAAACGTTATTTTCGAACCTTAAGTTAGGCTAAAAGCCAGCTAGGTATCCTAGAATGGACCGCGAAGACCGCGGCGGCCAGGGCGCCAAAAGTGAGACCAAGCGGCTTTACAACCATTCTAAGGAAGATGAAACTGCATTGTGGTCTGAGTTTGAGGACCCGGTCAAGGAGGAGCGGCGACTACACGCACTCGGGCACCGCTCAGCAATTGTCCAGCGATTCACTAGGGAGGGGGGCGACGGAGATGCGCTGTCCTGGAAGACCCAGACGCTCGAGATTCAAAGTCCGCGCTTGAGAACCACTCTCGAGAGTATCTTTACTGGCTATCCGGACTGGAACTCTGGTCCCACGCCATTTACCTTTTCGCCTCCCTTCAGAGGATTTGTTCATGTCTGGGATAAGATTTTGGAGGAATCTGGGAGCAAACAGAAGGAGTATTCTATCAGGTCCGAGGTTGCACTGCTCCGTGATGCACTCAAACCGAGCATTAGCCCATATCTCTCGGAACTAAAACAGATCAAGGAAACAAAGGCAATTGTATTCGATTCTCTTTGGATGGTATTCGCCCCCGGTACCCTAGTATTAACTAAGCTAGGGGGTCGCCTGGGTATATCACAGCTTCGGTCCATCAGGTTCAAAGAGAAGGTGGAGCAGTATTTCAAGAAACGTCCGGATCGTTGGCGCCTCGAACTGATTCGCTACGATTGGAATGGGAGCTACGGGGGTTTTACAAAGACTGTTGTTAAGATCCCGAGATTTGAAGGATCACAACCTATGAAAACACTCGGTGCATGCCCTATTGAATTCTTCCCAGACCAGGCTGAGTTACAGCAGCGATTACTCGACCGAGGTCAAAAATTTGCCTCCCTTCGCGGATTTTCTATCAAAAAATGCATAGGGAGTAAGTACGTCATTGAGGAAACTCCCTGTGGCCCGAGGGAGGTTGAGAAACCAGTAAGTTATCCAATTCTTAACCCGAATACCCTAGCCAATCTAACTTAACTAGATCTCAGGTCGAGTTGTCGTCGATGCGTATGCGTATTACAGATGTCAAAATAAGGTCGCCCCAGAGTTATCCCGAACCCCTGGGGAAGGAAACAAGGTTACGATATTAGATTATGATGAAGAGACCAAGACACCTGCGAAATACGAAAGGAATGAAGAACTTACTCCGCTGACTGATATGGAACGCCTCCTCACTATCCCTCGCGTCAAGGGTTTTGATCTAAGTACGAAAGAATGGTGTATGTGATGCAGATGTCATTATTCTCGACAGTTATTCGTATAGTAGCTGACATATTGCTGATAACTTAGGCGAACTCAATGTCGACGAGCTACATGACCCTGATTGGAATAACAATGCGTACGAGAAGCTAGTTCTCCCCGAGGGCGAAAAGGACTTGGTTATGGCTTTTGCGGATCGTGCGAGACTTGGGGCACGGGGATTTGACGATTTTGTACAAAATAAAGGTTAGTTACTTTCGGATCATGCCTAGGTCAACCGACACTAAGTAAATGTTACACAGGGGAGGGCGTCATCATATTACTTTGCGGTCCACCGGGCGTGGGCAAAACCCTTACTGCGGAGGCAGGTAAGTTATCACGGCGGTACATGTCACAAGACGGTACTCATTCACTAAACTTCACAATTAATAGTGGCGGAAAAGTCAAAGGTGCCTCTCTATATTCTAGGTGCTGGTGAGCTCGGGACAGTCCTGCGCGAAGTTGAAATCGCCTTGGATCAGGCACTAGAACGTTGCCGACTGTGGAACGGAATACTCCTCCTAGATGAGGGAGATGTTTTCTTAGAAGCTAGGAGTACTGATAGCATGAACCGGAATGGACTGGTATCCAGTAAGTCACACTCTCCAGATGGATTCAAACAACCTTATTCTAACTTGAAGTTTAGTCTTCCTTCGGCGCCTGGAATACTATCGAGGGTTAATGTTCCTGACTACAAACAGAGTCAGTGCCATTGACCCGGCATTTAGGTCCCGAGCGGACCTCATACTCCCCTACCCTAACTTGGACGCATCAGCACGAAGAAAAGTTTGGTCCAATTTCTTGGACCGATTTGCGCCTACCACATTCCAAATCAGCGATAAGGAACTGGACGAGCTGGCAGCGAAAAACCTAAACGGGAGAGAAATCAAGAACATGGTCAAAACTGCTCAGATTTTGTCCAAAGCTGATGGCTTGCTAACTATGAAACACTTTCGTATTGTTTTAAATATCCGGAAGCGGTGTTTTGATGCTGAAGAGTCAGAATTGGAGGAGTCTGCCAGGAAGAAGCGGAGGCTCTGAAGGATCATTTGGTTGATATATGTAATATTAATATAGAACTTTTGCTAATGTGGTATTTTACAATGCCGGCAAGCTATCCCAATTCGAAGAACCCGCAAAACCAATAGATACATTCCCCAATAGTTTAGATTACCATCTTATGGTCAAAAAACCGTATAGGTATACCCTTCCTCTAGCACAGCACAGAGGATATAGTAATGTGATTACGTACTCTGTATACCAACCAGATCCTTGCGAGGGAATCTTTTTCAGTGGCAATATCGGCCAAATTTCAGCCAAAGTTCCGACGCCCCTAGTCGCAAGGCAATGTTCGCCACAATCCTTGTCGGTCTCCGAATTTAAACCCCGATTGTACCGACTCCAAACTGACTATCGTAAGGTCCAGGCAAGCCGAAATTATGCACACTGGGAGTACGAATGACTGTCCAAGGGATGACAAAATTCAAAAAATGAAGTTGTTAGAAAGTAAAAGAAGGTTTCAGGTCGGGGTTTTCTAAGGCCCGACGAGGGATGACAAAGCCCAGACGCGCGTCAAATACCACACGTTCAACACAAACTCGGGCAAAAAGGATTCCCTCGAAGGACGTTAGAAGGATCCGACGAAAAGTATAAAAGGCTCAGGATGTAGAAGGCTTCTATCGACTTTTCCCCCTTCTCTCACCAAAGAGTTCAAAAGAGTCCAGAGAGTCCTAAAGAGTTCAAAGAGTACAGAGATTTATTGTTTTTTTTACCAAAGAGATATATCACCAAAGAGAATTTTTATTATACAAAGAGTACACAACCAAGAGTTTATTATATTTTTTTATTTTATTTTACAAGAAAAAAAGAGACCATATGACAAAGAACTACCAAAACTCGGAGAAAATGGCCCATTCCAACCCTCAATCCCCCCAAGACCAAGTCATGGAGTTCATCAACAACCTTGGTGACCAAATGGAGGAAGCTTTCTCCCAAGCCGCTTCTCCCCAAACCGAGAAGGGCGACCAATCTGCCTCTGAGAAAGAGGCCAAATCTCAGGGAAACAACCCACCTGAGTACGACCAAGCCGAACAAAACGGCGAATCCAGCGCTCACGCAAACCGCGGCGGAAACGGCGGCGATAATCGTGGTCGTCACCAATGGGGCGGCGGCCCATGGGGTGGTAACTGGCGTGAGCACCCAAATCCATGGGTTCAAATGGCCAACAACTTTGCCGAAAGCTTTACTGGTCCAAACGCTAATGGTCCTCCCCACCCCGGTATGTTTTTCGGAGGAGGAGGTCCAGGTGGCTTTGGAGGCCCTGGAGGCTGCCGTGGTGGCCGTGGTGGCTTTGGCGGCTTCGGAGGAGGTCGTGGAAGTTATCAAGGGCCATGGGGCTGGGGTTCTCATCGTGGCCGCTGGGGAAACCGCGGCGGTCACTGCCACAGACCTGATAATAGCAGCCAGGAATTTACCCCTGCTGTCGATCTATTCGATACACCCGACAGTTTCGTCATTCACGTTGCCCTCCCAGGCGCTATTAAAGAAGATATCGGTATAAACTACGACTTTGATAACGCAGAGCTCCAAATCTCTGGTGTTGTTCATCGCCCAGGGAATGAAGAGTTCCAAAAGCATCTTGTCGATGGAGAGCGCCGCGTTGGTGCCTTTGATCGCAAGATCAAGCTTGAGAGTAATGGCAAGACCATCCCCGTCGATGCTGATGGTATTACTGCCAAGCTCGAGAACGGCTTGTTGGAAGTTACAGTACCAAAGTTGAGGAAGGCCGACGAGCCGGAGAAAAAGAAGATTAACATTGAGTAAGAGGACATAGCGGTCCTATAGGCTCGTGTGCGAATTCCATGGGGTACGAAGAAGAATACCGTGTGAACTCTCACGTCAATGAATAATCGGGGATCAAAAAACCATATGCATCTGCGCATGCAGACTTTCTTTTTTGCTGTCGTTTTTGTTTTCTTTTTAAAATACCGGAGGAATATACGTTGTTTGGACACTCGTTTTAAATAGTTTTTAGTAATTTCAACCGGAAAACCAATAAAAAGATTTTTTTTTTTTTTTCCCTTCCCGGAATCGAATCTCAGAGTTTAGATTTCTCGTAGACTAGTACTTAAGCTGTGATGCATCATTGCCTGGCTGTCAGCTAGGTACAAGTAGTAGAATGGACCGGTATACGTATGCCACCGAAGGGGATGCCGCAATACCATCAAGAGAATACAGGCTAGGATTGTATACATTGTAGGAGAGACGTATTAAGTAAAATTTACAGGTTGAAAACCACCAGAGGCCAGAAGTAGAGTAGAATAGCAGACGACAAGACAGCCACAGCCTGAGAGAGAATAAGGATTCGACGAGAAAGTCGTTGCCCCAGTCGCTAGGTCAGCCATGGCACACCCAGATGTGTCTCCGCCGAGAAAAAAAGAGGAGGGAAAGCGGGGGAAGGGGAGCGCAGAAAAATAGGTATTTAAACATGGAAAGTTCTCCAAAGCCACTTTCTCTCTTTCAGCTTCTTTCTCACCATCAGTACTACCATCAACATCAACATCACCAAGCACTACCAGAACTTCAAGAATCCAAAGTCACCGACCCCACCACCAACCATAGTCTTGTATTGCAGACGTGGACCACATGAAGTGAAATTGCTGACGGCATGGCTGATGATGGTGACAGTGGCTTTGGGTTCTTGGGGCTCTCTACCCGAAGGCAACTAGGTTCACTAGCATGGATATCTAAAAATATAATGCCCTTAGCAATTTATCCTTGCAACAACAGCCTCTCCGACTACCAGATATCTAAGAGACTTACATGTCGATCGAGTTCCTTGCACGCTTGAGTGGCCATGAATGGGGTTTGAGCAAACGTCAACAGGGTACATGGTCGCTCCCACATGATTTCTGTGCCCCCATCAGCTGTATCGATAACAAGCAGCCGAACTGGTGCATCCAAAAAAGCATCAAGTGTGTATCTACCAGATGGCTAATAATTATATATATCAGTAAGTCTACTCAACACTTGTTTCTAACAATATACACTCCACTAACAGGAAGCGAGGTAAGAAGACATTATAGGGAAGGAAGGATTTACAAGCAGATCCAAGGGGTTACCTATCGTATACTGGGTCATATCCTTAGGGACATAGGTAGCCGCGTCGGCAAAGCCCCACAACCGAAACCAGCGGCCATGGAGAATTGTCTGGAACCAAATGTACCCGGAAGGGCCCTTGAGTCGATTGACTGTTGCAGTATAGTTGGCCTGCGAATCGGTAGCAGCAGACAGGAGAGCCGGAGATGTGAGGTTGCCAAGTTGCTGTTGGAGTCTTTGCTTGACCACCGTTATACTACGTCCCGTGTGTACATTCAGGCGTTCGACGACGTGGAACCGGGTTGTGACCAATGGAGCAGGGACGGTTGCAGTTGGAGTGGGTTGTCCGACGACGAGGCTACTTGGACCTAGGATCACGAAGACTAGGAGGAGAAGTAGGAGAGAGAAACAGCCGCGCGAGTTCATTTTGTTAAGAGGATCTCGGATGAGATGCTGGACGCGATTGTGGATGGTATACGTCGTTGATGAAACTTGCTAAGCGTAGCAACGGAAGTGGGGTGGTGACAAGAAGTAGGATGAGGAGCGACAAGAAACTGGGGATTGAAAGAAGCTTCGATTGAGGAACTTTGGCAAAGTTAAAGGTTTCGTTCAATCGTATGGCTGAGGGAAGCAGTGAGGAGGTGATATCGAGTGAAGGCAGCAATATGATGAAGTACGTTGCTTGTTGCTTGGAGGTTGAATGGATGATGGGAGGAGTTGAAGATAGCGAGATAATGGAGGTGACTTTTTTTTTATTTTTATTTTTCACTTTCAAGTTTGTGGGAAATATAGCTGAGCGTGTGTGGCATCGAATCCAGGTGCTCATGAGGAAGGGTTGCGTCGTCCTTTCCTGCACACGGCGATATGGATAGCACAGCCAGCCGTCAAGTCACCAATGTTCTACATCTAACATACAAAGATTTTACGTCAAGAGGATCACGAATACGACTGCTACCTCAATACAGAGCACAAACCAAGCTCGAAAATATATCTGAAAATAGATGCAGCGGCAAGGATACATCTGGCCGGGGAGGGTCGATAATGCATTGCAGACTATTGCAGGCGTCTAAATACCCTTGGGGCGTCTAATGACTGAAATTTCAAGACTTGTTTATGAATAACGAAAATCAATATTATTCTACAATTGCAACTTCCAGACAAATAACGACGACGATATCGCGCCTACGATCTAAAGGATTAGCTAGTAGAACCGTGGAGATGATTTTTATAATGCTACCAACGCTGCAAAATATCGTTGCTAGTGTTGGATTTCCTGTTTGGGAGCATATTACCAACTTGTTGTATCAGGAACTTCGGGTACCAGCTTAGGTCTCCATGTATATTTTCAACACCGGTTTAAACGTTATAAACAGACCCTTGAAGTCAAGTATACGAGACAAAACATACTATATATACTATTTGACTTGGTGCATATAATCTAAGTGTGACGGAGGCACTGGTATAGAGCAACTAGCTGTCCAGGGCAATTGACGAAGACCCGCGGCATACGAGCAGAGAAGCCTAGAAACCACTAAATGCGATTCTACGAAGGAAGGAAAGTATATAGAACTACTTGTATATGAGCAGCATATGGATACATCGAGGTAAAATTCGAATATTCGTAAACCGTAATTTTGATTCGTGGACACTTAGCTAGAAAACCGAAACTAAGCAAGTCATACAATTCAGAAACTCCAAAAAACAAGACAGTAGCAATCAAAAGAACACAAAGCTCCAAAACGTAGAAAAATCCCTTTTCTTACAGGCAAAGTTCCCTCCCGAAGTGAAACAACGATGCAAAGGGAGTATCATAGGCGCGTAAAAAGAAAGAAAAAAAAAAAAAAACAAGCAGAATCGTTATGGTAAGAGTGGAGGTATAATACACACACAAAGAGAGAGAAACGTGAGTATCAGGTGCTCTTGGGTGTCAAAAAACCTAGTCAGATCCAAAAAGAAAAAGAAAAAAGAAAATAGGGAAGGCGAAAGAGGTGCAAAGGAGATCTAAGAAGAGAACCCAAATCGGCCTTTAGAGGGGTTAGCTCCATTACCCATCCTCTCGATACCTCCTCTTATGCCACTGCTGCTTTTAGTTTCCTTCTCTTTCTCTCCCTTCACAGGGGTCAGGGCCTTTGCAATGCTCGCCCCGGAGGCACGGCTAATGCTTCCGCGCAGGTTGTTAACGCCATTGTCGGCAAGGGCGGGGGCACCACCCAGAGCTAGTAATTCGTCAACAGCTAGAACAAGCTCCCCCTTCTCCCGGCGTTCTGCTGAGAGGTCTTCTTGCAAGGCCTTGATCTGTTCCTGCGCCTCTGCAACTTGAGCCTCTAATTTCTCAATTTCCTCCCTACGATCCTCCATATCATGAGGTGAAAGAACAGGGCCGCTAAGGTTTAGATGCTCTTCACTCTCCTCTTCCATTCTCATGATCCTGTTAGAAAGCTCATTGTTGGTATTCGTAAGATCGTTATTTTTAGCTTCAAGTTCGTTGACTCGTTTCTCCCATCGTTTAGAATACGACTGCTTGAGTGCCGTAACTTTCTGCTCATGCTTGGATTTGTATAATGAGTGCAGTTCCTTCGCGACCTTTTCAACGGCCTGACTAACTTCCATATCCTTTGTCGCATTAGCAGCGGCGACAGCTTTCTCAACCGCTGCTTCAACGTCGACGCTGCTACCGCCGGATCCTCTGGCCGGTGAATTCGGAGCCGATTTCTTTTGTCTTTCGACGATTAAGTCTTTCTTGGTGGAGGCCAAATCCTGTTTTGTTTTCAGGAGGGAATCCGAGACCTGCTCGTGCTCCCGCTTCAGCTCATCAAGCTCCCTTTTCAAGAAATCCTTGTCCTGCACAGCTGATTCTCGCTCATTCCGAGCTTCGTCAAGGAGCCGATTTCCTTCTTCGATCTGTCCCTGAAATTCTTGTACAGCACGCCCAGCTTCAGAAAGTCGCGATTCTATGAGCATAGTCCTGGCTGACATATCTTCCATCTCCTCTCGAACTTGTCGAAGTTCGACGATGCCATTTGATGCCCTTCGTTCGGCGTCGGATACCGAATCTTTAAGAGTATTGATCTGAGTATCTTTGCCTGCAATTTCCGCTCTCAGTTGTGCAATCTGAGCTAAGAATTGAGATTTGATGTTCTCAACTTCTTTAGGTGTAACGGATGGAATTGAGCGAGGAGTAGGTGGCGGTGGAATGTCGAAGTCGAGAAGAAATTTGCGTTCCATGGGTGTTGGCGCAGGGAGGGGTCGTTTGCTGGGGGATTCGGACCCATCTCGAGTCCTCTTTGTTGGCGAAGACGATTGCGAACGTCTCCTTGACCTCGTGGGTGTTTGAGGGGGAGGATTGGCTTTTATGGCATTGAACTGGGCGGTGAAGTCAAGCAAGAGGTTTTGCGTTCTTTCGGCATTGCCTGGAGTCGATTCTGGGGACTTGGAGTATTGTGAGAGCGTAGCAAGACGGGACCGCTGGCCGGTTACCTTAGGGGTTGCCGTTCCAGGAGTGACAGGATCCGATTGAGGACTGCTCCAAGATTGTCTGTTAGGTGTCGAGAAAGAGAGGAGGTTGCTCTTGGTGGGGGTATGGAATGGAGAACCCTGCGCTCAAACTGTAAGTGGGGTGTCCTATTGCCCCCGCATCGGGGGGAGAAAACAACATACCCTTTCCATGCTTCGCTCTCTTCTATAACTTTCTCTTAGGATCTGCCTGTCAACTGATCTTTCACCTATTTCACCCAGTTGCTCCTCTGTTTCCCTGCTTACACCGACCCCACCTTCGACCATAGCGTCTGAGAACCCACTAAGGTTGGCATCGAAGCTCATCGAGTGGGAGGTGAGCTCATCGCCTCTTCCTAACTTGCTGGAGATGCGCGCCAGGAAGTCCTCATCGTCGTCGGCAAAGCTAATATCGTGATTTTCCTTCATTGATTCGTCGTGTATGTCGTATTTCGGCTTTTTCATCACCTTCATAGGCGAGCTGTGAGCGGATCGTAAGTGTTTTTCACCAATTCCAGAGGAGGAAAAGGATTTTGGAATGTTGTAATCGATAACGGAGTATTCCGAATCCTCAGAAGCTAGGGTAATCGGGTCGTCTAACGGCGGCTGAGCCGATGGAGTTTGTGAGGTCCCGTAGACCTTGTTTGGCGAGATGTCTACTAACGGTTCTGACATTTTGTTAAACTGTGGCGTAAAGGTAATGTTAGTGTTTACTTCTTGAGAAAGAAAGAATAGAAAATAATAACAATGGTCTTGTACAAGAAAATTAAGATGGCTTCAAAACGCGGGTATGTGGGATGTGCCCGCCACCCGATGAGCGCAATGCACCCGAACACGAACTGGTACTTGCCTGAGGGGAGGATGAGGGAAGAGCTTCGGATAGCTCAGATTTGTAGACGAAGTGGCGTGTCAACCTTCCCACAAACCAGTCGGAACAATTGCTCGGTAAACTGCAAGATGTACGAGTTTTTCACAACGGTTTGGAGCTGCGGGCGATAACTGGAATGGAACTGGCGATGTCGATGGAATGGGAAGTGCTAGTAAGGATTATTCATATGTACGGTGAGTTGTTTATGCACGTCTTTGATTGGGCAACAATGTAAACAACAACACGAAATCCAAATAACAACCGTCGACGTTGTTGGTTTTCCGTTTGCGGAAGGTTTGACAAGACAAACCAGCAACAGCTCAACACATCTATTTGACCAGTTTCATACGTCGACCGAACCACCCCGGCTTCGAGACTGAGCTGAGACCTGGCCTGGTCCGGCCCTGGCGGATGACCTCGTCACAAGAGAATATGGATAAAAGCCACAACGAAATCCTTGGTGCATCTAACGTGCTCGAGATCCTGCCGATGCATGCCGTGAACCACACTAGCCAGTACCAGTGATCAAACCAGCCCTACCCGATGAGTCAACCTTTGGATTCCTCCATTTGATATCCATCTTGAACCTTGAACCACTGTACACGGCTGCAGCTACAGACAAAGTTACATGTCACAGTACCTCTTCAACAATGGCATCTGACCAGAAAGTCGCATTACTCGACCACATTATTGTTCTCGTTCCACACGCTGAACTCAGAGACCCACCAAAGAGTCTTACTGATAACTTCAATATAACCAACGGCGGGAAACATGCTGACGGGAAGACCGAAAACAAACTTATTGTAGGTGTTTATTTAGCATGTGAAATGTTGATAAAGATCAAAAGACCTGGTCCTAACCAGTTTATGTGCTACACCAGGTTTTCCAAGATGGGACCTATATCGAATTGATATCATTTATCAATGATCTCCCTGAAAACCGAGCAGACCATTGGTGGGGTTCTAAACCCTATGGCATAGTCGACTGGGCCTTTACAAACAAGATAAACTACGAGTCCAACTACGAAGCACTTATTAGTCGACTAGCCGATGCCCAAGGGGGGTCTTCAGGTGCATACTCTTATGCGCCCCCTCGGCTAGGTGGGCGTATTCGTCCTGATGGTGTCGAACTCGAGTGGGCGGTTACCTTTCCAACTAATAAGGACGGGAAAGATACGGAGACAACAAGGCCCTCTAATCTACCGTTTTATTGTCATGATATAACACCCCGAGAGAATCGGGTCAACGGTGAAATAGAACATCCCTGTGGTGCTGTTGGCATCCGCGAAGTTCTAGCTTTGGTTGATGATGTCAAAATTGGATCGTTCGATAGCCTTATTAGAGCCGCTGTGAACTCTGATATTGAAGAACGGAGTACTAGTAGTGGTGTCTCAGTTGGTACACCCCATGGTGCTCCAAGTGTTATCTCCCTCGTTCCTCCAACAACAGATGTAGAGGAAGAGGAAGCCCGCCTTCATAAGTTTGTCCTGAAAGAATTGAAATTTGATTACGGGTCAAGTGATGTATCCGCCGGGATAACATTCTCATACCCGTTTCCAGCTTAGCTTCTATCTTGCCTGATGAGAGTAACCCGAATATCAAATAATACCGCTCCAGTTACTTTCCCTAAACTTCTCTAGTAGCTTAGAGGTTAGGTACTATATAATATAATTAAAACATTTGCGAACATTTAATGTATACTTTGGGCAGAAATTTGACACAGTGGATTAAATTGTAAACAGATTTACATTAAGAAAGCTTTAAAGATGCCGTATAATTAAACCACATATACCTTAAATGACAATGGAGGAAAGAAAGTAGAGAAGGAAAATCGTTTATGTCGTCCAGAAAAAAATAAAGAAGCGCAAATACATGATTTCATTTTTCCAGCCCTTCATATTAACAGCTATATCCAAGAAAAATAATATCCAAAGAAAACAAAATGACAATGTCTTCGATAACGAAAGAAACCATAACCAACAAACCACAACTAGCAACCGAATAGTTCAAAATATATATGTCGTTGGAGTATCAAACATCAATGTCGTTACGTCGTAGTCGTAATGATATCTTTAGATTCATAGTCGTCTAGAGTGCTAGCGCTCTCAAGGACGTGGGTAATACCTACACATGGCGGGTTGGTCAACAACTGTCCGAGGTCATATGATGGAGCAATAAGTTCATAACATGAGAGAAATATTAATGAAAATGGTACAGGATTAAATAAATACAGGGTATTTGTAATTGAAACAAAGAATAAACGAGGTTCTAATTGCTCGTAGAACCATTCTTTAAAATTGATCTAGGTGCGGGAACGTACTGAGGTTGGGGAGGTGGGACATATCCAGTGTATTGAGGTTGTGGAGGCGGGACATATCCTGTCGCAGAGGGATATCGGTTTGGATTCGCGGGAGGATCGCTTGGGCCATATCCACCGGGAGGAACGGGCATTGGGATTTCGTTGCGTGGGATTTCTTCGGTCGTTCCGGAGCCAACGCTGAATTGCGGGGCCATCCGAGGTGCTTGCGGGTTCAACAAGCCGGAAAGGCCCGGGCGGTTCGGTGCATTCTCGGTTCCCGGTGTTGTCGGGGCGCTTTGGATTCGAACGTTCTTTCCGGATGGGCTGCCGGTGTTGTCTTCAGATGTCGCACGGTCCTTGTTCTTCTTCCTGTTATCATGAGCAACCTTTGCAGCAAGAGCCGCAGCGGCAGCACCGGCTGCGATCGCCTCTTTCTTATGACGTGAATGTCGGCGTGCAGCTTCGGATCTGTTGGACGAAGAAGAAGAGGAATCGGAAGACGTATCAGATTCTGATCCGCTATCTCGGGATTGCGATCTCTTCTTATCAAAGTGATGCTTTGCGGCAAGACCCGCAGCGGCAAGACCTGCAGCGGCGACAACCTTTCGACCCCTATGTTTCTTTTCTTTGCCCTCACGGTCAGATGAAGATGATCTTGAGCTCGACCTCGAGCTGGTGCGAGACGAAGGAGACTGCGATCTTCCTCTACGCTTATCAATGGCAGCGGCGACACCGCCAAGTCCAGCAGCCTCTGCTAACCTTCGAGCTCTTGATCTCGATCGGCTGCGGTCAGTGCCAACGCTATCAGCAGAGGACTCGCGCTTTCCCTTTTCACGGTCGTGTTTGCGTTTTTCGTGGATGGCAAAGCCAGCTGCTCCAGCTGCTAAAGCGGCGTTCCTGAGCTTGTGGCTCTTCTTTCCAGACTTGACTGAAGAGCGCGAGGAAGAGCTGCTGCGAGACCGAGACCTGGATTCACGTCGCTTCTTAAGTCCATGGTGGGCAAGACCAGCTGCAGCAGCAAGAGCGGCTGCATTCCTTGCAGAGTGAGATCTTCGGCGACGTCTTCGTCCAACACCTCCAGTGTCGCTGCCATCCGAGGAACTGTAATGTTCAATAGTGGTAACCGTCTTCTCAGGCCCACTATTCTTTCGATGGTGATGGATAGCAGCGGCAGTAACGCCGATGGCAGCTGCAGCAAGGGCCGCTTTCTTGGCTCGAGAGTGGGATCGAGAACGACTTCGGGATCTAGAAGAGGATGAACCAGAGTCATATCCTTGAGAATGTCTTCGGTGCTTGCGGATTTCGTGAACAGCTACGGCGCCAAGACCAGTAGCTGCGGCCGCCTTACGAAGCCTGCTGTGGGAACGTGACCTGGTTCTACCCCGCTCTCGTTCCCGCTTATGCTTGTTGTGCTCATGGATCATATAACCCGCAGCAGCAGCACCCGCCGCAGCCTTTCCGAGTCGGGATCTTGAACGATGTCGAGAAGAGGACCTAGAGCTACTTCTCGATCTCGATCTTGATCTCGAGTGCTTCCTGTGATGGTGAAGAGCAGCTGCACCGAGAGCAGTAGCCCCGATAGCAGCCACAGCCTTGCGGCCATGGTGATGGCTTTCATCAGAGAAAACACTATTGCTGCTATGACGTCTGCCAACAGCGACAAGACCTAGGCGGTGTGGACGTGGGGATGGGGAACGAGAATGACGTCTTCCTTGATAAGCTATGGCGAGGTCGCCAACATGTGGGCCAGAAACCCTTGTGTCGAAGTTTCCACCGCCGGCTGAAAGGCTAAAGCGCCTATCCCGTTCTCTTTGAATTTGGATCTCGAGATTACGTTCCCTCTCATCTCGTAATTCGGCTTCCAACCTTGCTTGGCGTCTGCTAGAGCGGCTGGATCCTGATGACATACTATTGGAGCGATGATGGCTTCTATGATGGTGATAGTAGTACCTTTGACGATGGTTCCTCTGTCGGCCATAATCAACCTCCTGAACAGGCTGTGGAGCCGGAGCTGGAGGAGCGAGGATAATTGTATCCCGCTCGATAATCCTAGGAGGAGGGGGGGAAGGAGGCCGTGCGAGAACGACGGTATCCTTTTCGTAGATGTGTTCATGTCTTCCTCCTCTGTGAAAATGGTCTCTCCGAGCTAATGCAAGCTTCTCCCGTTCATATTCTCTTTCTCGCTCGCGGTCTGCATGAAAGGCGTCATCGTCATATTCGTGAAAGTGGTCAAGATCACCTGTTGACCGTCGGCCATTTGGAGGACAGTATTTGGCAACTTGGCGATATCTCGGAACACCTTCTTCTCTATAACGATATGTAGTTATAGGACCGGACCGAGATGGAGATAGCATGTACTCCTGTCCTCCGTACCTACGCATTCGATCCTCAAAAAAGCGATCATGTGCCCTTGGTGAGATGGCGGACTCGGCATACATTGTTCTGCCGACCGAAGACATTTTGTCTTGGTGAACGACAGGAACCGCTACTGAGTGGTAATGATAGTGAGTCTCAGAAGGCGTAGGTGAAGGGGACCGTAGTTTAGAAGTAGTATCGTTGTTAAGCTCTTCTACGACCGGCATTCAGACTTCTTTACCTTTGTAGGGACCCCGATATGACAATTTTTTAAGTAAGATGAAGAAAGGTTGTGGGGGGGTTTCTTCTTATCCTCTTTCCGGAATCGAAGGATAACAAACGGACTGGTCGCAAAATAAAAAGACGCTGTGCCTCTGATCCTGCTCTTAGCTAGTATACTAGGTAGTAGCCCACGGCTTATTGCAGTTTGTTGCAGTTTGTCGCACGAATTCGGATGCAGGTATACGATCGGGTAGGATCTAAACTAAGTGAGAAGTTGACGAAACAGAAAGAATTCGCAGATGAAGAGGGCAGAGGGGCAAATATAAATCACTTGGTTGTAGGAAGAGCGTCGAGCAGGTCTTCTCTGTATACCTAGCATAGTACTGCACTGCCCTCTCCGGGTGTCGGGCGTTTTCTTTTTAGTGACACTGTTGGACCGCAAAAACAGCAAGGTGATCCTGATGTATCCCGGGTCAGCATGCAGCCTTGGAACCGGTGACTCGAACAGTTTTCCTTTCTTTTCAGTGGGCCACATGAACGCCAAATATTGAATAGCGGTACATGTAGAAGTACAGACAGAAAAACTGTTACGTCCTTCCAGCCAATGACGTAGCTAACGAGACTGAGCTAACCACATATCGTCATCCATCCTTGAAATACATGTTGTCTTTAATGGGAGCAGGGTTATTCCATTCCTTTCGAGAACCTAGAGAATCTCCTGAAGTTTATGCTTTTAGGACGCTGCCCTCCTGCAAAAACAAGTGGTTTCTGGTTCTCCATGATGTAGCCTAGCCAGGGATCTCTTCGGAGTGGCCCTATAGCTCTAGCGCCCTTGACATCTTAAAGGTGAGGCTGTTCAATATCTAATGAGGTCGGGTGACGTCACCATGGGATCCCTGCCGAAATGGCTTGGTGGGTGTTATCATCGTGCATGCAGGGCATCAAATGGCCTAGAATGGAGTCGAATTCCTATAGGTGGATACGTACTGCGCGAGGGTAGAAAATATTACTATCTTGAAAAAGTCTTCGGCTCATAGCGATTATGATCGACGATGAGCGAATGGGTTTAGAATTCTGTATTTTAAGGGTTCTGTTGGGCCCAAATGGATTAATGAGTGGATGTTACTTCGAGTCGTCAAGCTTTATTTTTTAGTTAGTGGGAATATCAAGATGGTGTTCAGATTTCAGAAACTCCGCGTCGTTCGAACCGTCTAGACAAACAGAAAAAAGTTTTTGGCGCTAAGATTTGCATCATATTGCAGGAAATCCAGAAATATCGTTTGAAGGGAAAAATCGAAGACAGCCAATTATGCATAATGGCCCGCAGATTCTGTTTTGTATCATATATCACCGAGGTGACCTCCCAGCCGCAGCCAATTCGTAAATTTTGAGGTGACCTTTCTTGTCCATGAGGATGAGATCCCCCAAGCTAGTCCACGAAACCCAACAAGCTCGCGCAGGTATTAAAGTACCCGGGAGCTTGGTGAATTCTTGCTTGTCGCTTAGCACGGATCCTGCGCCAAAGTCACACTTGTAGACTGTGCCATCTCCGTCAATAAGTGCGACTGCCTTTCCGTTCGGGGACATCGCGGATCGAGTCACTCCCTTCTTGGTGATTGGGAGCGCATAAGATGTAGACTGAGAACAGTTCGAATGCTTATTGCTGTCGATACAGCGCATATATGCGGACGACCTTCCCGACGTTGTTGTCGCAAACAGAAAACGTTCGTCGGGACAGAAAATGGCTCCAGATATTCTCCTATGTGTACCTGGTTCCTATAGGTGTCGTAAACACTGGTCAGTATGACTTCATCATTGATATTCCCAATCCCTGGCGTTAGGTGGTAAGGTACCCAGTCATTAAATTTAAATTTGTTTATTAGTTCCCAAGCAGCTGGTCCTCGATGTTCATATACCACAAGCATCCTTTTCTGAGTGCCGCAAGCAAACCTCGTATCGTTGCTAGAAAACGACATGGTAAATGCATAGTCCCCACTGCTTAGGTTAATATCCATTCTGGGATCACCACGGCGAAAAGTCACTTCGTCAGGGTCAAAATCCTGGTCTTCTGAAGGAATATAGTGAAATTGTATAGTTCCATTGGTGAGGGCGGCACATAGCTCAAGCCCGCTGTTAGCGAATGCAATGCTGGTAAAATTATCCGTCGCCACGGTTTTGTCTGAGGCCCACTCGTATACTTTTTTGCTGTTATGGTGATTGAAGACTTGTAACTATTGGAGAATTAGCTTGGCTCAGGATGTTTGAATTCCCCTAGTATTTGTCCTTGTAAGCCGCTTCTTTCTATGATAGAGGGAACGAACCTTTGTCAGAGTTAATATTGCAAGGTGACTGTTTGATACTGCGATGCTTAACGGTTCTCCATCAAACTCGCCATAAACCAACGGTCTGATCTCTGATATTTCCATCGAATAAGTCATGAAACATTCGCGATCACATACACCCACAATCGTCTTTGAGTCCGGCGAAACTGCAACAAAGGCCCACTCTTTTCTTGACTCCAAATGAATACTTCTTACAGAATAGCCGGACTCAAGCTTTTGAGTAAAGGGAGATACTCCTGTTTCGGGGTGTCGAGACGTACGGGCACCTAGAAGCTTTTTGAAGATTTCCTTTGATCTTTTCGGAGTAAAGTCCGGTGCGAGCTCCGGGGCATCAAAACTTCCGTCCCCTTCTTGAGCTCTATCGTAAGCTGCAGGTGATGGGTGATCTCCACTGTTTTGTAGAGATGGTGAATAGTATGATGGTGACGAAGGTGATGGTCCAAGACGTGCCGTAGAAGAAAATGTATTGTTATGGCTGTCACGAGCCGCAAAAGTATTATCACCTTCGACTTCTGCAATATCTGGGGGTGGCCGGGCAGGAGCTCTATATGCGAACCTGGACGTTGTTGCACCTGAACTTCGTAGAATCCCTCCTGAAGATCCGGCATGAGCAGACCCTGAGCATGGCCCGGTCGAGCTATTGCCAGTGGATATTGACCTCGGTGATAGCTTCGAAGAAGCTCTTGAATGGTGTAGCTGTGTCGATCTATGATCGTACGAAGTTTCATGCGGCGGGATTATTGTATCCTGCTGATAAGCAGAATTCAAGAATGTTTCTTGTACTTCATATGGATGCACCGGGTGTAGGAGACGGGCGTCTTCGAGAACGAGCCGTGCCATAGGACAGTCCACTGGATTACAAGGTATAGGGCCATCCTCTTCCACGGTTTGCAGCTTGAACCGGACCTGTTGCCCCCCTCTAAACCTTTGAGCAGACTTTGTTGACTTCAAGTTCGATTGAGGAAACCTCCTTTCTTTAAGATTGACTGTCTCGCTGGGATAGCTAAAGTAGTCGTTAGGGTGCCCTGTGTTTTCATGACCTGGATAGTGAGGCTGTTGAGTGTGGGGCCTGTAGTGTACGTTTTGATGATATTGTGCCTCTACCGAAGAAGGTGGCAACAGAACTGAATTTTGGTCGTAAGTGTCGTATCTCATGTTAGTTGCAGCCCGCCGCTCATGGAGGCTATCAGTTGCAATTGTTGGATGTTGATGATGTTGATTAAGATATTTTTGTGGTGGAAATAAGTGGTGAGGATGTTTCAATGGATTAATATTCGACTTGTTTTCGTGTTTCGGGACATTGCGATATTTTTGACTACTTTCTAACCTCTTTTCTTCCTGTCGACGATATTGATCTTTAGATGCGCCATATCCTTCCTCAAAGGCTTAAGTGGCACGAAATAGCGGGGAAGCCCCCAAGAAGGTCAGTTAAAGCTATTCAGAAACTTCGTGAATTAGGAGAAGCAAGCAAATCGATCAGTAAAACTCACGCCAACCTCTTTCCTCAATCTCTTCCGGCGCGGTGAGGGAGGAATCGGATATACTAGGCAGCGTCTGTACGGATGATAATGACGAGCTACTTCCTGTGCCTACATCGGATCCGTCTAGAACCCCCCTCGTCGTTACATGCAGACCGGAGGCATTCATCCTCTCGTTAAGGGCTGCAGGTGGCGGTGGTCGAAATGTACTTACGTCTATTGCGTGGGTTATCGGTCGGAGGTAACCTGGTTGGCTCGTGGAAGCCTGGCGATATTTGACAGCTGCCTGGAGGCGACTTTAACGGTTAGATTTTCGTTAAAAACGGCTGCAAGGGACGAAGGTGGTGTGTCTATGAATCTTCTTTATTACGCAAGCCAACATGGCGGATGATGGCGATAGCGTATTCCGGCGATCAGATCCAACCTTCAAACTCCTCCTCTAAATTGGAATCCCCTCGCCAAGCTTACAGATGTTGGGGTCATCACAGTGCAACGTTCCTCTCTTGGGAGCCTCATCCAGGCCTTTATTCGCATAATAATAAAATAGAGTCACTGATCATGATACACGGAATTAACGTAGATGTCTAGTGTCGCATTCGAGATGTTAACGTCGCCGACATTCTAAATCCTGAGAAATTTAAGAGCTACCTAAAAGAGATCTTAGGTACTATAGGACCTCTCCAACAGAGAAAAGAATTGAGCTCCAGAGCTGAATCCCTTTTTCTCAAATCGCCAGCTTTCAGCTCTCAAGATCTCGTTTCCAACAGTTTCCCCACCAGGGTCTAGACTAGACTTAAGTACTTATACTTGTCTTATCGCCTATCTGGGACAGAGTTCACCACTGCCAATATATCTATCTTGATACCAAATAACTAATCTCACATGTGGCGGGGCATATGTGGAAATAGTGCTAACATACAAAATTTAAGCTTTGTATATACATACTGACATACTGAGCGGCTACGTTAAATCCATCCTTTTTTTTTTTTTGTTTGTTTGACCGGGCGCCAATTCGGAGTGCCACCAAAGTTGGAAGCCGAAATACACCGTCGGTCGTTGGCAAGGGCCCTTCACCGTTGGCTTGTCCCCTTGAACCAAACAGAAAATGCAGAATGAAGAACATGAGAATTTAGTTACTAGTTAATTAGAGTCGGGGTTCGATTCAGTATTAGTCGAGCTCAACCAGAAGCTTTTCGACATCTTTGTTCAACAAGGACCTAACGGCGCGCGAGACGTCGACAAGAAATTTGCCCAGTTCGTGGAATACTCGCTTGCAAACTGATCTGATAGGCTATGAGGCATCTCCTAATCGTTTGCGAGCTCAAGGGCCTTCCAGCACAAAAGGGTACTTACATAAACTTCCAAGGGATCGAGGGGGGGGAACAGAGCACAGGATCCTTCAGGGTAATACAATATAGCAGTTTTCATTCACTAATCCCCCGTCTGCTATGCGGCCTACATGCTTGCGTTACGTAGGAATCGGCCGGTGCGTAACCTATAAAGTCGCTTCGTAAGATTAAAAATACATTGCACAACAGGATTTCATCTCGCCAGCATGTATTTTCTCCCCGGCGACAGACGTCGCATGCTGGTGTGGTATTTTGTGTGTTGGATGTGGTTACACAAACCTGTCCAGCCTGGTCTCGTTGCCAGACAACGTCCAGCCCGTGTTCTTGCCAGTACGGACAGGCGTTGAGCTCTGAGTCTGGGGCCTGGCTTTATATGTTTAGCTTATGAAATTTGCACACGTTATCAAGAAATATTTATTTTCACTTTGCTCTTCACAGGATTTTTCTCGACTACCGAAACGCCTATTTATTATCTTGCCATTGATATTTTATGCATATATGGACGAAAATGTTAAATAGTAGCATTAATATACTGCCTCAAGCTATTCAGACTGGATTAGAACCGAAAGCTTAAAATATAATTAAGTAGCTTTGAGTATACTGTTTTATGTAATAGACAGACCTCAGCCTTACAGGTTAATTATAAAAGAGCTCTAACTTTAAGATTTGTATTCCAAATGCCAGTTCGACATATGATAGCTGATAAATTTCGACATAACTCTAACTTCTAAATCGTTATAATTGTTGGGTATTGCAATTTTGGCAGACCATCACATAATACCAGGTTTAAAAATCCGCAGGAACCTGAGTAACAATATTGCAATACGATCTCAGTCCGGCATTTTCCCCGAAATTTTTCAATTGACCGATAACTTAGCTTGGTAGCAATCCGGAGATCATGAATTGACTTACAATTGGATCTTAGTGAGGGCTGAAATACAGCTTCTAGCCTGGCCTAAACTTTGAGCGAAACCAAGTCCCGAAATGTCTTAATGATCATATAGTACTTTTCCCGAACCAGACTCGCAGCGGTGAGTTTTTGGTATAAATCAAACATATATAGTACTATAGTTGAGTTCCTATTAATATCTTCGTTGTCTCGATACTCGAGGTTTACCAGGTTTGCCCCAAAACTTGATATTTGCAGTGTCCTAGGATCCTTGAAAGTAGCTAGATTTGGGTGATAGCGGATATCGGATACGATCGTATACGATATGCTGGATTCATAAGATTTTTACTTCCAAGAAAATTTATAAAGCACCATTCTGTCTCTGAGCTCCTCGCAATCTTTAATTAACTATTATCGCCAAGTTAATGTTAACTTGCGTATGCACTAGTATTGATATCAGGTATCATTGCAGGATTACAATCGATATATAACGTCATGTCGATATAGATATTATGACAAGGCTTTCAACCACTGCTGCCTTTATAACTTGAATGCGGTTCCTTATCTGCGGCTACCCTGATCAAACGACTGAACCGGTGACCGGCGACCAAGTAACAAGATTGAACTAAACCTGTTGTTTAGTCACGGTTCAATTAAAACCTTTGGATAACAAGTATCTTAATTGTTACCGGCTGGACGATCTACATTTGGAAAGACCTGGCTAGTATATGTTCCATCTTAAATCTCCACGTGGAATATTTGTAAATCGGAGGCGAAGACAAGTGGCGGATCTGAGTCTCGTAGCCATAGCTTTGGCGAGAAGCTCTTCGCCGCCGTTTTTCTCGAGTAGGAGGGTTGCACAAGTCGAATGATAATCTACGGTGCGGTAGTACAGAAACTAACATTATATCGTATGCAGACTCGACAGAAGGGGGCAGCGATTCTTGTTTTTCCCACACACTCTCTCAGGAAAACCTGTGTCCCAAAATGACAGGGGGGAGTAATGGGAGACTGCTGGCAACCCCCAGGCCGGGTATTACCCCCCGATGTTATTGCTGCCTAGCTCCAATGCAAAGTCTCTATATTCTAGAAACGAAACTTGATATCGTTAAAGTGGCTTGCCGTCGTACAGGCGGATTATTGGTAATATGGTTTTGACAGCTCCCCTCCATCTGTCACCGAATCATTATTCTTTCCTTGACAGGGAGAAGAAGCGAGAGTTTCAAACCGTCTATCCCAACCAACATCTCGCAACCAGCGAAGCACCAAAGGTTGCTTCATCCCGTTGCTATATATTCCCCCATCCGCGAGTCGGAACTCGATCAACATAAGCTTTTGTTCACGTTGACGGTCAAAAGAGTCAACGGCTTTCGATTATTTCGACACTATGGCGCAACAGCATTCAGAGTGGAACGAGGGGAATGTTAACTATGACAACCGTCAGTATGATATATCCCCTCGACCCCTTCAGTACCGTGAGAGCGGCCTTAGCCCGTATAGTGGCATGCCAAATACCATGACTTCAAGTATGCAGTCCCTGCATAGCGAGGTCAGCCAACAGATCCAGGATATGAGCAACTCGACTCGCTCGTACCCAATAAACCACAGTCATAATCACCCTCCACCACCTGGGGGTAACCAGTATCACCACCGGATAGCTTCTTCAGAGCATATTCAAACGGCTGGCCAGATAATTAATCGGCCCGCGCCATATGCTAGTTCATGGCATCATGGCCAGTCAAATTATGAGGACGTTCAAGAACCGCCAAGGGCTGCTCGAAGAGCCGCATCTTTTAACACCGAAGAAGTAGTCGGTTATGCTACAACTACTCCTGCGCCGTTATACAACGGCCGCCACAGCCGCCGAAGCTCTGCTGCACGGTCTGTTGCGGGACTACCTCGCAGTAGTAGCGAGCAAGGCGAAGTCTTTACTACTGCTATGCCTAGCCCAAATATTCAAGGGCCGCTACCGATGCCCCGAATTTCAAGTACTTCGTTGCACTATGCGTACCATAACTCGGAAGATGCGATTACCCCTTCGATCGATACGACCGCAGTCTCGAGACGCTCGCACCAGTCTTATAGAAATGCTACTACCTCTAATCAGAGCCCTACTATCAATGGGGAACATATGGCCTATGAAGTCGATGGTCATCCTATATCTAGCGTCACGCCTCGAGATCCGCATGCTTATCCCTTTCCGAACGATATCCCTCGCAATAATGTTATCAAGGAAGGAGCAGCGGATGAAAGAAGTATAGCCACTAGTGGTGATGACGGAGATATGATAGTCCGACAAGATCTAAGGTATGTATTGCTTAGACCTAAACCCATCTCGCGGAGAATATAGAGTTTAACAAAATTCCTTAGGCGACAACTTCATGAGCGACATGTTGGTATGATAGCATTGACCGGGTAATTTTATAACGATCTAGATCTCCTGTATCTTTAGTTTGATATTAACTTTTCCTTCATAGTGCTATCGGCATAGGGCTGTTTCTCACTTCAGGCAGGGTGTTGAAAATTGCTGGCCCGGGTGGTGCCGTGCTCGCATATTTTCTTATGGGTACTGTAGCGAATGCAGTAATGGCTTGTCTAGGTGAAATGACCGCCCTTATTTCTATTCCTGGGCCTATGTCCGAATTTGCTAGTCGATTTGTCGACGACTCTCTTGGATTCGCAGTCGGCTGGATGTTCTGGTAAGAAACCCGCACAAAATACAACATTAAACTGTGTTGTTCATAACTTCCAGACTATCACGAAGTAGCTCAGAGTAAACATAAAGATACTAAATAGCAGGGTCTTTGGCTTTTAGGTTCACCCATGCGATTGGTCTTGCGTCCGAGACAACCGCTGCAGCTATCCTGATGACTTTCGTCTACAAGAACACAGGTGTAACTACAATCCCAACACCGGAATTTGACTGGCCAAAGTCAGTCTTTGCATCCGATGCCGTGTGGATTGCGATATTCTTGATCCTTGTCCTGCTAGTAAACTTACTACCAGTTCGTATATACGGAGAATTTGAGTATGTATATTTTCACTCTAAAATTATGAGTTTGGTGCAACTTGCTAAGTTCTAATTAGATACGTTTTCGCCTGGATCAAACTTACTTGCATCATCGGTCTGATATTTGTTATGCTCGTCCTCAATTTGCGAAGTATGACCCGAACCCCTTTTTATCCTAGGAATGAAAACAGGAGCTAACAAGTCTGGCATGGCAGGCACCGATAGATATGGAAGAGACGGGCCGATTGGCTTTCGTTGTCAGTATTCCCTGTCATTGCCAGCTAATATTATTCTATTACTAACTTCCATACTATTCCAGACTGGAGCAAATGCACAGACGCAAGCTCTCTACAATATACCGCAAACTGCACCCAACATCCAGAATGGGGTTTCTTCTCCCAGGCCTTTGACTCTGGGAAACAGAAGATATGGGAGAATCTCGCAGACCCAATCAGAGCTGAGTATCTTCAGCAAGATGGTGATTTGGGAAGACTTAAATCTGTCTGGACTGCCCTTACCCTCGCATTCTATGCATATCTCGGTATGGAAATCATTTCTGTTACGGCAGCCGAGTCTCGAGCTCCAGCATTGTCTATTAAAACATCGACACGAAAGATGTTCTGGCGTCTTGCTACGCTTTACTGCATTGGCATGGTAAGTTTTAATTGTGCTAGATGATTCCACGAAGAAAGATGTTCCCTGCGACTAATATCATACTTCTATAAAAAGTTCGTCGGGTCCTTAAATGTACCCTACACCCACCCCAATCTTCTATCCCTTCGCCCAGACAACAGTGAAATCCAAGGAAAGGTATCCCCCTTCATCATCGCCGTAGTCGAAGCCGGCATCATTGGACTCCCTAGTTTCCTCAACGCACTATTCCTATTCGCCGCATGGAGTGCTGGCGTATCCGCTCTTTTCGTTTCCTCAAGAACGATGCACGCAATGGCCCTCGCTGGCCACTTCCCAATCCCCAAGATGAAAGAAGTTAACCGATACGGCGTTCCTGTTAACGCTATGCTACTATCTTGGCTCGTCGGTTTTCTAGCGTTCCTTCAAAGCGGGAATAATGCCCAAGAAGTCCTGGGGTATCTCGTTAAACTGGGGACTATCTCTTGCCTAATTGTTTATGCTTGTATATCGGCCTCGTATATCCGATTTTTCGAAGGGTAAGCTAAGCTTGAAAGCTCCTTGTGTCGAAACGAACACTGATTCTAAAAATATGGCAGCCTCCGGCATAGAAACGCCTTTTCACGGCGTGACGCCCGCTATCCATACCGCTCGAGGTTTCAACCCATAAGAGCATGGTATGGTCTCATCGGATCCTCCTTAGTCGTAATATTCAACGGCTGGGAGTTCTGTACGTCCGACTTTGTCGATGAAGGTAGTGCACGAGCGAAGGGGTTTATATTTTCCTATCTCGCCGTAAGTTCAAACTACCCTTATAATACTCCATACCTCAAACTAAAAACGCTTTCCCTCGCAGTTTGTCGGCTTCCTTGTCCTCTATTTTGGTAGAAAGTTGGTAACAGGGTCGGAGTTTGTGCCCGTGGCATCAATGGACTTTGCAGGCGCAAGACTAAGACAAGATGTTGAGATTACTGGGAAACATTGGCTTATAAAAGTGTGGGATTGGCTCAAATAGTTCTGATTATTAGTTTTCTTATCTTTGTTTCGTTATACTTTTAATCTTTCTTTCAATGGCTTCACTTTCAGGTCTTCGAATATTTTAATACTGTTGGCAGAGTTCGAGAAACATGTAATGGGGACTATCACTTATACACGAGTCGGGTATTTCGCTGAATTCATATTATAACTGGTCATGAGTTCATGAAGTTATCAAGGTTTTTCTAGGTTGGTTGGGTTTAAAGTAGATTCACCATCAATTTATAAATTTATCGAACTATACAGTAGTTTCCAAGAATTCTATGTAGACTCCCCGAGCCTTATAAATCCATTTAATCAAATATCCAAATCCATTAACAGCAAATATATCAATACATCCCACGGGTTATTTGCCCTTTAAATTTAGCTGAAGATGTTCTATAAACTACCTTGGACGGACAGAAATCCATACGGTACAAATTCAAACAAATCTTCTATACACCTATTAACTTTTTATACTCCATACAATCCCCCATAAAAATCCCTAAAACCATGACCTCAAACGCCCTCGCAAAATACCCCATTACAATACATTACCCATAAACCCCCCCTAGTAATTACCATCAGTAAGTAAGTAAGTACTTAATAAATCTGCCCATCACTCATAATCGAAATCGAACACCTCTCAACATAAACCGGCCCCCTCTTCAAATCCGGATTTACAAAATCCCCAACTGTCCTTCCATTCTGGTACATCAACCCGGCTTCCCCTTTATTTTTATAATCCTTCAAAATGGCTTGGAAATTCGATCGAAGCGGACTATTTAAGGGTAAGTCCGCGAGTTCTTGTTCAATTTTATGGATTCGGTTTGAAACGTCCTCTGTGTCTGAGGGGGAGGAGGTGTGGGAATTGGGGTGGCTTTCGATGTCGTCTACTGCGGATGCGGCGGCGATGGCGGCGGCGCGGATTTGAAGTTTTTGGAGGGTGATTGACATTTTTGTTTTATAAAGAAGATGATTTGAGGAAGAGTAGTTTTCTCAGTATAGTGGTTTGGAATAAAAGTAATGGTATGTGTGTCAAGTTGGAGGGTTGAGGAAAGAAGGCCGCCGTTGATGTTTTGTATGGCCTCGAAAGAATCGATGACGTCAAATAGAGATATAAGAAGTTAAAAGAGTGCACAAGGCAAAACCAGAGTATCCAAATATATATCTGCCTCCGCACGAAAAAAGTAGAATTTGTTAATTTGTTAATTTGCTACATTCAAGGATAGAACCGGAGTTGAGTTAAAAACCATTCAGAAGAGCTTGCTACTGAAAGCTGTAAGAACTGCAGGATTATAAAGAAGAACTAGGTCCCTGAGGCCCATGATATTCTAAATATATACCAAAATCCCTCTTTGGCTTGGATTCAGGAACCCTGCATAGAAATTCAAGCTTTCCGTTCTAGAACCCTGCAACAGTGGCCAAGAATTCTCCATTTCCGGTCTATCAACCAATGGCACCGTTCACTTTGTTCACTCATTCGATCATGGTTCGACAACCGAAGTTCCAAACGGAAAAAACCTTACCAACAGGCGAAGCAAACTGGTTGCGAATTGACAAGGCTAAAAAAAGGCAATCGACTAAAAATATACTTGTAATTAATTATAAGCGGAAGGAAAGTTGGTTGAAACCTTGATTGTTGGAGGGGAACAGATTCAGGTACAATCATCATGTCTCTTTCCCGTTTCGTAGATAATGTCCTGAAAACGTTACAACGTGGGATTCTAGACGGATGGCATCCTCAAGATCTTAGCTTGTCTGATAGCAGGGTTTTTGAGCTGGATGTTACTTGAAAAATAGCATTGGAATCGGTGCAAGATGAGAGTATGTCATTTGACACATCTAGATTCATATTTCGAACAAACTTTGGAACCGGGATGTACAATCTGACGCAGTATACGTATATATAACTGCCGACCTCAACTTGTAGATAGTCACGGAAGCATTCACTTCAATAAGAAAATAGAAAAAAAAAAAAGAGTAAAGATTCACTTGACTAGAGCAAAGGATGAGCACTAAGGAACATGAGCGCATCTACCTAAAATCCTTCCAGAAGTTTTATCCCGGCAACGTTCCGCATTTCGTTAAGCAATTCCTAAAATAAGAAAAAGTAATAAAAGTGATATCCCAACGGGTTCTCACATCAACATCCCAATATCCCAGAATGGGTTTGTTCCAGTAAGCCAGTAACGGGTTTACCTCCATCAAACCCATTCCCGAGATATGGAGATGGCTGATAAAAGTGGTATCTCGCCTGCTCATAAACATGGAGCTTCCGGCGCTTACCAGAATTAAATTGAAAACAAGGCTCGGGAAAGCAGCTGAAGGGTATGAAACGAAACAAGTAGCGAATAATCATCAGGAATGAGAGGTTTTTTTGACAAACAAAACCACACGATTATAAAAGTAGAACGAGATGTTTTACATGAACAGCAGAAAATAGAAGAGGAAGTTGTTTACCATACTTACCCCACCGAGATGTGGTGAACATCCCAGGCTTATTGGAAGGTTGAATGTCATCGGTTGAACGTCGGGAGATTCGTAGAGCTGTAGTTTGTCGAAAGGGCTAAACCAGGAGGGTCGAAGATGCAGGGCAAAAAGGGGAGAGAAAAAAAAGAGGGGTTTTTATGACGCCGTAACTCCGAGAAATGCGCGATTTGCAGTTGATGCCGAGTAGTCGAATAAAAAAAGATGAACAAGAGGACCAGCCCAGAAAGCACCATAGGGTCATCCCGTTTCGTGTATAGGCCTTATAAGGATTTGTGCTTTTTCGAAGCAGGTGGGGAACCCCGAACTTCACCACTTTCGGAAAGCTCATCCTCTATTTCTTCATCGTCCTCCTCCCTCGCTCTCTTTGTAGACGTTGTTGTGGATAATGTTTCATGATGATCAAGGCCTAAAAGGGGTGCGTCGTCATCGTACTCAGGCTCGTCATCGTCGCCAGCCTCACTGAATGGCAACGGATACTCGGCGAATTCGCTGGGATCGAGTTCGAAGTTGCCACCTGCTGCCTCAGCAGCTTCGTTTACGTCTTCAGGAAGGTCATAGGCAGCTTCGTTTCCCTCTTCATATTGGTATTCTGCATGCTCAGTTCCATCAGCTTCGGCGTAAGACCACTCCTGCCAGTTGGTATCATTGATATTATCAGTCCCGTCCTTGCTGGAGCCTTGTAAGAGGGCTTGGTTGTCGACTTCGCCCTCGGGAACTTCGTGGAGGGTGCTGGACGACTTTTCATCATGGGCGTCATCTGCTTCTTCTTCTTGGTGGTCATGGTCTTGCTCGTCGAAATTGAGCAATCCGTCATCTAAAGCAGCGAGCGGATGAAAATCGTAAGTATCAGGGTTTTCAATCTGATTTTCTTCTGCTCCAAGCCCCTCGTTGTTATGTGTGTAGTCTATAATACCTTTACTATATTCCTCGGTTTTGAGCTCGGGCTCTTCGTTGGAGCTCGGGCTATCAGGTAGCCCGTAGCTACGAGAAGCCGAATAAAGGACGGACGTATCTTGTTGCTTTTCTTCGGCAGTTACGAAGCTCGCCTCATCGTCTTTGATATAGCTGCTGTCGCGGCTATGGTCTACGAGGTTTAAGCGGAGCCCGGAATTTGGCGTGGCTTCGACGTGCTGGGAGAGCTGAGTTTCTGGTACATTGGAGACATCCGTATTGGATGTCTCCCGAGTGATCGATGCCTTACGCTCTTGGGTAGTTGTCTGCGATGGGCTCTGCGGGACATCGATGGTGGCGACCGTGGTAACCTCTGGCTGTGTATCAGTTTGGTGGGTTTCCCCACCGTAATACACATCCTCGGCACCAAGGCCCTTCTCAAACTCCTCGAGCTCTAGCTCGTCGTCGCCATTTTCCTCGTTGGCGGTTTCGGCCTTTTCTAAAGGCCCATCGCCCGGCTCGTTTGCCAGGGCAGTTTCCGGGGGCTGGCCATGCGTGGAGGCAAGAATATGCCTCCAAGAAGCAAGGCCACCCCCTTCAACAATGTGGCTATGAATCATCTCGAGCTTCGGAATGTACTTCTTCCTCGAAGTTAACGAGATGTGGAGGGGGCGAGCCTCCTCTACGCCATCCTGGGCTAGCAACTTAGCGAAGAGCCCGAGGAGGTCATACAAGGTGAAGTTATTCATCTGATTGTTCTCCTATTTAAATAGCTACAGGTTAGCAAAGGGTAGAGGCCATTTTAAGGGAGCCGGGTGACATACCTCCTCGAACTCCACACCAAGCGCTGTGAAGTTTAATATGAGTTCCTCCGATGAAGTGAACTCCTCCCCGAGAACATCACGTAGCGCCGCCACAAGCTTACTCAACGGACTGCCAAGATGTGATCGATCGGGGAGAAAACAGGTTTCTGGGAGATTTGACTTCTCTCCCGAAAGTGGGAAAAGCGAGAACTCGAGGTCTCGGTAAACAACAAGGACGGGGTGGGTGAGTAGAGGGTCATCATGAGCCACATCTGCGTGGTTCTCATCCCGGGCTTGCTCGAGTCCTTGGTCATGGGAGGATTCTTCCTCCAAATGTTGGGATGACTGGGAGGGAGCTACCCGTTCCGTGTCTTGCTCGGAGTGGGGAGTGTGAGGAGATAGGGCCTCTGGGTCTGAGGGGGGTGAGCGGCGAGAGGATCCACTTCCGGAGGGTCCGTGAAGGGGTGAAGTGGGTATCTCTTGATGTACAGGGTATGTAGGTGCAGGAGGGCTTCCCGACCCCTGACCTTCTAAAGCATACCAATCTCTCTGGTTGACATCCGGCGTAGGGTTCTCTAGGGCAACAGTCTCAGCTTGACTAATTCGGAGAGGATCTGCGGAAGATGGTGGGGTTTGATGTTTTGGGGTTTTGTGACTAGAAGCCTGTGGAGTTTTTAACTCGTCGGCGTGGGGAGTGGGAAGTGAAGGGGGGGTTGCAGGTTCCTCTGCGGGTAGAACTATTTCAGGTTCCAAGAGCTGTTCTACTGGATGTTGCCGTTCAACGTCTTGGGCAGAGGGGGGAGACTGAGGTTTAGCAACCTCAGCTCCGAAAGAAGTACTCGAAGTGTCCACCTTTTGTTCCTCGGAGGCTGCTGGAAACTCTTGCACCGCTGTGGTTTTATCAGGAGAATTGGTTAACACTTCGGGATTCGGGATGCCTGATTCTGCCTCCGTAAGCTGATTCGAGGGTTGGGAAGCTTGGCTCTGTGACTGTTCGGCGGGCTGCTCAGGCAGCTGCTGAACAGATTCTTCAGTAGCTCCCTGCTGGGCATGTTGCTGCTGAACAGGCTGTTGCTGAACAGAAGGTTGTTGCTGGACCGGTAGATTTTGGGCCGGTTGTTGCTGTTGGAACTGCTGGAGTGGCTGAATGGGCTGCTGAAGTGCCTGGAAATCGTACTGAACGATGACTTCCGGCGGGACTTCCGGCGGGTCTGCATCTGTCATAACCTCATTAATGACTTGACTGAGAGCATCATCCACCATTTCGTCGTCATTCGCTTGCTCCATATTATATCGTTCAGACGGGACAGATAGACCGGGTTGGCCAAAGATCAAACTTGAAACAGGGATATTAGCCGCTGTTTCCATAGGATCGTCTACGACTGTCGGTATGGGTGTTGTCGAGAGGTCATCTAGATTCATGTCGTCATCCTCGTCATACGTGTCTAGATCGAGGTCGATGTCTATATCCTCGTCACGAGGAGCATTACCCATATCATAATCGCTAGTAAAGCCAGCTTGGCTAACCTGGATCATGGGTACTGAGAGCGACTGAGGAGGCATTTGCCCTGACATTTGGTCTTGCATCTGCGACTGAGGATCCGAGTTGATGGCACCAAAGACCTGTGTTGGATTATGTTGGTCGAACGAAAAAGCGGCGCTCGCCGAGAATGAGTCGGAGCTGGGACCCACGTTATTTTGATTCGGATACGCGACGCTCATTGTTTCTAGGAGTTTGAATTGTTAAGATTTGTAGCTAGAATCTTGTATTTTGTTAGTAGAATAGGTTGCTGTTCATGTTAGAAGGGTGGTCGTTAGTAGGGTAAGGCGAGATGGTTTCGCAGGATAAGATCTGGCCTATGTTGGTTGTCGAGTCTAGGCCAGGCTTTTTCTGTCGGGAGGGTGTTCCAAGACAGGATTTGTTAGTCGGATGGGGATGGTGATAGATATGAGTTACTTTTTAGTCGGGTTTGAGGCGTGTTCTCGAGATTTAGATATGCAGGTTGTTTAGTGGCGGTGAATGTGGGCGGAAAGTGTAATTGTAGGTGTATGAGTCGATATCGGAGATTGATTCAACCGTTGCTGGCAGCACATAAAACGTAGCAGCACAGGGACCAGGAAGAATGAGGAGGGTGGAGAACGTTTTCAGATAAACGCGGTCTCTTGAATAAAATTATCAACTTTTCCTGCAGTACAGGATGTTCTTGTTCTTGTCGTCGTGGAGGAGGAAGTGGTGATAGATGGATGGAGAGAAGATGAAGGTTGATGGTTGATGGAGGGGAGATGGGAATACAAAGATAATGGTGAAATTAAAGAGCCTGAAGGAGCGAAATTAAATGAGGGGCAACGCACAACGCGACTTTCCGAGTCAAACAGTTCCGTGTCCACGTGACATACCAAACAGGCGAACTGGCACCTTCGCAGCACAACAGCTAACGAAGCTTAACATACCGCAACTTATCGACAAACTATACGACGCCTGTGCTGCTCCGTATTCCATCCCATCATACCATCGCCAATTATACCGGTTTTACATCATTCACAATGGTTGTTCTAGCAGCTAGTATTACCACCCGAAGCGGGAAACCAGTTTTCTCTCGCCAATTCAGGGAGATGCCACGGTCGAGAATAGAAGCTCTCCTGGCGGCGTTCCCAAAACTCACAGACTCGAGCACCCAGCACACCACAGTGGAGGGAGACACCGTCCGATATGTGTACCAGCCGCTTGAGGAGTCCTTTTATATGGTTCTTATTACCAACAAGCAAAGCAATATCTTGCAAGATATCGACTCTCTACATCTCTTCGCCCAGGTTGTCGGGAACGTTTGCAAGACGCTGGATGAAAGAGAGATTCTGAAGAATGTCTTCGAATTGATGGGCGCTTTCGATGAGGTTGTGAGTCTGGGGTATAGGGAGAATCTGAGCTTAGGGCAAATTAAAACCTTCCTCGAAATGGAGTCCCATGAGGAAAGAATACAAGAGATTATTGCTAGGGTATACCAAGCTTTGCATTCGTTGACTCCACGGGATATCATCACTGACACGGCGATACTTTAGAACAAAGAGTTCGAAGCTAGCGAAGAGCGCAAGCGGAAAGCCAAACAATTGGAGCTGCAGCGAAAGGAAGCGCAGAAGAGCGGTCGTCCAACTGGACTTGGAAATACCCCGCGTTCATCTGGTTACCCATCGTATCAGCCCGTCACCCAAGCTTCGCCCGCTGCCACCAGTACTTATGATTCATACGAAGCTGAGAAGAACAAGGTATTCAAGTAAGTAACTGCTCAAATTTACATTAATGGTGTTGAATATCAAGCTAACTGTCGTAGGAGTGCGGCGCCAAAGGGCAAGGGCATGCAGCTCGGCCGCAAGTCTAATACATCGTCGATGTTCGACCGCGTTAAGGCAGACTTAGGACCAGAAGCTGAGACTGCATCATTAATATCCCATCAAGCACCGGCTCCAGTTGAAGCGTCGCCGAGAGCATCGATGCAAGCTGGTGGTGATGGTATCTCTGTTGCAATTAAAGAAACAATCTCCGCAGAACTAACAAGAGACGGTGATCTCAAGTCCTTCGAAGTCAAGGGTGACATGATGCTCCGCGTTAATGATGCTTCCCTCGCAAAAATCAAGATCGATACTGTTGCGGACGCCTCGGATGGAACACAGTTCAGAACACATCCAAATGTTGACAGAGGTTTGTTTTCTAGCTCGAATGCTCTACAGCTGAAAGATCCTAGCAAACCATTCCCATCGAATGGTCAGGCTCTTCCGGTTCTCCGCTGGCGTCTCGTCGGAAAGGCAAGTGATGACCATTTGCTACCGATAAAGTTTACCATCTGGGTCAATCGAGGCTCCGGAGACAACTACACGATCACCGCAGAGTACGAAGTTCAAGCTCAGGAACCTCTAAACGATGTTGTGGTTACTATCCCGTACGCTGGATCTCAGCCCAGTGTCAGCAGCTTCGACGCCGACTATACAGTTTCCGGTAGCGAGCTTATCTGGCGAATCGGCACAGTAGATTCAGATAACGGTAGTGGCAGTCTTGAATTTGAAGCAGAGGCTGATGATGATTCCAACTTCTTCCCTATGAGCGTATCATTCTGGAAGTCGAAGCCATCTGTCAACGTCGATGTGAGTAGCACTATTGAAAATAAGTTGTGAATTCCAGAAAAGCTAACAGAACATATAGGCTACCAACATCACATTACTAGAAATGGGTGAACCTGTTGACTATGTTAAGACCATTGAGGCGAAGGCCGAGAAGTATCTCATCGTTAGTTAAATTGTAGATAGTTGAGCACTTCGGGTTTGCCGGCAAGGTTAATTGTAGTAACGTTGTAATGTATCTTGGGACAAATGGAAAAGTACCAATATACCTGCTTCTTGCACCTATGACATAACTTGTGATTCAGATACCTCCCCCTCCCCATATTTTTTTTGACAATCTAGGACCTGAAACTTTCTCTCTATGGTGAAAGGCGGTTCGATATACCTATCTCTCCAAATCATACCAGAAACGAAGCAGACTACCGCTGGCGTCGAAACAGGAAAACCTGTGGTTGACGCTAAGCTCAGGCCAGCAACTAAGCCCAGCTCGCTTGGTTTCCGCTTCTATATTTTGCTACGGAACACACGTCAGGTTCTGTTACAGATTAGCCCAAACCACCTAACCCGCATGGCCATGGCAAGGATTAACTACAAAGTTCGATGATTGAAAAGGCAATATTTGACATCTGATAATATAATATAATATGTCTTTCGGGCATGTTTTCCACCGATATTAGAGGTTATAGCGGATGGCGCATTCGTTATAACAAGTCTTTAGTGGATTACGTATCACCGCTTTCACCCCCTTGAGAGGCTTGATAGAACATGGTCTTCTCGAGAAGATTGGATTTCCACGGCACTCTGAGTCGGTGAAGCCGTTAATCCCATCCAATCGAAGCTAACAGCTTCCTCCGCAATTTTAATTAAAGCCAATGTCAAGGTATATCGGTATCAGACAGGTACACAGGACACTCTGTGGCACAACGTACCCACATTGAACTGTCGTACTGGCATCCCTAGCCCATTGCATTGCATAATTATAGTTAACCGGAAACATGAACTGATCGGAAAGCTCCATCGAGAGCCGTGAAAAGATGGTGAAGTAAAATTAAAGCTACATAGAAACTTCCGTATGTATTGTAGTACTGTACTTACTGCTGGTTATATTAGATACTTATGCATGCATCGATGGCCTGAGTTAATCTTCGAATACCACAGTACAGCTAGTATACATAGTACAGTACAGCACAAAGCTATAAAAAGTAGAGTCGAGTAAAGTGCAATTAGATTCGAATCTAAATATAGCACACTCGCCAGAAGAAATAATTAATTGATTGATAGATCTGATTTTATTAATATGACTTCCCTCAGCAGATAAAAGAATAATTTCTTCCCGCATCGACAAGACTGTTTTAGTGAACCCTCTCGATGTTTGCACCGCCCCCTCGTGTGAGAACCCAATCGACCGCCTCAGCCGACTCGCCATCTACAAAAAAGGGCGAACTAAGGCTGCTGTAAGAACTCGAAATCTGCCAAGCAGGGGGTTAGTTACCATATTGTACATATATGGAGATAGCTAGTCCCTGATCGATGCCCGAAAGAATTCCCGTTCTTCAATTAATTCTAAGTAGTTCTTGGTTAACAGGTATCAGGAGCCACATCCCTCAGCCGGACTCGACCCCGAATTCAGAATCTCGTGTTTCATGTTAAAACCAATCCGACAGAACTCAACGTAGGGAAACTATAAACGTTTATCCTGCCCCTCGAACCCGTTTCGTAGACATTCGTCTTCGAGCATCTTTCCTTTGTGTCTCCTTCTTATTCCATTCCTTTCGCCCTTTTCCGTCAAGGCGTGCCTCCAGAAACATAATAACCACTCGCACATTCGAAGTAGCACCGGCTGCTACAAACATACAAGGCGTACGTGGATTCGATACGGTTCGCAATCACCAAACAGATACCCCGGGCAAAAGAAGCATCCCAACAATCCAGAAGCACCGAAAAGGGCGGACCAAGACGCGGACAAACGTAATAACGAGGTAAGTGGAGTTCGAAATCCGTTCTTGTTCGAGGCAGTCAGAATTATTTTTGAGTTTTCCAGCGGAACGTTAACTAACGGGGGGATTCCCTTTAGTGGTTGACTGGACTGAACCGGTGCAGGCAATTGCGAGCAGCTACGACGCAGTGTAAAGGAGAAAACAGCAGGAACAACCACATCAACCTCAACGTTAACTAAATAACCATCATCCACTCTTCACCTTCAACGACCACCATCACATCCCACCTCCACCTCCACCTCCACCTCCACCTCCATCATCATCGCCATCACCGTCATCCACCGACACCCAGCGCTCCTCTCGGCTTACTAAATATACTGTTCCGACGCTCCTTTTCTTCCAGCTTCGATTTACCGCTTACGACTCCCAGGACTCAACAGGTGGAATAGCCGATACTTTGCTGGCCTTTTTATCGCTATTTTTTCTCCCGCTCTCTTTTTGGGTTGCCAGTAGACCCAACAATCCATAGAACATACTTACAATTGCGGTGGAACGAGGTTCACGACACAAAAGTCACATTCTCAAATTTCTCGCATTTCCGAGGCAACTCAATATTTGGCCTTCCTGAACATATACCTTCCCCCGTGGCTAGCTTGTAAACAGCAACTTCGAAGACTCACTGTAAACGGCTGGTTCTCTCATTCGCTACACAACCTCTTCCCAACCTAAAAACATCCTATTCGCCTTAGAACCTACTATAAACTCGATATACGGAAGATCCATACAACGCTCGGAGGACAGGAAGGGCGGAATAACGGCTCATACGTTCACTTTTTTTCTTCGCTTTCTTTCTTCACACTCTCATTTCCTTGGAATCTGCCGGGGACACCTGAGATCTAGGCAGCTTAAAAATGGTGGAGGATAAGTGAGTACACCCTATCCAGTAACTTGGCGTTCCTTGGGAAAATCTGGCAGAAAGGGCTCTCCGAGTATTGGGGTTTCGAAGATGGAGAATGGAGAGTTACGAGTCGGTAGAGGACGTGGAGCTGCGACGACTGTGCTGGATGCGTAACGACGATGAACGTGGGCTAATAACTGACTGAATCTAGATATGTTGGACTGGCGCTGGCCGTCTCCTCGAGTTTGTTAATAGGCTCGAGTTTCGTAATAACAAAGAAGGTGCGAACGAATAGTCAGCCGGAGATCATTGTCATTGAACGACGAAGCTAATGCAGAGCATAGGGATTGATATCGGCTGAAGCAAAGCAAGGATTTTCCGGCGAAGGGTTCTCATACCTAAAAAATTCACTATGGTGGATCGGCACCATTACAAGTATGAATGCCTCTATATAAACGACGATATCGAAAGATACTGACAATAAGATTTGGGATGTTACAGTGGGCATTGGTGAGGTTGCCAATTTTGCAGCATATGCATTTGCACCAGCTATCTTGGTAACACCGTTAGGAGCTCTGAGTGTGCTGATCGGGTAAGCTTTAGAACTGAAAACTGAATTCAAGTTAAAATCAAAGCTAACAGATGTTTTCTCTCTTTTTAGGGCGGTTCTAAGCTCTTATTTCTTGCACGAGGATCTCGGGCTACTCGGAAAGCTTGGTTGTGCAATTTGCTTGATTGGCTCGGTCATCATCGTTTTACATGCTCCAGCAGACGAAGAAGTGGACGAAATTGAGCTACTGCTTCACTATGCTATACAGCCTGGTATGAGCCACCCAGAATTAAACTCCAAGGAACGATTGTCTAATAGCACTCCACAGGGTTCCTCTTTTACTGTCTATTCGTCTCCGTATTTGCCTTTGTGATGATATACAAGATATCGCCGAAGTATGGGAAAAAGAACCCACTGATCTATCTCTCGGTTTGCTCCACCGTTGGTTCGGTATCCGTCATGTCGGTAAAGGCGTTCGGCATTGCGCTGAAGCTTACACTCGGTGGAAATAACCAATTCTCACATCCTTCGACCTACGTATTCATCATTGTCACTGCCGTCTGCATTCTCACGCAGATGAACTACTTCAACAAAGCTTTGAGCCAGTTTTCCAGCTCGATGTAAGTTTTCCCTCGGAACCCCATGACACGCTAGCCATGCAGGAAGGGAATATGGTGTCCGAAAAACGAAAAATGATTGGCTAACATTTACGGACGACGCAGAGTAAACCCACTGTACTACGTAACCTTCACAACCGCGACTCTCACAGCCTCCTTCATTCTGTTCAAAGGCTTCAATACATCCAGCGCTGTCAACGTAATCTCCCTTCTCTGCGGCTTTTTAATAATATTCGCCGGTGTCTACCTCCTCAACCTTGCTAGAATCAATTCAAAGGGCCTGATGAACGGTCATGCGGATGTGGACAGCATCCCCACCGACCCTATCTCTGGGTTCCAGACGAGGAGGAGTATGCAGGCGAGGAGAAGCTTGGATCCAAACCGTCTGAGCGGCAGCAGCTTTAGGCGAACTAGTCGAGACGAGATGATGTATGAGGAGACAATGGTCGGATTGACGGATCTGGCAGAGGACAGCGACGACGGTGATGAAGAGAGAGGAATGATCTCGCCGAGAAAGAGTAGTGGGATGCCCAGAAGCCCTGCATTGAGACGGTAGTCGTCATTCGAAGGGTGAAAAAGACGTGAGAATTTGCACAATTTTCCGAGAGTATGTGATTGGGTTCTATTACGAACATATTTCCTTTGTTCCTTTGTTTTTATTCTTCTCTCCTACTCTCTTAATTTGGAACCAGGAATGGAAACGGTATCGGTGATAACAAAAAATCTTCGCTTTTTCTTTCTCTCTGATCTGGAAGGGTATATGATTCGAGCATATTTTTCAGCTCCAGTTTCTTGTTTTTCTTTCCTTTCGTTTTTCATCTGGCGAGACAAGAAAAAATATGATATGGGAAACGGGACTATCGATGTACAGGCTTTTTTCTGCTCCCTTCCCTGTGGCCCTTGGGGGCGGTACATACGCAGATTTTGATTTTTCCTTACCGGTGATGGGACTTTTTGCTTTGTTTCTTTCGTTTGTTTTCTGAATAGATATCTACCTCCCTGTTGTTCCTTTTGTTCCAGCTTTTTCCTATGTATATTTCCCCCCTTTCTTCCTCTTCTATTTCGATTCCTATATGAGGTTTTTTTTTCTATGCGATGTGGTATGGGGCCCTTCTTATTTTAACTACTACTACTACTACTACTTATATTTTGCTTTTCGATTAGAGATCGAGAACTGTATGATAACACTTATATTATACTATACAAGTATATTATCTATCGTCAGTCGAATTGGTCTTATAATAGCATCACACCATGACAGTCATGGGCAAATTGACAGCAGCCACGCGATATATCGATATAAGTATAACTGTAGCTGTAGTCAACCGGAAAAGATCCGAAACAGCGACGACATCTCAGACCCCCCCGGTTGACGAGTTTGGAGCAATCGCCAAGGAGAGCAACGTTCAGAGGGTGTGGGTTTGCGTAAGCTACATCTGCTCCGCCACTATATCCCCGATCCCAAGATATCAGAAATCACAAATTTTTTTTTTTTTCTTCCTCTTCCTCGCTTATGTAGGGTTCGAGTGCGAAGGGCTATACATTTTTTTGACAAGCTTGCAAGATGGAAAGGAAGGGTGGATATACGCATGCATGTTGCCTCAATTGTAAGTCGTGTGAGCTCTAGGTTATAATTCACAGCCGCCATAGACATAACATAGCATACCAGGATTATCTGAAAACTATGTGACGTTGATTAAAGTCAGGTTGATCGAAGAAGGCAAAGCAATATATTTATTTGATATCATATCAGGATACCATGGTCGCAGTTCGAACGGGGTCTACGTACCTGCGAAACCATATGACCTGTAACCTGGAGTGTGGTTGGAAATTGAATTGAATGGGGAAGTTTGAACCCTGAGAACCCAAAGTACCTATACCTGAAATACAAATTGATTTGGATACAAAGGAACAAACATAGTAACAATCTAACAGCAATGCCAAATAAAATAGAGTAGAATAAATTATAAAGGTTACTGAAGTGATTACTTAAGTAAATGCTTACTATCACTCGAGATAGACAGTGCAGAGACAGGATACGAGGGAAGGCAAAGGTGTCTATACCTTCTAGATCTACTTGCATACGTACCCTTCTGATCAGACGAGATATAAAAAGTATATATCTCGGATGGGCCCTCCTCCTTCAATTCAAGCTTAGCTTCGAGTCTTTTGATGCTACTTACTTCCATCTTACTTAAGTACTCACCAACAGCTGTTACTTATAATAAGTACAGAGTATATTACTTACCTAGGTAGCTACGCATTCATCATCACCATCTCAGCTTCCTCATTCCGATTCATCATCACCAACCTCATTATATACTTAGGCAGCGTTTGTTCTGACGATATCAAGCAAACTGCCCCAGTCACCGCCCTGCTTCAGCTCCCCTGTGCAGTCCAGTCCAGTCACCGCCCTGAGACGTCCTGGTACCTGTCGATTTAGCCGACCCTCCCCATTAATCCAAATAGTCATTTGCATTAACCAATTCTCATTCCCCGAGTCTGCAGTACATACATAGTACTTAGCACAAACTCACATCTGCCGCTGGTCTTATTGATAAACTGGCAATCGGATCTTTTAAAGTTTGCCTGAATTTCTGGGACGGTTTCAAAAGGAGAAAGAGCAAGCACTTGCAGGGAGAGGAGCCTCCATCCAACGTCGTCCGTCTTACCCACTTACTTACTTACTTAGCTTTCTGCTCTGCTCTTGAAATACCGCCGAACATTTCCCACATCCCATCGCCCTTTTTTCGCTCCTGCACCCCGCGAAACCTTCCATCCTTCACCCTTCTTGTGCATGTTCCCGTTCCATCGGAAATACAGAAAAACACAAATATCCACCGTACACCATTTGTCAGAATGAAGAAGTTTTCGGAATTAATACGACCGAAGGGTTCTCGAAGTGGTATGTACTTACTTACTCTTCTCCATGAATTAGCTATTAGTATTCCAGCTGCCGGGGTTCCCTATTTGAGTTGTTTTGCGGCTGGGTAGATGGATGGACGGCGACGGATATGCGCATAATGTTATATGTACGGACCGGGCTTCGACTAACACCATGTCTTTTTTTTTTTTTTTTTCGCGACTGAATAGATTCACCGGATAGCGGCGCAGATACACCAGAAGCGAACGTCACGAGAGCTATCGTATGTATCTCCAATATCCTCGGTTCTCAGGGTTTCATCATCGGTGTATTCCGAAGTTGAAGTAACGTAGCTAGGTTGTTAGCATATCTGTAACTGTAACTAACCAACTCGGTGATACAGAAAGCCTTTTGTGAAGCTGGAAAATCAAAGCAATCGGCCCCTGGACCCGAGGATATCGATAGCTCGCAGGTATAAAAACCATTGCATGAATCCTACTGTCGCACTACAATCCTCTCTAACACGACATCGATTTTTGCGGAACATAAAATAGGTCGACGAAGTAACCTTCCTCCCTACCATAGTAGAATGCACGGAGTCCTCCCCGACAGCCGCCCAAGCGGCGCTCAATTCGATCCGGAAGCACATTGAATACAAGAATTCAAAGCAAGGGTATCAACAATACAATGCGCTCATGTTGTTCCGTATACTCGTGGATAATCCCGGGCCGACGTTTACGAGGGGTATCGATGAGAAGTTTGTGAGTACGGTGAAGGAATTGTATAGGAATACAAGGGATCCGAGTGTTAGACAGCTGTTGGTGGAGAATTTGGAGTATTGTTCGAAGAAGGATGATCAAGGGCTGCAATTGTTGAGGGAGTGGTATGCGAAGGAGAAGGATAAGGCGGCGAAGATATATGTAGGTTCCTGGCTTGATATTATTGATTCTTAGCCAGGTATGGGTTTCTAATTTTTGGTGATGGTGGGGTTTTTTAGTCCGGTGTTAGTTCACAATCGAGGAATGCTATGGGCGCATATGTCGGGACAAGTATCCCACCGCCTCCCCAAAGTGGTCACCATGGGCACAGGAGTCATCGACGGCCAAAGAATCAGTTACCGCCACCGGACGAGCTCGCGGCTAGGATATCAGAGGCGCAGACATCGGCGAAACTCTTGATGCAGATTCTACAAAGCACACCTATAAGCGAGGTCTTGTCGAACCAATTAATTACGGTATGTAAAATGTGAATGTTTTTATTGGGGTATTATAATATTTGGATTAGGGGCTGATATTGTTGTTATAAAATAGGAATTCGCGGATCGATGCTCTGCAGCCTCCCGCTCTATACAAATGTTTATCGAAGCCGATACTCCTGCACCACCAGATGAGTCGACGATGTTAACCCTCTTCGAGACGAACGAGCAATTGGCAACATCACTTTCAAAGCATCAGTTGGCCATATTCTCAGCTAAGAAACAGTCGAAATCTGGGGATGTATCTCGTACGAACAGTATGAACCAAGTTCCTCAAGTCGAGTCACAATCACCGCCGCCGGAAGGCCCAACCATGTCGGCACCCGTACATATGAACGCCAGCGGACCGATCCCAGAGCCAGTTACGAGCACTCCAAATTACGGGTTCAGCGGGTTCAGACCAAGTCAGTCACCGCCTTTGGCAGAAACAAGACCGTTTGCGGCGCCACCTCCACCTCTTCAAACGAAGCCGCCAACCGAGGAGAACCCGTTCAGTGACCCGGAGCCCGCACGGTATTCGGGTTGGAATTCGCAGCCGCAAGAGCAGCAAGAAACATCATTGTATACAACGGGTAGATATACACCGAGCCCGGTCGAGCATGTACCATCGACCAACCAAGGGAGACATCCAATGGCGGATGTTTCACCGGTTGCTACATCTGCACCACAGGTAAGATCTAATCCAACAATATTGTTCTTTCGTTAGTGTGCTAGTAACTAATGTATTCTTATATAACGATTTGCAGATGCCACATGGATATCAACCATACAGATATTAGAGTTAAGACAAAGATCAGATATAGAATCAGCGGGGCATACGAAAGAGGTTTAGACGGAACTAAAGGCTAAGCTAAGGGAAGCTGGGTTTCCCAGAGACTCGAGACAAATACCCGAGAACAAGTTGCTGAACGAGGAGTTTCATTTTTATTTTTTTTTATATCATTATGGCGGACCGAATTGGCTCGAATTGCAATGGTTGATCGATTGATCAGTTCACGAACTAACCGGCCAGTGAATTCTATTATTTCCTATATTTTATTTAAATTTATGGATTGTACGAGCTGAGCGCTGCTTTGGCTTCTGATACTTTTTTATACTCTCTAACAATGTCTCCTTTTCATTTATTTTCACTCTTCTCACCCTCACTTGCACTTGCCCTTTTACTCCCTCTTGCTCTGACTCCCTGTCCTATTGAGTCTTTCCTTTGAAGAGAACCAAAAAAACGTACCGGAATGTATTTTTAACATGAAACTTTTGCGAGATTGCTTTCGAATGCCCATGACATGACCCCCCCGGATGACAGGCCCTGGGAATGCCTACCGACTAACCCAGCTTGGGGGAGCCGAGATGACCTGCCCGAACGGCGATTCCGGTTGGATGATGTAACCTGCGGGGGGCCGAACAGGAACAGAGACAGGCGCAGGGTGTCTCTCAGTTGACATGTCTGTTCGATCCAGCGCATGTTCCTGGCTCTGTTTCTGCCTGCCGGAGAACCGGTCGAATCGAATCGAATTAACTTGAACTGAACCTGATTGAATTTAACTGAATTGAATTGAATTGAATTGAATTGAATTGAGTGTACGACGTCAAAGGGAACCTTAAACCCGCAGAGATTTCCTGAATTTGAATCTTCTAAACTATTGGCTCCCCTTATTCTGAATCTGAATCTGACACTCTCCTTTCTTGCTTCCTTCATTATATATATATATACCGATCACGATCCTACCGATCACTATACTAGCATATCATCATATCATATCATATCGCATCCACTATCATTTCGTTCCGGACTGGGTGTTTGCTGCATTTACACACTACGGAATCGACCCGCCGGCCTTGGAATACCAGAAGCATCACTAGCACCAAACTAGACTCCTGACGGCTTCGCACACTATATCTACTACTTCCCCAACCTCAGAATTATTTTATTCCACTCGTTACGGACCAGAGAAAGAAAGAAGAAACATATACACCTCATGCGGCATACGATAATAGCCGTATGGTGTTCGGATTCCTAGACATCGCTCATTCAACTCTCCCCCCCAAGAAACGACCATGGAACCGTCGTCGGATTTACAGCAGAAGCTCTCGGAGCTAGACCATGAGCTCGAGGTTCGCTCTTCTTCTCCACCCAAGGATCCACCTGTCATATACTTGATAGTATAAGATAACATATCGTCATGTGTACCTACTAACGACTTCAAACTTCTACAGGAAGGCGAGATCACGCGGAAGGGTTATGAAAAACGTCGTACACTCCTGCTGAGCCAATTCCAAGGTGTCGGCAGCGCCACCTCCTCCCCGCGAGCATCGATACAATCCCAACCTCATATCGCATATAACCCCCATCACTCAGTCCAATCCATAAACCGATCTGCTGCCGCTTCGCCTGCCCCTTACCAACAGCAGGAATCGCCAAGGCCGAATAGGTACAGCCTGCAGGTCGGCCAGGCTGCAAACTATGACAGCAGAACCGATACCATGGTATCGGCCGTTACGGCCAATACGCACTTCTCTGGTGGTGCTGGCGGAGGAGGAACTCGTAGCTTCTCGCAACCGTTACAAACTCCGCAATGGCATCAGAGGAATCATTCGGGGAGTGCGGCGCCCGCAGCGCAGGCACGGCAGGCGTCATACTCATACGGCCACCAACCTCAAGGTTCTTCGTCGTCGTCCCAAAGTCAATACGTCGCATACCAGCCACCGATGAGCGACTATGGAGGCTACACCAACAACAACGGTGGACAGGGACAGTATGATCTATACTATGCTAACCAGCAGCAGCAGCAGCAGCAGCAGCAGCAGCAACCTCCAATGCAACCACCTGGAGGCCAGTACGGCTACGATTCCCGCGCCCAAACGATGCAAGAATACGGTTACGAAGGTACAAACACCATGACTAGTACCGCCTACTTTGCCGACTTCTCCCAGCAAAACTACGACCCGGCGCAGCAGCTCCGTCCCGATAACTACCAGGGAAACCAACCATACGTTCACCGATACTCAGGCACTACTGCAGACCCACCCTACTCCCCGGCTGCAAATATTGCTCCACCGTTACTGACAGCTTCGGACCTGCCGCCTGCTGTGGTTACTAACCACCAGATGCCGCTGGAACCCAGAGACGTCCCGTTCGACGTCTACGACCCGCATAATGCCAACATTCCCATGTCAAAATTCGACAACATCGCCGCTGTTTTACGTTACAGAATGCGCGTGAATGGAAAACAGGCTGCTTACATGGTCCTAGACGGGAAGGGAAAAGAGATAGCAACTTGTAACTGGGATAAACTCGGTTCCAGGGCCGAAAAAGTCGCACAGGTCATCCGCGAGAAGTCGAATCTTTACAGAGGCGATAGAGTAGCATTGATTTATCGCGATATCGAAGTGATAGATTTTGCGATTGCGCTGCTAGGGTGTTTCATTGCAGGCGTAGTGGCAGTTCCTGTGAATAATCCGGAAGATCATGCGAAACTCAACTTGATATTACAGCAGACTCAAGCGCATTTAGCCCTAACGACGGATAACAATCTTAAAGCTTTCCAGCGCGATCTTGTGAACCAGAAACTTCAATGGCCGAGAGGTGTTGAATGGTGGAAAACGAACGAATTCAAGAGTTTCCACAGCAAGGGTGAAGGTCCGGCTTTACAGGTCCCGGATCTGGCATACATAGAGTTCTCTAGGGCACCGACAGGAGATTTGAGAGGTGTGGTGATGGATCACAGGACAATCATGCACCAGATGTCGAATCTTTCGGCTATAATCTCGACTACGGGCACACAGCAGAGCTCTAAGGATACGTTCGCGTCGAATTTGAGGGATAGGGCCGGCAAGCCGATAGCTGTTAGTAACACTGGAGAAACGCTGGTGACGTATCTCGATCCAAGACAGTCGATTGGTATGATTATGGGGGTCCTACTGGCGGTTTATGCGGGAAATACGACAATATACTGCACTCACTCGTGTATCTCTACACCGGGATTGTACGCCAACATCATCACACGATACAAAGCTACACTTATTCTAGCGGATTACCCGGGTTTGAAGCAAGTGGCTTATAACTATCAACAGGACCCATACACGACTCGCAACTTTTCGAAAAAACAGACGGTTGATTTCTCGCCGATGAAGATGTGTTTGATTGATTGTTTGACGGTGGATTCGGAGTTTCATGAGATTTTGGCGGATAGATGGTTACGGCCTTTGGGTAATACGAGAGCGAGAGATGTGGTCGCTCCCATGCTTTGTTTGCCGGAGCATGGAGGGATGTTGATTTCGATTAGAGATTGGTTGGGCGGTGAGGAGAGGATGGGATGCAGTTTGGTGGCGGAGGTATTGATTCCGGTTGACCCTGAGAAACCGAAGGAGAGCTCTCCGGGAGGTTATAGTGGGTTGATTGGGTCGGACATGACGAAGTTGGAGGATGGACACAGGCAGAGCGACTTACTTGAAGCACTCTTGGATAAAGAGGCTTTGAAGACTAATGATGTGGTTATTGTCGCGGTTGGAGCGGAAGCCAGGAAGAGATCTAACGAACCCGGTGTAGTAAGGTTGATGGCATTCGGGTACCCCTTGCCAGATGCTACTCTTGCCGTCGTCGACCCCGAGAATTCGGTACTCTGCGGACCGAATACGATTGGTGAAATATGGGTTGATTCGCCTTCGCTATCAGGCGGATTTTGGGCGCTGCCGAAGCACACGGAAACCATTTTCCACGCCAAGCCATATAAATTCGAGCCTGAGAATCCGTTACCTGTTATGCTAGATATGGAGTTCTTGAGGACCGGATTGCTGGGGTGTGTGATCGAAGGGAAGATATTCGTGCTGGGCTTGTACGAAGATAGATTACGGCAGAAGGTTGAGTGGAGTGAAGGTGCGGCGGATATGGGGATGGGGAGGGCGATGGCGGAGTATCGGTACTTTTTCGTGCAGCATGTTATTGTGAGCATTATCAAGAACGTGCCGAAGATATATGACAGGTGAGTTCTATCACCTCGAGCAAAGGGAGTGGGCATAAAATGGCTAACATTAGGGGGTAGCTCTGCATTCGATGTTTACGTGAACGATGAACACCTGCCTATCATACTTTTGGAATCGCCTGCAGCTTCAACATCTCCATCCTCTGCAGGTGGACCTCCTAGACAACTGGATACGCCGCTGTTGGAATCGATAGCTGAGAAGTGTATCGAAGTTTTGCTCGAACAGCATCAAGTCAGAACATACTGCGTCATGATCACAGCTCCTAATACTCTCCCGCGGACATGGAAAAACGGACGGCGTGAAATTGGCAACATGCTTTGCAGGAAGGAATTCGACGTCGGAGGCCTCCCATGTGTGTACGTCAAGTTTGGGGTCGAAAGGGCGGTATTGAATCTTCCTCTTGGCGCTGATCCGGTCGGTGGGATTTGGTCAGTTGAAGCGTCAGATCAGCGACAGGCTGCTTTGGCTAGTAATGAAAAGCAATACTCCGGTTTCGATTATCGGGAGGTTGTTATTGATGATCGGACGTCGACACCGCTCAATTCTTTCTCGAGCATCGTCGATTTGTTGCAATGGCGTGTGTCGAGGCAAGCAGAGGAGTTGAGTTACTGTACTATCGATACGAAGGGTAAAGAGGGTAAGGGGGTTACATGGAAGAAACTGGATCAAAAGATTGCAGCTGTGGCAGGATATCTCAAGAGGAAAGGGTACAAGGCTGGTGAACATGTGATTCTCATATACACGCACTCCGAGGAATTTGTATATGCGGTCCATGCTTGCTTTTGTATGGGGATTATTGTGATTCCTATGGCACCGTTGGATAACAATCGACTATCTGAGGATGTACCGGCATTATTACATATCATCCAAGACTACAAAGTCCGGGCGATATTGGTCAATAATGACGTTGACTCGCTATTAAAGCAGAAGACCTTGGCTCAGCACATCAAGCAGTCTGCTAGCGTACTCAAGATTACCATGCCGCCGATTCACAACACCGCCAAACCACCCAAGCAGAACAATGGATGTCGGGATATGGGATTCACAATGAAGCCCGGATGGGTGCAGGGTAAACAGCCTGCAATGGTCTGGACATACTGGACGCCGGATCAGAGGAGTGTAGCCGTGAGTTTGAGCCATCAAACGATTTTAGGGATATGTAAGGTGCAGAAGGAGACTTGTCAGATGACGAGTAGTAGGCCGGTGTTTGGGTGTGTTAGGAGCACGAACGGGCTAGGGTTTGTGCACACTTGTTTGATGGGTATATTTGTTGGTGAGTTATATTCTAAGATCTTATGATTGATGGTCTCGTGCGACTGACGATGTTTGGGGGGTGTGGTTAGGTGCTTCGACATATCTCGTTTCTCCATTGGATTTTGGACCAAATCCTCTTCTCTTGTTCCAGACTCTAGCACGGTACAAGGTTAAAGATACATATGCAACACCGCAGATGATGGATCATGCTGTTTCGCCGATGACGAAGACCGGGTTTAATCTCAATGAACTAAAGAACCTTATGATTTCGTTTGAGTCGCGGCCCAGGCAGGATTTGTGTAAGTTAACTGTCGATGTTTATTCGATCAGGCTACATGCTAATTACGATTTCGTAGACCGTAAGGTACAACTGCACTTTGCTACGACTTTCTTAGACCGCTTCTCGATCAACACTGTATATTCGCATGTTCTCAACCCCATGGCGGCGTCAAGATCGTATATGACGATAGAGCCAGTCGAATTACATCTTGACACCAGAGCACTACGGCGTGGACTTATCTACCCCGTTGAACCAGACACCGATTCCACAACCCTTCTAGTACAGGACTCCGGGATGGTTCCAGTTTCTACGCAGATTGCGATTGTGAATCCGGAAACTTGCAGGTTGTGTCATGTTGGAGAGTACGGAGAGATATGGGTTAGCTCGGAAGCCAACGCTGATAGTTTTTACGGAAGCAGCGATGCCTTCGATGCCGAAAGGTTTAATGCTAAGACCGTAGATGGGGATCCGAGGATCATATATGTGAGAACCGGGGATTTGGGGTTCTTGCATACGGTTAATCGACCTGTGGGCCCTCAAGGACAGATGGCGGAGATGCAAGTGCTATTTGTACTGGGAAGTTTGGGGGAGACGTTTGAGGTTAATGGGTTAAGTCACTTCCCTATGGATATCGAGTCTAGCGTGGAACGGGCACATAGGAATGTGGTACCCGGTGGTAGCGCAGTTTTCCAGGCGGGAGGGTTGGTGGTTGTGCTCATTGAAGTGTATCGCAAGTCATTTCTGGCGAGTATTGTCCCGGTTATTGTCAATGCGATATTGAATGAGCATCAGCTTGTGGTGGATATTGTGGCGTTTGTGGGACAAGGTGATTTCCCGAGATCGAGGTTGGGGGAGAAACAGCGGGGCAAGATTTTGGCGAATTGGGTTACGAGGAAGTTGTGAGTTTTTTACCTTTTTTTTCGTTTTCTATGATCTGAGGTCACTGGTGCTAATGATTCTATAGGCGCACAATTGCACAATTTGGTATTCGGGATCTTGATGTTACAGAGCACGCTACTGCTACGATGCCGCCGCCCCCACCTCAGCAAGTCGGCGTAGGAGGATCACCACCAGTACCGGTTCAGCTGACAGAACAAATACAACCGGTCAATATGGAAGGATACACACCACCCGAACAGAATTTAATTGGTTCCACCCTACCGGAGGAACCAGAAGTTCCACGACTACCGGAACCGATGAATGCTGAAGACTTCATGCCGATACCAAAATCGCACGTGGATCCTTACGGCATGACAGCAACCCACTTTGGCCCCGTACCTGTTGAAATGCCCACAAGTTACAATGACGTCGCGGAACCTACCCCGAAAGCTGTAGACAGGAATTCATATATCGGGGATGTAAAACTTGGGGAATTAGACTCAGAACGTGTTTCTTCCTCCTCGCCGCCGAAGATTCCGCAGATGAATCCTAGAAGGAGGAGTACTTATTCCGCACAGCATCATCCTGATACATCAGAGGAAGAATTACACGGAGGAGAAGATGTGACGACGCCTAAAGCCGGTGTAGAGAATGAGATGAAGAGGTTGAGTTTGGGACTTGATGGAACCGGGGAGATGGAGTTGGATATGTCGAGACGGATGAGCGGGGATAGTGATGTTAGGAATTATAATTATCCGGCTGAGGCGTTGATGTATCAGAAACTTCTGGAGAGGGATGGGTAAGAAAAGGTGGTTATTGAGTTTCTGACTACCCGTTAGAGCTTTTTTTTTCCCATCTTTTTCTTGTAAGAACAATTGCATGATGCTTTAAGGGTTTTTTTGTGTGTGTTTATGTTAGAGGTGGTTTGGTGGTGGCTTGCTTGGACAAGTGGTGAACTACATAATACTACCAGTGCCTACCTAATTCATGTCTTCTAGATATAATTCTGAGGTTTAAGCTCCTCACAAGTAACAACCAGAGCTAGCTAATTCAGACCGAGAACAGCAGGTGACACATAATTATTTTTAGGATTCCTCGAAGCCGACCCTCTCGCTTCTTTATCCGAAAACCTCATGCAACCGCAGCGATTGGCTTTTTTTGCCTTCCGCCTCGTTCATACAGTGTAGTTAAAGCGTGCATGTGTAACCAACCTCCCACGTTCAATGCAAAAGCATGTAGGCCAAGAAATACAACGTTGCCTATAACACTACTGCTTGAATTTCTATAGCTCTCGGATGTCAGGTTATGATTTGAGATCTAGCTTCCAACGCCTCTTGCGGATGGCGAAGGAGTATTTTGTAAAAGCCTCGATAGGTGATTCGTTGTTTGATGGAAAAAAGAGGAGTAGTTTACGTTACGTACTGGATTTAAACTAGAATGATTTATGGATTTTCGTTTTCATTCTCGTGTTAACATTTAAGTGTCTTGGACATCCAAGCTATGCCAAGAAGGATATATGCATACTGTGGTGAGGTTCCCGTGTTCCGTAGGTAAATGGAAGTGGAGAAGTATTGTTTGTTGGTTAGTACGTATACGTAAGTGACGTTCGGACCGGTTCGTTGATTGATGAGAGTGGATTGATTGATTGACTGGTATGAGGCGAAGTGGATTAGTGAGAAGTATTTAATGGGCTGGGATGGTCCTTCTGCCTGGGGACCTCGTTTGGCTGCTTGGATTCCAAGTGTCTACATCTTCTTGATCGTTGATTTATTTAGTTTATCGCTCGAGTTTCTTTGATCAATTGATCTTGCTTACAGTTGTTTTGAGGATTTAATCTCGACGATAGTAATCTATTATAGTCTTTAAGACTTCATTCTAATTTTTTAATTTTATATCATCAGTCGAAGAGCAAGATGAACACCCTCTTCAAGGCGATTGCCCTCTGGTAAGCCCCCATACCCTATATATATATATATATATAATACAATCCAATACACCAAATTATCTATCAATACTAACCATCATTCCAAATACAGCACCCTAGCCCTCAGCGCAACCGCTCAATCCCCCACAGAATGTTCCCCAGAAAACCTGCCCACATTCTGCCCAGCAGTCCACAACAGCTGTTGTAAATACCTCTGTTCCGGCGGCGGCCAACCCGCCTGTTGGGATCGAAACATCACAGACACCGAAAAAAGCCCCTCCGGCGTCAGAGGCGTGACTTGTGAGCTATGTCCTACTGGACTAGCTTATATCCCGCGGGAGAGCAGTAGCAGTGCTGTTGAAGAGCCTCCTGCTGCGGCGGCAACGAGTACGAGTACGGAACGACCTAGGGAGGTTACGACGAAGGGGGCTCCTCCGGCTTATACACCGGGGTCTGCGGAGGGTACGGGGAATGCAACTACTACTGCTACTGATAAGGTTTTGGAACCGACGGCTACGGGGAATACGTCGGAACCGGGGATACCGGAGCCGACTTATATCTCTGGGGCGTCGTCGGTTTTGGCGATGAGTGGGACTGCTATTGTTGGGGTTTTCTGCTTTATGATGGTATTGTAGATGATATACTCATATATACTCAGGTTATGCATTTGAGATGAGTTTACGGAATGGACTGGTGTCGATGACCTCTTATATATATTATCTTACGAATTTAGAAACCTAGCGGTTTCTTTGTATAATTCCAGCGGTAAACGGAGTTTGCTGGAAGATATGATACTTACTAATTATGTATTAACAAAGCTTCTTGTTCAAACCTTTGAAGGAGGTCAATGGGGGCTTTATGATGTTATTGTTAATGACGAATACGATATATATATATGTATTTTAGCTACTTAGTATTTTATATCATGATAACGATAGTTCTTTCTTTAGATCTTAAAAATACCAAGTTGGTCTACTATTGCTTTATGAGTGTATTACATCTGAGACCCTTGGCTGCTCGAAAAGACCTTACTTTGATTACGCAAAAGTATATACCTCATACTCAACTATTTTGAGGACCTCTTCATAACATTTCGAAGGAACCGTAGTGGCGCGGAGTGAACACGGTTATGTTGCGTTGGGATATGTTGGGAATTGAACACTCCTGACCGCGCGTTGACCTTCAACGTTCAACCTCGTTGTCACCAGTTCGTGACTCTGAGCGACCAATTCAGTCCAGGCCAAAAGCTTCACAATGGCATCGCCGCCCCCAGAAGATGGTGTAGAGATAGAGAAGGCAAGTACCTAACTTAACCTAAATACCTACCATCCAATAAACTCTCAAAGCTAATAATCGAGTCTAGGATAAGAAAGTACCCCAGTTCAAGAGCTACAAAGCACCCATAAGCAGCAGCGCAACAAGCAGCAGCAAACCAATTCCACAATTCAGCAGCTTCAAACCATCATCTTCAAGCACCAAACCTGAAGAATCATCCCGTCGCGATCATAAACCCCGAGGACATGAAAGAGATGACAAGGAAAGATCCCGACGCGATAGGTCGTCCGACCGACGGCACCATAGCCATAGTCATAGCCACCGACATAGCGACAAAGATAGTCATCGGAGACATCGCTCGCGCGATAGAGAGCAAGGTAGTCGTCGGGACAGAGACAAAGATGGAGATAGTAGAGATAAACGCCGACATCATCGTTCACGATCACGATCGAAGTCACCAAGACGTAGAAAAGACGATAATAATAAGGTAACATTGCATTCGGCAGCAGTTCGGGATCCGGAAATTTTACCTTGGGATACGCCGAATCTACCGTATCAAGTTGATACTAAAGGCGATCCTCATAATATCACGTATGGGACAATACATCGGTATAATATTCCGAAATATTGGCGGTATGGGCGGGATAGGATCGTTGGGCTGGGAAAGGGTGTAAAAATTGAATCGGATAGGGGAGATGGGAAAGGGTTAGTCGTCGGGAAGACGGGAGGGAAAGGAGATGGAAGGACGAAAGGATGGGCTTATGCGCTTGAAGGTAGTCGACAATTGAGGGTTAAAGTTGCTGGAGATGAAGAGAATAAAGGGTTCGTGGAAGGGTGGGAGTTTATAGAGCTCCCAGGAAGGGGTACGAAGAGGAAGAGAGCTGATGAGGAGGAGTGGGCAATGGAAAGAGATTATAGGTCGATCGAAGGGATGCAAAAGGGGCAGGCGGCTGGCCTTGAGGAGGATCTCGAAGAAATCGATTCCTCAGATAATGAGGCTGCTGCTTTTGACGCAGATGTGAAGGAGCGAACAATCAAGCTGTCGAGATTGGTTGAGGCTGAACCGCAGAACATCGATGCTTGGTTCTCGCTTATGGAGCATCAAGAGACCATCGTCTACGGAAACAAGGATAAGAAACGGCGGAAAGTTCGGCAGGGTGAAAAGCGAAGTCTTGAGGATGTGAAGCTAGGGATCTTGGAGAAAGCCATCAGCAAGAATGAACAAAACTCTCGACTCCTGTTAGCTTATATGAAGATTGCCACAAGCATCTGGGAACCTCCAAAGATTAAAGCGAAGTGGGAGGATTTGCTCTCGACAAATTCGACAATCGACTTGTGGCAAGCCTACCTCAACTTTCGACAAACCGATTTTGTTTCTTTCAAATATAAGGAATGTTTGAAAGTCTATGAAGAGTGCATTGGAAAACTGAGAGGTAGAATACTTCGGTATGGTACCGGGGAAGTTGAAAGGGCTAAGCTCGAGGATCTTTTACTCTACATCATCATACGAGCGACGGCATTCATGGACCAAGCAGGATTTTCTGAACTTTCTTTGGGCATTTGGCAAGGAATACTCGAGATGAATAGCTCACCTCCTAAGGTCTTCACACGTGGCCCGGATTCCCTCACCGAGCACGAACGAATGCTTGATTCCTTTGGTACTTTTTGGGATAGCGAAGTCCTAAGAATCGGCGAGCCGAAAGGGAAGGGGTGGGCTGCATATGCCGAAGAAGACATTGGAGACTTTGCAGACCCAAAAGATCTCCCGGACGACTACTCACCGAGCGACGATTTGAAACTCAGTGACAAAGACTTCTTTGGGGCCTGGTTCGACAAAGAAAAGGTGCTGCTTGGGAAGCTTCCTGCCCGGACAACGGATGAAATCGAAGAGGATGATCCGTTCAGGGTGATTCTTTTCAGCGATATCAGATTGTTCCTTTGGAAGTTTCAGTCCCACGATATTAAGGGAAAAATTGGGGACGCCTTCCTCGCATATACAGGCATCGTTTCTCCCACACTATATCAGAGCGATGCCTTTTTTAGAACTGATCTCGTCAAATCTAGCGAGGCAAGCCTGGCGAAATGGTTCTGGAATGATGTGGGGAACACTGAAACAAAACTTATTGCTTGGGTAGATGGGATACCTATGGAGGCCGAGAGGCGGTTAAGGGTAACGAGAAATCCGATTCTATTTCGGAGCAGCCATCTCCCATTAGGTGCGTCGACACTATTTGCCTCTAGTTGGTGGTTCAGCTCTACAGAGATCTCCGACCGAGGGAAAGGCAAGGTTGACTTTTGTATCGCTATGCTTAAGGATTTCGCTCTGCGAACATCGGACGAAAGACTGGCATTGATATCTTTCTCGCTGGAATATAAGAGAAACCCGACGAACAACAAAAAAATCGCAAAGCAGCTTCTAAAGAAACATTCAAATAGTCCAAAACTGTGGAATGCGTACGCCATCAGCGAGATTGCACAGGGCAACAAAGAGGCCGCAATAGGAGTCTACCAGACGGCTTTGAAAATGAGTACCGCATTCTCGGAGGACCAGCAACGCTTTGCGATCGAATTGTGGCGATCATGGATATGGAACGAGGTTGACGAAGGTCACGAAGATGCCGCATTGGAAATATTGCTCGCAATCCCGGATGGTCATTCAGCAATTGGCCGGAAATCTGAGCGTGGAGCCTCGGCTTTGCTGAAAACTCGAAGGGTAAGTTCGTCCCTAACACGGTAACTGGAAAGAAACTGATTGCCTACGATGTTTAGTTCCTGGAAGACCTGCAACATCGAATGTACTCACAAAAGGATCTCGAAATAACGCTGGCTTACGCAGAGTTACATTCATTGTTTCTATACTTGTCATTGAAAGACAGGGATCTCGGTGTGATCCTAAAGCCACTCGACGAGCTAATCCGTGACCTTGAAGAAAGCAACAAAATCGACTGCATCGAGGAGGCCTACATGAGTAAAGCTAGAGTTTTCTTCCGTTATGCTCTAACATCCCGTGCCTATAAAGCATCGACGTTCAGAATCTTCCTTGAAAGTGCTATCAAGAAGTTCCCCGATAATACTGCGTTTTTGAGCCTATTTGTGTGGAATGAATCACGCTCAAAGATCGAGTACAGAATTCGTACGATGCTAGCAACAGATACGGGATCGGACGAAGGGGCGGGGTCGGTTGTGAAATGGGTTTTCTCAATCTGGGCCGAGATGCAAATGAGTGCCGGGAACAACGTAAGCTTTAGCGGTGTTAGAAACTTATTCGAGAGAGCTGTGGAGTCCGAACGGTAAGTTGACCTAGAATAGAACCAAAGGCCCCGTTATTGCAACAATACCATCCCGTCAGACGACGGAATAACAATGCGACAATGACGGATCGCTTATCTATATCACCAGAAACTAACGAAAGAGCTCCCGTTTCCGCAGGACTAAATCGAGTATTCAGATCTGGGTACTCTATTTACAATTCGAGGTCCGACAGTCACAGCCGGGGCGGGCTAAGGACGTGTTCTTCCGCGCTATTCGTGCATGTCCCTGGTCTAAAGGTAAGTTCCGAGTCTTCGATGTTCCCCCCCACTCGAAAACCTTCGATACTAATTTCGTTGGACGACAGATATTGTCCTATCAGGATTCAAATTGCTCCGGTCTATCCTTGACTTCGGGGAAATGAGGAAAGTTTATGGGGTCATGCAGGAGAAAGAGCTACGTGTCCACGTTGATATCGAGGAGTTACTAGAAGAGTGGGATCAGAACGCTATGATGGATGGTGCTGGCAAGGCATCGATTATTGGCAGCGTTACCCATCGAATCACTTTGCCGGATGATGAGGATAGTGATATGGAAGGAGCATAAGGAAAGGCACACCTCTAGCCAATGACTTTGGTGGGCTTTTCCCTCGTCGGTTGTGGGTGATGTTGACCCTAGGCCAAGAAAGCAAGCTACGGTCCCCTGGGAAGGAGCAAATAACTACTGTCTAATACTAGGCCAAAATGCATATATACGTTACCCCCCAGGTCATCTGATGAAACTAAGCGGATGCAAGTTATTTGTTTCCGGTAACCTCTAGGTTTGAAAATGATTGGATGCGATGCATCCTTCGCTTATGATGTTAGGAACCAAAAAGGCGATATACAGCTTGCTATGCAATAGCTTGCGTGTGTTATAACCCACATACCTAGGAAAGCTGGAGACTTGGTTGTTTTTGGCAGCGGTTCAGGCGGGGATGTTTTGTTGGCAGAAAGCCGATTCGGTAGGGTCGGGTCGATAGGACCTGGGAACTACCGTTAGGGCATGGGCATGGGCATCGACGGTCGACCACGGCCGGCTAATGCACCGGCTCGTTAGCAGGATAGCGACATAGATGCATTTGAGAAATTCAGCTTGACTTCTGAAGGTATTACTTGAGATGGGCCTAGACAAACCTGATGATAAAGTTTTTGGTGATATCCCTTCAGCTCACTATGACCCATGTTCAGCTGAGTGTCCCCGCAACAGCAGACGGCATTATAAGCATGCCGACGCTGCAAACCGAACCACGGCACATCTGTAAGTAGGCACATCTGCTTGTGGGGCACCTTTTAAGGTATCTTTCCATGTGTGAGTTTTTTTTTTTTTGCCTCCCGCTTATGCAGCTTATTTCGTGTATCCGATCCAGAGAGTTTTTGGTTCTTGAAATATGCAAGTCAAGCTGGCCTATAATTCGCTTACATATTACAACCACTTGGTGAATTGTTCTCCATTCGATCACCACTTCAAAACAAAATGTACGGGGATATTGAAACAGAAATGATCTCGATCATATACCCTGTAGATATCCTAGTTGCAACCTTTCTCCTCACTTGGCAGTATCACAGCCGTGGGGTTATTAAATTAGGTAAGTTTCTTTATGCATACTGAGTAAACCTGAGTTTATAAGGCGAAATTAAACAGGAGACGCATCAATTAAGAAAAAGACAAATCGACGATCAGCGTCATGGTCGAAGACATTCCGTGGTTGACGGAAGGCGACAGATATTATCAAGCTATTAGTACTTCGAGGCGAACCAATCCCCGCCAGATATGGTATCTATCACCGTTCCTGATGGGAAATCTCCAACCCAAAAACCCGCCAGACTAGCTTTCTTAAGCTCTCGGTGAGCAGATCAGGGCTATTCCAAGAAACAGGAAACCTTCAAGGGAACCGGCCGTTGAAACAGAGTAGTCCCACGTTGCTGGAGGCTCTCAATGTTTCAAAAGTTATTTTCGCCTCGGCTTTTGAAGGGTACGGGCAACCAGAAGAGGACAAAGCTTATTTTTATTTTATTTTTTTGTGATTTGCCGGCAATGCAAAGGAAGACTTTTTGAATCAAATTGGGGAAATGATCGAAGATTTCAACAAATCCCATTTTGGTCGAAAGTGGTGGATACCACGGCACTGGCATCTTGCGATGGCTGCACAGCCTACCGAACCGAGGATTTCCGGGTCTGTTCTTGTGGTCCGACCCCACACATGCCGAAGCTACTAGCCACTTTGGTTACACGTTTTTCTTTTGTGTTCGGGTGATACCCAAGTATATGGATTGGTAAGCTTGATAAAAGTAAGTTTTGCATCTTTTTTGAGAGGGCATTCACACCATGGGGTCGCCTCGATCTTGAGAGTATTTCTTGGGCGCCCCGAGGATCGTGAGGACCGGTTGCTGACAAGGATGGCACCTGCAACTAAACTCAAAGAGTGGCGTGGGTTTAGCTTCTTTCTGAGTAGGCGGGGTTGCTTAGAGATGAAGGGCCCTTGATCAAGTTGGCAGCTCAATGCGAGAGATGGTTTTTTTCAAGAAAAATGATGAAAAAAGAAAGAGAAAAAAAAGGGTCATACGCAAGCCTGCTCTGCATATCGATCATAAGCTCCTCAGAAAACTTGCAGGTTCTGGTGCCGGTATCCGGAGTTTTGTTAGCATTTAGGTGGTTTGTAGCCTGCCGGTTTTCCTGTCGCCCTGTCGGTTTTCTCGGCGTACAAACTGTAGGAAGTCTGTGCTTAGCTTGGTCTGAACTCTTATCATTGGGATTATAGCTTGGAGGTTGATGCTCATTCGTTCGGGAGAGAGACCCTGTTGATCAAGGACTCGATTGACAAGTTTTTCCGTGGGGCTGCACATTAAAAGTACTGTGCATTGAACAGCATGTTCGTCGTGAACTGGAGTCATAACCCTGTAAGAAATCTCAGAAATCAAGTTGTATTTGAGTTAAGGGTGCGCCCTGACTTATCAATCACTCCATTGGTATATTAACATCGGCCCAAGGTACCCCGAAGTAGCTGTGGGAACATCACAAAATGCAAGCCAATCTTTTTGTGCACCTCTGTGCAAACCCAGTCGTGTGGCTCTCATGAAAGCCACATACGTATTTCAATGTACGGTATCGTTCATGATGTATTAAATTATTTGTGCATGCCAAGTTGCACCGAATTCATACAAGCCCAGGAATCCTGATATATGTATGTGTATGCCTAAATGAAGCTTAGGCTTGTATCCGCAGCATGTCTAGATCAGGTTCCGCAACCGCGAGCCGGGGATCGATCGGGTAATGGAGTGACTAGTATATATTATCGTGGCATACATAGATAGACGACTCCGCGCTTGCTTCATAAAAATGCATCCCCACTCATTCGGGACTCTTCGAGACATGTTCTGGCCACTCTGCACCCCGGTCGATCGAGGTCGAATAAGGTGGGCCGTAAAGCCACAGGTTCCAATCCAAGCGAATAGCTGGCCCCAGCCGAACATCCCCGTCTGAAATCATTTTTCCCATTGAAGACAACGAATTTTGATTTGCTGGATGACGAGAAGAGCTGGCTGGCGCACACCAGATTCCAGATTGGATTTGTTGAGATATCGATGTTTTTAAAAATGCTATTTGTGATATCCAATCGGAATTTTGCAAATGCGAAACAATGCAGCCTATCGAATCAGACGAAATCAATGCAGCTTAGACGTGCAGGTCGCCGTTAGTACTAGGCTCATACATACCAGAGATGGGATTTAGGAGAACCCCTCTAGCTCTGCATGATGTGGACTAGCAAGCTAGGGGTGTGCAACTAGACTTTGACTGACTGCACATTACGTTAAGATTTCGTCCTCATCAGATGGAATATGCCGCTGGCTCGATCGAGAACCCAGTTGCATTATATGTAGTATGGATATGTTCGGTTTGATCAGTCGGATGAGTCAACCAGGAGGAAATGTTTTCCTTTGCCATTTTGAAATTGCTTTGCTCAAAATCTAACTGGAAGTTTTGAGCGACCGCCCGGGATGCATAGACGTCAAATTGCAGTAAATAAGGCGTCGGATTGTATCTGCTCTGAGGATGTCCATTGTTCCGCGGTTTCCTGGGCGGTATGGCGAAGGCGGCCCTCACTTCGCGGCCCAAGATAAGTAGAGTCAGTGGCAAAGACGGGAAGAAGCGAACCGCGATTTGCGTAATTCACCGGACCGACGGATTTCATATCTGACGTTAGTGAAGAAAGCAGAAGTCCTGTAATTCTCGTGGCAGTTTGGGAAGTTATAAGTAGATATGCGCGGGTAGTTGTTTTTGTTGCATGTTGCCCTGGGTTGGGATGGGTGGGTGCCGACACCGGGCTGGGGGACTCGTACACACTACACATCCTCTGTGCAGGCTACATATACTCACATGCAGGATGCTGCATAAGAATGCAAATGCCGTGGATTTAAATGTGAGAATCGAAATGAGATTGAGAGACTAAAATACTTAATTGATTGGAACCAGATCTTGGACCATTCACGTAATATACTGTACTTACCTAGGTACACACTAATGTAATGTAAGGTAATGTAAGGTCAGGCAAGGTAATGTAACGCTGGAAGTGGGATTGATGAAGAAGATAAGATAGGGCAGGCCGGGCAGGCAGATGGCAACAGCACCCGGCTCGCGAATTCGCCACAACTGCACAGCATGTTAGCAGCACTGCACCTGGCTCGGGTAATAACCTCATCAATCCGGTCACAGTGCAGTCTCGAAGTTTTGAAGCATCTCATGAGTTCACCGCTTTGGTAATACGGATTTCCATAATTGTACAAAATCACATATGCAATTGTCGATACTCCGTTCTAGCCAATATTAATTACAGACAGACCAGCGGAAGGGCTAGATCCTGCTCGAACCAGGCCGCATGCTCCCGACTTGCGCCTAATACGCCCTGGCCTGGCCAGCGCGAGCGTTCGAAGATGTAAAACATACAGCCTCTTGCATGAGACACGGACGTTCGTAGAGGCTCAAGACCCTTGGAAGCGGTCCCAACCGTCCCTGTCACAACCGCAGTATCTCGCCCTCCTTGTCAATTGATCCCATCTCGAAGATATCCAAATACTGATTTCTTTGCAATAACTAGGTACATAACCAGTTCTCCGCTTTTCACACATATCAGGAACAAATTATACCATCGGCTAGCTCTCAGGCTGAAAGATATAAAATCGCCAGGGGCCTTTAATAGCCAGGGAGACGATATCATCAAGGCACCCTCTCGGCTTGCATAAAAGCAGGTTTTCCAGGTGTAACAGTTGGAGCCTCTTTGCCTCTGCTATCCGACAGGCAGAGGCAGAGCCGGGCGACCTCCCTGAACGCCTTAGTTAAGGCCAGTCGAGGTCGTTATTTCGCCTATCTTTTGCCAGATTCAGTCAGTCGGCTTCGAGGAGTGTCACCTGGATCCTACGTTTCAAGAGTGACTTGCAGCTTCCGTTGTTTGCTGCACACCGCAGTCGAAATGATATTTCCTTCCAACCGTCCCCCTGAAATGCCCTAGTAATGGTCCCTTGGTTGGTCTTTCGGAAACCAGAGGCGGCTTGCGAGAGGGGCATGGCAGCGAGGACTTGCAATGTCGACATTATGACACACTAAGTGGTCAGGTTTCCTAGCCGCCAGAGGACATGGGATGCCAACCATGCATGATTCTTGGTCTTAATTAATATTCGAGGCCGATTGCTATTTTCCTCGAAGACGCTAGTTCATGTGTGGAGTTTGCTTCTCGCTGACACGTTTGGCCAGCTTGTGCCGTAATCTTCTGGCTGTCTGTAGCGGAGTCGATGCTCATGCTCATGCTCATGGAGTTTATTCCAGTGGCCCCGCGAACAGCGCCGACAAAACGGGAACCGTTCGAAAAACCTAGCATGAAGCGATAGCCATCAAAATAAGATGCTGGTCCATATTAGTCTAGGCTAGCGCGAATTACAATGTATGAACTTCTTCATACATCTGCATCGAGATGGAACAGCATGGTCGAATGCCCCGCTCACAACGTTAACCAGCCTCCCTTTTCCCGAAGCCCTTGGTGTCTGCCATGCTCCGACTATTCGCCCGACCTATCCTGCTCTCCAAGCTCGCCAAGTTTCTCAAGGCAACCTTTAACGGCCGACAGTTAAACGGACATGCTGTTCATGGAGGTTACCTATAGATGCTAGTCTGCGGTGCCTGTGTCATAAGGTCGGACAACCACCTGGTCTTTGTACTCCAAGGTTCAATCTCCATGAAGTTTGCGATAACGATAAAGACGGGCAATGAGGAGAGTTATGCACATGCACAATAGCCCACCAAAAAATAAAAAAAATAAAAAAAAGACACCAAGGCAAACCTGGAGAGGGCAAAGAAAGAGGTTTGATTTGATTGCTGCGGTTTCGAAAAGTGGGCCGACTTCCACCCCCAGCAACAGGGGCGCCGGGGTCTTCCGGGAACGGCCACACCACACAAATAACGCCCGGGATATCCTGGAACGTCAACTGGTGACGCCGGGATGAACATCCTTCGTCCCTTTCCTTCCATCAACCACTCACAGCCGTCATCACCCATCAAGTGAATTTTATATATATCGACATCGTCTCATCAACGGAACACCTGGCTGACCAAATAAGAAGATATAGACTAGCAGAATCCAACCATCCTCTGTGTGTCTTAAAACACATCCCCATCTCATCTTCCGGCTTAACCCCGTAAGTACCTAGTACCTGCTCGAGTATTTACCGGGGCCCGGTATCACCTTTCGGCCTGCTGCTTGGAGAGTGAGTGAGTTCCCGTCCCTGCAATTAGATGTCCTCGCTAGCGTTCTGCTTCCTTTTTCCAGCCGTCCCTTTTATTCTCGTGGGCCGCCAGCTGGCAGGTGTGATCTATCTCACTCAGGTTTTTTTTTTGGTGATACACACACGGCTGTGGTCAAGCAAACCGAGCCTAAGAACTGACCCCATGCTCACGGCGTTTTGGGGGGGCTGCTTGCGAGACCGAAAAAACCCCTTAGGCGCACATCGGACGCCGGGATATTCATGTTATGTACTGTACATACATACATATGTGTCTATCTGTGGACAGCGCATGCATGACACACGGATGACCCGAGCGAATGCCTTCTTCTTGCTCTCCCTGTTTAGATACACAGCGCAAAGGCAATAAATTGAAGTCGTTATAATTTCCTGCTGTCCGACTCTGCTTACTCCTTCGACGACCGTTCTATCCACCTCGAGGGCTTTCCATCACGTTTCTCTTCCCCTTCTTTCTGGTCGTGGTTGGTCACAGATGCGCTAACAGAAAAAGGCTCCCATCCCCTGCTTCTCTTTCCCTTCCCATTTCTCCCTGCAGCGGCGCCTGGTCTCCTCCCCATCCCACCACGAGCACATCCCCCAGTCGAAGTTGTGGTGCTCACCAAAAAAAAAGACCCAGTCGTCGTCCCTCGGTCTCTCACACCCTCTTTTCTTTTCCTGACTCTTTCCTCCCTCCCAAACATCATATCTCCTCCGTTTTCTTCGTTTCTGTGATATCGCTCGTGCTCCCCGGCGGATTTCTTCTTCCTCTGCCTTTTGTTTTGGTTTTCCCTTACCCTCTCCACAGATCCTATCCGTTTTTCTTTGTGCGCTCGCGTTCTATTCTATATCTTCATTTTCATACTTAAGCCTCTCGTCGCTTCCTTTGGCTAATCTTGATAGACTCTTCCTCTTCTTTCTTCTCCTCAGAAGTCCCTTCTCCATCATATCTCTGGCCATTCCTGTATGACGAACGGGCTGTTTCCCTCCATTCCCCTTCCACTCAGCTTCGCCCGCTCCAGTGCTCTGTGGTCCACTGCTGGGTGTGGCAGGTATTAGCGTTGGTTTGGTGTGGGAGGTTGGACCCGTTTTAGTCCGCCCAAGACATAAATAAAAACCAATTCCCCAACTTCGAGAGATCGCATGCTGAACCCGCATACCGCTGCTTGAAAGCATCTATCAATAGCCATTTTGCAAAACCAATCTGCCGTGGCAGGGAATGCGCAACAGAGTTTGGTTGGAGCTATAGGAGTTGACTACGGCCTTTTACTTACCCCTTCATCAATCACCACATTGTCTTCGGTCTTCATGCCCACGATGCCTGCGCCTGGTCGAAAGAGAGGCGCTGCAAACGCAGCCAGCGCGACTACGGCCTCCCCCGGCCAAAAGAGACTGAAGGTCGAGAACGACCCGAGTAGGACTCCGGATCAGTCGCAGCAACAAGCTCACCTTCATAATGCACAACAGGGGCACCAACTCCCGCCTCCACCTCAGCAGTACCACCATGCTCAACATTACGGTACAGGTCACGCAACCTCTGCGAACTTGTACGGTGACCATGCCCAGGCTGTTGCATCTGGTGGTGGCATGGGTACTCTAGATCCTCAACCATCCAACAATTTTGCCTACCATCCACAGACTCAAGTCCAGCAACCAAGATACGCTTCACAATCATATACAGCAGCTCCCGTTGCCCCTTCTACCGGTATGCCAGCTCCAGCAATGAATGGTGCTATACACTCCCCATATGCTTCGACTCCAATACAAGCGCCATCAAGTACACCTCAGCCCAAACAAACTACGGGATCATCTGGTGGCAGTCAAGATCTCCCCCCAAACCCAAGAATCCGGACTGATGGCAAGGGGAGGGACCCTTATAATATCGAAACCATTTGCAAACAGCTCGGGATTTCGACGACAGTATGGGATCAGAAATTAAGAACCGAGCTTACGAAGGTTATTGACAGACACGGCCTCGCTGGCCAAAAGGTTATACCGACAAACCTTACGGCCCGCGAGTCTGCTGTCGACGAATGGATCCGTAACTGTCCAGAGTGGCTAAATGAGCCAAACGACAAATACCGCAAAATCTATGCTATGGACCGATTGAAGTGCGGAATGGCCGATATCCGCCGCACACAAAACCAGCGAAGCAAAAGGACACAGCGCGCAAATGAGGGAAATGCTGCAGGGGACGAGCCAGAAGGTAAAGCTCTCACCATTTACCCGTGATTCCATGAAACTGACTGATCTGACGTGCAAGACTCTACGTTTCTAGAGACAAAAGAAGAACCTGGCACAGCCTCCCCTGAGCAACAGATACCAGCCCAGCGTGCCGTCGGAAGCGTTTCACAGGAGACACCGGCACCAATGCAAACGCCAGTGCCACCTACCGCCACCATTCCGCAATTTCCAAACGAGCAGAGAACTATTGCTGGCACAGGTCCCATAAACATGATTGGAAGCACCTCTCCTGGCCAGTCGATCGCGCCTCCGCTGCCGAGCAGCCAACCGCCTGCTCCTCCAACGCCATATCCCATTATATACCCAAATAACCCACCTATCACTCCTGTATCGATCGTATTGACGATAATGGAATCCTTCTCTGACCGGCGATGCACTGCGGTCGCGGAAGATTTCATGCCAAATGGCACCTACAGCTGGGCAAGCCTTGCAAAGGTTCTCCGCGAAGATCTAGGGTTTAACGTTCATACCCACCGATTGTACTATGAGGGTCCTTACGGTCGAGTTTTTGTGACGAGTGATCGTACTCTGCGTAACGGAATCTCGCTGGAAGCGTCTCGAGGACAAGGCTACCCTAAGTGGGAGATAGAGCAATAATTCAACCCAGTCCAACGAAACCCATAATCACTTCACCTCCAATTGAGATCCGGACCGATTCAGAAACTCAGTTGGCCTGCAACACGGTCACTCTTGTCAATTTTTAGAATGACTTGAGTTGGATCGGATCTTCTAAGCGCATCTTCCTCATCTCAAGCTGTTGCTCGTTTTTCTTGTTTGCATCGGAGGGGTTTTCTTCATGTTTCTGCGTGCTTGCGGGAATGGGATAGATATCTGCTGCATAGTTTTGCACATATATGGTCACGACTCGCTTCCCGTACAATCCATTCGATCCGGCTACTACTCTTAGAGCCAATCAGCACTCTGGCTCTAATCTCATGAAACACGAACGAATCTTCTTGCAGAATTTTTCATTCTACTATCTTAGAAAACGAATACTTCATCCTTTCCTGATTACTAAACCCCTAACTCCTCGCATCCTTTGGGTTACCATTTACATTTGCGGCCACAGCAGCAAAACTGGGATGCCGGGAAGGACGATGCCTTCCTTTTTCTTAAGATGAAGGTTCCCCTTCTTCTTTTCCTTTCCTTTTTTACACTCTCCACAAAAGTTTTTTCTTTTCTATCTTCTTCCTTTTCTTCCTTATTTTCTTTGTCCTATCTCCCAGTCTTAACATATCGGCTTCTATGACTTTCGCTCCAGTTATCATTTTTATTCCTATTTCAGCTTAAGTTGTCCTTTTACTCTTGCTTGCTTCAATGGAGTTCATTGTGCTGGATTGTTTTTGCTTTAAAGTATATACGTTCTCAATGACCTAATGGGTATGGATGATGGACCGGAGGAATATGAGGTTCGGGCTATGGGGGTTAGAACATAGTGTAAGGTCTGGGAAAGTCTATAATTCTATGGAAATCTGCAAGGGATCAAGTGTATATCTACCTGTTTTGTGTTTTTTTGTCTGTGTTATCTTTTTTACTTAACTGGCGAATCATCAATTTACTCATTCCAACCACCTCTGGGAACCAATTTCTCGCCCATCTAGTTCAAACTAAGTCTAACTTTACTCGTGCAGTAGATTAAGATGATTCGATAGAGTCTGTGGTCTACAATAATTTGCAGTGAATCCACTTGAATTCCCGTATTTTATTGAACATAAAAAAAACATCTCACACATGTGGGTTTCGAAGGTGGGCAGACACACGGGGTCAAAGGCGGGTCACCATTACTTAAACAAGGGTAATACTTGCAGAGACGGGGAACCAAGAGGAACGTGGATGGATGGGCAGCTAGCCAGCTTGGGGGCGGCGATCTAACTTTTGGGAAAGAGAACAGGTTGGAAGGGGGAATCCCATGAACCAGGACTGAGGTTCAAAGTCAGAAGGAAGTATTTCTTTTTCTTCTTCCTTCTCTTCTCCTTCGTTCTCTTTGGCCTGACGCCTATTGGGTAGGTTTACAATTTCCAGAGGTTCCCACTGAGTTGGCTTTTAGCTTTGATACGTTGCAAACAACTTTTAGAGGTTTTGAGATCCACTTGGACGGAAATCTGGAGGCTGTTTAACCCCTCGGCGAGGTTTTTGGGTAGTGTGTGGGGTGCCAAAGCAGCTGGTAAGGATCATGATTGGAAGCGGTTTATTTTATTTTATTTTATTTTTCCTTCCTTCCTTTCCCACCAGCTTCCCATACGTCAGTGCTCCGTGGTGGATCGTCAACTTAGGGTTTTTCATGGATGATGGCGGTTTAAAAACCAGAGCCAACGGTGCCATCCGGCCAATAACAGGCGCTTGAGCAAGCTGAGAAGATCAATTGACCTAACATCCAAGGGCGGTGAATGTGAAGGGGAAGGAAAGGATACTTCTCTCGTTCAAAGGCCGAAGCAAGAGCCCAAAAAAAAAAATCAGGTTGTTGAAAAAGGGAAAGGGTCCAAGCTAACGCAAACCGACGGGTTTGGTTTAGCTAGCGTGAGCTACGGTAACGATGCGGCCGGTTTTAGGTCGTCTTGGGAAAACTTTTCCCATATTCATGGCAGTTGAGCTCGGTAATCCGGGCGGGTTTCTTCTCTCCCTCCCCTCCCTCTTTCTCAGGCTTCAGTGCGATGCAAAGGGGTGGGAAGGGCGAGCACTAAAGCGAGACCGGAGATATCTGATTGTTAAAATGTGCTGGACCATCGGGTAAGATCTTGTTCGAATTAAAAGCACCTCGCTCGTACATGCATCCATGCATCCATGCGACTCAGAGCCACGCACAGTTGAGAGCTCGATGCACGCAAATGCACATAGTTGTTTTATTCCGCAGGTTTTAAGAATCTCGAATTCCAAAAAGGCCCAATTGCAACCAATTGATCATGTCCATTAATCAGACGCCGTTTGTCTATATCGAAGTGCATCCTTTTAGTTAACGTGCAACATCAAAATGTGCAGCGGTTTATTATTTGTTAACCGCCCTCGGCTTATAAGTTCCAAGTTCAGGTTATAACACCGCCGGAAAACTCCATATGAAAGAAACCCCGTCGAGGGTTCATCCCTCAAGCTTTTAGCTGCCCGTGGGGAAGCGGGAAGGGAAAGTTCGAAGCCATATCTTCAGGGTCAAACCTTGCCCGTGCTTTTTTCTAAATCAAGAATCAACCGGTGTACGCAATCAGCTCCATAGGGGGGAGTTTTATACGTAACTGGAAATCATCACACGTCGGTATCTGAGAGCTTGAGTGTAAATATATTAAATATTATATTTGGTTTAGAAACCAAAAATGTTGTATTCGAATCCTTGGATTCTGCGATGTGATGGAATTGTAATATATCTTTCGCACGGATCGCGGGGGGGGAAGTGACACCTTGCTTCGAATTCGCAGATCAGAACACGGACGAATGTTTATTTCGGGAACTAGGAAGTTTTTTTTTTTTTTTTTTTTTTTTTTTTCCCGTCACGCTGCGACAGCCGATGATTAGTTTACCTTCCCGACTTCCCGGTCTTTATCGAGAGACAACGAAACAGGTCGTACAGGTCGAGCAACAGCAATCATCTGCTGTATTTTGTTAAAAATGTTTTTCCACCTGTTCGGCTTGAGAGTCTGATTATAATTACCTGTGCAAAAGTATAACTAACCCCATTTATTGATTAGAACTCCATCTTACTGTGTACGCGTCCTTGAGGTATGCAAGTTGGGAAGCAATGTCCGTGCATTGGCTAGAATCTGGAGACGGTCGCCTACAAAGAATCCAGGCAGAAGGGAAAGAACAAGCTTTTCCCTCGCCTGTATTCCTAAAGGCTTGGCATATCGAACAGCCCAGAATCCGACCTGTCATAACATTTTTATATCTATAATATGCATGATATGCGCATCCATCATTAATCATTCAAACCAAAAGTGGGGAAAGTCCCTCCGCGCGCGAGACTTATCGTACGAAGTCGGGTTCGGCAGGTTCACAATGAACGATATAGAACAAAATAAAATAAAAAACAAAAAATAAAAAAAACTCAGTGGCTTGGGGGGGTGCGGAAAGGTTTTAGAACCAGGTTTGCTGTTATCACACTTCTCCTCCGTGATATCAGTCAGGGTCGCCCCGGCAAACCAAAAACGTATAGAGGGCCGAATCTTACGTGACTCTTGGAGATTTTCTTTGGAAGGCTGAATAAGGCAAAGGGGTGTCGGAATCGAATCAGAATGCTGTGAGATTTGGTCGGAAGAATTGTTTTTCTTTTCTCTTTCTGGCTACAGGCCTTCTCGCTACCTCAGAAATGATCTTAAGAGATACAATATGACCTCTGCGCCACTGTTTGGGCCTGAGAGGCGCCTGTGCCTTGGTCCTGATGTCACCACAAATCAACGGAACCTCATGATAGAACATCATATATAGGAATCGGCAGTCACACGTGGACTCGGCCCGTTTGGTGTCTGAGAGGAACGGCATATAGGTCTCGGAGTCCTCAGGCCTCTTATCACTTAAAGTTAGCAACAATTTATTTTATATGTTTGAGCTCATTCCGTGATATCAAAATGGTATTTGCGGCTTACGGATATATAGCGGCTCACCAACTCGACTTCTGCCGTCTTAAGTAAGATATCTCAATATCAAGCTGACAAACCCGCTGCGAATCCATATTAAATGTTGGAAAGAATTGGAATGGTTGAGTGTTATTGAGATATATCACGGCGGTAAATACCGTATTGAGACGACGAAAACAAGTGACCCACAGACGTCTCTCTGTCTAGGGTAGCTCCTAGCTCAGGAGTAATGTTGGAAGTTTTGAACCGTCGTCTGGAAACCTACCCGGCAGCACCAAGACGGCCTTGGGAGCATGCATGCTACAGAGGACATGAGATTCGACCGTCAGCCAACAGGGTTATGACCTGTCATAGAAGTGATCCTCTGACGGGACGGAGTTCCCTTCGACTAGGCAGAATCGAACCCGCGAGTCAGAAACATTAGTTAACTGTGGGGTTTCTCCGTTTGTTCTTTTTTGTTCTTGAATAACACTGGAAGACTTCTCGAAGGCTATGCCATGCATGAGAAAAAACGCATGCGGTACGTGCTGTGCAGCAGTGCTGGCCGGCTGATGTGTATGAGGGGCTAGTTAATTGTAAAGTTGACGACAGAACTGAGGATTTGTGTTGGAGTGAGGTTTGGTGTGGGTGCTGTGTAGGCGAACGACAAGGGTCTTCCAACCGCGCCCGGTGCTGCACAGATCCCAATCACCACACACGCACACACCTTCCCGCAGTTCTACTTACTCCAGCTGCACCTCGACATACATACTCTCTTATGGGTATGTGGGTTAGTAAGTAATTAAGTGAGTAAGTATTTCTCTTGCATGGGAGGTCCGCACAGCATGTACATCGGCATGAAGTTTTAGAGCTTCCGTTCCCTTAATCAAGGACAATTAAATGAGAATGTAAGAAAAGTGGACCCTCCTTTACTCCGACAAAACCCAGACTATCCATCTTGCATATGTCCATTTTATGATTGAGACTGCAAGCTTGAATCAGAGGTTTTTCCGGCCGGCTGCTGGTCCCCCAAGCGAATCGAAATCGCTGAGAGAGAAAAGCCGGCATCATATGAAAGAGTATCATCCTCCTACCATCACGAATATACCTATGTCCTTACATATGCATGTTCCCTCGTTTCGACAGTGGGGGGACCATCCATGTTGGATTGATGGAATTTATGCCTCAAGGACCCAGATGTTATTTTCAGAAATAGTCAACCAGAGATAAACGTCGGTAAGTCTACACTTTTCCTCCCCACGTGTGAGCGAGAGAGCGTTTAAACTAAACCCAACTGATAGCAATCTGATCTTAAGCCTTTCGACCGGTTAAAGTGCCAGACCCCAAATGGGCGTCATCTCAGAAAGAGGATACATAATATTCTTTCTCTACATGCACCTGGGGCCCAGAAATCCTGTCCATGCTGCATCCCACTTGCATAAGCTCGAAGTTGGTTGGGATCTCCTGTTGGCTCATATGGTCCTCTTTTTTTTTTTTTTTTTTTTTTTTTTTTCGGTCGAAAACCTCAAATATATATTGAGCGATGCAATTATCACCCCAAACGTCGTCTCTCCGGCTGAACCAGTCTTAGACGGGCTATCATCACACAAGGGTTGCAGTGGCTTGTTCGAGAAGGGCATGATCACACATCGCCTCCACAAATCTATGCATGGCGTTGAATTGGACATAAAACCGTCATTCACATGCGGTTGCGAACCACCCAGAACGACACAGCTTCCAGTCAGGATAGATATCGAGATCAACCCATCTGTGCGTCCACAAAACGCCTTACTTTCGCTGGGGTTGTGAGGAGAATTTCCACGCTGCAAACACTCCAGACAGTCAGATGGGGACACTCGTTTCCAGCTTCCTCATTTCGACGGGCCTTAAAATGAGGGCGGTCCTGTGGGACCCACGGCTCCTCGACCGTGTGTGATTAAGAGTCCTGCATGCGTTGATGCGTTGGTGTGTGTACCACAAGAATGGAAGCCAATGAGGACGACGGATCACATTTTCGAAGTTGCAGACGATCTTCATGGGGAGCGGGGTGCCCATGCATCTCCCAGCATGGTTGCAATGCTCTCGTATCCTCCCGCAATCCTGCACTTGATTTCAGCTGAAATTACCCTCCAACAAGGCCGAACACACACATCTTCTCGCCAGGTCAGGATACACGCATTGGTTATGACACCACCCCAACAGGATCAGCGGCCGTCCTCCCTGTGCGGTTCTTGTGCTGCAGGGGTGAGCGCACCCAACCGGTTGAGCCGGGCCTGTGCAGCCACCGAGACTCCAATCTCCAACTTGGCCAACACCATTCTCGACCACTAGGCAAGCGCTTTTTGTGTGCCTTTGGGAAATATTAAACGAAAACAAAACCACCTCCGAGATCTGGGGAAAGTATGAAGATCTAGGAAATCAACCACGCTTCACAAACCTCACATTCAGCTAATGCAATCCGTGCATGCCTTATGCAGGGACTTGATTATGTGATATATCGTATATCAAGAAATCAAGTAGAGATACAAGGGAGAAAGAGAGAGGGGAAAGAGAATATGCATAATGGAAAGCTAAGAGAACGGCCTGGGCTGCGCTGTGAGGCGTTCATTCCGATTGATACCGCACCATATCTGTGATAAAATAAGAGGCACGATAACCGACACGACCCCCGGATCGATTGCATCCATTTTCTACGCGAGGCTGAAACTTCGGGTTTACGATCATGAGTTATCATTGGCTACTCTGCACCACGATCTTACATGAAAATCCACCATGTGGAAGCCCCAATGTCTTGCAATTTGTGTCATTTGATGGCAAAATGGGTATTCCATGGATAGATTGTGCACGCATACCACTTTATCATGGAGAAAGCCCTTCTTTGCTTCTCTCTCTTGTATTTGCCGATTTGATTGAGGAGGAGGAACAAGAGGCACTCTCATACCCTTTCACTCACACCTTTCACTCACACTCTTCGTGATATACGTAACATGTATTTGATATTACCCCCCCAGCTCGTGAGGTGTAACATGCACTGCGTATTCTTTTTGCTTTGTGCAACCTCATTTCTAATGCATGTTCACGCACTTCAGACATTGAAATGATGGCCTAGATGGTTCTACGGACCCGTCGTGGTACGAAAAAAAAAAAAAAAAAGGATACGCCGTATGCACATTGATGAACACCACCCTAGCTCTTTTTGCTAGATCCACTCTTTGGAGAACAACCATTGGACATGTCTACGAGTAAACATGGGGGGAAATTCCCCGTCCTATTATCATTGCATTTTTTTTCGAACAAAAGGTCGACTTGCTCGCCTGCTTACCTAGTGGATTTGTGAATTTGGCGGCGCCACAACCACTGCAGTAGGTAGTAAAGAATTACCGGCCACCTGCGGAACCTGGGTTGATGCTTAAACACGGACCGAGATATCCATGGATGGTTCAATTTTTATGAGATAGCTTCGAGAACGGATTTAACCACGACAATATACAACGTTTGGCAACGCAGATTGAAACATGGACCACATGCACATTGAATGGCTCTAATCTCGATCTTGCTAAAGGATTAAGGGCGTGGGCCTACGTTGGTAGTGACAGGCTCTTGGTATTCCATATATTTTATATACTTAGAGCTTCTAAGGCACATACTCTAAAACACGGTGGAAGTTTGCCTGTTTGCTGTAACCAACTAGTAATAGCTACTGAAATCCAACAAAACACCGATAGACAATCTAAGTACGGCGTTAATTCTAGTTAGTAGTTCAATAAACACTCGCTAGAAAGCTCTGTTAGTTATATCCATAAAGTTCCAAGTAGATCGATGCACGTATAAGATCAGTACTATACTGCAGTATGATCCGGTACCCTCAGCTACTATGGTATCTACTTTGAACTTTCTGAAGCCTTCTCTAGATATTTGATTCCAATATCCACCCCAAATCCATAACTCTCCTGCATTTGGTTATTTAGTATATACGGACTAGTTCCCTAGAATATAAAATAGTTTCAAACCCGCAATTTGGGAGAGTATTTGCGTACAATATGCAAAAGGTAGTCAGTAAATAGTTCCAAAGGCTCAGAGCTCAAGCCTTGTCTAGACTAGAACGTAATGATATCGTAGGATCTCAACAGTTGAGCGTAGAGGAGAGCGTAGACAAACTTTCCATCGTGTTTCTACCAGCAGAGAGTCCTCAATCCAATTTCCCTATACCCATTGAGCTCCTCATCTTCCTACCCTCACATCTCTCATGTCTTGAGCTACCCTGGTTAGCACCGATATTTAAACAAAGAAACAACGTCTAGAGCAAACAATCAGTTGAGAGGAGGGGTGAAAACACGATACCAGTTGAAGAGACTTCTCATTAAACCCATCTACCAGCTCTCATCTCATAAACCTCAATCATCACCAGCAGTGTTACCCCCACTATCACATAATCTACCTCTCTACTTCCCTGCTTACTTCAGCAGCCAATCAAGATGTGTACCGACTACGAAATCTGGTATGCCTGTGGGCACAAAGGACACCCCGCTCGACCTGGCTTTTCCCAGCTCAGCGAGCTAGAGAATGCAGTCTACGCAAACCGTAACGGACACTCTCCAACCGCGCGAGTTTCCAAACATTGCGCTCGCTACAAAGAATCCGGAATGGTCTGTCAAATCCAGGACCGACTTGTCGTTACCCAACGTTGGGAGATAGTTTGCTGCGACGTCAAAAAGGACTGCAAGCCCATCAAGAAGTTCAGTGATTCCGATTGTGAATTCTTGAAGAAGAATTTGGAATCAAGCGCCATTGCCGGACAGAGGTACTTGAATAGCTTGACCGAGAAGGAACGAGCCGAGCTCTATAAGACTAGTGCTAGGATCAGTCAACCGCCCGTTTGGGGTCGAAAGGGACCTCACGTCAAGAAACCAAGAAAGGTCAAGACTAAGGAAGAACGTGAACGTGACAAGGATGAAAAGGAAAGAGCTAAAGCCCAGAAGGAGGCTGAGAAAACTGAGAGATTAGAGCTCGCCGCTGCTCGTGCCCTAACTGACCTTGCTTCGGGCAAGCCAAAAGGTGGTCGTAAGAAAGGCATCAAAATTATCGCCTGGAAAGAACCTGTCGCCAAAAAGATGGACAACCGAAAACTAGAGACCACTAAGGTAGGTAGCAAATTGTATTCCACAAAGAAGAAGAGGAAGAAGAAGAAGCTGACGATGGCCACCAAGCTTGAACTTGGCAATACCCAGTCGAAAAGGTCTTCAAAGAGGAAGGCCGCTGCGGACGAGCCATCGAAACCGGCCCCGAAGAGGCAGCACAAGGAGAAAACGGCTTAGTACACCCACATGAAGACCCGACAACCGACATAAACCATCGCACGACCAGTCGACTTTAAGAGCGGTTGATACTAACTGCAGCCCCCAAATTCCACATATGCAAACCACCTGTCCCGTCCTCTAGGAATAATTTCCAGGCGATATTAAGAAACTGCGTGCATAAGTTCCCGCATTCTTCTTACCCTGGAGCCGAAAAGTTTCGGTATTTCCTACTACTTTTTTTTTCTTTTTAGTCTTTTTTACAATGATGACCATGATCAGAAATTTTCTATTTTTTTTTTTTTCCCTTCTTGTTTAGTTTCGGGTTTACGGAGGGTAGCATGATAGCGCCGGCGTTTGCAACGTTTGTGTGTTTTTGCCTCGAGGAGGCCCACAGCTGATAGCCACCTACTTCTTAACGTCAGTATCATGGATAATTTGCTTTTCTTCTGTTAATTCAATTCAATTACATATTTCGTATATGCGTCCTTGCCCATATGCGTTCATCATATGCAGGCTCTTATGAACCCCCCCCTTGAAACCGGTATGTGAGCCGAAGCCCTCATCCGAACGCGATCAATCGTGCCAATGCCTTGCCAACAATTTGTTTCTCCCATGCATAATTAGGTATGTAATTTAGTCCATAGTAATGTACATGATGTACTGTACATACATCAGTTATAGTATGTAGAAGCTGGTTAGGCATTGCTAGTCATGTAGGTATAGTAGCTCTGTAATATATGCCGTCCAAACCGCTATAAAGTCCGGCCAAGAAACTGCGCATGCAAGGTGGATATCATATCATTTGCTCGGAAATATCTGCCAATTATAATGATAGCAATGATATAAATATCTCCCGCGAGATTATTCTTTTGGGGCCTCGATCGATTGAATTCGGGTATCGAATACGAGAGAAAGGCACATGCAGTGCAGCGTCAACGGGTGACAGATGTCATGCCATCGGGATCATATCATATGGAGGGGAGAAATTGACACGAACAAGACGTCTTAATCGGAATATCTTCCTGCCTACCCTTGCATCGCGAGCGAACAAAAAGTAGATTCGTCTTCGGTTTTAAGGGTGGGGACCTCGCGCGTGCAGTCTGTGGCATCTCTGCTAATTGGTTCAGACAGCGGTGCGGTGATCACATATCGAAATAACCTATATCAAGCCGGACTTATATGCGCAGGAGGGCCAACTTATATCTCTTGTCCCCGGCACTTTAAAGCCGACCACATGCACAGTCTGCCATCTCTCTCCCGAACTTCACCAACTAGCTTCATCCCGGTCCCGGCGGATTTTAAGCTATTGACACCCGGGAGTATCCCGATTTGCCCTGTTTTTCTCACGTGCCGGCCGTAAAGCACGTGCTGTGCCGGCCGGCCATGGCGTCAGAGGTGGTTCTGTTCTGTTCTGCTAAGTTACCGGAATCTCGAATCGAATCCAACCATGCATTGACGTCCCGTGCTTTTTGATATTGCTTCGTCAGATATTATCAATTGCTATCTCCTCCCATTTTTGATCCTTCTTACACATTTATCTTCGGAGGAGGCGACTTATATAATTTACTGCTCGCTAAAGATGCGATGATGGCGCATATGCCTCAGACTGCACTGGCACTCCGTCCTTATAACAGGCGCCTAGTTGCATCTTGGAAGCTTGCACCTGACTCGAACTATAGTACTAGCTACGGGACTTTCGGGTTTAATACTGGCCCATGAAGTTTCGAAACCGGTCAGCCCGCTATCCCATCTACCCAGCTTCCCCGGCGAACGAACAAACAAATAAAAAAAACAGGCAGAAGTTTCTATTCAGCGCCGGTGGCGTTTCGTGGAGTCTTTCTTACTCCCAGCAAATCATAGCGAAGTGGCTTCAGATTCGATCTGATTGGCGAGAATACGAGGTTCGCGAAATTTCTCTCATCAGATCAGATTTGCAACCGCTGAGACCCTTCTTCCATTTCGAATGCACGTCTCAGCCTCAAAAAAACCGTCCAAGATGTGGATGTGCACGACTCGTGTTCGTCATCGGCGGTCCACCCACGAAAACAACTGGACAGCTCGAGAGTTTTTTTGTCTCTCACGGAGCTCGAGCGGTGGATGTTTGATTCTTTGATATCAGGCCACTCGGGCACCACCCAAGGTAGCGTCCAAAGCCTGTTCAGATAGGCCCATTAAATGATATCACTTCGGGGAAAAGATCTGCGAAATAGCCCCGGCCGGCGGGGATTCCTTTCGGATGGCGAAACATGACCTATATTACCGTCGACATATTGGTAATATCGCGATATATGTCTTAGAATTTCTAAGATATGTCCAATCCCCAAAAGGTCGCTTCTGGATGTTTGAGATCAAAATCCTTGAAGTCTATCGTATCCGGGCACGTCTGCATACAATGCCAAATGCAATCTACGAACTCGCTACCATCCTTGGGAATATCTGGATTGACGATGCATGACCATGCATGTTTAATAGCACTTTTTGTCAAAAACCATCTCGAATATAAAAAAAAAAAGTGACTCAGGATTACGGTTCCCTCCGACATTTGCGAAACCTGAATTGCAACCTCTGCCTAACTGGTTAGTTCGGTGAGGTTGCATATTCTGCCAAAGAAGATCTAAAAAAAACTTGGAAATAAATATCAATCCTTTTGGCCTATTATTTCCAGCTTCAAACTCAGCACAGGCCCTCCACCTAAGAATGAAGACATCATCGATGTTCCCAAAAATATGCAAAATGGTTATCCATGAATCCTGCATTTCCCCCGTTTTTGACCACAAAATTTCCAAGACAGGAAACCGGTGAGATCGGGCCGTGCGTTAAATGTGCAATCCCCACGAACTTTGTTGTTGTGAATGATTTTAAAAGGGTCATGTGGGGAAAACAGCGCCCCCCATGAAGTTGGAAGGACTTTTGGGAATGGGGTTTGTGCACTGTCTTCTGCATCGCTTAACGGATGATGCTGCAAAGACCAACGGTCTGCTTGCACAGATGCAGGTTTGGGAATGTACTGTGATGCGGGTATTGCCGCCGTGGCATGGCATGGGAAGGCTTCCCTCTTAGTTCGAGTCCAAGGAATGAATCGAGGGAACCAATCGACTTGCCCCTACTTCGAACACGTCTACTCATCCAGCTAACTAGCGTGCACGTACGGCATTCGACGGGATCTCGGTACTTGGTCTCGGTCCTCGGTCGTGATGACCGGTGGGTAGCCTAGTTTTTTTTAGTTCTATTCGGTGGAGGAGTCGTGCTTCTGTTGGATCGCGATCGAACCTGTTCGAGATACCGGATACGAGACTTGCCGGGAATACAATACGTACAATAACTGAGGCGGGCCACGAGAGTGGAGAAAAGAAAGGAAAGTGATTTTGAGACCTCTTGTGTCACTGCAGCTGCCCCTGCCGTCGCTTTTCGATACAGGAACATTCTTTTGCATTTGCCTCTTAGGTTTGACCGAACCTCTCTTGAGATGAAACGTTCGACTTCAAGAGCTCGAGAAAACCCCACATCGTCATCTATGGGGAAACAATGAGGCTTAATGATCATGCAAGACTGTATCACATCTCACCTTTTTTCTCTGATCTCTAATAAAGTGAATCCCGTTCGGAGCGCTCTTCCCAATCACAAAGCTGCATCATCCAATGGGATTGAACGCGACCACCAGAAAAAACGACTCGGCAATCAACGTTTTGTTCTGCCATGCGAGAAAGAAAAAAAACCAGCTGTTCTTCGGAGAATTAATCATCACTCAAAAAGGCCCATCCGATTTCCTCCCCCGAAAAGAAAAATAGAAAATAGAATAAAATGGAAATAAAATGCACCGCAAGGAAACCCGGAAAAAGTTCCCGATTCATGACACGTTCCCCCTTCTGCTGCAATGGAACTTACCGTGTGATGTCTGGACATTAATGTCTCGGGGAATGGAAAGCTATCTCACCGCAACCGGCCACCCCGAGGGTCGACAAGGGGGAAAGTGCTCAAGCTTTAATATTATCAGTGGTTTCCGTGTCGTGTTTCCAAGCCTCTTTAATCAGATTACCGGAAATGGGTCAAGTTCAGATGCCCTCAGACGAAAGATGGAGCAAAACAGCGCCTTTTATTTCCTTGTTTTCTTGTATTTTATATGAGAACAATTAGTTATAACGGTTTCTGCTTCGTCCGGATTGTAAATCCGTAGTATTATATTAATTTGCCAGTGGGTCATTAATGCACTGCAATTCCGTGTCAACTTGGACCTCCAACTGTTATGTACAAGGTACTAGAACCGGGGTGGTGGTTCATTCAGTCTAATATAGCTCATGACTTGAAATCACAATCACAAGGTGGAAAGAAAAAAACGAGCTGTTGAGAGTGGAGAACATATGTTTGCCAACAATCCACGTGGTTAAGTGTATGGGAAACGTCGTATTGGCAGTTAGTATCAAGGTCCTCATTTAGGAAATTTCTGGGGTAGGTGGCTGAGGGTGATAATTGAGGGACCCTCTCTCAAATGCGGCACGGCACCAATTCGACGTCGTGTCACTCTCAAGGCCGTCTGTGTAACTTGAGCCGGTTTCTGATCCGTTGCTCGCTCCTCTGGTAGGAAGATGACATGTCTTAGATTAAGTCCGGCAACCGTGAGATGTGATACAGTATCACCCCGGGATGATATACTGTATTCGGCTTAATGGAACAAATGGTACTCTGTGGCTGAAGTAAAACATTCAAGATCGTCCCTAGAATATCGATGTATCACAGGGCTCAAGCAGACGAGGGATTGCTGAACCATAGTTACATTGTTCTTCTTTCTCAACGCTTCTTCTAATCTTGATGGGATGTCTAAGTTCGGTAATCTCAGATCAAAGCTTGTTGATATCAGAAACAGTCTTCGAGCGAAATGAGGAGGGGAAAGAAAATCAATTGCCACCCTGTCAAGGTGAAAGGTCTAATACCGGTATTCGAATAAACGGATGCAAGGAACCGGGGCTAGAAAAGAGAAAAGTATCGATGTTTTAACACAATCGGACTGGGAAGGTAATGAAGCGATAGAATAACCAAACAAGTCGACATTTGATCGACTATTCGCAATGATTGGGAAGCATCCCGTACAAAAAGGAGGCCAAGAAAAGGGGAAATAGATAAAGTAGTACAGCTTTTGTTCTCTTTGTTCATGCGGTCCAGCAGCCCAAATAGGCGCCATGCTAAAAAAAAAAGAGCACTTTTCTCGCCATGATCTCGTTCGTCAATGTCTACATAGAAATGAAGCCGTAAGAATGCAATAAAAGAAAGAGGGAGGTTAAGGACGACGCAAAGGGCTCGGCTGATCATATCTTATTTAGCTGTGTAATTTTTTATCAGCGGGAAGAAGAGGACTCGGTTTTCTACTCAATCAAAAATCCATCATGCTCATCGCATCGCGTAAACCTATGGTTAACTTGACACTGGGGTTTCGTGAAGGATGCCAGGCTGTTGGGGTCTTGGAGTCTTCCCATCTTCTGAATACGACCTTGAGTTCTTTTGGCGCACCTCCGAGGACAACATTGCTTGGCGGAACAAATGGTCGGTCTTCATTCGAAGCTGCCATTATGCTGTATTCTTGGGTAAAGAGAAGCGCATGTTGAAAATCGACACGTTTATCTTGTGCTTGTTCACCAACAACAATGTAAAGTTCAAAAAATGCGTCAACAATATAGATATTGGTGGGGTCAAGGTCAGACTGCGCAAATGGGTGAATTTCGACGGCCTTGAGCGGCAATTAGCAACTGTTTAACTTTAGAGGGTTAAAATAGAGGAATACTTACCGAATTTGGTGACTCATGATCTACTAAAAAGACACGGGTGGTATATTGCATATGCTGGGGCTTGAGACTCCAATATTGTGCGTGCACTTGGCCTCTAGGCTCACCTCCCATCATTTCGATGAAAAATTCAGGCTCCTTATCTTCATCAACCTGCTTGACCTCGTTATCACCCGCTAGGTCAAAGGAAGCAACCCGAGCAGCTCGGAGTTCCTCGAGCGATGCACCCTTGCCTTTCCAGAGATACAGTCGATCAGGTGTTGAAATAATGTAGGGGAATCCGCTGCACAAGTTCGTGAAATGGATGTCAACCTCATCAAAAGCGATACCTCCGGTGACTTTACGGCAACAGAGCATGTAAGGGATGTCCTGTTGAATTCGGGCCCTAGATCCACGACGAGTAATTATGACCCCGCCGAGGGCTTCGATAAAACGGGGAACCTCTTTGCCTTGTTGGGTGACGATCTATACTCGTAGGTTAGTATTGGAATTGATGAAAGGTGGGTAGAATCATGGCATACCAATCGTCCATCATACTCTCGAGCCAGACGTCGAGCCGAGAGTTGTGCCTCTTCGACGGTTCCGAGTGAAACTCTATCGCCGCTCCAGAGGAAAACTTCTGATGCCATCATCCCGTTATTTTCCATATAAGAATGTAGACACATGTAAAGACCGTCTTCATATAAGATATGCTCTTGGCCGACTGGAACATGGTCTTTCTTTCCATTAATACCGGTGATTTCCCACATCTGTTTTTTGAGGGTCTGAACTGATTCGGTACTTTGTTTTGGCTTTGACTCGAGGAGTGGCGTAACATCAATTCCGCCCTTTGGAGGGTTTTCAACAGGGCCGGCAAAGAACTGTGAGAGGTACTTCGCAGCATCAATACCCGCAACGTTGAGGATGCTGTCGTCTATAGCCCTGGAGCTACCAAGTCGGAGTGGAGATGGCGTTGGGCCTCCGGCTCCACTAGCTTGCGGTGACCGGTATTGCTTGGAGCTCTCCATTGCCGCGACTTCGTCCTGATATGTGGGTAGCTTGATCATATTCTTGCGCTGAGGGGTGGTGTCTGGAGTTGAATTTGTTGACCCCCATCGACTGATCGAGTCTTTGACAGAAGGGGCGATGATTGTTTCTGCCACTTCGGGATCTGAGGATGGCTTGGGTTTAAGAGGCAACTGGGGGAGAGGGCGGGAGGCACCAGGTGAAGGTGTAACACTGGCGGATGGCGGAGTAGGCAATCTTCGTCCTGTTCCACGTTCTTGGGGAGTAAAAAATAATGGTTTAACTGCAGGAATCTCCTCATCTGTGCTCTTAGAGTTTAAAGAAGCTCTCGGTTTAGTTGTAGGCGTTGTAGGATTGGAGTTGAGGCCTGGGAGGCTTTCGCGCATATTAAAAGTTGAGCTTTTGGCCCTCAGCAGCGGTGATTTAGCGGGAGTAGGCGGCTTTTCCTTCCTTTCAGCTGAAGTTTGTGGTTCTTCCTGGTCATCGTATTGGATAGATACTGCGGAAGGTTTGCGAGAGGTGATAGGGGCTGGCGACAATGGTCTATTACCTAACCCATTCTGCCCTAGGGACCTTCGTGTAGGGTTGGTAGATCTGGGATGCGGAGAGAGGCTCGATCTTTGTCTTCTAGGCCCCTTCGTAGTCGACGAAGAAGTTGTGGCAGGGGCGCGCCTCCTTGGTCCACGGGCACGACCCTTAGTCATGTGGGTAAGTTGCGGCCCTTCTGCTGGCTCCTTTGAGGCTAGTTTCGAGCTATCAGAGATCGAAGACGACCCGCTGCTTGACGTAGGTTTAGCCATTCCCATTGGACCCCGAGAGAGTATACCAGCGAGCCCTGGATTGAAACGATCCGCCAATTTGCCCCCAGGCTTTTCCATTCTAGCTGGGGCAGTAGTTTGCTTGGTGACAGCAGGCATTGGGTTTTCCTTTCCCTCAAAAACTGCGTCACCACTGTCTGGTCGGCGTGATGGTACATCGTTATTTCCTTCCAAGCTTACTGGGATAGTTGCAGCACGCCCAAATGACATCTTCGTTGGGGAGACGTTGGGGGAGTTTTTGACAGGGGATGATGGGCGTAAATGCGAGCGAGCGACGGAGACAGTCTCTTTCAACGGGTCAGGCGCTTGGTATTTTTGAGGCCCACTGCTCGATTGCAAGGTGCCACGGGCAGCTGCGACCACCTCTTTAAGTTCATTTGGTGCTTTATAGTTCTGCGGGCCTCCCCTATCCTGAAGGGAAGCTTTAGCAGCCAAGACCTTCTCCTTCAATTCGTTTGGTGGTCTGTAGTTCTGAGGTCCACCGCGGTCTTGAAGGGCGGATTTTCCTGCTAGAATTGTTTCCTTGAGTTCGTCTGGGGCTTTGTAGTTTTGGGTTTTAGTTGGAGAAAGCCGCGATCGGAAGTCAAGAACTCCGTCTTTCTTGGCTTGCTGCTGTTCTCGGAGGCTGGCTTCACGTGCTGCACGAGGGTCTATTGTCATTGTCCTGCCTGGTCCTCGCTCGAAGACAGGTTTACTCTTAACAGGCGGTTTATCTTTGGAATCAGTACCATTGGCCGATTTTTCTGGGATAGAGGGCTTCGAAGGGATGGCTGGACGAGGAATAGAAGAATGGGTCTCTGGTTTAGGTGCTTCCTCTATCAGTTCTTCTTCGACCACAGTCTTCTCGAAGGGTGCCGCAAAATCAAAAGCCGGAGGAGGGTTGAAGATTTCACTAAGTGGTCTTTTCGAAAGCATTGCTGATTTTGGCTGAACGGTAGGGCGGGAAAAATTGCTGGAGTCGAAGCGTGGGTGGTCAGTCTGAGAATCTACGGACATCTTTCGAGGAACGTGGTGCGCAGCCGCCCTGGCACGAGCCCGTTCCTCACGAATAGCTGCGGCGTCCCGAGCCGATCTAATCGATTTGTCGCGTGTAGGCGATCTCTGTGAGCTTTCTCTCGCAGGGGAAAACATGAGTGGCGGTTGGGATCCGACAACAGGGGCGATGTCCTTCTGTAATGCAGATTCTAGCCATGAAGATTTTGTGGGACTCCACCTGCGAGGGTTCATGGTCTTCGACGGAGATGCCGGTGGTGTTGCTTCTGTTCTACCCCTCCAACCATCCGTTGAAGTCGACACAACGGATTCAGCAGGCGACATTTCTCTTCCTCTACGTTCTTCGACTTCTTTCTCTTCCGGTGCTGGAGTACCGTCTCTTGATAAAGTAGAAAGAGCACGCTCTCTTCGGATGGGAGTCGTCCATTCTTTGTCGGAAACGTTGCTACCCGATCTTGACAATGTTGACATTGGGTTCCCAGTAGGAGTCTTTCTTACTGAAGCATCTCGTTTAAGCATGGCACTTTGAACAAACCCGCCGAGTCCCTTTGTTGGACTTGCTGGCCTGCCCATCTTTTCAGGGGAGTTTCTGCCGCTATTCGATATACTATATGCTGACGGCATCAAAGAGTTTTCCTCCTCCTCGTGTGGCCCGAGTCCAGAAAAGGATGCTTCGATTTGCTGGTGGGCTTTTGATGAATACGATGGGGTCTTCCATGGCATCGATTCCCCTGCACTTAGAGGTCTTTCATCAGGGAGAGAATCGAGAAATGATTTCGCCTTTGAGATACTTTTGAATTCCGTCAGGGGGGCAGAGAATGATGTTGTCCCGCTGGCATTGGATAACGATGAAAGAGGCCTTGGTGGCTCAGTTGTCCTCTGCTATAGTGTTAGTCTATCCAATCGTAGGCGCACGAGGTATTTTGGTATTCTGCAGTGGGGACTACTAACATCCGACATCCCGGGCAATGCCATCCTGGCGCCACCGCCACTATAGCTATCCTCAGCATCTCTTCGTAAAGCTGCAGATTTGAAACCTCGGTCTGGTGTTTGTCGAAAGTAGGAGGGATCTTTGGAACCGAGATTTTTGGCGATCTGATCCCTTGATATTTCGGAACCGGCATCGCTTTCATTATCGTCACCTGCGACGCTACTCGTTCTCGAAAAAGTAGACGGCGTAAAGGTTGGTCTCTCTCTTTCTCCAAACGCTACTGATTGAGGTCTCCTTTGCCAGGAGAGAGGTTTTCCCGCTTGATTGAATGGCCGCCGAGTAGACCCTGTGACAGAAGAGGGAGATGGGGTGAATGTGTGGCTTGCAGTTGCGAGAGGTTTAGATGGCGGTGTTGGTAACGGCCTCGAGTCGCTCATTAACTTTTCAAGGGCATCGTTACGAGCTTCAGCAACTGTTGGTTCAGGTGTTGATGGGGGTTTTGGCCTAGATTTAGAGGCCGAAGGCGAGTCTTGGAGGGCTGCCCTCGGACTGCCATCGGCTACTCTTGACCTGTAGCTCAACAGCGTGCCAACTGGTGTCATCTTTTCCGGTGACAGTGATCTCGCAGTCTCTATATCAAAGGAACCAAAGCAGCAATTGAGCAGTTAGTAGCCGGTCAACATTCGGGAATATAAACCTGCAAGCCGGTGTCATTGCACGTCCGAGACAAGCTCCACATACCCTCTCGTAACCTCTGCCTGGCCTCTCGCCGGGCCAGAATATCCTCTTCCAGTTTCCGTGTTCGTTCTTCATCTTCTCGATCTCTCTTGTCGTCTAGTTCTCGGATACGCTGTAGAAATTCGGCCACCTGGTTGTCATCGGCTTCCGAGGGAGGGTCCATGACGAAGGCTTCCGATGTGACACGGTCCGTCGATGGGCAGTGGTTGTCCTAGTTAATGCATAGAGTCTATCGATTGGATTGGTCGGGAATCAAGCTAAGGTGATCGGTAAGGTGTTCAAGATCTTGGGGGGTATATGATGGGAGAGAGAGAAAAAAATCTATCGGACTCGCAGGAATGAATGCTGGCACACAGGATATGTTTATCGGTGGGCTAACTCAAGCCCCGCAGAAGAGTGCCAGATGCAAGATGGTGATCGCTGCACTGAGCCGCTGGCAGCAGTAGGCACAATAAGAAGAAAGAAATATAGCTAAACTGACGAGCAGCTGCAGAGGAAGAAGCTGAGAATGACGAATTCGATGCCGAGGGGACTAGTATGGGACTCGAGGTTCACAGCTGGCCGGGCATACATAAGTACATCCTACATGGACATTATGAGCGAATGGGAATTGTTTGGGGGTTTGTCCAATGGCGGGCGGGCGAGGGACAAGGACAGGAATCACCCCTGTCATTCTTGGTCGGTCGTTTTTTCGGTGATAAAAAGAGGCAATTTTATATCTGACGATATTACCAGGCTGACAATGGGCTCTCGACGATATTCCAAATGTAAACAAAAACATTCCGCGAGAGGTTCGGTTTCGAGTTTGATATCTTTCCATGTGGCCATGGCCATGCGGACTCGAGCTTGAATTCGACCTGGGTTTTAAATTTTTTCCCCAGGTGGCCTGGCTCCTCTCCTCTTGGCAAGCAATTAAGGCTGATCGGTCAGGCCGGCAATTGTAACCTTCCAGCTTTTCTCAGATGGGCGCGGATGTATTAATATTCAACCATCAATATACAGTAGGTTGTAGTAGCTTGTAGATCGATTTATATTCATATATTAGTAGAGGAACAGTCGTTCTTTCGCGTCCGTCACGACCCAGTCCAACCCTTCAGTAAGGTTCTCCCCAGTCATGGCACTACACTGGAGGATGGTCCACTTGTGGGTCACAATCTCGTCCAGTTTGAGGCCCTGTAGAAAAGTTTAATTGTTCATCAGCCTTCAATGTCCCATGCATGTATATAGGCGAGAAAAGGCGAGAAAAAGACTGCCAAAGAAACATATTGGAAACATACTTCTTTGATGTCGTCAGTCGACATGCATCCCTTCACGTCCGATTTGTTTGCAAACACCAATAATGACGCACCCATCAGCCTCTATAGTCATAAAGTTGAATGGTTAGATCTGTTTATTTAGTTGGTGTCGTAAGAACATAGGATGAAACTAGCCTCCTCCAGTAGGAGCCCGTGGAGTTCTTCCTTGCAATCCTCGAGCCGAAATCGATCAGTCGCGTCGACAACCCATATCAAAGCGTCTGTCTTCTCGAAATAATTCCGCCAGTATGATCGAAGGGTCTTTTGACCGCCAACATCCCCTATAAATGGTGTTTAGCCCAAATATTCTCGAGCTTCTTGGCTATGAGGGCTCGAATCAACATACAGATATTGAGCTTGTATCTTGCATCGTAATGATTTCGATCTTAGCCAAAAGTTTCTAGATAGATTCAAGATGGGAAATGACATACCCTTGATATTCAATTGTTTTGATAATGAACCCCAGCGTAGGGCTTACGGTATTTACATCTTCATGCATAATCTGCTTTACGATGGTGGTCTTGCCTGCGTTATCAAGCCCTCTACCATTTGTTTCTCTTAGCTTAACCATAGCTTGAATATCAAGGGTATGTATACGCATACTTACAACATCAGGACCCTCATCTCCTTGTCCTTCAACCTTGCCTTCCGGAGTATGGATAACATCGCGCCGGAGTTTTCGAAAATACTACTTGATAGTGGTATATATATATATACGTTACTCGACGAGTATGTTTTGGTGACTTTGTATTGACTCAACTGCGGCTTGGTTCGAAGGATACCATATGTAGAAAACCACTCGACGTCGACCACACAACACAAACCCCACGCAATCGATTCAGCTTCAGCACGTCCCATGCGTGGATATATATCGATACCATGCCCTTGTTTTTATGTCGTCTGGTTTACAAAGCCATGCATACGAAGCCAGTGCAATAATTGGCTTATACCAGTACCAATCTCAAAACTCTAGTACTAGCTAGCTAGGCTATCACCTGTGGTGACAACTATAGCGGTCAGATCTTGTGTATGGGTGGACATGGAATATAGTAACGTTTTTCCTTCCCGTTCTCAATAGATCTAGATACATATTAAATGGGCATTTACTTTACTATTTAGGGCTTCTTGTTAATTGTTATAAACATAGCGTATTCTGAAAACTCCAAATGTTAAAATATTTATATACATTTCGCCCCAGAATTAAATTCAGAATTGCAATTGAATACATTCAAAATCCAACGTTTGCGATAACTCAACATCGATAGGAAGTCTAAAACGACTAAAAGGATACAACTAAAACTGCAACAAGTTCCTCAAGCATACATGATAATGGAATGCTACAGTACCAGCTTGCTACATTTCTTTCAAACAAGATAAGCTTTCAAGTACCTTTCACAAATTTGATGTGCTGACTCAGTTTGTCTATGACTTCGACAATGGTTTATCGGCAGTAGATGTTTCGAATGCCAAATTAGTGGTATATGGGTTCCCCGAGCTTCTTGGCTGTGTAGGAGCCACGGGTTCATGTCCTTCGGCGCGCCGAAAGTTTCTGTCTTCAGTGTCTTTAGGGTCTTTAGGGTCTGCGAGCGGATCTACCCTTTCTATATCATTCTTGTTTGTTGCGGAGGGCTTTGCTCCAACACCAACAGTGATATAGACATTGAAGCCGACCTCCTTAAGAAGCGTAGTTGTCGCTACAAAGGAAACGCCTGCGGAGCTATCATCGTCCTCAACGCCACTAGCGCGAGGGTTATCTTCTTCATCGGGTTCTTCGTCATCTGGGTCTGGAAATCCGCCGTCTTCTTTTCCCTGGGGCGTCGATACTGGTGTCTCCTCTGGTATCTCTTCCGGGCTCTCGGTCGGGGTCTTCGTTGAAGACTCATCAGTTTCTGAAAATTTGCGTTCGCAGTCTTTTCCGTCGGCACGCTTACAAATCGCCTTCAGCTGTTCGAGCGTTACACCGGCTTCCTGTTGCGTAACACCAGACCACACTACATTCGGACCTCCCTTAATTCGGGGGAAGGATCTCTGTATAAGCAGATTTATCGCCTCTTGTGCCGTCAATTCAACGTTTTTAGATAAATAATTCGCCAGAACACCGGCCGCATATGCGGATGCTATTGATTAAAAAAACGCAGAGGTTAGGCTCAATTGCATTGTCCTGGACTTGGATTGTGTCCTAGAATGACAAAACTTCATAGATTTTGAACTTACCGAAGGATGTACCGGTAGTCAATTGATAACCAACATTGGACGCGATCTTGACGGCATATGCTGGGGCAAACACCTGTTGGAAATCTTTCTCTGGTTTTTGGAAGATACCATTACCCTTCTGATCTACGCCTCCTACAATTATCAGGTTCTTAGCTGTTTTCTGAGATGCAGCCTTCACATTTGGCCACGACCATGCAACCCCCTTCTGACTCTGTAAGAATTTTCATAGTTTAGCCAATCATACCATGGTACCAGTGATAATAATAGGAAAGAAGAAGGGAAAAAGGTCATTGGGGGGGGGGGGGTATGCGAACCCATTCAGAGACCCCACTAGCAGAGGTTATAATAAGATTAGGAAGAGCCGTCAAATCAGCAAAAACCAATTCTAGACCATCCCTGATATCTGTATCGATTGCACTTTTACGCTCGCGCAAATACCCGGCGTTCATTGACAGATTCAAAATGACCTTGTTATTTTTATTATGGGTGGTGATGTGGTTATAAACTTTCATAAGGGCGCTCAAGTAGAGAGCCTCACTACTAAGAGAGTTCCTGTCTAAGGCTGCAACCATGACTATTTTGGCTTTTGGTGCTAGGCCAGTTATTTTACCAACCACTACACCAGCCACGCTACTGCCATGACTGAACCTTAGACTTGAGTCGACATCTTTAGCCTGCTTTTCTGGACGTGGAGGTAGTGGATCCGCAAAAAGAACTTCAATACGACCGTCCTTGTCCGCGTCAACAAATTCCTATTTCGGCCGATGCAATGTTGAGATCAGTTGACATAAACATGGAAATAATCTAGATATAGATACATAGACAAGGAAGGAGTGCTGATGTATCAGGGGGAACTAACCGGATGTTTTCTATTGATGCCGGTGTCTACGAAATATACTGTGACACCTTGCCCTTGCGATTTGTGGTAATAATATTTTGAAGGGACCTCCTTGCCTTGCTCCTGCAGTAACATGAGCCGTTCATGGCGCTGGTTAATATCGGTATCGAGGGCATAGCCAGGGGCTTCGTGTGCTGTATACAAGGGTTCTCGATAATCTTTATAATTTGCAAACCCAGAGATCTAGTAATTTTGGGCGGTGAGCTTTAAATTTCGCAAATATGTGGATGCATGATGAACCCAGAATGCCGTTTATAACGTTTAATTGCCACGCAGCCACTAGTTATGGGAGTTAAAGCACGTAGAACCTACCAAGTGACTGAATTTAGACTTTATCTCTTTCCCCTTCTCCTCAGTGCAATTTACCGTCATAAAGAATGTGCCCCACTTTAGATCTGCGGAGTCAAAGACCCCGCCCCACGGTGGCTTTTCATCGGCCTCTTCGAGAGCTCTGTGCATTGCTGCAAGATCTTTATGCTTTCTGTGCTCTTTTTTGATCGTGAATATCCATACTTTCTCTGGTCCTTCTTCCTTTACAGCTTTTCCCGTCTCGACTCCGGCGGCGACTGTGAACGAAATATGCAATAGTAGGAGGGCTAGAAAAAAGATAATGTTATAAGTGCGTCGCATCGTTGTTCTTTTGAGTCCCCAGAGCTGGGACTATATGACGGCGCGGAGTGCAGGTATGGGGTTAAAAGCTTTTTTGAGAAGAGCTGATAGTACTACAGTTGAAATATAGATTTAGATGCATAAATGGATATCTGCTCGAGAACCTAAGAGTCGTTGATCCGGCGGGTATCCCAATCCTATATTCGGTCTACGGCAGCTTGGATTGGTATTGTTAAATGCTTTGCTTGGCTAGATGGAGCCGACAGCCCAAGGATACTGCGCCGCTTTATATACACAGGACAGCTCACAAATACAAAGTTTAACATCCCACAAGATGCCCAACCACTTGTCATGTTGAGGTTGTAAATAGCGGCCTAGATCATCCCAGATGTACCACGTATACCCGTTATGAACGGCTTCAAGCTGTATAGCCTAGATTCATGTGTTTGGCTGAATACATGCATTGCTGTTTCATGAAATTTCAACCGAAGGAAAAAATATGCGTGATTTCTAGCTAGAAGCGCTAGTTATTGTGTGTTATACTGTTAGATCTATAGAAAATGCACTGCACTGCTTTGCACTATCAACATGTTGTGAAACTCAAAGGGAGTATGTCCGACATGGTCGTTTGTACTCCTCTGAGTTAATTGTAATATTGGAAAGGAGTTACCTACACATGTGCGCATACTATAAAAAAAGTACAGTCAGGCTGGCCTAAATGGCACGGCGCTTCTTTAAACTGACTCTACTTTACGTGTTATACGTATTTGGTATCCAACCGCAAGATCAACTATCTAACAGGCCAGACTGGTCTCGTTCCCAGCAGGCCTAAAGTATACAACGCACCGATTCAGAGAGAACGTTGTATTTTCTGAGCTCTATAGCTAGTCCAAGTTAAGCTGTAGTAGAACCAGAACTATATATATGTTGGTGGCCGTCCAACGGGTCACGACTGCGCAGTTGTTATAGAGTTTCGGAATATTGCTAATATTGTATACCTTTTCGTTCTCAGGAGATGAAACCATAAGTTTTTTGTTTTTTTTGGTCTATGCATATATGCCGGCCACCAAAGTCAATGATGCATATCGATGCTTGAGCTCTCCATTTTCTAACGGTTGCAAAATTAGAGTATAGCTGAACTTATACTAGTGTTTCTATTCGTAAATTTAGCGATGTAACAGATGTAGTTGTATAGTAGGACGAGTAGAAACATGCCTATTAGTAAAACCTTTTTGCCTTCTAACATAGATGGAATAGGTGTATCGATCCTTCACATTTACCATAGCAGTATCTTTCGATCGCGACTGACGGAACTAACTGCAGCTCGATCGGAGCTACTGGGAACGGAAATGTTATTTTTAAGCGTATAAGGAATATATGGCGGGAGTTAGGGCCTAGAGATTGACCACCGAGAGTCGACATATCCATGAGTCGGCGAAACTACATATGTGCGCACTTTTGTATTTTTTATAGTAGAGGATCCTAGTAATAACTGTTATATAATTACTTATGAGATAATAGTGAAATTAAAATTTATTTCTAACGTTTCTACAGGCCAGCCTACAGCATTCGAAAGTTCAATAGATTTTACTTTTGAGAGACTGGTCTCCTCTGCCTCAAGTGTGCTTGCAGGCCAGTACCTGAGGCTAGGTTATACCTATCCTATCTAAGTATTTATCAAATACATTTATACACCTAAGTATGTAGTGGAAAAAAAGGCATAGAAATGAATTTCTCCTATACATGTATACAAGTGCCTAAAGAATGATCACGATACGATACCTCACCACATCCTAAAATACTTCCCAAACCTAGTAAGCAATTAACTTTCAATTTTCAGCTTCTCCCCTTCCCATTCCCCTTCGAATTCTTCGCAACGCTACTAGAAGTCACAGCCTCAAGATTATAAAACACTCCGTTCTTAAACAAAGCCTTCCCCCCACTATAGCTATCGTCACCCTTCGCCTCCAAATCCGCACACTCCTTCCAAATCATTTTCATCCCCTGAACACACTCCGCCTTCGACGGTTTCTGATTCGACAAAACCCAAGTAACACTCATCTTCTGATTTGCCCCGTTCTGTTCCCTAATCACATGAGTAACCCCACTCCCCTCATCAGTCCTTGAAAGAAGAATATCGCAAAAATATCCTTCAATGTATTCCATAGCATCAGTTTGAGATGCAAGATCTGCTTGGACTGCGGAGGTGGTGCTGATACATGTGACTTTTGCTTTCTCTTTCATGTCGATTAGTTTTCTGGCTAGTTCGGGCCCACCTTTAGGAGTCGGAGCGTCCGTTGGGCCCGGACTGCATTGGTAGGTTGTGACTATGACGGGTCGGTCTGTGGGGACCGCGACTTGGAGCACACTGACAGTTGTAAATTCCTCTGTGTCTAAGTCCATCGGGTCTGTGTCCCTTCGGTCTTCATCCTCTGGGTCGATTTCCATCGGGTCTCCTTTATCATCTCCTCGGTGCCCTTTATCATCTTCTGGGTGCCCTTTATCATCTTCTGGGTGTCCTTTATCATCTCCTGGGTGTCCTTTATCATCGCCTCGGTGTCCTTTATCATCTTCTGAGTCGCTTTCATAATCTTCTGAGTCGCTTTCATCATATTCTGAGTCGCTTTCATCATATACTAAGTTACTTTCATCATCTTCTGAGTCGCTTTTATCATCGGTCTAGCAAAGTTTTGGTTTGATAGTGTTAGAGTGTACCCTCTGATGGAATAGGAGTTAAAAATATTTTTGTAATTACTGACCTTACGCATAGGATGATCAGCATCAGGGGTAGGAAACCCACCATCCGCTCTTTTAACCTTATAAATAGTATGCGTATGTGTAACCGGTACAGTTTGAACAACAGTGACGGTCTTGGTTTTCCCCTTCTTAAGCTTATCTTTAATTCCTTTCTTCCCTTTCTTCTTCTTCTTCTTCTTGCCCACTTCATTAACTCCACCTGAAGATCTCGCTCTCTCCGGAATCACCGCAATTGCAGTCGTTTCCGGATGTAAACCAGTGGTAGGAGCCACTTCAATAGCTGTTTTGGTGGGCAAGCTAACCCCTGGCTTTGGCACCGAGTTTCGGGCTTGCAAGTAGCCTTCTCCGGCACCTGGGGCCGCAAGAATTAATGGTAGAAGAGCTGAAAATAAAAAGAAGAGGGATAACCATCCCACCTGGGAGGTTGATGGGGGAGTGATTCTAGAGTACTGCATTTTTTGGTAGTTACCGGTATACCGGTTCAAAGGTGTATAATGCCAGCCACTTGAACAATATAGATTCAAAGGAAGTTAGAGAAAACGGGAGTGTATATCTGACCCAAATATACAAGTGATAATTAAAAAGTTCTGAAGTCTGGTCGAGGTATAATCAACCGCTGCTACAGACGGATACGATAGATGCACAAAAAACCGATTGGTCTGAATCAAAAACTTGAATTCCGTGAGAGATACTATTTTGGGTAATACATGAATATCATAACTTAATGTCTTAAAAACGTTCCTTCGACATGGTAGAGTCGCTTTTCTTTGTTTTTAGGAAAAAAGCCTTGGATATTATTTAGGAAATTTAACAAGTAGTCATGAGACTCCAGAGAGTACATCTAGATACTTAGATTGCTAAGGGCGGCTGTGGTTCTAACATGCTTTGTGGCACGCATAAAGTATATATTTTGTTTATAACATAGCTGCTGTGATGAGTCTTGGTCTTGAAGCGCTATGGTATACTTCAAACTTGGACTTTTTTTGCCATATGCATATGATTTCATTTCAACATTCACAACGGACAAGAATGTCATTTCCTCTAGCCAATTGGTAGGACAGTAAGAAAGATCAATGCATCCCGCCCCACTCTCACAGTTTTCATGTCTGCGCCGACAAAAACTAACATCACAAGCCTATAACGAGCATCGAGGCTAACTTATAACCCCCAAACCAGAAGCAAAGCTCTAAATGTTGCGTTGCTCCTGTTGTAACCCACCACCCTTGTTACACACCCCAAAAAAGCAAATACCCAATCCAAGCGACATCCAAAAAAAAAAAATCCCAAATTTTCTTTGCGCGCCAACAGCGTCCCCAAAAAACCTACAACCGCAACCACAATCACAACCTCCATATATCATCACCTTCTAACCACGACATCAAATCAAAAAGCAGATCGTGGTTTTTAAAAAAAGATGGCAAAGCCAAAGAAAGAAACAACAAATCTTTCGAAACCCAAAAAACCAACAACAACGACAAAAGTTACAATTAAGGGAAAATCTTCGCCGCAACCTCCTACTACTACTGCTAGTGCCAAACAACTGCGCCGACAAGACGACTTCGTACTCACGATATCTGATTCCGATGATATCCCCGACGAAGAATCTGACATCGACGCACCCAGCGATGATGATGATAATGACAATAATGAAATCACAAAAAAATCCAAAGAATCAACCCGACTACCTATACCCTCAAAATCCCAAACCGCAGAACCACAGCGCGGTAAAAAGCGAAAGCGGGATATAGAATCAACGAATGGAGGAGCCAATGGTGGTGGTCACGCACAAAAGAAGCAAAAGGATGAAGATATTGATTCGGATTTCGATTTCCAGATTGGAGATTTGGATGACAAGGGGGCGGATGAGTTCGAAGGATGGGGGTTTGAAGGGGCAAAGTCTGGGATGAATGAGCAGAAGAAGGGGGTGGATATTGATGAGCTCATTAGTAAACGGATTGCGAAGGCTGGCAAAGCTGTGGATCCTGAGGATGAAGACGAGAAAGACGACGATATGGAGGATGAAGACAGTGCAGATGAAGCTTCAGAAGACGAAGAGGAGGAAGAGGATATGGTAGGAAAACTGTTGGAAGGCGAAGAAGACTCTGAAACCGAATTTGGCGCCGCAGCTGCCTCCGAAGATGAGGACGAAGCCGAAGAAGCCAACGATGGATCCTCCTCAGACTCAGACTCCGACAAAGAAGAAGGCGAAGAAGAAGAAGCATCAGACGCCGAATCCGTCCTCTCCGAAGTCCCCCACCCAGACGACGAAGACGAAGGAGCTTCAGACTCCAACAGCGATTCCGAAACCGAAGAAACCCGCGCCGCAAAAGCCGCCTTCTTCGCCCCAGCAACAGATCTCCCAACAACCTCCACCACCACCACATTCCAACAAATGAACCTCTCCCGCCCCATCCTTCGAGGCTTAGGCCGCATCAACTTCACAACTCCAACAGCAATTCAATCCCGCACGATCCCCATAGCCCTCCTAGCTCGAGACATAGTCGGCGGAGCAGTCACAGGTTCCGGAAAGACAGCCGCCTACATGGTCCCGATCCTCGAACGTCTCCTATACCGCCCCAAAAAAGTCGCACAGACAAGAGTTGTAATCCTAACTCCAACGCGTGAATTAGCAATCCAAGTCCATTCAGTGGCTGTAAAACTAGCGGCATTCACAGACATCAAATTCTCATTAGCCGTCGGTGGTCTTTCCCTAAAAGGACAGGAGGCTGAGTTACGCCAACGTCCAGATATCGTCATTGCAACACCGGGTCGTTTCATCGATCACATGCGTAACTCTGCCAGTTTCCATACAGATGGTATTGAGATTCTAGTACTCGATGAAGCCGATCGAATGCTCGAGGATGGGTTCGCAGACGAACTCGATGAAATCTTAAAAACTTTACCAAAGAGCAGACAGACCATGTTATTCTCCGCCACCATGACGGATAGCGTTGACAAGCTCGTCCGCGTGGGTATGCAGAAACCCGTAAGACTTCTGGTCGATTCGAAGAAATCGACAGTAGCTACTTTAACGCAGGAGTTCATCCGTATAAGACCCGGTAGAGAAGGGGGTAGACTAGCCATGCTGGTTTTACTCGCAACGGAGCTATATAAAACACGTTGTATAGTGTTCTTTAGGAGCAAGGTATACGCTCATCGCGTTAGGATCATATTCGGTCTGTTGGGTCTCAAGGCTGCGGAGTTACACGGCAGCCTGAGTCAGGAACAGGTGAGCACGCACATCTTCAAACGTATCATACTAAGACCAAACTAACTTATATTTTTTTTACAGCGTATCAAAGCAGTCGAGCAATTCCGTGACGGAGCTGTAGACTTCCTGTTAGCCACGGACTTAGCCTCCCGTGGTTTAGATATCAAGAACGTTTCATACGTCATCAACTTCGAACTCCCCCAGTCTCACGAGATCTACACACACCGTGTCGGCCGTACCGCTAGAGCAGGACGCTCAGGTCGAGCCATCACACTGGCAGCCGAAGCCGATCGTAAGATCGTAAAAAAGGCAATAAAATCCGGCCAAGAAAGTGGAAAGGTCGTTTCTAGAACCCTTGATGTCTCTAAAGTCGATGAATTGACTGAGAAATTAAATGGTATGGAAGATGATATTGAAGGTATTTTAGAAGATGAAAAACAAGAGAAGCAGTTATTGCAGGTTGAGATGCAACTTAGAAAGGGAGAGAATATGATTAAATATGAAGATGAGATCGCATCGCGTCCTCGACGGACTTGGTTCGAGACGGAGAAGGATAAGAAGAAAGCAAAGGAAGCTGGTAGTGCGCAGTTAAATGGTGTTCAACTTGAGAAGAAGAAGTTGAAGTTGAGCGGGAAGATGAAGAAGAAGTTGGAGAGTCGGGATGATATGAAAGATGACGGGGTTAGGATATTTAAGAAGACTAAGGTTATAAGAGACGAGGCTAGCAAAAGAGGTGTGAAGACGGGGAACTTGTCTAAGAAGAAGATGAAGGCGGCAGGGATGGCAGGCAAGAGTGGGAAGAAGTTCGCGCAGAAGGGGGGTAAGGGGAAGAGAAAGTAGATGTATATAATATGTAATTTTAAATTTAGCGTATCTATTAGGATATATAGATGTCTGAATATACTGAAATTCGGAGTCACTACCTACATTCATTTGTCACATTTAATAAGAGGCTAGATTATTACCTAAGAGTTTCTATTGCTCTATCTACTCTATAAATCCTCAGGATACTTTTGTACAAAACAACAGCGTTGAAGCAAATGCAATAATCTTTGAGAATGCAGTCCTATATCTCCAAAAGTACACAGGCCAAATGAACAGCAAGCAAAGAAAATGCACAAACAAACAAACTTTTCGCTATGCTAGAATCAAGTAATAAAGTAACCTGAATATCTTTTCATTCACATCAAATACCCTACACGGTAAAGCGCAGTAACGTGAAGTGAAGTGACGTGAAGTGAAGTGAAGTGAAGTGAAGTAAATCGAATAGAACCAATATCACAAGTTCAACCCCCTTCCACCTCTATAGCTAATCCCCATAATGACCATAACATGTATCCCTCTCCTATCAAATAGTATCAGCCAACTATTAAAGCAAAAACACACCAAGAATCAAATAAAAACTCACCATCTCAATAATTCAAGAAAGAGAGAAAGAAAGAAAAGAATCCATCACATAACATTACACCCATACAAACTAACCCCACGGGGAGGGCCTCCTCTGCCACCGGACATATTGTTCTGAACGGTATCGACGGGGTTTATACCGGAACAGGAGGTGGTGTAGATAGCATTGGTGGTACTGTTAGTACCGGTTTGGCCACCTGTGATGATGACGGGGATGGTTGGAGGTTCCATTTTTCTTCTTGCTATTCTTTTTTCTTCTTTTGGTTCTTTTGGAATGATAGGAAGGTGGTTCTTTGGTGAGATCTCGTTTGGAATTTGGCTTGGTTGTTTTTGAAAGGGAGGGAGAAGTTTGGAAGAGAGGTTGTTGATGATATGGTTGAGGTTGTAGACTGATATTTGAGGATATCGATGGAGTTATTTGGTTATTGATGAAGTGAAGTGAAGTGAAGTGAAGTGGAGGAAGAGGTCGGGCAGTGGGCTGTGATTAAATAGAAGATATCAAGTACAAGGCGTGAGCTTCTATAGGATTTGTGTTCACGGACAGTCGCAGACACACCACAAAGTACAGTCTAAACATGTTATAACAAAATCATGATATATCACTCGTTCAAATACTCAACAAGTAATAGATTATCACGGTATAAAATAAAATTAATGAATAGAGATAAGGGGTATCAAAGTAATGAATTCACTCCAGACTCCCATACAAAATAAAATGAATGGGGTATAATCCGACGCCAGAATAAGACGATCCGAAAGAAAGAGAAAGAGTTAAGGTATACCAGTACGCCATGCATACGCCTATCCAATGATAAGTCCCATCCCATCCAATCGCTTTGCTCCGTCTAATCCATAAACGAAACTAAGAACATCTAAATAAACTCCAGCGCCGTCAAAAGCCGTACCGAACCATCCACTTGTATTATAACAATATAAAAACTATAAAGCATGGGTATTGGTGGTTGTATTATCGGTGACTCAGAACTCGCTGATGATATCCCACTCGCCTCTCATCTCAACCGGTAACCGTCTATCCTCGACGATTTCCCAGAGTTCATCAAGATCGGAGTCCGACAGGAAAGACATGGGAGTCAGGTATGGTGTTCGTGAAACAGGTGTAGAAGGATCTTGCATCTCTGGAAAATATTGATCCTCCTCCTCCTCCTCCTCATCACTTCCAGAGTCATAAAGTAACCCCATATTCCTCAATTCCTATAACCCTCCATCATCAGCATATATCCAAACGAGATAGATATATATAAAAAAGAAGAAGAAGAAGAAGGATAACAAACCTGATCACTAACCCCCCCACCTAATACAACTTCGCCCACAAGTCCCCTCCTAAACCTCTCCTTCATAACCCTAAACTCCGGAAACACCGTCTTCAAATACTCCCCATGCAGAACCTCATCCTCCGTCGGCCAATTCTCCTCATGAACAACATCATGTCGTTCAAAATTCTGTTCATTCTCCCAGTTGATCAACCTAGCCTGATCCAAATCCATTTCCTCATGATAATCTCTCCCCGCATTTCCCTTCTTTCTATTCTTTGTCTTCTTCCCCACCGTAACTCTTTCGTTTGATTCGATCATCTTTGGAGTTGTAGTTGTAGTGGAAAGAGAATTCCTTGAAGAAAGCATCATGGAGTTTATAACCGCCTGTCGAGATAATGATTTCTTCTGCGTAAGAATTTCAAGAGCGTATGGGTTCGAACAAATAGTTTCGTATTGTTCCCAGGAAGTCGAGGCTTTCTCGGGGTTTACACCTTTTGCGGGATGACACCAGGTACAGTACTTCTGGTTGTGATCGGGAAGGTTTGGACGATGTTGGGGTTTGTGGATTAAAGTGTAGTTGTTTCGCATTTTGAAGGACTTTGATTCTTTTATTTTGTTTATTTCTATTGAGACTTTTATTTTTTTTTGTCTATTTTGGTGTATATGGGTATCAAACTGGGGGGTATCAAAAGATAAGGAGTGAAAGACGAGGTCTATGATGAGTATCAATACTTTTGATATTGTGTATTGGAGAGTGGAAAGAGATCGAGTTGCTGCTTTGTTGGATTTATATGCCACTTACTCGACGCTAATCTGGTGTTGAGTCACCCTTCATTACTGACACTCTGCACAAGTACAAGTCTATGATGATAATGTTCTGGGGTAGTACTAAAGAAGGATATATTGTAGGTATGACTCCCCCCATAGAGGTCTTAATTTCATCAAGGGTGGTTTCCAGGAAATTAGGGAACATCGCACTGCTAGCTTCTAAATCAGAGTATTTCGTGATTGTCGATGAATCATCAGAATTGTCAAACCCCTTCTGGCTGATCTAGCTCGGTTCCCGACGGAGAACAGATGACTGACACGGCAGTTGCCTCCATTCTATATACCAAAAACCAAACAACTGCGAGATTCGAGAGTATGGGAAATTGGATATACAAGAAAAGAAAATAAAGGAAGATGTCCGATATCATAAAATTTATAAAGAGAAATCCCACTTCGATCTAAAATGATAAAAAAAATATCCAGTTGGGAGTTCGTGAATAAAGGAGAAAGAGAAAATAATGATGATCATAAAAATACCCTCGTGATATACATGTATACATTCCATCACTCCTCATCCTCATCCTCATCGTCCTCATCGTCCTCATCATCTTCATGAGCCAAAGGTTCAACAATCAAAACCATCGACTTTCCAAAACTATCCCCAACCGTCCGTCCCTGATCCGGCTCAAACACTTTCCTCGGCAAATTACTGACCAACTTAAATCCATACTGGTGCTCATACTTCTCCGGCGGGGACGACTCATTCCCAGGTTCGATACCAGAGCACTCCACAAACGCATAAACATCCTCTACCAAATCCCCCAGCGCGAACCGTCTGACTATCCTCTGTCCGTCCAATAACGTAAGTGCCAACCTCGAAGTCGCCGGTCCAGCTTCCGGTTCAGGTTTCAACCCCCTCGCCCTCCATTTTCTCCAACTCAGAAGTCTCTTCTCCTCTAATTCGATCGCTTCCTGTCTTTCTTTTTCCTCCTGCTCGGCTTTTAACCTAGCCGCTTCCTCTGCCCTTCTTTGCCTTGCCCTTTCCGCATCCCGGGCTAGCGACGCTTCGTAAGCCCTGTTTTGCTCGTCTCTGATATTCCTATCCGCCGCTTCTGCTGCCCTTCGTGACCGTATCGTGTTCAGTGCCTCGGAATGGGCCGCAATCCCAGCTGTTAATTTAGAAATAAGTTTCTGAGGCGAAACGATCCCTGTGACTCTCGTAACAACTGACATAGCCGTTGAAGATGTCTGCGGTGTATGCGTTATCAACGCCGAAAACGGGAATTTGGTACACATCAAAGCCGTCGACACTTGATATGCCTCTGAATCTGCAACGCTGCCACCCCATAATATGATATCCCGATCCTTGATAAACTTCACAAACTCCGGGTTTGATAGTGTTTCCTTCGTATAGTTTGTCGTATCATCGTGTTCGGGACTTAATAGTACTACCAGAAGGAACTTCAAATCCTTCTTCGCAAGATCCAATGCTTGCGCATATCCACCTTCGAACCATGGCAGCCCGGTGACTCCATTATCTTCTTCAAACTCACGAATAAAGCGACTAGCCGTATCGCGCGGGTCCAAACTCCGTCGACTGGAGGCGCTAGAGCGACCCCGCCTGTTTAAAGGAGAATAGAAATTCGACAGAAGTCGAGGTAGGAATGGAAATAGTGATGAGAATAGGTATGCGAAACCCTGGGTGATTCGCCAAGCTACTGAGAGGGGGAGGAAGAACAAAGCGAGGATGCTAGGTGGACGGCGAGCGGAGATATTTGGTTGGGGCACTATTCGAGGGGCCGGTATTATATCGCTGGATCGGGAGCGGGAAGATGATGTTGAAGATCTGGGGTTTCCTATTAGAGGATGCGGCGGACGTTGGAGGGCTACGGGAGGGGGACGTTGGGCTGCTGCTCGAATGGCGGCTTCTTGGGCTTGTGCTTCGGCTACGGGATCTACGGCGGGCTCTCCATCGAAGAAACGGGTTATTGCGATCTAAAAAGTAATAGAGTTAGATTTTATGACGACGATGCCGGCTTTGTTATGATTATGATGACGATAAGGGGGTGTGACGAACCTCCACATTCCACTGACACCTTCCGAGCAGGGTTATAGCTTGTGAGGTGTCAGAATTTGTGACGGAGAGGTATTGAGCGAGAGCCTCCTGCTGGGCCTGTGAGAGGTTTGAGATATCACCGGCGGAGGAAGACATGGTGGTGTTTATGTTTATGTTCTCCCATGCGATGCTGTTCTGTTTTTGAGTAGGTGTCGGATTTAGGTTATGACCGGGGCAGGTCTAAATCTAGGAACTGATCGGAGAGCGATATTTAGAGAATTAAGATGGGGTAGATCGAAGATTGTAGATGGATGGAACGTGATGGTGGTGGTGGTGATGAGGCCAGATAGGAAGTCATTGGAGATGCAGCGTGTGTGTCGCCATTGCATTTGCATTCCTTCTCGAAATTACCAATTTCATTCAGACATACAAAGCAACGGACTGGCAGTGTCATCATCTCTGTCTCTTGGGCTGGGCTGGACAGGACGACAGGGGTCCGGGGTCCGCCAGAATACCACACAGTCCAACACATATTATAAACTTTCACGTGATAAATTTGGGCTTCAAAACCTGGGCCTCAAGACAGTGTCAAGGTCGTCTACGAGAAAACTGAAGGGTTTTGAAGCTCAAAGGTATCACGTGGGCATTATACACAGCACGTGACACCTTTGACCTTTAAAAGACCCCGATTTTCTCGTGAACAACTTTTACTGTCCTGAGGAGTTTTGAGGCCCAATGTTATCACATGCTAAGAATGCCACGTGACACATTTGACCTTCAAAACCCCTTGATTTTCTCGTAGACGACCTGACTAATCAGAAGGTCACGTGATATATTTGGGCTTCAAAATCTGAGCCTCAGGACAGTCAGTGTCGTTCACAAGAAAATCAAGGGCTTTTTGAAGGTCAAAGGTGTCACGTGGCCCTCTAATCTGCTAGCACGTGATGACCTTTTGGGCTTCAGAGATCTTACGCAGACGACCGACTGTTCTCAGGCCCAACTTTTGGACCTCAAAACTGTCACGTGCTTCTCTCCTCTCTATAACATCGGTATCAATTAGACTTCCCATAGTAGCTAGCCCGTTGCCAGTCATACATTCGCACTTCTCGGTCAGCCCCAAAATACCACACCCCGCTGCGTTGCCCTCCCTTCCTTCATTCATTCAACCTCGGTACCTCCATATCCATACTTAACATACCCCATTAGCCATCTAGCATCTATATCTGCATATCCCCAGCTTCGAATTCAATCATAGACAATGACCTCCTCAATCCTCCCGGAATCCTACACCCAAACCTCAACAACCCAAATCTGCAGCCTCTGGTCAAACTACGGCTCCATCTCCCGTCTCCAAATCTCCTCCCCAAAAAGGACAACCTTGATCCTAAAATCAATCCTCCCTCCACCCTCCACATCATCACACGATGAATCCCACCTTCGAAAATTAATCTCCTACCGCGTAGAACGCTACTTCTACACCCACCTTTCCCCACTCCTCAAATCCTCAACAGCCACGAAAGTCGCAGACGCAATCGCAATAAACGATTCAACGGGCCAACTCCTCCTCGAAGACCTTTCAATCTCCTACCCAGTAACATGCTATGGCTCTCTATCCCTCCACCCCACAACAACCGTCCTATCCTGGCTAGCAGGTTTCCACGCCACATTCTGGGCTCCAGAGCTCCTCTCAGGAAGCTTAAGCTCAACCACCACCCTCCCAAAAATAGGATCTCCAATCCCACCACCTCTATCTGTCTCATCCCCAACAACCACAAACGGTATCTGGGAAAGAGGCGGATACTGGTATCTGTCCACCAGATCCGAGGAACGAAAAGCTTTAGAAAACGACTGGCATACTGAAGATAAATATCTAATCCCATGGGCAAAGGATATCGACAGACGTATCCAATCCGAAAATAAACAATGGAAAACCCTAATCCACGGTGATGTTAAAGGCGCAAATATCTTCCTATCTTCATCCCCCAATAAAAAACCATCAGCTTCTTCCTCATCATCAACTACAGATCTAAAAGCAGCACTCTACGATTTCCAATACTGTGGAATCTCAACCCCCGCCGTCGATCTAGTATACTTCATCGGAACAACAGTAGACAGATCAATTCTCAAAGATTTAGACAATTTACTTGAAATATATTATAAAAATCTAAAACAAGCTTATGAAACTACCCACGAAGGTAGGAAATTGGAAGAAGAAACCGGCTATTCATACGACATATTGAAAGAACAGTGGGACGTAGCCATCGTCGATTGGATGAGGTTCATGGCTGGTTGGGGCACTTGGGGAAATTGGCGCTGGGTCAGAGAACAAGCTAAGGCCATTGTCAACAGATGGGAAGCCGAAGGCCGCACCCCTGTCGATCAGTAATTAATTTGAACACAGAGTCTCATAAGTCATAATGCATTCTTATCGATGTATGGGTCATTATAACGACCGGTACGAAATATATACAGAAAAAAAGGCACCCAATATAATTAAACACCATTATAAGCCACAACCGAGAAGGGTGGCAAGATGAAACCCAGTCCATGCGAGAGAAAGAAAGTAAGAAAGAAAGAAAGAAAAGAAAGGAGGAAAGAAAGAAAGAAAAAAGTGGAAAAAGGGAGCTCAGACAAAAAGGAAAAAACTCCATGAAAAACAAAAAAATGGGGAAAAGAGCGCGAGCAAAAAGTATAGCCTATAGCCCGAACAATGGTTGAACGTCTTGATCCTGCACCTGCTGGGGGACATTTGGTTGACCACCTTCACCCGCCTGTTCGGCTTGACCAACCCCGGCACCACCATCTCCTTCCCCACCCTCTCGGGCATTCACGACCTCCCCGTGCCCTTGTTCTGCCTGCTGGGCACCTTCTATTGCCTCCAACGCCTCTAGCTGAAGTCGTCTAGCATTCCCCACACGTTCTCCCAACCCAGGAACCAAACTGGCCATAAAGATGCCCACGCTAGTCTGGATGTTGTCCCAAATCCCACCATTTTGACGATTATTACGCTGCTGGATCAGTCTATCTGCTAATTGTTGGGGATGGGGTACCCCGCCTTGCTGTGGTTGCTGTGGTTGCTGCTGCTGCGGCTGCTGGTTAGCCTGCGCGGGCTGTTGAAAGCGTTCGACATCCAGGCCCGGCAACAGTGCATTCAGTCGATCAGCCATGCCTTGAAGGCGGTGGTTAAACAAAAAATTTAAAATCCCCGATTGTGCAACTAAAGCACCCCTACATTAGTACAGTCTAGGTCGCGAAAAAAATACATGGGCAACTTACGGAACACAATTGTAGCTGCACCCCAGAGGATCATGTCGCGACGTGTACTCCTACCTCCACCTAATAGATAAACGCCGAGTGCGAGCTTAAGAGCTAACCATATATTATCAATCAGCCAAGCTGCTGCTATCTCGACGAAACGGTCGTTCGGTATCGGAGGATTCCCTCCAGTGCACCACGCTATAAAATTAATGAGATAATCGGTCCAGGTTTGTGGACGTGCCGGACCATGTGCCATTGTGACTAGAACACCTGGGGTACCTGCAGGCACGGGATTCAGGGCGGCAAGTTCTCTTCGAAAGTCCTGCTCCAACCTTTGGACCAACTCGTTTCGCTCTCTTTCGATATTGTAGAGTTCGTCTGCGATTGGCAGATTACTAGCTTCTGCTTGGAACCGAGGTAATCCCTGAGTAGTGTTCTCCGGCCAGGAATTATAGACAGCACTAGGAGGGCTCGCTCCTGCATATAAATTCTCATCTAAATTCAGCCCCGGAGGTGGGGTCATATGAGAGCCTAACGGGGCAAGCGGTGACCTCATTCTTGGTGGAGGAAACGACCATGGGTTCTGAGGTGGGGCTGATGGGGCTGGAGGCAGAAGAAGGAAGTTGTTTTGATTATCTGGGCCCTGGGCCAGGTATATTTGTTGCTGTGGAATCGGATAGTATTGCTGCTGCGGAGTCACTGTGTTTGGATATGCCCCTGGGTTCTGAAATGGCGTAGACTCGGGACCAGCGCCCAGCATGCCGTGTGAATTAGGCAATGTCCTCGAGTTTCGCCCACTTGGCAAACCCTGAGTAGCCCATTCGGGCCAACCGAACGAATTAGCAGCTGAAAAGACGTTCTGGTGGTGATCTGGTTGTGCCCCAGAATAACCAGATTGTCCCTGGGGTCGAAAGCGAAGGGACTGAGTCTGCGCCTAAATAATTAGTTCGTTAAATCATGTTAGATAGTCGAACTGCTGACCAAGAATATGAAGAAAGAAGCACTGGTAGCAATGCGATGTCTAGAGCGGAAAGCTGAATGAACTTACCTGGGGAGTAAATTGTGACCCGGAAGCTAAATTCAAACCATCTCGGTTCATGATGGGTGGCCGGTTCCCTGAAGGTTCTCCACTCTCGTTCCCTAGGACAGGGCCTTGAGCATGGCCAGTGGCACTGAAAACAGTGGCACTCGTTGCCGTAAATGTGATTTGCCTATTAAAGGTAACTACACGTGTACTGCCTTGTGCTCCCAAACCATAGTTAGCCGCGAGAGTCGCAAGTAATTGAATTTCCGTCTATTTGTCCTCTCACATGCTGTAAAGGTGAACGAGGGTACATAGGAAGGGGCGCAGTTACCTGGGGTGGATGGAGCAGCCGCCGGAGCTGGGGTGTGTGTCCCACTAGTATTCGAACTTATGGTTTGACCTTGGGGGATGGTGGGTGTGGGAGAGGGTGCATAAGATTGAGACGAGGTGCCTGATCGGGATGCAGTTGAGGAACTGGATCGAGATGTGAAGAATCCACGAGCAGGAGTAGTTACAGCTCCAGGGGGGTTAGGATTGGGACGTATGACGACGTGGAGGTAGATAGGTCTGGGGTTGTCAGAGTCCTGGAATCGGATGAATGTTAGAGCAAGCATGAAAGATCAGGTACAAAGGATAAATATAACAAGTAAGAACTTTTCGACATACCAGCACCGTCTGGAATGCTTCCTTCAAGATAACGGTATCAGCCAACTGCCTACCATTATATATTACTCTCAAGGAATCGGCGTCTGGATGCTCTGAAATGAGTTGTTGGGTTTGATTCTTGAGTCCGCGAACTGTCGATGATAGATCCACCACAATCCTGAAATCTTGGGACTCCGGGAAACCAGGCCTCATCAGCTTGAGTATAATTTCTTTTGTCCCAGGACCTTCAGAGGCAGATGAAGACATGTTGAGAAGAATATGTCAAGGTCTCGCGCTGGAGCCTTGGGACCGCCTGAAGATAATGAACAAACGAATGCCTATCCGACGGCAGTGATGGAGATAGCTAGGAACATAGATTTTAGTTAATAGGTACTTACTAAATATCTAGCAGATAAGCGTATTGATTTAAGCCGAAGTACTTACGATGTCTCTGAATCGAATCAATTCAGTTCAGGTTAGATTGGATTGATTTGTAACGTGAACTAGTTGAGTAAGTGCGTTGCGATTGTCGTTCGGAACCAGCGATGTCAACACCCTGGCACGATCTAATCCGGGAAGATGATATGATGAGCTGCTGGTAGTCTGCAGCGCTATGCATGCATATGGAGGTATTGATATCCGATGCTCTGAGTTGAGTCCCAGACTCTGGCTGCCGGGGTCGCGATCGTGACAAATGGATGGTGGTCGATGAGCGGTTTGGTTGGTGACCACGCTGTACAGTACAGTAGAAGGTTGCAGCTAAGTTGGGTTCTGGGCTGCGGGATGACATGATGGGACGGAACAGAAGGGACCCAATGCGACTGGATCCCGGTCACAACACCGCCTAACATCCTTGTCTCCAAACGTTTTCGCTCCGACGACAGACAACATCCAAGACGAACAACAGACCAAGCCTGACCAGGACCACAGTAGACTCTCGACAGCATCAGGGGGTTCTATCGATCTGTGTGAAATTGGAACAAAGTTTTCGAAATATGGTATAGCCGTCGACGGCTATCAGTTCCCAATGAAGTCCTCCAGAGCAGTGACGGCGACTCTTCGAGGTTGTACCAGTCCCGGTGCCTCTGTAACTGACCCGGCCCGACTCACACGAATACTTCCCCGCAATGCTCTCCAGTGTAGGACATACAGCAATGCCTCAAGGCCTCTGCAGTCGATATTCTCTTTCCTAAACCGAAATGATCCGGATAAGGTCCCCGAACCCGGGTTCCCAATCATGCAATCTCACGAACGCCGAAAAGAAAGGATCAAGCAGGCCAAGGAGGCCTGGAAGAACCCGAAGCCTCCCAAGGCCCCTTCGGTTCCTATGCTCTCGCAAACAAATTTATTCCATCCGTTGTCACAGTCGCCTATACCGGAAATGAGGGAGATGGGTAAACGGATTCAGGAGCGAGCGGTCTGCCCAGTAAACGTTCCCCACGAAGTTGGCAAACATCAGGTCAAATTCGAGTGTCCCGACTGCGGAATTCCAATATACTGTTGTGAAGACCACTGGATGGATGACTACGAGAATCATGTTCTGGTGTGCGAAACCATGCGGGAAATCAACGAGGACGAACATGACTTGAGATCTGGGCGTGAATTCCCTGAGTTCGAGTATCAATTGTTAGAACAGGAAGATGATTGTCTGATCAACTTTACAAACTGGGATACTTTCTTGTATACAAGAGAATTCCAAGCAGTGAATGATATGAGATCTCTGCGGCAGGTCACTAAGCTGTTAACATACCCTGTCACGGTTGGAAGTGTCATTCACGAGCTGAGTCCTTATAACCTTAACAATCGGTTAACATATGAAGGATTAAAGAGCTTTGCTGGTGCGAACCCTGCCCCTGTGCTTTGGAATTTAATAGAACTAACTTCATCGATAGCTACAAGATATTCGCTCCATCCGGTCCTATCTGGTAGCGATGGAACTCTTAAGGGCCAGAAACAAATACCACCACCAATGCGTATCTTTATATTAGGAGCTCGTGGTGAGGCCTCACTTCCTCGTGAGGTCTGGGCGCAGCTACCCTTCATGTTCCCCCGAGTGAACTTTCACCTTGCATTTATTGGGCCTGAGGTCTTCCTTCAGCGTCCAAGGCACCTGGACTGGCCACCTCCACCACGCTCGCCCGGAAACCCGTTCGGCACCTTGTACGAGCGCCCAGCACCACGTATGAAGATCTCAAGTACGGACGAGTATTTCCATACTCTAAACAAGACCGGGATGTTTGCGCCTTACGACCCATACTTCGATGTCTTCGTATTGTTCCACCCAGGATTCAGCCATCCGGCTAGTGCGACAAATTGGGAGGAAACACTGCCAATGTTACTAGAAACAAAGTGTCCAATTATTGTAACAGGTTATACTCAAGAAGATATGGATAATGATGTGGAATGGGTAAATAATACAGCAAAAGGCGAGTTTGATGTGCTCATGGAGCCTGGCCAGAACCGGTTCAGCAGTTTAAGGTGGAATATTTTGGAGTATGCAACCTTTTGTTTCTATTGAGTGATTTCTATTCTAACTCGTGATATAGGACCGATCCAAGTGGGGGTCTAAGTCAAAGCAATTGGGGAGTCTGGGCATTCAGAGGGAAACGGTAAGTGATTTAAACCCTATCAAGAATCTTGCAGGGCCACAGCTAACTAATCTGCAATACTGTAGGTACGAAACCATGCAGCGTGTAACGACACCCGATGTCATCCAATTGTAAAATCTGTAGATACCATGTATAGTGCCTGTACATACTTACATAAACCCAAATCTCATGGAACATAGCAACGTTCGCAACTTGTTTAAACCCTGCAATCATCTCTTATATTATAATTCTAAATATATCCCACCATCCATCTCTAAATTCGAGATGTTTGTAACCCCCCCACTTTCCCGAAACAGAACAGCCGGGACGCCGGCTCGCCCAAGAATGGCCCCGGTCTGTGCAGCTGTGTTGGGCCTGACGTCGAAACAACAACCGAAACGATGTTGGAGAAAGAGAGGCCACTTGTTCTCACAACCTCACCAGCCTGCTGACACCGTGGCGACATTCCGCTCTTATTACCCTCGCATTAGCTAAGTATCAAGTCATAGAGCCGTTTGGTTACCAAATTGCAAGGCAATTGACTCCACAGGGTAGGTTTTTCAGGCTTCTTCCGCTTCCCTGCAGGTGCCCGACGAAATATTGACAGGCTGTTCAAACTGACCCAACCTCAAGATTCCCTAAGGTGCAGGAGGCTACAAGAGCAGGACCAGCTGGCCACATGGACTTCGCATAGTCATCTGTGTCCCTCTCCGAGTCCAAGTTTTCCTGTGAATCCAGTTGCATTTGTCTCCTATTGGATCGGGTTGACCTGCCTTCACCAGCTTCATATCATCTCTAATTCGTTTATCTTAAGCTTAAACGCACATACCACCACACAACAAACCTTACATACGCCCTTGGTATAGAGCACTACCAACATAATTTCTGAGCCTGCAAAGGCTGTGATCCAAACAAAATGCGATACACAAACCGCACAACCACTCTTGCGGTTCTTACCCTCGTCTTCAGTTCACTAGCATCTGCATCGGCGTCGATTCTTGGAATCGACTATGGCAGCGAGTTCATCAAGGCGGCTCTGGTAAAACCAGGTATTCCAATCGAGATCGTCTTGACAAAAGACTCGAGACGAAAAGAAGTCGCCGCAGTAGCGTTCAAACCGAAATCTTCAACTCACCCAGCGAACAGCAGCCCAGAACGACTATATGGCGTTGACGCCGTTAACTTTGCTGCTAGATACCCGGATGATGTTTACCCGCACTTAAAGCAGCTTCTGGGTGTCTACGAAGCTAATGATGAGAGAGTAACGAGTTATGTTGAACGTTTCCCAAATCTCAAGCTGACGCTTGCTCCCACCGCCGGTCGTTCTACTGTCGAATTTCGTAGCAATGCCGCCCAAGAAGGCAAATTTGCGCTCGAGGAGCTTATTGCAATGCAATTAGCGAATATCAGAAGATCCGGAGAGGCTCTTGCCAATGATGGAAATACTATCACGGATTGTGTTATCACCGTTCCAGCCTATTTCACAGCTGAAGAACGACATGCTATCATCGCGGCCTCTGAGATTGCGGGTATGAACGTTATGGAACTCATTAGCGACGGTGTTGCTGTTGCGGTCAACTACGCTATCCCTAGATCATTTGCCGCAGATGCAAAGGAAGAAATACACATCATCTACGATATGGGCGCTAGTTCCACTACCGCGACTGTCGTCCAAGTTCGAGGCAAGACTGTAAAGGATGGCAGAAGCAACAAGAACGTCACTGATGTTTCCGCTCTTGGTGTTGGATTCGACCGAACCCTTGGTGGTGACGCCTTCAACCAGAAGATGTACGAACTCCTCCTCAACGAATTCGCAGAGAGCAAGGCTGGAAAGAAGATCGCAGAGAAGGAAGGAAAGCCAATTAAGGAACTTCTTACCGGAAAGCAAGTTGCGAAACTCTGGAAGGAGGCAGCTAGGGTTCGACATATCCTTAGCGCGAACAACGAGGCTTCCAGCTCAATTGAAAGCTTCTTCCCAGATGTCGACTTCAGAAGCAGAAAGATTCAACGAACTGAATTCGAGGACCTCCTCAAGGAATACATCGTTAGGATTTCCAAGCCAATTATCGATTCTGTCGACAAATTGAAAGGTGGATTGGGGATCATCGACAGTGTCATCATGTTTGGAGGTGGAGTCAGGGCTCCATATGTTCAGAAGATTTTGACTGAACTCGTCGGAGATAAACTCTCAAAGAATGTCAATGGCGATGAAGCCGCCGTTATGGGTGCCACGTTCAGGGGTGCCTCTTTGAGCAAGCTCTTCAGAGTTAAGGATATCAGAGTCCAAGATGTGACCTCTTACACTGTCGGATTGAGGTACACCTCTGAGGCAACTGGAAAGGGTATGCAACTTCCGTCATACTGAGTCACTATCAATACTAACAAGAATACTTAGAACTTAACCAAAACCTTTTCAATGCCCCAGCATGGAGAGGCCACAGCCGTTTCGTCCCAATCAAGGCCACCAGCGACTTCAGCTTTGATCTCTACCAAATCACTGGTCACCCTCTCGACCCAGCAGCTCCAAAGGAGGAGATCTTCAAGGTTACGACTACCAACTTGACTGCCTCCCTTGCTAAGCTCAAGGCCGATGTCAACTGTCTGGAGAACACAATCACGGCAGCCTTCGAAATCAAGATCGAAGAAAAGTTTGGTCTCCCAGAGGTTGTATCTGGTGACATTGGATGTGAATATGACGAGAAGAAGACCGGAATTGTTGATGATGTAAAGGGATTCTTTGGATTCGGCAAAGATAAGGACCAAAAGGTTTTGGAAGATGAGAAGTCCTCTAAGTCTGGAGATTCTTCGTCTACCACAAAGACTACCAGTTCTAAGTCGAAGACTAAGTCTACCACTGCTACCCCAACTCCCACCGGTGAGAATGGAAAACCAATTGAGAAGGTCCCAGTTTCCTTCACTGTCGAGAGGTCTGGCCTCACTCCTATCAACTCCGATGAGTTCGCAGCTGCAAAGAAGAAGCTTCAGGTCTTTGATGAAGACGACACCACAAGAGCCCAGCGTGAGGAAGCCAGAAACAACCTTGAGGCTTTCACATATCGTGCTACCGAGCTCCTTTCATCCGAAGGCTTCATTGCCGTCTCCACCGAGGAGCAGCGAGAAAGTCTCCAAAACAAGATCAATGAGGTCTCCGACTGGATCTATACCCGCGAAGCTGACATTGCTGACCGCACTATCCTCCTCGGAAAGCTCAAGGAACTCCAGGATCTCGAAGGGCCAATCACTAACCGTAGAAAGGAAGCCGGAGAGCGACCAGATGGCATCATTCGCCTCCAAACCAACCTTAAGGACGGAAAGAAACTTTTGGAGAAAATGAAGAGTGCTGTCTCGAAGCATACTTCAGACCTTGAGAGCTGGTCAAGCTATTCTACCAAGTTCGTTGCCAGCGTTAGCTCCTCCGAGGCAGCCGCCTCCTCGTCTTCTGCCTCTGCTGCTTCTGCATCCTCTGCCTCCGCCGAAGCTGAAGCCAGCAAGAGCGCCGAAGCTGCGGCATCTGCATCCGCAGAATCAAGCAGCTCAACTGAAGCCTCTGCTTCCCCAAGTAGCAGCGGAGACCCACTTGAGAACCTCGAGGATACCACCTCAAGCAGCAGCACCTCCACTTCCTCTACTACTACCAAGAAGACCAAGTCTAAGCCAAAGTCGACCAAGAAGCCCACTCCAACCCCAGCCCCAGTTGTACTCTACACCGAGGCCGACTGCCAAGGTTTCGACACAGCCCTCCAAGAAGCCGAAAAATGGCTCGCTGAAAAATCCAAGGAACAAGAAGTTCTCAAGGCCCATGAAGACCCAGCTCTCCTTTCCAAGGACCTCAAATCCAAGAGCCAAAAACTTGAAAAGGATATTAAGAAGTTCTCTGGTCGATCCAAAGCTAACTATGCCCCTCCACCACCACCCCCACCACCCAAGAAAGCAAGGAGTGGACAACAATCCTCCGCACGAAAACTGAAGGAGGAGGCAGCGAGGAAGAGCCTTAAGCTCGAAGGTCTAGCTGGTGTTGAGGGTATCGATGACACTGTCAACCGAATGCTCGAGGGTATGAGTGACGACGAACTCGATAAACTGATAAAAAATATCAAAGAGGAAGACGCCAAGAAAGCGAGTGGTGAGGCGGAAGAACAGCCAAAGATTAAGGTTGAGCGTGTTAACCCTGAAGGGGGCGAAGCGGCACCAGAACCCGAAGCTAAGAAGAAGACAGAAGAAGAGGCGAAGTCGAGCGGGCACGATGAGCTGTAGATGGTACCCTTTCCTATGGGGTTTTTCTTATAAAACTTGGTGTAATCTAATTGTTAACATTTTTGTGCATAGAGATATCAAAAACTTTCATTTTCAAGCACTAGTCGTTTTTTGCATTGAACTTTTCATATATTATTAGGCCAGAATCTAAATTTCTAAATATTATGTGTATACACCAAGAGCTTGATCCTCTAAATATCAAATATAACTTCGCACCATCGCACCATCGCACCATTATTGTAAAATGCAGACATGCAATCACAGACACCCCATGTATATTATCTTTGTGAGTCAATCAACCTTCCAGCTCATGACTCTAAACTAAACCCCATAAAATCCTCTTCAGACCGACTAATTCGCAGTAACAGTAACCGTAGCCTCCCCAGACGAATCCACAGTCTTAGTAGTCGTCCCCTCAACATCAACCGTCGTAGTACCGCCAGTCTTAGTCCCCGTCTTCGTCCAAGTTCTAGTATGATGACCCGTCTTGGTCCAAGTGCCGCTCTTAGTCTTCCAAGGACTATCAAGACAGTCGCAAAGCACTTGGATCAACTGTTCTGGAAGATTGGTCCAGTTACTTGGTGTCCCGCGAAGGGGGTTGACGCTTTTGGAATAGTCTAAGACTGGGAAGTTTTCGTTTTCTGTTTCTGTTTCTTTTTCATTGTTATTGTTGTGATTGGAGCGTTTCATGGGATATTCACCGATGAGTGCGGATTCAGAGAAGAGTATTGCAGTAGCTATTTGGCGGGCGGCGAGCGCTGGGGTCGTAGACATAGAGGTCGCTGCTGTATATTCATATCCAAGGTTAGAAACCTCATCCCCTAAACCAAGGGATTCATTTTTTAACTCACTAGTCTTCGAACCCTTCTTCACAGTAACCGTCTTAGTCTTCTTATACCTCGTCCAAGTCTTCGTCCCCGTCTTAGTAGTTCTAGTCTTCGTAACTCTCCGCCCGCCTTTATCGTCCGTCACCGTAACCGTAGCAAAGAAGTTAACGGTTCCATTGGCTACAGCAGTTTGTGCGGCACACCATGATTTCACACTAGAACTCGCGAGCTTTGGAAGATTGTTTACGTAACGATCTATTCCGCGGGTATCACACCAGCCGTTCTTCTTACGGGCGAAGATTTTGGGGTCGGTTATTACTAGGGCGGAGGTTAGGGGGAGGAGGAGGAGGGTTGAGAGGGGGATGTGCATTTTTTAAGAAAGAAAAGAGGAGGGAAATTTGGGGCTTAGAGAAACAGCTTAACGACAGATAGTAGTTGCACGTCGAAAGAGCTGGTTTTTTTATAAAGATATGGGTCTAGATCTCAAGTTTTGGTATGTTATTCAGGTGAGGGTAGAGTAGGATTAATACTCAGTATTTATACAGGGCTCGAGGCTATGGGCCCAATAGCCTCGAGTCCAGGCGCTCTTGAGGCTACGGGCTCAAGAAGTTAGTTTACGTTCCTACGTGTATACATGTATACACCTTAAACCAAGCTTTCCCGGATATCCAAAAGCAATCGTACGAACACACATGCCCCTATCGCTGACCAATATCAGGAACCGCCTACATGAACCAAAGTAAGTTTCCAAGCTCTCTTGAATACTAAGCAATCCAGACCCCAGTTAACGTTATAACTTTAAGTTCCCGGAATTTCCCAGCTTCCCCTTTAACAAAAACTACGTCGATCATTTATTTCTCCATACGCGGCCCCTTACTGATTGCAGATACATATAAAAAGCTTGTTGGTCTTAAAGTTTATTTTCTGTTTTGAAGTTTGATGAAACAGAACTTAAGGCTGGATCGGATCGTGGGAGTGGCTGTGCTTGGCTGAAGTTTTTTCGCTTATGAAGGAGCCTTCATTTTATAAATTTAATCGTGGATCTAGAATTTCGTAGCAGGAGTATATGCTTAGAGGTAGTAAGATATGCTAGATTTCATTGATGATGTTCTTCTGCTGCTAATGCCGTTAATATTGGTTAATCTCAAAAGTTATAAGCGAAATCATCGATTGTCTGATAATTGTGTTGAAAATGTGGTAGTTCGCGGTACAGTTTCGACATCTGTGGCTTGTTGATAATGACATCTATCGACCCGAATATCGAATAGAGCTTGAACCGAATGACGACTTCCTTCTATTTTTATAATATCATTCGAATTCATCAAAGACAAAGAGGAAGGCAATCCCTATCAGTGTCGCAGATTGCGAATATGGCGATGAAAACGGGTTATGTAAAAATGTAATATAACATATGTACGAAAAGTAGGTAAACCGCTAAGTACGTGAGGAGTGCATGGGGGCAGCTAAGGAAATGGAAGGGGGGAAAAAAGCCAGCAGAAACACCAAGTACTCGAACAAACCAGTTGGTGGGGGGGAAACCGTGAATCCTAATTACAGTTGAAAATCCCATATGCTCATATGTTGTTGCAGCGTGAAGCCCTAAGAAATGGCGGGGTCAGAATGAAAAGTTGGAGATTAAACCCACTTGCATGCAAAGTCGAATGGATGCCACCAATGCATATGAGTGCACACCCTCGAATCAAGGCGCTCGAGGTCATGAACAAAATCGCAAAGTTTTTCAAAGCCGTAAGATATCCAATTAGCATAGCTTGACTCCACAGATCTGAAATCCGCTCCTCTCCACCATCGCATCCTTCTTAAACCACAACCTTGTTACCTCCCTCAAAAACTTTTCATCGTTTGTGCTCCACTGATCTAAGCCTAGCCTCAGCATATCGTCAGGGCTGACAAAGACCCATCTGTCATCGTCCGGGTTAGGATCGATATCCCCTCTATACGCGAATCCTTCCGTATCTGGCGGGGCTGCCTCGCCTTCCCCTTCGCTAAGCCCGCTAGCATCAATGATATCCGCCATACCACCAACGATACGACTTGTCATTCTGTGGAAATATGCGATGATATCCATCTCAGCATTCCCCAGGGGGCCTGTGCCATCCATACCCGAGATACTCAGCCCGGTACTTCTCCTCCTCTGGCGAGCTAAGAACACTGGCTTCTGCCCACCGGGAGTAGCCGGTGTAATATAACCTGTATTCTCATCCTCGCTCCCGGGTCTTGCCTCCAGCCCCTCAGAATCACCATCCCCGATATCGATACGCTGTTCGCCTGCCGAGGCCCACCATATGAAACTTTCGTATGCGAGTTGAGGCCACGACAGCTTCTCACAGACCGTTTCCTCTAGATCAGAGTTTGAATCGATGTCTTTAAATTGCGGTATCGACCTGGTTGATATCGTGGATGTTCGGCGTTCGAGAATTGGTTGTACCAACTCATCGTTTTCATCATACTCGTGTATCGAGCTTGCAATATCATCATCGTCGTGAATATCTGGGACATCGTCGTAGAAGGGATTCTCTGTTTGATGGCTAGCATATCGCCTCAAGCTCCGTTTGAGTGCACGGTATCTGCGTAGATCCCTCTGGGTGGCTTTAAGCTCTTCCCCAGTCGAGGAAAGTTCGATTGTCGGCCAAACCTTTTCTGAAGCATTTTCGCTTTCTGGAGGTGGAAGTTTGACGAGGATATCGTAGAGGTCCTTCTTCATGGCAAGAATACTGTCTGTGGTTGCCGCAACCCAGCTACCAAGCTCTCCAGCGTTATTCAAATCACTGCCATTAGTAGTGTATGGAAGGCCAGAGGCACGGTTTTTGATTTGAGCCGCCTCGAGTTCGAGAGTAGGAATATCGTGAACACCAATGCTGAATAATGGTTTCAAGCGAGGTAACTCCGGGGCTATGAGATCAGCGACAGCGAAAGGAATATTCGAAAGGACGGAGATATCGTAGACTGAAGCGTGACACCATTAGCATACTATAGTATTTCACCAAAAATAGGTAAGTAGTACCAAAATTGCAAGCCTTCTCCACGGGAGCCTCAGCCACCAATAGTATCCTCTTCCTCATCAGCGCCGCCCGGTGTAATGGAAAGATAAGAGGTCCAAATGTTAACACAAAGTCGGGTAGCGACAAAGCGGGGTGGTGGGGTGACAATGTCCGTCCAGGAACAAGCAAAGCTGTAGCATCCGATATCGATCTATGTCTAAGGTGCATGCGCGGCTGGCTTTTCGCTTGCTGGAAGGATACTGAACGAGTCATCCCGGGTGAATGGGGGATGGTATGCCTGTTATTCATATGTTGTTCCATGAGTTCGTCGGAGGCATGATAAAGCGTGAAATAGTTTTCGAGAGCTTCATGGTCGGACGAGTTCTTAGCCAGTGAGCTGGCCATTCACAGTCAGTATGGTACCGGTACACATGTATATTGACGTATCCCTGGTATAATAACATACGCAGCCAGTTCCTTCAGGTTCTGAGCGTGTCTCCAACTTCGACCGAGTCTACCGTATGCTAGTGGGACCAAGACTCCCACGGATAGCATATTCGAGTTTCGATTTTCTTCGCCTGCCGGTGCATTTATGAAGGCTGCAACACCAGCAAAGGGCTGATGCACGAAGTACCTGTGTATTCCAAGATCGTATCATACGATATCATTGTGTAAGCGACTTTCCCACAGCCATCAGAAGATGTGAGTACCCGAGGTATGAAACCTACACTAAATCCTCTCTGAGCTTATGCAGCCCTGAAGGCAATGATTTGTATTCAACTCCATCGATATTCACTAGTAGTGACGAGATAATTCAGCGCGAAGTCCCCAATCCGTCCCTGGTGCCTCCTTGCGGCGGGAGACAGCCGAAAGATAAAGGCGAGGAAACAAACCTCCAGTCGCTGTCCTCTTCCACTCGATCAAGTAACTGTCAACAAATGTTATCAGCCACCCGTTCCGGGTCGGGAAAGTTGTCACAAGATGCAGGAACAAGAGTTGCATACCCAGCCTTGATGTCGAACCGGATAACGAAGAGCGCTGCAATTGGCGGTAAATCCATTCCAGAAGCCGTTTGCCCGAGAGCGAGATCGAGGGTGAGCGATGAATGGCGAAGGAAAGGTGGATGGTGTTCGTCCATCAGCAAGGGAGGTTTTGGCTGCTGTGGTTGTGTTGCGGCCATCCTTTCAATCCTGACTGGTCGCTGGCTGCCGAAACCTGCACTGCTCTGCACGGTACTGTGGCGGCGACGCAGACTGCAAACGGCAAGCCGTCGGGTAATATCGAAGACCTGGAGAAGTTATAACAGGCCCGGCCTGCTCTCTAGCTTATGGGGGCGTATACTATCGAAATATCGCGAACGGGAACGGGCTTGGATAACAGGTAAGCATCAACTACTAAGAGGTAAGTAATATGTGCGGGCAGCGCAGCGGGAAGGAGGATTTAAGATTAAAAATGTCAACTTGGCTTTTCAGTTCACGGTGAGGTCTGGCTGTCTGATCAGGTCTGCGCCTTCCTTTTCGTCTTCTCTTTCGCCTTCAAAGCCCTAGTTCTGATTGTGCTTGATAATATACAGAAGCAGCTAGCCTGGGGACATAGTCACTTACACATACCGGTTTTACCTTACATACTTACATACAGAGACATACAGGTTCTAGGTTCCAAGAATCCGGGCTGCATCTTCGAGAAAAAGGTGGAAGTACAGTTTGGCATTTGACACTTCGGTGTCTGCATCGACATGCCATATTCGATCAAGTTTAAAAAAAGAGACTCACCCAAGGCTTGAAGCTTAACTTGGGACGAGACTATGATCAGTGGGGCTTATCGATTATCATTCCCTATCTATCCAACAGGACGAGCTAACGTGCATACTAACTAGTGGATACTACCGATGGGAAGCTATTCTAACGCTCCTGATCTGATGTGCACACCATCCTCGCCCAGTTGAGACTTGAGACTTGAGGCGGTACAGAGCTCAGAGCGCTGCAAGTACCCTCTCGGGCATCTACGATATGAGATATTCAGACCCAGCCGTTTCAACAAGACGGCTGCATTTTGCGAAGATATTCTGCCACCCATGTCATCTTCAGGCTGGGCATATTGAAATATTTGGTTCACACCTGTGATTGGCAGGAAAACCGATCGAGGGCGAAGAGAATCGAGCGATGCAATGCAATGAGATGAGAAACGAGCCCCCCGCTAACCGTTAGCTCCAAAAGTCCATCCACAAATTCACGAGATGCATGCAATCCTGGTCGAATTGTGCAAGCCTGATGCAGGAAGCTGTAGAATGGCGACAGCATGGGTTACAAAATTGGGGGCGCCAGTGGATCCCTGAGATGTGATAATTACACAGAATGAGTGTAAGAATCCAAGAAGCCCGCTTGAATTGCCTATCGATAAGGCTGGTGGTCGACCACATGCTCAACTGTTAAAGTTGCACAAGAGAAACACAAGAATGCGGGCGTTCGCGAAAAAAACCGGACTAGTGCTCAAGACGGACCGTTGTGAAATCGAATCCTTGGTTTTGAAGCATTTCTCGCATCGTGGGTTTCACCACGTGAACTCATTTACAAGCATGGGGATACAAAAGGGGTGCAGGTACATGTACTTCGGTACATATGAATAACTGTCAACCCAGCTTATTTGTGACAGGATAGTGACTCTGATGTGACCAGAATCAGGATAACCTCCCTGTCGACTGTCTACATAGCATCGAGAGGCTGTTTCGTATAAGCTAATGCGAATGGGAAGCTAGGTTGAGGCGGGAACTGCGACGACGCAATTCCTGAGCTCGGACCGCATGACAGGGCCTGAAGCTCGTAATTCAGCTGCACCCAAATACGACTCTATGCCATGGTTTGCCATGAATGTGGACTCGACTTTCTCTCGATCAAGGACCCTCGAAATACACTACGGAACAGATACCTAGCTCTTCCCCGGATATTTTATATTCTTGTCCAACAAGATACTTACATCTGGTTGGCCTGCGCCTGTTGCGAGTTCACGCAGAAGAGAATTTATAAAGTGTAACACCCAACACATGGGAGAACTACCATGCGAGATATATGCAGATTCGAATCAGATCGATCGACGTTGCCTAAAGCAGCCGAAGATATGGGCTCTCAACGTCGATCGATTTATATTTTGCATCTTAGGGCAGATGACGTGGGCTATAAACATCGGAGAAGGAGTGCTCGAGTGTACTATATATAAAACTAATAAGACTATACTAGCTAACAAACCTTACTTATGGACAGCTGGTTTGAGAGACGACACATTTCGAATCGTAATACCTCAACATGTTAATATACGACATGTCGATATTTCATATCTAGATATCTTCGAATTTACGATCTGATATTCTACAAATATATGATCAATGCTATTTAAACCTCTGAGTCTTTACGAATTTGTAACAGCCGATACTAATATCTGCCTTTAACGATTATGAGACCCTTCACTCTCTTCCTCTCATTATTCCTCACTACTGCTGTACCTGTCACAGCAATACCAACGGGCACCGGACCAAAATTCTTAGTCGACTCTCTTTTATATGGCACACCACGCTGCGTTCGTCGCTGTTTCGAGATCTCCCTCCCGATTGGTGGATGCAACGGTGATAAAGATCAAGTTATAGGTTGTCTATGCGATCCAAAAGCACAGGCCAAAATGTTCATTCCGGTATCGGAGTGTGTAAATAAGAAGAAAGGTTGCAATTTCGAGGATATTTATAGGGCCCAGGCGACAGCAGGTTATTCTTGTAGGGTGCTTGGGTATATGTGAACTAGTACTTCTGGACAAGTTTGAGCTTATAAGGACCAGATTCGATATATAGTGTATACTTATATATCCGGCTGTCTAAAGAGTTAAGTTGTACACAGATAAAAGCGAATTGGATTCATGAATTCAATATTCATATGATCGATATCATGATTTGAAGAACGGACTAACGTTGTCTCGTCGCCAGACTCCTTAACTGTGGCCTAACGCCGTCGAATTTAAATACGAGATTGGATTGCATGATGTATACAATCGAGATCAAGAACGAGATTAGTATATAATTTTAGATACACCAGCCTGTCAAGAGGATCTATCAGGTTCATTCCGAAGCTACTTACCTACCTACCTACCTAAGTACTAAGTTGGTCATGAGAGTCGACTACGAGAAGCCGTGAAGTTTCAAGAGGTGTGCCTTGTAACGTAGCTCTGATTAACTACCTAAGTACTTACTTAGGTAGTATTATACGGACATGACAGAACTGAGAACAGTGCCAAGACCAGATCGCACCAACTATGCCAAGACCATTCACACAGATTCCAACGCATTCAACACATATCCCCATTGTTTCAACACAAAAAGGTTGCCATTGACATTTCTCATTCAGCATCGACGCTCAGCAAAGATTTCAGGATTGCCATAATAACCTCATGTTGTTTAGACTATATTAATTCGTTGCCGAGCGAGCATCTTTCCATTATTTAATTTGCTGCTCACAATTCTTTCCCTTTTTTCCTCCTCTCTCCTCTCTCCTCTCTTCTCTTCTCCAGCTCCTCCTGCTCCTGAAGATCCAATCTTTACCACCAACCAGCCCTCAAACCATCAAGAGTATGTTCCCTTCTCGAGGCCTGTCTCTACTAACTACCAGCTGCTTCTGGATATCCCGTTGCTGCAACCCTCCCCCCTTCAGTTTGCGTATTAGCTATTACAACGGGGTTTGTTGCTTTGGTGAATAGTACATTAGATTAGTTTAGCTAACTGTATCTTAACTATGATGCTAGCCAGTTCGTTACGATTTCAAGCCATGGCATATCTAGATGGTAAGTTTATTGGTTCTCAGAATCCCCTGTACATAATCTTTAGTTTAGTATTCTAATTCCTAAAACTACTTAGCCAAACCACCCGCCGTCCTACCTTCAAGGAAGGAGGACAAGATGACGCAGGACCAGATGATTCTGGTCCTGCACCAGCGAGCAGGACGGTCCGCCGTTAAGAAACTGCTCTCCCACAAAACTGGCCAAGGGGGCCAGGGGAGGAAGGGGCCAAGGAGGCCTACACGCTCGGGAAGCCCACCTGGGGTTCCGAGCTCCGACGTAGTCGCTGTGGCTGCTTCGGTTGAGAACGCACCTGCACAGCGCGGCCTTACAGGAATGTTTGGCTTGACCCTGGAGCAGGTGATTGCTCATCGAGCAAGAGCTGCCACTATGTTGGAGTTTGTGAACTCCTTCGTGGGATTGACCGTCGTGGAAGTCGCCGAGGCCACCGCCACCGCCACCATTACTACCACCGCCATTACTACCACCACCGCCGCCGCCACCACCACCACAACCACCACTACCACTGCCGCCGCCGCTGTTTCTGCCGCCGCCGCCCCTCCAGCTGCCAAACCGGTCAACCAATATGGGAGGCCGGTGGCATGCCACAGAAGGCGTCGAGTTGACGATCTGTCCTCCGCCTTAAAATCCGGTGATGGTCATGCCACCGGTATCCGTGCCTTTCACAGGCCGGATAGTCCGTTGAGGGTTACCTTTCAGAGGTACCAAAGCCCGTTGAAGCTGCCGTGCCCCAAAAAGGCCAAGGATTCGGTGAATCAGGCGAACATTTCGTTCGTCCTGAACACCGAAGCCAAGGCTTACCACCAAGCTTTTGTGACGGTAGAGTGTCGGGGGGTCATGGGGGAGGAGGGGATTTGGAGGGCGCCAAAGAGGAAGTGCAAGACGCACTTCCCATGGCTATGGGAGTTTTAGGTGGGGAAGAGGGGAGAAGGGGGGAGAAGCTATTGGGAAGGTGTTGATCGGGGAGGGGGGGTAGGGGGAGGTTTTTATAGTTATTTTATATAGGGAGTTTGGGGGGTGGGGGGAGTTATAATGATATACCATGGGAGATTCGAGGGGGCCGGGGTGCCTTCTACCACGACAATATCGAAGTGTTAAATATTACTCGTAGCCATCGACCGCCCTGGCCTAGCGTTTCCATAGACACGTATTAGTCCCTTGGGATGGGCATTGTAATATTTGTTGTATGTCGGTGTTCGAGACAGAGGATCTGTCGGGATGCGTTGGGGGTTGTTGGAAATTGATCGCCGTTGCTGTGGCAACAGACAGCTACCAGCGACCTGAATGGGAGCAGAAATAAAAGGAACCAATAAAACAGCAAGAGGGTATAAAAGGGCGGGGGACAGGGGAGATGTCCCCATCTGGGCATCTCCATTGGCTCTTCTATGACACTAATCCCGAGATAGTTTAGCGTCAGTACCTCTCACCAGACCCTTGTCCTCAAAGACCTCAAAGAAAGAAAGAAAATAAACAAAGCGTGTTGTGGTGTTGTTGTCACACTAGTAGAAAAATGCCGTCCCAGCCATATGACCTGGCTTGGGCCGATGAATTAGCACGCAGAGCATACTACAGGCTCATACAACTCCACCCACCTCCCCCATCACCAGCTGAACTTCGTCGACAACATCGACGAGAAGCATACCTTGCCCGTCTCCCCCCATCACCACCACCATCTCCATCTCCATCACCGTCACCACCCACTGCACCCCTAGAACCAACACCTAGGCTGCGACAACTCGCTGTCGAACTCAGACAGCGATTCGACTCCATTGCCTCGGTCCACAACGAGGCCTGGGCCATTATCAAGGACTTAGATCCGTCCTTGGAACAGCAGCGTATCCGCCTCAACGCCATTCGCAAGGGCATTGAGGAGCTTCAGAGGGATCAAGCCAACCGGGTGGCCCTTGTGCTCCATCCCCTCTTCTTCGGGTCAAAGACCCTTATCCTTCACCCAACCCACTTCACGTATGTCCCTCTTCTCCTAACACCCTCCCCTATTACTGCCCCTACTATCTAGTATTTGGCCTAACAAGGAAATATTTATTGGAACAGGACCTCCACTCCTCAGACCATCTCTGCTACAATGGATGAGGAAAACGGCATCCACCAGTTCCCAGGCGAGGACTCCGCCTTGGTATTCACCACTCCGGCCTTCCTTAAGGCATCGTCGGAAGACTTCTTTATGCACGAGTCTCCGAACCCTTACGAGGAAACTCCCATCCGGCCTCGACGGTCCAAGAGATCCACCGGAGGGAAGACTAGGCCACGGGTCCCGGCCACTCCTCACTACACCGCAGCTGCCGACCTCAGATCCCAGACGGAAGGCACCCTTTTCGAGGGAATGTCGCCATTCAAACAAGCTGACTTTGATATGGCCGAATACCTCAACCTCTCGCCAGAGAAGCAGATAACTCGCACTCCTGCTCCTAGACTAGCGAAATCGCGTCTAAACCAGCTGATGGAAACAGCAAAGCCTGCCTCCCTGGGTGATTTCGCCTTCACCACTCCGGCTCCTAACATGAATTGGGGTGGCAATGAGGAGAATGAAAGTCCCATCGAGGAGATGGCCATGCGAACCGTCACCAAAGCTATCGACCCTAGGATCCTGGAGCTAGAAGAGACGGATGATGATGAGATTGTACCCCTTTCTAATGTAAAGGCTCGTACCAAACCCTTTTCTCAACGACTCAGCGACAGGTCTTCCAAGAGGAGACGCAGCGATGGTATCAATACTCCCAGTGAACGCCTTCCACTGCAGGATTTGGATGTATCTGCTCAGAATATGGTTCAGGCCGAAGAGTCTCTTGTAACACCTCAGAAGGAAGTTTTCGATAAGTCTGATAAATTAGAGAAATCTACTCCAGCACCTTCCAGCCCTTGCAGTGACTCCGAAGACCTTCAGACACCCAAAGCTATCCCTCCAACAAATACTGTAGACATCACTCCACGTATTCCTTTGACCGGTTCTGTTACTAAGAAAAGCAGCCCAAGTCGTTTGCCGATTCCAACTCGTCGAACACGAGCCCTCAGCGACCCTCCATCACTTCCATCCCATCTCGATAAGTCAAACGGCCAAAGAAGCGAAAGCATGAAGACCTTCACCTTTCTACCAAGCCGTACATGGCATTTAGAAATCTCGTATCAGAACGGTCCTAACTCTAAGCCAGTTCGACTTGTTCCTGAAACCCCCACCACTCCAAAGGCCAAGCCAACCGAAGTCCTATCTGAACAGGACAAAGACTTGATGGAGTCACCTCGCTATCAGGAGCTTCCTAAGTCACCTATGCAGCTTAGGAAACTTGTTATCCATACTCAGGAAATATTGGATGCTGAGAGAAGAGCGAGAATTGAAGCTGAGAAGACGATCGAGTTTATGAATCAGGAGAGACAATCCCTCATGCTACAGCTGGATAATGCCAAAAAGCGTGCTAGAAGCAGAACAAATAGTCCTCGCACTAAGGGAGCGAGGCAAGATGTTGCGTCTGCTACACCGGCACCGGATATAGCTCACGGCTCACTATACAAAGCTACGACGACCCCAGCTCGATTTATGGACGAGCCTCGAAGCGAAGAGTACGCCACTGACGATGTTACCATTGAACGACGACAGAATCCCGCCTTGGCAGCTGCCCTCGCCCGCCATCAGGAGGACGTCATTGCCAATCGCTTGACGCCTAACGAAGCGGGAAGGAGACGCCGAGAAGTCATTCGAGAGGCCGAAAACTGTAAAGTCATGTCCGTTGATGAGAAAGTTGATTGGAACTATCGCGAAGAACGAAGAATCTGGGAGGATAAGTTTGCCCATGCGCAGACTTACAGAAAACCAACTGAAGCCGAACTTGAGGTCGCAGCTGCATATGCTAGAGACGACGCAAAGGGTGAAATCGAAGAGAGACGTCGCGCTAGACAGCAGCGGGATCGAGGAGAGGAGAATCGACCCACACCCGCAGCCCGTCCACCATCGAGGTCCAATTCCACCCGCACTCAGACCAGTGCTAGCTCCCAATCATCAAGACCACAGTCCCTCTATACTCGTCCTGGTTCGAGCCTTAATACTCGCCGAGACCCTGGTTCGCAGGCTCGCCCAGGATCTAGCCTTCAGAATAGACCGCCATCTAGTCTTCAAACCCGTTCTGGCACCTCACGCCCACAATCCACTGTCCAACCACGCACTCAACCGGCTCGTCCACAGTCTCGAGTTCAGTCGACACGTCCTGATTCTCGCCAAGAAGGTCCATTGCGTCAGAAGCCCGTTCGCGGGAACAGGTGAGGAGGAAATTCCCTCGCTTTTTCTAACCTTTGGTACTTCACGGCCTTTTCCTTATGATATAACATGAAGCGACGGTCGTATTCCTTTTACCCCAGTTACATTTCTTTCTGCTTGAGATCGCATTTGGGTATTGCCCCAGACCCGGCGATTTCGTCTTACAAAAATACCTTTGTCGACAGAGTCATAGATGGAATGGCTTCTTGAATATCCACACAACAGATGCTACTGATTACCTATGGTGGTAATCAACCCGAATTATACTACGACTTTCGATTTGTCTCCTGGAGTCATGCATTTCGCACCAGAACCGACATGGAATTCTGATTCCCAATACCCTTTGATACCACCTTTCGCCATTATAACTCTTTTCCAAAGTTACTCGACTACCCCCCGTTGATTTGCTCTCTGGACTGCTACTCCCCCAAGCAGCCTTTCCGCTTCAGTTGTTTATTCTTTTCCCCAGTTCTGGCGGTTTACCATTGTAATGGTTTGCTCTTTTGCGCTTCTCTGATGCCTGTGTGGCCTTTTCTTTTCTCTATTTTTCTTTTCTAGCGCTTTTTCATGATGATTATTACTCTTTCGCCGCTTCACATTACACCAAAAAGTATTGCATAGAAGTGGCGTTTTTGGTGTTCTTTTTTTCTTTTCTTCTTTTCTTCTCTTTTTACTTTTATTGGTCAATGGGCACATTTATTTCTTTTCTGAAAAACAAGACGTTTAGTTTTTTAAGTTGTAGATACGGTTGTGGATAGAACACCGCTGTTGAGTCTCTTCTTTTGAGGACTTTAGTATTATACTATAGTTAATATAAGAATTGAATGATCAATATCAATTGACGAATTCGAATTGTATGAATTGGTATATGTTGAATTTTGGGTATCTCTGTGACATCAATCTGTATGCTGCATCTGAAAAGGAGGATATCGTGCGGAAACAAAAAAAAAATGCAATCATGTTCCGAATCAAAAAGAATGAATCGCCAACCTTTCAAACCTTCAACTCACCCTACAATGCTATGTTTTAGAGGTAGGGTCAAATATCTTGGTGTATTTTAAATAGTCGACCTTCCACAGCTAGCAATCCGTTCGATATCAACGATCTCCTTCGGCGCCGGGGTTAGATTCTCATACCCATCTTCAGTTATCAATACTACATCTTCGATTCTTACACCCCCGACGTCCCAATATTTTGATAGTACTGTTTCGTTTACGAAGGATCTGTTGGATGGGTAGGTTTCTAGGTAGTCTTCGTAGAGGGGTTGGTTGAAGTATCTATATTATAGTGGGTTAGTGATATCTCTTCTGAGTGAAGTTGGAAGGGAGGGACGTACATTCCAGGTTCGACGGTTAATGTCATGCCTGGCTTTAGATGGTTATATGTCTCTTCTTTAGTGAAGGCTTCGAATTCTTCGATCGTTATTACACCTCCAGCTTTTCTCCTCCTCTTGTTCATCTCCACCCCACCATTACTACTGCCACTAGCAGAGATAAGATCCGAATAAAGCACATCATGAGTCTCCAACCCAACATGGTGTCCCAAACCATGCGGAAAGAAGACCTTCCCCAAAACCTGAGAAGCCAATATATCCCTCTTCTCACCGACCAAAACCCCAATTTTTCTCAACCCATCGATCGCAACATCCGCAGCCGCGAAATGACAATCTCTCCATTTAACCCCCGGTTTCAACATTTTAAAAACCGTTTGTTGCATTTTATACACAATCGTATAAACCTCCTTCGCTTCTTTTGAAAAAGTCCCGGAGATGGGGAATGTGCGGGTTACATCGCTGGCATAAAGATTATATTCGGCACCGGCGTCGAGGAGGATTAGTTGTTTGTTCCTGAGAGGTTGGTCGTTACGGACATAATGCAGTATCGAACAATTACGACCAGAGCAGGCGATGGTATCGTATGCTAATTTCCCACCACGTTTTATCGTCTCCGAAATAAACTCCGCTTCGATCTCTCGTTCCGTGGTGAACGTATCCACTAATGCCATTATTTTTAGATGTGCGTGCGTGGAGATTTGGTTTGCGTATTTGATTAGTTCGATTTCGTAGGCGTCTTTGAGGACGCGGGAGACGTCTAGCGCGGGTTTTAAAAGAAGGTTGGTGCAGTGTTTGTATAGAGATGTGGGGATTGGAGGGTATTGGTGGTGGATTATGTGGATTTTGGAGGATGGGTGGGAGACGGTGTAGGCTTGGAGGGTTGTGGGGAGGGAGGAGGTGTAGTTCGCCATGTCGATGTCGTGGGTTTGGAGGAGGGTTTTGGGGGTCGGTGAGGGGCCGGACCTGGATTCAATGTATTAGATATTCTGACTTCTATTACAACAAGTACTTAAATATTTAAGTACTTAAGTAGATACTGATAGCTATCTAAGGAGATAGATACTAGGTATCAAAGGAGGTGGTTGTATATACCATAGTTTCTCCTTAGGATCCGGTCTCAAGATCCACAACGTCAAGGTATCGGTTTCGATATCATAAGTAACATGACCATCTGGCAGGTCATATCCGGTCAAATAATAAAAATAACGCTTCTGCCGAAAAACGGCGGGCATATCGCTGTCTTCATTATTTCGATAGACCTCGCCGGAGAGGTAAATTAAACCCTCTTTGAGGTTTAAAGCGAGTGCTGTTCGACGGGCATGGGATTTTGCTGGGTCCGGTTATGATAGGTTAGATATATGTATGTACTTAGAGGTTTGGAGGGAGGTTAGAATGGGAGGAGAGGTCTACCTGGGTATTTTGTAGCAAGAAGCTTTGAAGGGTCTGAGAAGTTGAGGCTGATGTTGAGGTGCAGAGAAGAGGGGATTGTTGAAGCCGAGGGAGTCTTCATCGTGATAAGTTGAGTGATGTCAAGCGAGGAAGACAAGCACAGCACAGCACAGCAAGCAGAGCAGCGGGAAGCCGGGGTTTTAAGCTTTCCCTTGCCCAAAATTCCAGAGACCTGACAGGTACGACACCAACCCCTCCATTCGATTCAAAAACCCATCACACCTGCCTAGAAATTCTCCACTCCCAAATCACACGACATTCAAACAAGGGAAAACCTCTCAGGAAAACAAGACATAAAGAAAGAAGAAGAAAAAAAAAAGAATGGACAACAGACGCGGAAACTACCGCGGTTCTTCTCGCGGTTCAGACCGTGGCGGCCGAGGAGGTGGTGGACGGGGTAACTACTCCAACGACAGAAATTACAACCGCGGCGGCGACTCGAATCATCATCAAAATAGCCGTGATGGTGAAGGCAATTCCAGCGGTGGTGGCGGTCATAGAGGTGGAAGGGAAGGTGGAAGCGGAGGAGGTCAATCGCATGAAAGGCCTAAGAAGGAGGCTATCTTGGATCTGGCGAAGTATATGGATAAGAGGATTATTGTGAAGTTTAGCGGTGGGAGGGAAGGTATGTTCTTTTACTTCTTCTTCCTCTTCCTTCTCGATCATCTTTATTAAAACTGCTATCTTATGGCTTGGGAATTCGCTGACGGGTGGCTATATGAATGGAACAGTCACGGGCGCACTCAAAGGATACGACCAATTGATGAACCTGGTACTAGATGACGTTAAAGAAGTCATGAGAGGTACATAAACTCTCCATCATCACCTTCTATAACATCAAAGTGATTCAAAAAAAGACTAATATACAATAATATAGACGACGAAGGAAACGAACAAACCCGCGAACTAGGACTAGTCGTCGCCCGTGGTCCTTTACTCGTCTTAATATCCCCAGTCGACGGCACAGAACAGATCGAAAACCCTTTCGCAGCAGCAGAGCAGCCGACAATATAGCTCCTTCAAAACTTGGGATAACAAGCAGTTATGTGAAAACTGTTCACATGGTTTGAGGGGGTGGGCTTTCTGCAGAATTTTCTCTGTTTTTTATGCAGCTGGCTGTTGGACATCATATTTATACAAGATGTCGAATTGATACGATGACCGCAATAAGGACAACAACCTCTACTTTCTTTTTCTTCTCTCTCTTCAAGAAAAGATGGAAAGAAGACAGAGGGAAATACACAGGGAGATTAGTACTGGCGATTACACGAGGATACGGTTGACTGTATCGGGGAAATAATGGTCCTGTACAGCTCTAAACAATGCCTCTATCAAAAGCTTATAGATATAATGAAATATTCTATCCTTGTCTCCAACAAAGTATCAGATTTCTGCGATAAATTTAGCTAGTTAATCATAGGGAACGGTTCCGGTTTGCTAGGATTATATGCCATGCCCCAGTAGTGTCCGAAGTTGATAAGATAATAATGAAATCACAGTAATTGGAGCGCATAAGGTGGACATATTTGTATAGAAACGAACCTGCTAAAAGTACACGAGACTCAAGCCCTCTTCGATCGATCACATGGATGTATATAACATATTCCTCATGGGAATAACGAAAGAAGAAGAAACGGAAGGAAAAGATAAAAACCCTCAAGACGATAAAAGGGAGAAGAAAGGAAAAGGCAGGTAGTTCAAAGCCTGCAGCAGGTTTTGTTAAAAAAGGAAAGGGGGGTAGCAGCGTTAAAATTCGTTAAAAGAAAAGATACCAGATATTTCCCTACATGCCCTTAATGAAAAAGAGTTCCAGAATGGTAGGGATGTTCATTGCGAAAGACGAGATTGAAGCATCTGGAGAAATTAGAAGCCCTACCAGAAACTAGCATCGTTGGGAGCATGGCCATGGTGGGCCGGATCGACGGGGCCAAAATCGGGGATGGGGTGGCTAGAATTACCACCACCATCATTCACGCCCGGTGGCCAAATTCGCCTCTTCACTCTCACCCTTCTATTATTTTCGGTGAATAGTGGGGGTGAAGGATGGACATAAGGATTCATAGCTGACCCGTAGTGATCCATCGCTGGCATATGCATCGTATACTGTTGATCTAGATGGGGCATAAAGGTAAAAGGTGTTGGGTGTTGATAATACATTGTCGGAGCTTGAACATGCATTGTGGGTGGATGTAGAGGCAGAGGAGTCTGTGGATGGGGTGATGGCACATGTGGGTAATAATTGACATGCTGCGGAGCTATAGTTAAGGCACCATGAGGAGGAGGAGGAGGAGGAGGAGGAGGAGGAGGAGGTAGTGGTGGGGGGTACGAATTTAGTCGTCGTGCCGGCGTAGGAGGAGCTGACTCAGGAGCTGTGGAATATGTAGCACGTCGGGGACCTGAAGTTGGTGGTCTTAAGGTGGGTTTTGGTACGGATGCTGGTCTCTGAATCACATTGGAGATATCCTATCCCCTCTTCTGTAATTCCGAGAAAGACGATTCAATTACGCGTTTCAGCTAATTGTATTGTCAGTTCGATAAACTTATTACGTTGAAATTCTCTGGACTTACTTCTCTAAAGCTGACAATCAGGCAATTTTGCTCGTCCCTACTAACCAACATGATCCGTTCATCTGTCCCCGCATCGAGCTTGTTCAAGGACGAGAGGACATGGACGATATCAATCACCGGGTTCCCAGCTTCATCGACTTGGTGGAAGACGTAATCCCTAAACAGTTTGATCAAATACCTATCACCTGTCTCGCTCCAGGCTTGATCGTGAGCAAACTCTGGTCGCTCATTGATAAATCCAAATTTGCAAAGCAGTCGGACAAGTCGACCGTTCTCCAACTCTCCGCCCAACTGCGCTTCGAGGGTGTCGTTTTGGTGCAAAGAAGAATCAAAGTTTTGAACCAACTGAAAGGAAATCATTCCAAGCAGTTCCTCCATAGTCCTTGGTCCTCCGGAAGTGGGTCCGTTGAAGACGTAGAGTAAGAAGTTCTTTAATTCTGGACTATAAGTTCTACTAACATAGTCCATAGACTTCTGAGCATTGAGTGCCGCATGAGGGTTATTGCATGCGATCGCCAATATAACTCTTCCAAAGGCGAGGTAATCTTCCTGTTGCAATTCAACTAAGGATCTTCCAGCGTCAAAATTAAGGACGTCGAGTATTGAGCAGCAATTAATTCGAATCCTGTTCTTGTTTGTGAGAAGAATCTTGTTTGGTTGAATGACTCGAGCTGCCAATCCAGCTGCGTGGATGGTCTTGAGGGCCGAAGCTATCTGCACGATATAGCTCCAAAGCATGTGCTCTGTATTCGCATTCTGGGTTTGATTTGCATGCTGTCGGTTCTGATAGCGGGAATTTGGGCCAAAGTGGACGTCTTGGATTGTTTGAGAAAGCGGGAAGTAATCGAAGACGAAGACAATTGCTAGTCTGGGTTAGTATAATATCATGTGAATACCATATTGGTTGACGTACAGTTATCCCCAAAGGCTCGAGTCGTGAATGCGTCATGGACTGTGACAACATTTGCGTTCATGACTCGCTTCCAGTGCTCGACTACTCGGATAGCTTTCTCATTGGATAATCGGAACCCTGATAAGCTCAATTGTTAAGAAGGTCCCTGGTTAAATAGATTGGTTCAAGTATCCTACCTTCTAAGCGACGTAAGATGTAGTACGAGCCATCCTTTGTACTCGTAGCCTTGTAAACCCAGCTTGTGTACCCGAAAGTCGGCTGTGGTGGTGCCGGTGCGTTTTTGCCCTGTGATTTCGCAACGTGAAGATCAAGGGGGACCAAGCTGTGATAGGAGTCCACATTGGGAAGAGTAGAGTCTTATAGATGTTAACGTCGAGTTCTGCACTTCTGGACGCACTTTCTAAAACTTACTAGGAAGGGTCTGAAGAGAGGCTTCCGCCTTCTTCTGCAAATCTTCCCTTACACTATCCTTTAGAAAAAGGTCATGGACTGTTCTTTGGTAGGATAACAGGTTCTGCTTGTGGGGGCCAATCGGTGCATAGAGGTGATATTGCACCTATAAGACAATTCCAGGTCAGTACATTAGGTGAAATCCAAGGGTTTAAAGGTCCCGACACACCGGCTGATATGATTGCTGTGCATAATAAACTTCATTAGGGTTGTTCTGATGCGCATATGGATTGACCTGTGCATGTTGTTGAGGAGGGACCGGGTTGTAATCATATGGATTCGGTTGGAGAGGGGTCTAGAACTGGCTCGTTAGGTACCGAATAGTCTGGGATGAACCTTTTCATATGCTTACCGGATCGAGTGCCATGCCATCGAATGTCTGAGAAAGATTTGGGAAAGGTGGAATCTCAGGCTGCATATAACTGAATGTTCAAGAAGGTTAGCCAATCAGATAATAACCAGAACTTAGAAGCTTACCATAACCATACCTTGCGCCTTGCATCATAGGGTCCATCATGTTCATCTGCGGAGGCAGTGGAGGGTTGCTCATAGGGGGTGAAGCAGCAGCTAGATAACAGCAATGGTAAGGTTAGATGGAAGGATAGAAGGGAGAAAGGAGGAAGGTGATGGATGCTGAAGGGACTGACATAATGCACTCATCCTAGGAGTGAACACGGCTGCTTCCAAAGCCTTTGTGCTAAGCTTCGACTGTGGTGGAGATGCCATAACGGCGTTCCCAAAGGATGGGGACTGGCCTGGGGTGAAGGAGGCGGACTCGACGTTCAACTTTCTTTTCGACCTGAAACCAAGACTCTCATATCAACATCCGGCCTGTCGAACCATGCATTTATTCACTCCATAACCGCTTGAACAGGGAGAGAACGAACATATCGGCGTTAATGTGGTTGCCGGGCTGACCTGGCGAAGCTGGGTTTTTGGATGGGGAGATGTTGCTGGTATCGTGATTGAAGATACACCCTGTTGTCGTGGGGATTAGCGGGGACTCGTCCTTCGCATTGCTTTTTGATATACATGGGCCGAGTATCAATGAGAATCTATGATTCCACCGTCGTGGCGACCTCAGAGGGAAGGAGAAGTATACACACCTCGATCTTGATAGCGGCAGTAGCCGTATATGACAATGTTACGGCATTGAGTCTGATTTGCAGCTTCTAATCGAGTCTTAGTAACCATTTTTTGAAGAAGATGCCCAGCAGGGCGAGACGTCCGTCGAAGGGAAGGAAGCAGAGTAACTTTCGCGGCCTTGGGGACGAGAGAAGGGTTTGTGCTTATGCTCTGTGGCACAGAACCAAGTTACGTACCGCCTTTACCTCTTCGTGGGCTCACGCTGTTCCCATTGTACAGTACAGCACGGCCGTTCGGCGGAGGTGTTTTGAGACCAGACACGCCGGCGTATAACGGAGGCGGTGAGGATGGACCTTCGGCCCGCGAGTTTAGGCCTGACATTTGCCCTTGGAGGGCCGTCCGATGTCGACGGCAAGGCGAGAGATAGCTCGGATCAATTAATTCGGCTTATATCGGTTTTGCAAAACGCTACCAGGGCAAGAACAAAAAAAAAAAAAAAAGGAGCCGTCCGAGGTGATACAGTCAATAGAGAAGAGGAATGGATCTTATGTACGGTGCCGGAAACCGAGATCTGGAACGTTCGAGGTTCAGTGCTATAACGGGTGCAACCTTTGCAAGTGTAGTACTTAGGTATGAAGTGGATAGGTATGTATAACGAGGAATCGAATCGTGTCCTTTGTTTTCGGGATTGGATCTTTTCTGGCGGCTTAGATCGAAGTGATCAAGATATATATTAAAGCGGCGATACCAGCGGAGGCGTGAGAGAGCAATGGAATGAGGATTCGAAGCAGCTTGGCCGAGTCACCGGGGACATATTGTGAAGTTCTGAAGGCACATGCATCGGGCGGTGAATTAGAGAATCTCGACAAAGGTATCATGCGAAAACCCCACACCAGGGCAGCAGAAACACACCTGGAATCCCTCTGTCTCTCGCCTGCTCCCAGTTTGCGCTGCCTGTCAAACGCCGGGCGACTCGCGTAGATATCAGAACATGTCGGAGATGATCGAGATGTCGGGACGATATCGATATCGAGGTCGGGTGTTCTGTGGTTGTCAAGGTTGTGGTGATAGCACAGTATACCTCTTAGGTATCTAGATCATGCCCAGGCCAGCTAGGTACCTTTTAAGCTCCCACCAAGAAACACAACGGTCTTAAGTCATATAATATATAAGTGTGCTCACGATGCTAGTTGCTGTCACATGTACACAGTTGATTAAGTAAGTAAGAGGTAATATATATAGTAGCCTCGAGTATATAGTATAGCTAAAGCAATACGAGACTACAGCTAGAGTACCTAGGTAATTTGAGGCCCTGGTCCTGATAATCTTGTAAACTCAAACCATACAACCATCAACCCAGCACAAAAGGAATATGAATAATCCCAGCCCAGCAGCGCCAAACTGGCTACCATCGATTCCAATCCCTGTCGATACAGCTCCACGCCCACGGATCCAATATCTTCAAGGGCTTCTCGAGAATACCCAAGAAAACGCCGTTCATATAGAGAACATCAGGGCAGTTCTTAAGGCATTGTAGAGTGGGGAAACCCTCATCGGCTCTACCAAAACGGCCAACCCGTTGATCTCCAAACAGCGAATTTAGAAATCCCCATTTGGTTTGAGGTATTGAATATGTTATATTCGGGCATAAACTGTTGATCTGTTACTAATTGCATGGGTTTTCGATTTTAGGGGGGTTCCAGTACTAGTTCCTCCGTCTCACATCGGGCCTATACGACAAGAATACTACGATGCACCTCCAAGAGAGCCTATAAGTATAAGTCTGTTCTAGACGATATGATACTAGATCGGATACCGGTACTATGTCATTATTCCCAGCAGATACTATCAGGTGGAGGCCAGGCTATGGGTCTAGGATATAGAGAACAGGTGATCAGTAGAGCACCAGCGCCGAAGCTACCAAAGTGGAACCCTTTATCGATTATCGAGCTATCAGCTCAGCGGCTAGCAGAGCTCCTTTCACCACCGTTTTCTCCCAGCGTAAAATTGAAATAACTCGTATAAAGTACTTACATGTAAGTACCTACTTACTTGGAGCAGAGGGCCTGAATACCGACATACTCAAGTAGTACTTAGTTATAAGGTTTAGCCTTGATTTTAGTTGAGCTAGCTATGTACTTCTTAGCAGACTCAAGCTATCTACCTATCTACCATTTTTGTAGGTATTAACAACTTGGATATAGCAAGCAATATCAATATATCATTTCTATATCACATACGCGACCTCTAATTTGCATCAGGACTATAGTAGTCTGGGGCTCGAGGCTATTACAGCTAGGCAGTAGGTACTTAAGTAAATAAGTAACTTGCTGCGTGTTGGCATCACCAAATAGCTGCAACCCAAAATGGCTGTGGGAACGTCTGCACTCGAACTTCATATCAGAAACACAATCTCTCTTCCTCCACCAATCACTCAAATAGTACCCAACCTGATACCTCTGATGTAAAGTATCTCTTCCATACCAAACTCTCTTGGTGATTTTCTTTGCTAATACCTTGGTTCAAAGCTTGGTGCTCGGTGGTCTAGATCACAATACAAAGATTTGACGACCCACTCACGAGCTCACACTACACAGAGCTACACGCATGCATAACACACATAAACAACAACCACCCAACACATAGCTAGGTCGTGCAAAAACCCAAATCGATGCTCGATCCCTGAATGCTGCATGATGCCCACGCCATCTAGCACTTTCGAGATCCTGGGCGAGCGAAAGCTCGTCTCTCCTGCGCAGCGGCAGCTCTCAGCATGGTGTCCGACCAAAGACCTGATCGCATACGGTCTGGTGGACCAGACTGTTGCTCTCTACCGTATGAACGGGCAGAAAGTATGGCAGACACAGAAATATACGACGGGACTACGGCAGGCAAAGAAGGAGCATAGTGTTACTCAGTTATGTTGGAGGCCTGATGGTGCGTTTTTTTATTATCATTATTTATTTGAATGTATTCACGTAACTTGTCGGACTTATGGGTCTCTATGATATATAGGACAACTGCTGGCTGTTAGCTATGACAACTTCATAACCAGGATTGTCGATGTCCAAACAGGGCGGTTCGGTCATCAAGTGGAGATGGAAGATGTCACTGAAGGACGTATTACAGCTATTGGCTGGGTCGACAACCGTGATCCTGCAACTGAAGACGCTGAACAACTGGAACCGAAGACCAAGACGGACTTCATTAATATTGGAGGGACTTTAAAAGATGACAATTTGGGGTATCTATTCGGTCTTTTCAATTTCGACGTTAGTACTGTACTCCCTAAGCTGAGTGTACTGCCTGGCGTCGCGAATGCGTATGTTCCTCATTCCAACTCTTCTGCTTTGCTTTGTATTACTCACACACACATATTTTGGATAGAGAAATCACATTCTCATCAAAGCAGAGTTTAGATAGCTTGATCAACGTTCCATCAGTCCGTAAGGAAGATACGATGGATGTTTTGTTGATGGGGACATCAAAGGGAAGCTTTGCAATGAATGTATTTGATTCATTCGTGGTTGGATCAATGGACCTCTCGAGTCTCATCGGCGAGAATGATAGATATTCATACAAGGTAATAATACTATTTGAGGCCTGGATATCTTTATCGATTGCTAACGTTGAGACAGATTACTCACCACCAGTCTACCAGGTCCCTCAAGACCCATCTGCTGCTAACAACTTCTCAACTCCAACCGAAATATAGGTCTGGAAAAGAAAAAGGACAAGGCCCAACTGTGCTTCACGCACTTGACATATTATTTCTCTCAAATTATGGGCCGTATCTTGGACGTGTTACGTATACTATCACGAAGGTTCAGCATTTACTACGTTATGTCAACGAAACCGTAGTGGCAATGGCTGCAGAGTGGAAGGCCATGGAAGCCGTCGAAACAGCGTACATGCGGGCTCAGAAGGAAATTCTAGAAGCCCCCGAAGGCCAAACTCCGGGGCTTGAATTCTTCGAGCTTTTGATAACAGGATGCGCAAGCGAGAAGATGAAGGAATGGTTGGTCGATTCGTTGGGCGAGAAGGGCCATAAGAAGTGGGAGAAAGTTTACGTGAACGGTTATGAGACGCTACGACGGCTGGCTCACGAACATCTATTACCTTCATGCGACCGATTGATCGTCCTACTAAGCAAGCTACGGGGACTAGCTCGCTGGACAGACAAGGATAGTTCTCTTGGTTTGGACCCAGTTGACTACAGTAAACTGCTCGATTTGGTATCTGGACTTATGGCCATTTGCCATGAATTCATGAGTAGGGTCAATTATGAGCTGGATCTCTTCTCGGCCTTCATATTTTGGCTCAAAACAGCATACGAGGAGTTCAATAACTTGACAGAAGGAAACGAGCCCAGTGCCCAGGCCGAAGGCGAGCTCCTAGTCGATACACTCAAGGTTGCAGAGTTTATAGGAAAACATCTGCAAAATAGCATCCTTGCAGCGTACTTTGATAAAACGGAGTGGGTATGGAGGGAAGGAGAGCCTGTTTTTGCTGCGTTTACGAAGGTGGTGGATACAGATGGGGAAGCTAATGGTTCTAGTGGAGGGGATGCCGTGAAGAACATCATTAGCGGTTCTGGGTCTGGGCTAAAAAAAAGAGAGAGTTCTGGTAGTTTCACTGGTGCTATCGGGAGTCAAGGTTCCGAGGAAGGACCGAAGGCATTACCTGGATTTCATCAGATTTCTACCCGGATTAACGAGGTTTCGAAGAGTATATTTTCGAAGCCGGCAAATGCTATGAAACAGCAGGTACACGTGGGCCAAAGTATCGTGGTTCACAATGAACCGTACAGAATCCTGGACATCCGACTGTGCGATGATGGTGGCGCAAGTGGCGAGTCAGTATGGTATATCGCCATGGCGAAGAGTGAGCTTGACGAACTCGGGAAGAAAGTTCCTGCGTCAGAAAGCACAAGTACGTGTCCCATGGGCCTGCTCAGTGTAAAGGGGAAATAAGCTAACTAATTTCTTGCAGTCGTCATGGTTCGCATTGCGATAGTTAAGAATGGCACCCTCAGTTCGGTCAGTGATGTTTCGTGCACGAGGATTAATGCGCCTCCGCATAAAGTTGTCTCCGACCTACGCTTTACGGATAACCAAACACTCCTCGTTCTCTTCTATGATGAAGATAACACGGATATGATGAGCATCCGCTGTACCAGCCCTCATATGTCATACACAACCGTGCCGAAGAGTTGGTGGGAACTACCAGCGTCGCCGAGAGCTAAGCTTACCGACCAAAATGGAATCTTTCAGTTCGCCATGACGCTGGCAGGGAGCTATGTTTACAATATTAAAAGAGTACTCACGTTCAACCACAACGATATCACGCCAATAGCCTTAACGGTTAATGTGAATAGGGGTAGAAGGTTGGGCAGTGTGTTGGATAGGGAAAGGTTGAGGTGGATTATATTCGACTTGGGGGTTGTAGTGGAAGAGGAGGAAGACGAAGAAGAAAAGGAGCAGGATGAGTCGACAGAAGATGATGAATTCTACAGCGAAGACTTAAGCTTTAAGACGCCTGCAGAGAATCCCTGAATTGGGGGGGGTTTTATACCTGCTTTTATATCTGATTCTGGATCTTGCTTGGGGCTCTGCCTCTCGCCCGAGAGCCCTACAGGACCTGGGTCGGATATCCCCCACAACTGATAAGGATTGTGATAAGACTGCCCCTCCAAAACCTACTGCAGAATCACACACGCCTAAAGACACTTTCATGTATGTATAGTGCGGTGCGACAATAATATATGACCCTTGGAGGGTTGTAGATTTGGTGGGAAGCCTGTAAGATACTCGTAATTTAGTCTTGTGATCAATGCAATGCTAATGTACCGGTGGTAATTTGGTCAACAGCGCTGGCGAATCACAGAGCAGACCGAGACCCCGGCCCGCAAAAACAAAGAGCAAGTTCGTTCCTCAGGTCCGCTGCTGCAGCTCTTGTGTGATGCTGCAGCTCTGAATCATCCTGCCTACCTTGGAGCCGACAGCTCGATTGATCTGAATCTGACCAATGGTAGCTCCCACCCGAGCTCCCGCCGTGCAGCTTCCCCCTTCCTTGGGTGCTTCCCTAGCATACTTGATACTCCCCATGCTGAGGATTAGTTCTAGGCCGACAGCAGCATTTGCTCCCTGTCAGAGCACCGTGTGAGTATTAATTAACATTCGAGGGACACGTCCTCGAGGTACTTCCTTAGCTACCCCCTAGGTACCTGCACTTGGGTATGAAATTGTAGTAATCTAATAAGAGGTAATTTGGTAGGGAGAAATAACAAGAATAGAACAACAGACACGTATGATTACATTAAAAATAGTCTCGAGGCCCCCTTTGTAGTCAATCGCCCTCCTCTTCCTCCCTCTTCTCTTCTGCTCTTCTCCTTTCCTCCAGCTTCTTTCTCTATATATTCTTTTCCTTCCTCGATCCTCCTGTTAGCTGCAAACTTGGCGGGTTAAGGTAGTCCAAGATAGTCCCAGTTCCAATCCAATCCGATATCAATCGAGCTAATATCACACGCACGCACATGTACAGCGGCAAACCGTCGTCTCGTCCTTGTCCTTGACGTGCCTGCATCCGAGCTCCTTTTGGGACGGGAACAGCTTACTTACGCGACCATTCCGTCTAACTAGCTGCTATCGGCACCTCTTTATTCATTTCCTTCTCCTTGTTCTTGTCCTACATATTGCCTCCCATCCAGCCATCATCCATATCGCCGGGCGTTTTTTTTTTTTTTTTTTTTTTTCCGTTTTGTCTTAGACCGGAACGTGTTTATATCGATACGACACATATACGGCCTCAAGGGAGGGAAGCATCCGTCCACCCCCGGTTAAGAAAGAGGAAAGAAAGAAAGAACGGAAGGAAGAGAAAGACTCATCCTGCCTGTTGCTTTAGGAGGCTGCTTTAGACTTACTTGCATATAAAGGTAAGCCTTGTTCGTGATCATCGTCACCTTCGTCCCTTCACCTTCACCCTTTTCAACTTCCCCCCTTCCTCACCTCCATAGCTTGGTAGTTGGATTAGTATATACTATATACCTACTAGGTAGTAGTCAGTTAGTGGTCAGTTTGTTGGGTCGTTCTTGATATTGGCCGGGGAGGTGCTCTGCTCTGGTCCAAAAATTTTCTTGCTCGCTTGTGGTGCACAGCTTGACTGGACTGGACTGGACTGGACCGGACTGCACTGCACTGCACGGCATCCACACCACAGACGCCTCCACAAGCCAACATCAACTTTAACTCCAACTCCAACTTCAACCTCATCCTCATATCCTGTCTATCAGACACCCTTTTCCCTAGGTATATCATATCTAGCTTCACCTCTCTTCTGTTATATATCCATCTGTCTCTCCCTCCCTCTCTTCTTCCTTCTTTGCTGCTGCTGCTGCTGCCGTACTCACAAATCCTGACACTGTTTCTAGTAGGAGAACCAAAACATCTCTACCCGCCCCTCCACAAATAGATCCTCTCCTGCTACTCCTCCTCCTCTTCACTCATCATACTCCTTCACACATCCACATCCACATCCACATCCACACCCATCCACCATACGGCATCATCAACCCTCTCCATCACGATAATCCCTTTCTAAGACTCTATTTTCTTTTGTTCTACAACATTCGCCCTCTCTCTTCTGGATCTCGTCTTTGTTCACCCTCTGTCCTCCTGTTGACTTTTGTGTCTTACCCATCATGGAGATTGCACAGGTCTTAGAAAACACTATCTCTGCCGGTCTGCACACCCCACCAAGCCTTTCCCCCCCACCCCACATCTCGCATCGGAGAAGCATGAATGCTACCCCCATCTAACACGTTCCCCTCTACGTCATTCATGTGAACATCATCCACTGACATCCTCTTTTTTTTTTTTCTTTTCTCCTCTGTAGATGCTACTAAGCGCCAGGCTGCCGAACAGACACTTCGGAGTGCTGCCCAAGAAAACTTTGTACGATACTGCCTTCCCTCTTCCCTCTTCCCTCTTCCCCTTCCTACCCTTAACCACCACGTATCCCTAGATATTGTACTGACGTTTCTCCTCTTCTCTTCTTTTGGTTTTCCAAATCTATAGCCAGCATATCTTGAAGGTTTATCACAACAACTAGCCAATGCCCAGAACTCTCCGGTTGTTAGGGCGGCTGCCGCTCTGGTTCTCAAAAATGAATTTTCCGGCCGAGATCTCGCTATAGTACACGAGAACCAGCAAAAATGGATCAATTTGGAGCCAGCAGTCAAAGAGAATATAAGAAATCTCGGACTTGGGACTTTGGCAACGGCCGACCGTCAGTCTGTCACTAGTGCAGCCCAGTTTGTGGCCGCTATCGCTGCCATCGACCTTCCCGCTGGTCAATGGGAATCCTTGATGCCTTCTCTCGTTCAGAATGTCAACACCGGTGGCGATGCCCTGAAAATGTCTTCTCTGACAACTATTGGTTATATTTGCGAATTTGAAGATGACAATCTCCGCGAAAGCTTGAGCCAGCACTCCAACGCTATCCTGACAGCTGTCGTCCAAGGTGCACGCAAAGAAGAACCAAACAATGAAGTTAGATATGCTGCTATGCGGGCTCTCAGCGAGTCCCTGGAGTTCGTCCGAAGCAATTTTGAGACAGAGGGCGAGAGGAACTACATCATGCAGGTCGTCTGCGAAGCCACCCAGAGCACGGATGCTAGGATACAGCAGTCTGCGTTCGGTTGCCTCAACAGGATCATGAGCTTGTACTATGACAAGATGAGATTTTACATGGAAAAAGCACTATTCGGTTTAACTGTCCATGGCATGAAATCGGAGGACGAGGAAGTTGCCAAGCTGGCTATTGAATTCTGGTGCACAGTGTGTGAAGAAGAATTGACTATCGAAGAGGATAACTCCGATGCCGCTATGAACGGCATCGATGCCACCCGTCCGTTCTTTAACTTTGCACGGGTCGCCACTAATGAAGTTGTACCAGTTCTCCTCGAGCTTTTGACAAAGCAGGATGAGGATGCAACTGATGACGAATACAACGTCTCCCGTGCTGCTTATCAGTGTTTGTGCCTCTACGCTCAAACCGTCGGCGGTCTTATCATTACTCCTGTTCTCACCTTTGTTGAATTGAACCTCAGACACGAGAACTGGCGTATGAGAGACGCTGCTGTCTCTGCATTTGGTGCCATCATGGAAGGACCTGATGTGAAGATGCTCGACCCTCTTATCAAGCAGGCCCTACCGTTGCTGGTTTCCATGATGAGCGATAAGGTCGTTATGGTCAAGGATTCCGCTGCGTATGCCCTTGGAAGAATCTGTGAGTGCTGTGGATCAGCCATCGAAGCCAATGTACACCTCCACGGCCTCATCACGGCGCTCTTCACTGGTCTCGACGATAACACCAGAATGGCTGGATCCTGCTGCTGGGCTCTCATGAACTTGGCGGAGTCATTTGGTGGTGACAGTGCGATGCAACCCGAAAACCCGTTGTCTAAGCACTTCTCCGACAGTGTCACAGCTCTCCTGAAGGCCACCGAGAGACCTGACGCCGACAACCATCTACGCACTGCTGCCTATGAAGTTTTGTCCTCTTTCGTCACCAATGTCGGATCCGACCAAATCCCTGTTATCGGAAAGCTTTTGGACCACCTCGTCAGCCGAATCGAGAAGACTGTCGAAATGCAAAAGCAAATCGTTAGCACTGACGATCGTGTCACATTGGAAGAGATGCAGATTAGCTTGGCTAGCGTTGTTTCAGTTATTATCAACCGTCTCGACAAAGAAGTCGCTGCTCATGCAGATAGTACTATGCAAGTTATCTTGCTTGCTCTCGGATCGCTCCCTCCAACCTCATCCGTTCCGGAGGCGCTATTTGGTGCTGTTGGTGCCATGGCCAATGCTCTGGAGGAAGACTTCGGCAAATACCTGGACGCCTTCACCCCATTCTTGTACACCGCACTCGGCAACCTCGAGGACGCTCAGTTGTGCTCGACGTCGATTGGTTTGGTTAGCGATATCGTTAGATCTGTTGGAGAGAGAGCCGTCCCACATTGTGATAGTTTCATGAATTTCTTGTTGAACAACCTGAGGGTAAGTGCTTCTTATTCTAGGAGCTTAATTTCATTCATCACTGACACGAAATCTAGAGCAACCACCTCAACCAGCAATACAAGCCAGCTATCCTTCAATGCTTCGGTGATATCGCACAGGCCATTACCGGTGCCTTTGAAACCTACCTCCAAGTCGTCATGCAAGTCCTACAACAAGCATCGTTCATTCAAATAACTCCTGATAGTTCTATCGACATGTTGGACTATGTTTTGAGCTTGAGAGAAGGTATCATGGATGCTTATGATGGTGTCATCATTGCCATGAAATCCAGTGGCAAAGTTGCTCTTCTTGCTCCTTACGTTCAACACATCTTCGGCTTCCTTGCTCTCATTGCACAGGACCAGAATAGAACAGAAGCCCTTTTGAGATCAGCTATGGGTACTTTGGGGTATGTTATTTTGTTCCATCGTTTTGAAGACTTACCATATTCTAACAAAATACTTATCTAGTGATCTTGCTGATGCCTTCCCGAACGGCGAATACGCCAACTTCTTTCGCTCAGAGTGGCTTATGCCCATGATCAAGGATATCAGGGCTAACCGCGACTTCAGTAGCCGCACCCACGATACCACACGCTGGGCCAAAGAGCAGGTTCGAAAGCAAACCAACCTCCCTGCTTAGCCAACACCGGGAGCACAAATGACGAAGCCATCGAACTCTTATGACGCCCGCATGGATTTTGCTATGATGATGTGAAAATTTGACGAAAAGTGAAAGAAAATTATTCGTGCGAAGATTGAGATTTTGGGTCAGAGGGGCAAGCGGGAATCAATGACGTGCAGTTCTTCATCAAACCCATACACCCACATCACAAGAACGCCGCCCTGGATCCCCCTAACTCCCCTTCCCCTTGACGAACAGATTGAGAGAATAACAAATATTTCTAAAACTGTTTTCTTTCTGATCCCCTTCGTTTAAACCCCGAGCTGCCCCGCGTCCCCTCCCCCAGCGCCTGTGCCCCTCACCCCACCCCATCGGTACCCCCTATCTAACATTCCCCACCATGCGAAATGCACAATCATGTATCCTAGAACCCTCCAAAGATTTCCTTGTGAACAAAACTAAACCTTGTAGCCCATTATACCCATCATGTAGTCCCTTCCCGGCAAAGAAATTAGTAATACCAGCCCTTTGTTTTTTTATCAAACTGCCTTCACCTCCCACTTACACCCACCTTTTTTGCACAAAATTTGTATCTTCCTTTACCCGGGTTTTCTTTCTGTTTCCAATTTTCGTTTCTCGGACTCTGCACTTTACATGTATACTTCTTGTAACCTTTTTTTACTGAATCATGGCAGTTTTCTTTTAGTTTTTTTTTTTTTCACTTTGCTTTTCCTGCCTGCCTGGTTATCCTTCTCTCTTCTCCCGGTTGATCCCCATAGGCTTTGATAACTTCTCCCTTCTCCCTCTTCCCTCTGTTTGTTTATTAGACACATTTTATTATTATTCCGTCTCCTTCAAATGACCTGTGGTTCTCCCCCTCTTTTAAAAAACGATTCATGTAGACATCGAAACGACTGTAACCCACACCCACTCGCACACACACACACACACACCTCTCACATCCCATGCGAAAATATATAAACATGTAATTTTCCCCCAATCCATGGTGCCCCTGCCTATAATTGATATTTAAGAAGAAGAAGAAAACGGAAGCCCGATCTGATAAGGTCTTTTGTACGAAGGGTAGAGATTCCTTGTGATATCGATATCGATCTTTTCATGTTGTAAATTTGGTAGTACTATATTTATAGACTACGTATACCTAGAGCTAGAGCTAGAGGGCTTTGCAAGATACATTAGACATTGAGCAAGGTGTGTAGCTAGCCAGATATATTCCTAGATAGGGATCTAAAGGAGATATTAAAACTCTCCCTGCCTTCACGAGCCATCATATAATCAAATTGATATCAATAAACAAAAATCATTTAAACCTTTCCCATAGATTTCGTAATTCAAGATTTTTAAAATAAGGAAACACAGTATGGATTCTAGTAGTACATATGGCTAGTAGGTATGAATATCAAAGGCCCTTTGACGACAATAAGCCTTTCCCCCGGGCCCCCTGGTCCTCACTTCAATTTCACAATCCCTCGAGGGTTTCCCATAGTTTCTTCTTTCCTATTGAACATAAAAAGTGGGCATATATAATTTAGTATGCCACTCTAGTCCTCATATCTGCAATCTTCCTTTCGACTTCTCGGATACTTCTATCCAACTCTGCTGCAATCATCTGCTTCTTATCATACGGTAGCAAAGCAAACCGTTCGCACACTATATCCCCACCAAAATTGTTAGCGGATATCTCACAAAAATAATATAAATCGTAAGGGAGGGAAAAGGACACTTACAATCTCCATCAATAACCCCCTTAACAGGCACATAATAACTCCTATAAATCAAATGATCCCTCCCAGCCAACGGCGCATCCTCAGTCCTCATATGCTGTTCAAGAGTTTGGAAAAAATCAACATCCTCACGACTAATAAACGGTACCATAATCCCGATCGTCCCTTGCAATCCGCTCCATACCACACAGTCCCGCCCACCGGGTACAAGATTTACCTTCTGTATCGAAGTAGGTATATCTTGTGTGAAAAAGTGTGACATGAGGTTTACACGGTTCGGAGCGCCCTGGAGGTATGATTTTTCATGGAGGAGGTAGCCTGAAGATGGATCTTCGTCGGCTTCTTCTGATGCCTTCGGTGGGGTTCGGACGACCCAGAGGTTTCCGAATTTATCGCCACCGGCGACGGATTCGTAGTCTAGCAGTGCGGTACAGGTTGTCCATCGGGGTACCATGTCATCTGCGAAAGGGATAAGTTTGTTCTCTTGTTGTTTGTAGACAACGTATGTAACGGACTCTTGGATATCCGAAACGATGATACGGTTGTTCTGGGTGGTTAAACCGGTTATTAAGTTTGGTGCAACGGTGGCCTGGGCTTTTCGGAGTAATTGTTTCATTCCTAGATCGTAGATTCGGAGGTCTTGACCTATACCTGCTAATAGACGGCCGTGGAAGGGGGCGAATGCCAACGGGGCGTGTTCTAGCTTTGTCTTGTGGATGAATTGTATTGTTTTCCCGCCGTCGGAAAGACGGTAGACGTGGGCGTAGCCGCAGGAGGAGGAACGTGGGTTTAAGACCAGGTCCTTTGCTGTACCAACTACTAGGAAGTGTTCGTCGTCCTGGCTGGAGAATGGAACAACGGCGACAGAAAGCGCAGCTTCGTTTTCTCCAAGGTCGATCTTGTGGGTTACTTCCTTGTTAATAGGGTCAACTACTTCGACGCAGGATGCCCAATGGCCTTCACCACGTGGGTAGCCGAATTCCGAGGGTGGTAGTTCCGTGGAATCCCCATTTTGGGCTTTGGCAATGAGGTTATTGCGGGATTCAGGGGAGAGTGTATCTGCATCCGAGGAAACGACGTAGAAGTATGGTGCTGTCGGGTGTTTTGCCATCTTTCTGGGAGTGTAGCTTAGAGGGATTGATTCCTGCTGGAGATTTTCACTGATTTTCTCAACCGTGAAAATTCGTAGGTTGTTTCCCTGGATGCCAACCATACCTTCTGGACATTGTTCACTGGAGAAGGTGCAACCATAGGTAAGGGCTTGGTAGGAGAGCGGGGTGAGGAGGTATTGACCCGAACCGTTGGTGTATCCAAGCCATGGTTTTGAGCTTAAGGCTAGAATTGCGGTCGTGCCAGCAGCAGAAACGCTGAAGAGTTTGACAGGTTGGGGTCCCAGAAAGCGAGTTCTAGTGTCCGTCAGTTCACCGGTAATAGTGTCGAGAACCGTTCGAAGATAGACACCGGAGTATAGACCGATATGAAGGAACAAAGTAGAACGTTGCGATTCGCCACCCGCTGAATCGGGCATTGACATTATCCTCAGCGCTGTAGGAGCAGAGGTTAAGGCCTGGACGGATTTAGATTCGAGTGTCGTGTCAGGGTCTAACGAAAGAATTCTGACAGTACTGTCATCACAACCGACAGCTAGAAAGGAGCTTCTCATCTTTCCTTCAGGCACATCACCAAGTGATAGACACGTTACAGTGCCAGACATCTCCTTTTTATCCTCATATTCAGCTAGTTGCCCATCTGAATCTAATTCGAAGTAGACAATTTCGCCACTGGATAAGGCGATTGCAACCTGGCGGGAATTCGTAGAAGCAGCAACAATTGATCTGTGCTGGGGCGCTGGCCACTCATTCACCCTCCTATCGGCACGGATGTGTCGGATACCCTTCGGATGAACTTGCAGCAGTCCATCCTCTCCTAACTGTTGGACTGCCAAAGTTGGCGCGGAAGATAAAAACCCGGTGTCTGTGACTTCTTCCACAGTTTCCCCAATACTCAAAACCAACGTTCCGTTAGTAAACGATAGTACTATGTATGCATCATACTCATCTTGGCTCGTTAGTTTTGTGGTCCACACCGCAACAGGCCCACCAGGAAGCTCGGAGGACACTATCTCCGAGACTTCTAGGCCATGTTTTAGTGTTCTGAAAGAAGACCGGGCGTTTGCCCCGCATATTGTGTAAATTTGGGGTGCGTCGTCGTTTGTTAGATTTGCAATCTGACAGTCGAGAAGAGAATTCATGCTGTCTACGCTCTCCATAAGAGCTAAGTTCTCAGCTAATCGAGGCGAGAAGTATGCGGCACTAATTTCGTCTTCGGACGTAAATTCGGTCTCGTTGTCATCATCACCAAGTTTTTCGAACTGGTAGAAATGACTACAGTCTCATTAGCAACGATGCCATAGGGGTTCGGCTACGTGGAAATGGGATAAGACTTACTGGTTACCATTCTCACTCGCCACAAACAGGAAACCGCTCTTCAAAATGCATAGACTAGTTGCAATTGGGACAGTGTCAAAGTATTTTATCCTGAGTCTTACGACTGAGCTTTCATCGAAATCCAACCCGACTTTGAACAGGTCGCCATCCTCGCTCTGCAGCAAGAAAAAGAATGCACCCCTCATCTTATGCATGACACCACATGTAATAAATCGCTTTCGATTGGGGTCCTCGCAAGGGCCACGTCTTCTAGGAATTGGAACACTCAGCTCCGGCTGGTTCATATGTCGATACGTAACAGCATCTTCAGAGCAAACCAAAACACCAGATGGGCCATCACTCCCTCCAGGCACATGAAGCAAGAAGTTCGATGATCTTTCCACAGGTTCTGACCATTTCCTTACGACGTGATTTAGACCGAGGTCTAGCTCGTAGTAAGTGAGATGCTTCTCTGCCTCCCTATACGCCTCGCCAGTCGGGTCCTGGTCCGTTTCGGAATAATCCATCTCAAGAACCGCAAATATTGGATTCTCATACCCGACATCTAGAGCACATAGCGCAAATACCAGACAATGTGGTTTGTGCGCCTCCAATGGCGATGAGATCGTGAGCTCCGCTTGTGCATTTCTGTTCAAAACGTAAACGAGCTTGTTCTTCTCCACCGATGCAATAAGACACGCTCTTCCTCTCGGGTCGCAGGCAAGGTATTGACCGGGGACCACACGCCGAACTCCAGATTTTCCAAATGTTTCAAGATGTAGTCGCTTAAATTTGTTCTGGGCCGGGATGTATTCGAGAATTGTGATACGACCGGAATCAGAACCGATTATAACATAGTCTATCACAGGCATTAATACCGTTAGCTGTAGCCCATCTTAACAGCGAACCAGTGTTTTGGCCGATATCCTCTCCCTTGCTCCAAAATCTCAAGCAGATAGTGAACCTCAATCCTTACATTTACACCTTCATTCGAAAATCTTGAAAGCACGATCCACGCGCGTGCGCGAGTCTAAACGAAGGAATTCTTTCAGGCCGGAGTCTCTCCTTAAAAGAAATCACTAAATGCTCTTGACTTTGAAAGAGATACAAAAATCACAGAAAGAAGGGAGATTGCTAATGAAGGGACAAAAGCCAGGACATACCTTTGCCACTTCCTGCCAACCTGAACGCGGCCAGGCATCGAATGATACCGAAGACATCGTGAGTGAGAATAGTATTGACTTTGCCGACATTGGGATCGGGTCTGAGAAGGGATAGCCGCGAGCCTGAGGCGACTACGATTTCTTGGAGCTTCTGGCCGGAGAATTGACCGAGGATGGCTTGGGTGATGACGGTAGGTTGCTGAATCGTCAGCGAGTAGAGGAAGAAGTTCGAGGTCGTCGCCTGCGATGTGTTAGACTGGGCTCATAATGACAGGTATTGGTGATACGTACCATGGTCAGCTCACTTGTATGCCAGCTATATAAGAGGTATCGTGGAACTGTTCGTTATGGACTGATTGATGGCGACGACAGGATAGATTGTGGATGTCGACTCTCGTGAGTAGTTCTTCCCGTCGTTAACTTTTTCGCCAAAGGTCGCGTCAGGTTATATCCGACTATATGTTGGCTTAACCCCGATCAGGCCTTCAACCCACGCTAAAAGCTGCCCTGTCGAGAATCCAATGTCCATGTAGCATGACGTCGAGCACAGACGACCAAGTCGCATATTCGCTGCTGTATAAGAATCCGAACAGAAAGGGGTTTGTTCTAATCAATCCGCCGGGGCCAATGGAATCATCGCCTTCATAAACGCTATCACGATGCAACAGGCTTCGAGACTCGTTCAACAGCGTGTGGGCAGCGGGGCGCTGGCCAGACCCTGCATTCACCTCTACCGCAATGCTACCTGTCGCCCGATATTACCTCGCAAGAACAGTTACTACCGAAATGACCAACGTCTATATTTCTCTTCCTCGTCGTCTTCGGATCCTCGGAAATCATTCTTTCACAGATTAAAAACGGCATGGAACGATACACCAATAAAATGGACGCCAATACCGGTAGGCTTGGGTATTACATATCTCGGATTCAAGCATTACTCCACGGTTATGAACCGTGAGAGACAGATAGCTGAAGAGGAAGACCAATATGACCCTAATGACCCCAAAAAGAAGAGGAGGGTGCGGCCAACAGGGCCTTGGTATGTTCCCAGATGTTCGAGACCTCTATACAAACCGTAGTGCTAATATGATATTCTCGGTAGGCAAGTCCAGATTCTCTCTACTCTACCTCTCAAGGCACTATCCCGTCTTTGGGGGAAGTTCAACGAAATACCCCTCCCAGTCATGTTCCGTCCATTTGGTTTCAAACTCTACGCCTTCATATTTGGCGTTAACATATCTGAGGCCAGAAACCAGGATTTGAAATCCTACAGAAATCTTGCCGAGTTCTTCTACAGAGAGATTGATCCTGCTGCTCGACCTATCGATAAATCGTCCGCAGTTGTGTCGCCTTCAGACGGAAAAGTATTGATGGTGGGCGAGGTCAGGGAGGGTGGAAAAGTAGAAAACGTCAAAGGAATGACTTATAGTCTCGATGCATTGCTAAGCGGACATGGGGAGGCCAAGACATCCAGCCATCCTTCTTCGCCAGCAATTATATTTGGACAAAACGAAAATGGAACCACTGAGGCTACAGCACCGGGTGGACAGGTTGTGGATAGCCATGAAGAGTTTGCAAGGATGAACGGAATATCTTACACCGTCGGCGAATTGTTCTCCGGAACGGAAGACCATAAGGGTATAAAGGCAGAAGATCAATCACTTCCACCTGGAGACAAAGGAGATGTTGCGGCTGTCGTGGGTACAAAAAGCACGAGTTGGTTTAGGAACCAATTTGAAGGACCCAAACGGCTGTACTTTGCGGTCATCTATCTTGCACCTGGTGATTATCATAGATTTCACTCGCCGACAGAATGGGTTGTTGAAACTAGGAGACACTTCGCAGGTTCGTGATATCCCACGTTCTCTTGGTTATATCCGTTTAAAATGCTAATCTCTCACTAGGCGAACTCTTTTCTGTTTCTCCATATCTACAAGCACTTCTCCCTTCCCTCTTCATTCTCAACGAGCGTGTCGTCCTCCTTGGTCGTTGGAAGCACGGATTTTTCTCAATGACACCGGTCGGTGCGACCAACGTTGGTAGTATAGTGTTAAATTTCGATCGAGAACTACGCACAAATAGCTTGACCAAGGATACAAAGGCAGATACACTCGAAGGCCATGGGTATGCAGAGGCACATTACCAACTAGCATCACAATTGCTTTCAGGCCATCCATTGAGAAGAGGAGAAGAGATGGGAGGCTTTAGACTTGGAAGCACGATAGTACTAGTATTTGAGGCCCCCGAAAGGAAGGACGGTAAAGGATTCAAGTGGACTGTGGAGCAAGGGAAGACGGTGAAGATGGGAGAGGCGTTAGGACTTGTTGAATAACGGCCTACCTGGCTTTGTAAAGATAGAATCATGTAAATATCGATATGTTTCCGTCTCGGATTGGAACAGTATATATATATATATATCAAACTAGTAAAGGAAAGGAAGCCAAAGGAGTGTTTTTGAGGGATTGATGTGTCAACAGATAAATTACGCTGTTCAATCACGGAAGCGAATTGAGGATCGAGAGCGTACTCAAAAATCGTTGATACGACTAAGATTCATATTGTCTATTATCCTTAGAGTCTTGTCAATGGTAAACCACGAGCTTGATGACTTTGGGATATCCAGCTCAAGATGAGTCCAGCGAAAGGAGCAGACCGAGCGAGGCACAAGACGTAAATCAGCCAATACCACTGCAGTCAGTGAATGGCTATTTCTCAACGAACAGGGTTGAAAAACGGTGATTTACAGATCGGAGCAAGCGATAATGCTGTTGTAATAATAGTGTATTATCATGCGTGATTATATACATAGCGTGGTGGAAATACCTAAACTGGTAGAGAACTGAATGATTCGATTGATGTGTATGAATTCAGAGTTGGGTTGAGGGTGAGGTTGGAACTTCGGTCTTGTCACACAGCAAATTTGATAGCGGGTGCCAAGAAAACAAGCAAAATATCACACTCAACGCAAAAATCCTTGTCTCGCACCTTGGAGGGTAAAGGCCAGTCTTGTAGTAAAGGCTGAGTGATCTTTATGTTAAATAGTGAATCAGGTTATGAGGGATTTAATAACGCGATTAAGGATTAATTAGAAGAGCTTTCACTTTATCTAGCCATTGAATCATAGCATGCTAAAACACTAACTCTAGCACGATGTACAGTATCAGGCCATCATTCCGATAGTTATCGATATAGAATCTTCAATACAATAGTAAAGAGAAGACTCGGCATCGCGCGTCTACGTAAGTACCATGAAGTGATACCCATGTTCTTAGCAGCAGTATCTGTCAAAAGATAGTATCCCCATCCTAGGTTCTTCTGTCATACTAAAAAGAGTCCCTAGGAAAAGATACAAATACATGAGTCCTCAAATGGCGAAGAATATCCTTTACATGCCTGTATATAAGTCAGCCCCATGTGATTCGAGAAGGGGAATCCGATCCCAAATATTATGACAAGAGGCTTACAGGGCCTAGTAGTGTCTCCATTTGGATGAGAGTACTTACAGTTAAAATAAGATCACGCCAAAAGGGCTTTGCTAAAACAGTTTACTGTGCATCAGCGCGAGGGTCATAAGAGCTGTAGTGTAACTATCGATATGCCCGCGTCTATCACAGAAAGGTCTATTAGTTACGTCTTAATGCAAGCAACCGGCTTCTAAATTTAAAGACAAAATCTCTCTCGTCAATAGCATCCATTCAAGCGCGAGAATGGAAAACGATTTCGCAAGTCTCTAATTGAATTCCCAACCTTTTCATAAAACATGGGAATCGCTACCGCTGCAAGTGAGCTGCTGAGCCATATAAATATGAAATACTCGACTCAATTGAACTTAGAGCCCTAAAGATCTATCGCCTCGCGACCATGCACCAGCGATAAGGCCCTTGCTTTGATATATTCGACCATTCCCTTCCCAGATTAATTCCTTCCCAAATACATCCTAGACCGGGATTATGTGTTGTCAGATAGAAGAGGCCATGTTCAAGATCCACTTCAGAGCCGCAGCTAGCCCGAACAGGCGATAGTGGTGATTGTCAGTCGATGTGCCCTTGCGGTTCTCCCTTCCGCGACGGGGTCAACTTCACATTTGATTCCGATTCAATAGAAAAGACGATATTGACATGTATCTCAACATGATTAGTTGTAGGCACCAGAATAGAAAGAACTCAAGCGAAGAAAAAACAAAAAGATGGGGAGCCGTGACTCCGGCGGATTTCCTCCCATTCTGGGACATCCCGGTGGTTGAGCGCAGGGGCAGAGACGGCATCAAACATGGCTGACCATGGCATTAATACATATCGCCAGCGACGACTTTTCACTGTCCCCTCGAGTCTTCAGCCAGAGCTCCTGTGCATGTGCGGAACTCGAATTTGGCCACCAGACGCATTGAATCTGAGAGATTATAAGAGAAAGAAGAAGTCGCCTGGTATTGTCTGATTGGGAAATTAAGTTAGTGTCAGTATCGACCTCGTCTTGAATTCAATTCGAGTGAAGGCTGTGCTTCCCGTCTTATTCAATTTCCTCCTTTCGCTGGCGGCCCCCGAAAAAAAAAAAAAATTTATTTTAGAGACGAGTATATTAATATCATCACGAGAAGATCCAGAATTAATTAAAATTGGCTTCATCAACCCCTTCTTCTTTTAGCACGGTATTATTCTCTCGAGATCGTCCCGCAGAATTATAGAGTAGTCTACTGGTGCAGCGTATGTATTCACGACATCCAACTGTTGTGATAATTAACAACTGAACATATCTGAAATCCCATCGATCCTCCATTCCTCGCATTAGTTTTCTTCCCGTATCTTCCCAGGATTGGCCTTCTGCCTACTCTGCTACGACCGCCTGCCCCCAGCCAGCCGCTAGGAACGTTAACTCGAATTCCGGAGTCGCTCAGATATTCCCCCAGTCAAGCTTAACTCCACGTTGCATCAAAATTGGCATAAGTTGACAGGACTGCAGTCGCTTTGCATGCCACCACCGTCGTCGTAAACCTCCAACAGTGCAACGGTGGTGCGTGGAGTGCTAGTGCAGTGCAGTACGCAGTGCAGCCAGCTTGCCCTGCAGTTGCTTGCTTGCTTGCTTAACTGTTGACGAACACACGACACAGCCTTTCACACTTGAATTCGAATTCGAATTCCCGCCCCAGCTGCATCCTCTTACCTTCTTCCATCCCTGCCTCGTCGAAACTCTTCCTCTTTACCCGGCGACCTTTCGAATTCGCTCGTTCGAAAACTCAATCTCTCGATAACTTTTTCTTTTTACCTTTTCCAACATCGACGGCCCAAATACCCTCAACAACTTGGCAACCCCCCTGCCTCCAAGACAACACCCGGTGCACCCCATCGCCATCGCCAACCATGGACTCCGACGTCGAAATGGAGCTCGACGTCTCGACGCCATCATCCTCCACCACTGACCTCACAATACCGCCCCTCAGTTTTTCCCCATCCTCTCACAAATCCCGCCGTATCGATCTTCCTCCCGAAATCATTCTCGAAATCCTCTCCCTTTGCGCCTGGGAAGACCAAGATGTCTTCCGGCAGGTCTCCGACCTATGGGAATCCTACATTTCAAAATCCCTCCGCCGTACGCGATTCTTATACCCTGATCCGTTAACCCCTCTTCCAGCTTCCTTATCTAAATCTACGAAATACACCTGTGGAACGCATAAACTCCTTCGCTCGCTCACAATGTCATATCTCTGGACACGCCCTACCGATGAATTAAGACTTGATAAGCGTTCCGACGGAACCTGGTGGCCCGAAGGGAGTGTCACTGAAGAATGGCTCTCAAAAACTTTCTTTTGGACTGAAAGCTGCACAGACCCACCGATGAAAGGAGTCAAGATTCGATTAAAGGGATGTTATTGGAATAACCAGGAGGGTGATTTGGTACTGCAAATGACGTGTTTTGCGGGGAAGGGTGATGCGGTTAGTGCTGCGGATGTCTGTTCAAGGATTAAGAGGCTATTTACCGCAAGTCCTTATCGGTATGTGTTATCATACGCCATCCCTTTGCTCCGTTAGTTGATTCTAACAGAAGATAGGAATGTATTGGTTTACGACATAGAATTGAAGATGGGAGATGATGGCATAGCCTATTTAGGTGGAAAGGCAGTGTTGACAAAGAAGTCTTGATTAGGAGTTTTGATTACCTTCATTCGATGGCTTCTGTATGGATTCGATTTTAGCATTTTTTTTGAAACTTTATCACAATCTGGCGTTGGAAATGGAAAAGGATGAAATGTCAGCTTATTTCATAAGAACGTGGGACCTATGGATTCAACTGGAACCACCCAATCAACAAAATCGATATGAGATTCGAAATACACCCTCAGACACACCGGAACACCAGCATAACCAATTCTGATACACAACTACCGAAAAAATCCTTTCCGCAGCCCAATAGACCCCGTTTTACTCGATCTTGCTTTCCCTGCTCTCACTTTCGAGCTCATATCACCATTCGAAGCTTCCCACAGCTCATCAGCAGCCCATTTTTCAATCGCCTTTTCAAGATCCCATCCAGCCTCGTCAAGATATACTTTGGCGATATCATATTCTACACATTTTGTTCGAATCTGAAATCTTTTTAACACGTTCTCTTCTTCGGATTGCACCGGATTTGGCGACAGTGACAAGCCACTATAACGGTTTCTGGGAATGAGGATGTAATTCCGCCCGGCGAGTAGTGTATCCGAGTACAGTCGGTTATGGGAGCGGATTACATGGGACGGAATGGAATACTGGAACGAGATGGACGTTACCGAGTCGTTTGGGAGAAGATAGTGGATTAATGATTCGGAAGAATTGATCGTCTCAACAGGATCGGTGGAGTATGGTGGCGGAGACGGCGGAATGTTGTTTAGTGTGTACGAAGGGGGCTCAAGCTCGATTCCTGCGTCGGTCTCTTGGTTTATTTGAGGGCGTTTTATGGGACAGAAAGGGCCTGGTATTTTTATTATTATTATCACTGTTAGTATTTGGAAGTCGTTTTTGGATCCATGGAGGCCTTTGTTATAATTTAGCGACCCTTGATTCCCCTTGTGCTTCTGTTATCAATTCGCTGGAGTTTCTGGTTTGATATTTTTATCTTTATCTTTTATTTTATCGTTTTTGTGCATTCTCTTGCTTACTGGGGGACTTCTATTTTGCAGGTTTAATGAAGGTGGATAGATCTCTTTGACACTCACAATATGTAATGAATCTTGGGTTTTTCTTTTTTTTTTTTTTCCCGTTTGATATCATGTCAGTAATTACTCTTACTGCTGGAATATTAATAATGCTGGTTCACTTATATAAAATGGAATACGAACCGATATACAAATGAAACAGACATAACGTCCGCAGCACTCTGATTTGTAATGACGATGAGGCGACACGGGCTTTTCGGTATTCTTTTCATCGAGGGAAGGTTGTTTTTCGTTTAGTTCTTGAGCCCTCGAAAGTGAGATCTTGTGGAGCAGTGTTTGGCAAGTTGAACAAGCAGCGGATGGCGGCGGGGTAGAGGTTTCATCCATTTTTTTTGGCTATGTCTATATGTCTATGATGGTGTATTGGTAGGGATAAAACTTATGGTAGATCTAGATGGAATGCAATGGAGATGAGTTTGAGAACGCGAACGGAGTTTCGAGCATTATATCCAGTTAGTTCCACATGAGAGTTGGATTGCCACATATAGACGCCGTATAAATCCGCCACCCGAGCCTTAGTCTATTTGAGAAGCAAGACTATTTTGCCTATCGATATATACAAACGGGGAGCGTAGATAACGTCGTAACCTTCCCTTACGACTAAAAGATCACGAATTCGAAGTTTCATGTCTTTGATAATACGAATAAGTAAGAAGTTCGAGCTTTGAACAGCGTTTGGCCTCCTAAAAATGCAACAAAATTCAACAAGTTTTGTGATTTAGGCCCGCTAGGGTATTTGCTCCCAACGGTCCTTTATGTTTACGCAATATATTGTATATTTCAATTAACTCTTGATTAGAATTGATACCATTTTTGGATCACTACTGTATACTAGAGAATGAAATTTAAAGGCTTCTACTAAATATGAGATTTCCAATTTGTCATGATATATATCATTAGACTATTTTGTTATTGGTGACTGGTATTATTGTTTGTGGGCTAGCTGGGCTAACTTTGCAATATGAAAGGCCGTGTATTGGCTTGGCTTAATTAAATCACAGGTGGAAAAATAAGTTGAACATATATATACATGCCATTGAATACATGGCCAATATTCTCTAGAAACACTGACCAGGTTTAATCTTGGGGTTGCCTACGCGTATATGTATACTCTTGTATAATAACAGATCTGGAGGGTTAGGACTTTGATTATTAAGGGCATATAGCACGCAAGTTTCACAATTAAAATTGGGTAAGGTTCTAGTAGCTCCGTAATCAGACTTTTGTGTTCTTATTGCGGGGTATATCATGGATAAAGTTGGGCGGTGTTCCAGGCCGCACTCCATACCTGTAATTGGATATCTAGATGCAGTGCAGTGCAGTGAGGACATTAGTTCTGACTCCGAGACTAGGAAAGCCCCATTGAGAACCAGACCAGAAAAGTTTAGATGTTTGTGGATGATATATACATATATTTGGACCATGTATACAAGCTTAAGTCGGCAAAAGCTTTTAAGAACTGTGCCCGATGCAATTTTCGATTCTAACAATAGTTAGCTTTGAATTGAATTTCACAAGTAACCTATTCAACTTGGTGTAATACTGATATACTACCGCTTTCATATATAACTACTTATATAATCGATACCTAAAAGCCATAATCTAATATCTTAATAGCACAATATCGGTATCTAATCATCCCCACACTATCAATATATCGTACTATTAACCATGATGTAATCAATTGATAAATCAGGGTAAATGTATTTATCTGCAGCTAAGAAACGTGAACTAACAGTACATGAAAATAAACATGTGATATAGGTAATTAAGTACCAACTCGAAATTGTAGTTGTCATTTTCAAAGGGAATGTTTTAGTGGAAAACCTGACGACATCTTAATCTAGATCAGGAGTTAAGACCCCTGTCATTTCACATTTTGTGAGGTTTCGTCTACCACAAAAGTGGACGAAACGCCGCGTTGCCCAGCTTGCTAGCTATCTGCAATGCGCGTCTGGATCTGCGGCACCGCCATTCCGGGATGCTTAACATAAATACTGGCCACGGGAGTTTTTTTAGAATCACTTCCATACTTACTTGACCTAATGGCTGGCCTTCTCATACGAAATTCAATTCTTTGTCCGCTGGCCTTCAATTAACCTAGCTCTGGCCCATAGGTACGATAGACGTCATGTCACAGGATACGAATGCAATGGACCACCAGCGGCCCAAACGCTATAGACAGGTAACGCGGACCACTCCCCGCGTTCCACCAAAGTACCTTCGAAGACCGGACGCTCAAGAGGATGACGAAAATGAACGAGCAAGAACGAATGCTATTATCTTGAAAATCTTCAACGGTCTTGCAGTGCTTGGAATTTTTACGCTGCTTTTCTTAACGGCGGTAAGGTATAGTACTGCAGGTAAGTGGTGTCAAGCGACTATTCTTCTTCATTCACTAATATAAATTTCAATTTACGATGATTGAAAAACATTATTAGTAATTTTGGTGTATCCGGGCTAACATAGTTCAAAGACGAAAGAGATCCTTATAAGTGTTCTGCGATAACAAATGAAGGGCGCTGGTTGGAGTCTGATTCAAATATCACAGACCCACTTCAAAACTGGCAGCCTTTTGGGTGTCTTTTGCACAATTATAGTGGAAGAGATATAACTACATGTCTACCAAAGCGCCGAATACTATTTGTTGGAGACCTGGGTATCCAGTCCCTATATCACGCCACAGTTGACAAACTGCAACCGGGAACTAGCACTGGAGAACTCGACAAGAAGTTCACAAGTGAAGGGTTGAGCGGTGTTACAGTTGAATTTATATGGGACCCATATTTGAACTCTACACGACTGGCTAGAGAGTTGGAACCCTGGAATAATGGTACAGTTAGGCCTGAATATCGGGAAGGTGAAAATTATGACCCACCGGCTCTTTTCATCGTTGGCGCGGGAATACGGTTCGCCGAACGAGGGTTCGACGAAAATCCACTGCGAGTTTGGCGAGAAGCCGTAGACCGCGTGGTAAGCCATATGCGATGGGGTGATCGGCCCATATTTTTGGGTGGTAAAGATACACTGATGCTTGCGCCAGTCGAGCACCCAGCCTGGGAGAAACTCCAACCGGATGTTAGGAAGAGCCTAATGCCGTCGGTTGCGCTTGATATGAACAGGTATCTTAACTCAATAGCCACAATCCAAGGGGTGGATGTTGTGAGGGCATGGAAAGTTTCGTCGGATGATAAAGTGGATCTGGTGGTTTCGAATCATATTTACAATAAATATCATTCGAAAGAGACGAAACAAGATGGAATAGAATTGCTGGAGGAGGTGGCGGCTAGAAGAGTAGATATGGTATTGGGATTGAGGTGTAACAGTGTTTTAAAGCGCTCGGGAGAAAACATCCCGAGTGATTGTTGCACATTACCCCCGAGTCTGACTTGGCTGCAAAGATTCACGATGTTCCACGGATTGCTGGTAATTCTAGCACTAAGAGGGTGGTTTTGGTGGCAGGACCCGAAACTACAAAATTCTCGTGCGTCTTCCGATCAATACATAGATCCCCTGACATTGAGCATGCATGTTCTAACTTACCGTTTTTACTAGAGATAACCTACTTGGCTACCTTGATTTATCGTTTCGGACCGGAGAAGGAGGTACTAAGACGACTCTGGCGCCTAGCTGTCGTTTTAGTCATATGTCTTTTTGCGGATAGATCGCCAATTTTTTATCATATGAAACAGCTGTGGTCTACTGCGAAGTTTCAAAAAGCGCTCCTCTTCGTCATTGCTATTGCGATTTTCACCTTACGAAAGCCTGCTTTGACTACGACCGGTTGGGAACTGGACAAGCGGATTTTGATTGAATGGAAAGGTGCAGCACTTGCAATTCACCTGATTTCTTCGTACCTTGGGGGATCGACCGAGTTCTCAACATTCGCATTGATATTTTTGAACTCACTCAAGTGGACAATCTCGCTTCTAGCAACGAGTGCTCCTCGAAGCGGAAACCTATATTTCCCTAGAAAACTAGTGGCTATAAACTATGTGGTCTTACCCATGGTTTTCGTGATGCGAACGGAATATATGCTCTATCGAATACCGGCTTTGCTTTCGTTTTGGTTTGCGATCATTTATATGACAATCAGGATCCGCCCCTGGGGCAACAAGGACTTGGAATGGTATTCGGGGAAAGTCTTTCTTTCTGCGATCCTGGTAGTAGTATCCTTTGGAACACTTGGAGTCCATAAAGTTGTCTTACGAGCGCTGGAAGTTCTCTGCGCGGTTAAGTGGGATAGTGAGTTAGTCAAAGAGCTGGTTTTTAGACATATGGGGGCGGCATATCTAGGAATGATATTAGGGTGGATTTATGTTAGTGTATTTCTACTTTCGAAGGGCAATGAGAGAGTCCGGAATGAGCGCTATGCGGGTTGTTTGGCTTTGTTCTCCGCTCTACTGTATTGTCTCTTGAAGGTGCAAGGTTTCGATTGGCTAGATGAGTGGCACAACTGTACCTCGCTCGCTAGGATTGCGGGATTTGGAGCTATAAGGCTTTGGCTTACTGGAGGTAGAGCGAGACAAAGTGAATTTCTTGTCTGGCTGGGAAATATGGAAGCAGCAGTTTTGGGAATGATGAATCATCTTTGGTTGGCAGCGGATGGAGAAGCAGTTTTAGATCTGGGATTCTGGGGATTCAATGATGCGGGCGTTAATTGGAATTGGGGTTTCTGGACGTTAGTATTTGGATATATCTGCTGGGTGGTAGGGGATGCACGAGAGACGGTCGTGAACTGGGTATTGGGATTTCACGTGCACGCAGGGCCTGTAATGGCGGACAAGTTACAAGATGGAAAGAAAAACGATACAGATGCCGTAGAAATGGTGGGCGGAGATGGCCAAGATGATGTTGAACTTGGAGATTCACAACAGCCACTGCCAATCTCCAGGAGCCTTCTGGAGGAATTTGCAACAAAAGGAGTATTACGCCCGGTGTGGATTATCGTGGCAGTCTGGATATTGAACTGGACGACCTGAAAGCGTGTTGAAAATGTGGTTTAGAAATAATTTCCCGTTTGGGACTAGTAATATAACAGGGATCTCTATTCTCGGTTGCGCCCGCAAAACCAAAAAAAAAAAATCAAATTTTTGTGACCCAAAACTTCTTCACTAACCATTGTAGTGCTTGATCGTGACCGTTCCCTCCATCGATGGCATCGAGCTGCAAAACAATCTTTTAACCGTCGCATTCGATACTGCTCGAATCGCGTGTCTTTATACTATACTCTGATTGTATTAAAAATCTGTAAGAACGATATCAATACCTACCACGATGGCGTCGACGCTTGCCTCGCAGCTGCAGTCCCTGCAAAAGAACCGCCCATCCACCCTCTCGTCGACCGTCGACCCTAAGGCTCTTCGAAAACTTCATTCAGTATCTCTACTGTTTACACCAGAACATGCGGCCACACAAGACTTCGATACCATATATTCCATCTGTTACGAAGGATTTGAAGAACTTTGTTCGCTCGACCGACGATTTGCTGTCTTCGAAAGATCCTTGTTCAGCGAGCAGAGCGCGACCATTGATAGAGACGTATTGAGTAAAGCAGATAATGAGAAGCTCGACGAGAATGTCAGGACTTTTCTGGGGCTCTTAGGAGCATGGGCTTTGGTCAAGAGTGGGGTGAAGGCTTTGGAATGGCTGGTTAGGCGGTTCAGGTAACGCCTTCACTTCGTCCGTTAGTCTGTGATAATAATATACTGACGGGATATTATAGAGTACACCATCACAACAGCTCACTATTGATCCTTACTTTCTTGCCATATCACCAACATCCATTCTTCCTTCGACTGTTATCGATACTTCCACAACCCTTGCCTGATGCATTTAAATTTTTGACTTCATACCGCAAATCGATTGGCACTCCTATCCCTCGTTCGGTTTTGATCCAAAGTCTCACTACCCGTCCAGTGGTTTTCGACATACTCGCCCAGCATGTCATCTCCATCATCAAAGCAGGATACGGTCATGCGACCTTGGCCCGCTTCTGGTCTGCATTGTCGGTCGAAACCCTAGGCGCCATGATGGACCGAACAGTGACAAAGTCTCGAACTGGTATTACTGAGGATGATGTGGCTAGACAGATGCTCCCTATCATTGCCGATTCGCTACAAGCTGGCAAACGAATGTCAGAATTCCAGATTGGGACGTATATGCTATTGAGCTTGCTAGCTTCTCGAGTGGTCCTGGAAGATAGTGTTCTCTGTGCGACGATGGAGAGTGTAGCGGCTACTTGGAGTACTGAGACTGTAGCCCCTGCGATTGCTGCTTTGTCGCTTTTGAGTCAGCAAAGGGAAGGATTAGCTCCTGTCGCGCCCGCTGGAGTTGCAGTGGCATTTTTGAAGGTGGAGAACGTGGCGGATAAGCTGCTAGCTTTGGGAGAGAAGTATAGGGTCGACAAGTTGGCGGTAGGGCTGTGTTTAGCGGTTCTGGAGACTGAGAAGTTATGGGGCTTTAAGTCTTGCTCGTTCGTGAAAGCGATTTTTGAGAAGGGAAGAGTAACAGAGAGCCAGAAGGAAGCTATGATGCATGGTCTTATTGAAGCTGTTCTGAAAACTAGCGGAGCTGAAGGGCCCTTGAAGGATTTGTTGGGTAGCTTCAAAGAGAATGAAGTCCTTATCAAGGTATTGAAGGGTCGGGAGGACGAGCTAGAAAGATTGGAATTGAGCTTAGGTATGGTTCTTGTGGAGGATCCACTGGGCGAGATGAAGAGCATCGAGGGTGCTCCCGAATCGAAATCTTTGGACGAAGAGAAACTAAAAGCGCAAGAACCAAAAATTCAAGAAAAGTTCGATGCCACTATTGCAGCACTCCCCGAGACAACCAAGGAAGTCTCATTTCTGCAATCTGCTGAATCGGCACTCTATCCTTTGCTTTGCCAAGCGCTTCTTGCTGCTGCTGCAAACAAAGAAAACCTTGTCCCTGCACTGTTCACTCATCCAGTTTTGGCATCATCGACTCTTCGAACAACATTTATCACTCGGTTCTCCTTGGATAGCTTTCCCGTGGTTGCTAAAGAATCTGCCTTGGAAGTTCTCAAGGAAGATATCAAAAACGCCGATGTTGCAGATTACCAAGCACTTCTTCCATATCTTATGGCCATTCTTCTTGATGCGTCCCAACGGGTGAGAAGAGCGGCGATTATTTGCATAGCAGCAATTTACGCCAAGTATAAATCCGTGGACAAAAAGGCTCGGAAGTCAACCACACCAACGATCTGGGCCGGGAAGGATATCTATGGGTCTTCTAGTGAACAGGTCAAATGGATATCATTCGAGGAGCTCTACAAGTTTGTTGATGCGATATCGTCATCAGGAGTCGAAGGGTGCATGCTCGATAGCACTCAGATTATTAGATCTTTCGCGACAGCTGTGGGTTCTCTGAAGACTGCTATGAAGAAGAGCATTTTAGCATATATAGCTAGCCATGTCTTGAACACGCCTCAATTACACATCAAGACCGCATTACTGTCCTTGATCAACGGGGTTTCTGGGAGCACACGCACCGACTTGCTTTTACCGTTGTTCGTATGGTGGAAGAAGGCAGTGGAGACGAAGGAGGTCTCTGGAGTTGCGCCGGTGGAAATTCAAAAATTCCAGGACCAGCTTATCAATATCGTTGATGTCAAGGACCATGGGGATGGTGTTAATGCTTTGGTCACTGTTATCAAATCCAGCTCCACTGATTCCGGAAAGAAAGAATTTGCATCCAAGGCCTCTGCTAGACTACAGAAGCTGTGGAATGATGGCCTCCGAGCAGAAGTCAAACCCTCCTTAGCCATTTCCTTAATCAAGTTGATTGTTGGAACCCGACAACCCGATCTTCACGACATTGTTTCATCAGAGGCACTTCAAGTCCTGAGGAATGTCACACTTACATCTGACATCTATACTGCTTTTATCAATGAAGTTACACCTGACCACCCGGCCGATAACCTCCGTTCGAATGCGAGAAGGAAAAGGTCATTCAGCCGAGAGGTCGAGGCTCGACTTCCACAGCATATGAAGGAGCTGACTATCGTGCTTGAGCTCCTGGAAGCGGATTTGCCTGAGCGTTTCCCAGATTTGCTCCCGTTAATGTTTACGGTTCTTGGGAGGGCTTTAGAGTACGCAGAAGCGGCTCCAATGGGTGGCGACTACATGATCCAAGTTCTTCTCAGCTGCCTCACCGCTATAGTTACCGGCCATAAACAACAGCATCCGGGCAAAGTTCTCGACACCAACAGTGTACGAGCCGATCTTATTGTTAATTGCATACGGTCTACGTCGAGCCCCCAACTTCAGAACAGCGCACTCCTCCTCATTGCCGCTCTTGCAGATACCGCTCCGGACGTTGTTCTCCATAGTGTTATGCCAATCTTTACATTTATGGGAGCCAATGTCCTCCGCCAGGATGATGAGTATTCTGCCCATGTTATTGAACAGACTATTCATAGGGTTATTCCACCGCTCCTAGAATCGTTGAGACGGAGCCATGTCAAGGATCCCGAAGCCGGGGTATCGGAGATCATGTCCAATTTCGTAGCGGCATTTCAACATGTTCCTGCTCACCGACGGATGAAGATGTATTTGTCGTTGAGCCAGAGTATGGGGACCAACGAGTATCTCTATACTTTACTGCTTTTACTTGGTGAGAAATGCTACGAAGAGAAAGTGGCAGGGAGACACATGGCGGTCACGATCACTGAATTTTGTGAGAATTTCTGCGCTGGATTCCCAGCCAGTGAGCAAATGGGAGCTTTTGTGAAATATCTGGAAGTTTGTGTGGATTTAGCGGGGGGCTCGCCGAAAAAACAGACTCTACAAATCTTCAAGGAGAAGCAAATGAGCGAAGCGAAGAGAGTCGAGGTTGTTACCGCGCTCTTGGAGTTATTGAGCGTAATCCTTGGATCGAGGAAATTGAAGAATTTGGTGTCGAGCGCACAGAAGGGGGCTGGAGAGGAGGTTGTGGTACTCAAAGGGTGTTTCGTGGATGCCGTGAAGCAGTGCTTGCAGGCGGGTCAATGGGGAGGAAAGGTTGCTACTGGTGAGGTTTCCACTCAAACCCGCGAACTGGAGCAGAGGACTAACTGTTATACAGCGGCGGAATCGTGCCTTAAGGCTCTTCTTGACTTGCTCCCAATTCCGCTCTTCGTCACTATCACGGGCGAGTTGGTCAAGGATGCGGCTTCACCTTACCGTACCGGTATCTTGGCGACTTTCAAGTCGCGAATCACTTCAGAAACCAAGAAGGCATCTCAAGACGCCGCATTGGACTTCTTGCCTGAATTGGCCAGTCTTCTTCAAGATGACTCCACCCCTCTCAACCTGAGGGCGGAAGCAGTTTCTTGCGTTACTGTTATCACTGACAAGTACGGCAAGGAGAAGCAAGACGCGATCGCCAACCTCCTCGACACTATTACCGGTGAACAGGCATTTGGAAGCGACGACCAAGGATTACAGGTCCTCTCTGGAATTTGTTTGATCTCCATGACAAAATGCCTAGGCGGCCGAATTATTCCGGCCCTGCCTAAGATCGCGCCACCGGCTTTGTCATTGCTCGAGAAAGAACTCGAACAAGAGACGCCAATGTTTTTGGTTCATAATGCGGTGTGCCCACTGCTTGAGGATCTTGTCAAGACGATACCGAATTTCATGCAGAGCTACCTCGAGAGGATGCTTAAAGTTTCTTACAAAGCTGCGCTGAAAGAGCTTCAATTAAATGAAGTCAGCGATGATGAAGACATGGATGAAGATATAGCTGGACATTTAGTTACAGCTCCTATCGTCCGTGCTGAATTGTTCTCCGCAGTTGCGAAGAAGATTCCTGCCAAGTCACTGGTTAAGGCTGTTCTAGGTACCTGGACGACTGCCACAGAGTACGGAATACCAGCGCTGAAGCAACTATTCACGTTACTAGCCAAGACGATCGAACTTTGCCCTAAAGCGGAGTTCGGACCTATCCAGGATATGCTCTTCAAGATCTTCCTCCTATCGTTTGATATCCGCAACCTTGCGTTGCCTTCAGCAGATGAAGAAGGGGTGGCAGAGGTCGAAGAGTTGATGTATAAGGCTATGTTACAGATGGTGTTCAAGCTTAATGACAAGGTTTTCCGACCCTTCTTTGGCCGGTTGTTAAGGTTTTCTGGCGAGGTTAGGGGAGACGATACGGAAGAAAAGAAGAATGGAAGGTTGCAGACTTTCTATGGATTCTTCAATACGTTCTTAGAAGGACTGGGTTCCATCGTTACCAACTACTATTCTCATGTGTTGGATAATGCCATTGGATTCCTCGAAGACGTTAAGGAACTCGCCAAGGAAGAGCAAGCCGGTGTTGAGAAGTTGTATTCACTAGTGATTACCTCCTTGATCAAGAGCTTCGCAAACGATCAGGATGAGTTCTGGCAGAGTTCCACAAATTTCGAGAGAATCCAACCAGTTCTAATGGGACAATTGGAACTCGCGCATGGTGGCGAAGAGGAGGAAAATCTCCCAATATCAACTCTTGTCGTCCAAGCCGTCGGTGAATTGTCGATGGCAGCACATACTGACGACCACGACAAAGTTATCAACTCTGCTGTTCTGAAGGCAATGAGGAGTGAAAACGCTGATGTGAGACTTGTGGCGATTAAGATGATGATGGAGTTGTATGAGAGGCATAAAGAGGAGTGGATAGGATTGCTGCCTGAGACTATGCCGGCTATCGCGGAGTTGATGGAGGATGATGTGGAGGAAGTTGAGAGGGAGGTGCAGAAGTTGATTGTGAAGATCGAAGAGTATTATGGGGAGAAGCTGGAGACTTTGTTGACATAAGAGGGTTATTCGATATGTCTACGAAATACCTAGATGAGGGGACGGGTCTTTCATGTATTGATATAGGAGAGCTTGTGATGTAACTGTAAATTAATATTGTATCCATATATTATTTAGTAACTGGAGTCAATAGACAGACTATTATTCACGACCTATTTACTTGCATATACGGAGCAGTGACAGGTATAGATATGGATTAACCACCGAAGCACCGGGACAGCTGTGTGTGTGTTAACGTTTACTACCCAGCTCGCTTTTGTTCAAAATCTATCCAAGAAAGAAAAGAAGAAAAAACATTCAAGATCTAGCGTATGCTTAGATCGAAACAAATGAGCAATCCATTTCATAATCGCATAAGGTAATCCAGCCACTAACGGTATCCAGGTGTCGAGAAAGATATATATATATATATATACTACAGTTCCTTCCATCCACCTCCCTCTTAAATCCTCCTCTTCGAGCTTCTTATAGTAATAATATCGAAATATACTATATAATATCATCTTCCGAATATATATGTATGTATGCTGCCCCGTTTAATTATTTCCCCTCTACTATCTCTTAACGAAAAAATTCTCTTATCAATATATTTTGCGGGGGCTACGTAATTGGCAGTGATGCTTTTCTTTTTTTTTTTTGTCAAAAAAAAAATATTTCTTCCTCTTTCTGCAGAATAGGAATGATAGCGTTGCACAAGAAACAAAAAGAGAATGAAACAGAGAAACATCCTTCAATACTTGAGAAGAAAGGATAATAGGGAGTGAAAAGAAAGGGAAGAGCGAGGAGGGGGAGGGGGGAGAAAGGAGGTTAGAAGAAGGGGAAGGATAAGAAGAATAAGGGAAAGGAACTAAAAAAAGGAAATAATGATAGGTCCTAGCTACATACATGAAGCTGATAAAATTGAAACATCGTTAATGAGCACAGTCGTAATACAAATCAAAGAAATAACCAGCAGTGACGGTATCATGCGATTCAAGTTATTTTTCCCCGTCTATCGTAAACAAAAACAGACAAAAAAAAAAAAGGTGAGGCCATAACAAGACAAAGAAAACCACGTCAATGGCGTGCAAAGAATAGAAAAACAAGTCAAAAAAAGGAGTATCTTGCTGTTGCCGTATAAAAATCCCATTATCTTTTTCCCCACGTACGCACACCGATACCAAAAAGTATCTTCTTTTCCTCATCAAATTCGCTATGCCAGTTGATATCTTTCTGTCTTTCTTCAGGACTTTTTATCGTACAACACTTTTAAGTAAAAGGAAATAAAGGAACGGTTAAATAAAGTTGGAGGTCAGAAGAGAAAGGGACCCAAGGAAGGATTAGAGTAACCTCGATGTTGTAGCCGTTGAATAAACCGGGGGTAGACTCAATTTGACGAAGTTGAAGTTAATAGCTTAATCATTATTCGTAAGAATAGGCAAACTGGGCCGAAAGTGGATTCCCATTTGATCTATTAACCCAGGAAGGAGTGTGGTGCAACTGGCTCACAGAGGCATCCTAAACCACGTATGTCGCACGAAGCTTCTCCTGGGTTTTCAGAGGTAGTTTGGTGAAGAAAGTTTGCCAGTCGTGAATGATCTTTTTGTACTCATCGATAACCTATGATGAAATTGTTAGTCTCTTGGACGGGTTGGGGCTAGTTAGATCATGTAGTCCTTACTCGTTGGAATAGCATATGCAACTGCTTGGACGCATTAACGTATTTAGCGATAGAGCCAAAGAGTACATCTACACAATCCTCAAGAGCTTGTGGGTTGGTGATAGTGATCATCGCAAGCCCACAGAAAGCGGTATCCTTCTCATCAGTTTCCTGAACCCTTGCCAATGTATGAAGGAAAGGTTCAGCGAAAGTGGCAAGATGTGGGGCTAGCTCTTCGTGGCATCCAAGTCCAAGTCGGCCAAGAGCAATTGCCGCATTTTCCGTGAGACTAGCAGGAATGTCGGGAGTTTGAACGACTGCGAGGAGCCTAGTAAAGAGCCGGTCCACATACGGCGCCATTCCGGCTCCTCCCTGTCGGGCCTTTTGTAGAGAGATCTCGCCACAAGACCAACAAGCGTTATTTATTACGCTATAGGCGGTGTCGGGTTCATCGTCTGTATCAATTTTAGAGAGATCAAGCTCCTCAATCAGAAGACCCATAACCTGAGGGAGGACAGGGTCCAACTCGTTAAATACGTAGATGGCGCAGTCTCCTAAGAGTGCGTAGGCTGACTGCTTCACCTCGTTATTTGAATCACTGAGACAAAGAGTTAGCATTTGGAAGAAACTTGGCTTCGCAGCATGAACGAGAGTTAACGACTGCGAATGGAGGGCCTGGATAATAGCACTAAGAAGGTCGAGAGAAGTAATCAAGTAATCCTTGTTAGGTTCTTCTAGTTCGGGGTTTTGAAGATATTGGACTCCTTGTTCCAGGTTCCGATGAATGAGGTGGAGGCAGCGGAAGAAGATGTGCTGCGAATAGGGCTGGAATTCAGGGCCCATTGCTTGAGCGACAAAACTAAGGCACTGCAAATATGTTAGCGGGTGTCAATCTTCAGACGAAGAGTGTATATTACCTCAAGTAATGGGAATAGCTCCCGTTGATCGTCCTGAACTTTGTGATATCTTTTGATTAGGACCGGCATGAGCATATCCACGGCTGGGCGCTCCGCAATTGCATGACCAACGTGTTCGGCGAGAGTCTGAATACAGTCGTAGAGTATATACATATTTCGATCTTTGTACTTTTCGAAGGCAATCATGAAGACTCTAAGAATGGGCTCTAGATATGGAGCCAATTCCTTCTGGGCTTGCTCTTCCAGGAAAGCAAATGCTGACGCCCCTGCTTCTTGTACACGCTTGTTCTTGTCAAGCATTTTCTTCAAAAGACCATCCATCATGGGCACAAAGAACCTTTGGCGGATCATAGGATCCGTGGGCGAAGCTGCCCATTTCGAGTACCTGCCGAGAGTCCAACAAGTGATTTGACGAACCAGTGGCTCCGAGTCGTTGAGAAGGCCGATGAGGAATGGAATCAGCTTAGGAAGATGTGGAGTGACAGTATCCCAACAGCCATCTGCTACAGCACCCAATGATAACACGGCCGCTTCACGAAACTGCCATTGAGGATGCTCAAGATTCTTTTCAAGATATGGGAGGATGATTTGGAAGATGGTGTCGTGATAGACATTGGCAAGAACATCGAGAGCGGCAGCCGAGCACTTACGCAGATTCCACTTTTCTTCGGGGTTGCCACCCCCTAGGAAATCATCGTCTTCGATCTCGCCCTCACTCAAGCCATCGTCGTCATCTCCCATTTTATTTTGGTTAGCACGGCTCTCAGAACCCTCAGCTGGTATTTCACCATTGATAGTTCGGGCTTTGCTTTTGGCAAAAACTGGCTGAAGATCCTCAGCTTTGTCCTCAACTTCGTCGTCATCACCCTGACCACTAAGCATCAACATGTCTTCTTCGCTGTAAACCATACTAGAGAGTAGGGTGGGGATGATTTTGGGTAGGTAAGGTCCGATATCATTTTGGAGAACGTCATGTTCTCCAAGAGTGAGCCAAAACTCAGCGGCTTCTAAGGCAAGATCTTCGTCGTCTCTGCGATTCTGTTGGGCAACCATATAGTCAATGATGCCACCGAGATTCGGTCTTATCTTATCCGGTCGAATATCGACAATCTGAACCAATGAGCGACAGACAGCCTTTCGGACATCATCAGATGGATCTTGGGCGAGCTGGGTAAGCACAGAAAGGAGGCCATCAATGTTCTCGACGATAGCCTGTGGCTTTCCAGGGATAAAGATGTTGATTGATGCAAGTGCAAGTGCTCGGATTTTGTCAGACCCGCCAGATGCATATGTGAGCAATTTCGGGATAAGGAAGTTGAGAGGTCGTTCCCCGCTATAATTAGTATCGAGTGTTTTTCTATCATCTTCACAGATCTTGTGAAGGCAGCTCATGGCACCTTCTCGAGCCTGCATTGGGACATCTTTGCCGTCAATTAAACCTATCAAGGTAGACAAAATCTCTGGCCATTGGAGGAGCCCAGCGCTTCGGAGAATCTCAGCTATGAGCGAACCAGTAAGGGATCTGATTTGGTGATTCTGATCCCCAAGTCCCTGAATGGCTGATTGCTTGACATAACCCTGGGCTTCCAGCGACATGTGAATCCAAGCTTCCTTGAGATGATTCTTGAGGAATATGCCTCCCGCTGATCGGGCGCCGATGTACGCTGACGGTTGGACATTTTGAGGCGGGTTGGGGTTGATGAGAATGTAGCACAGGTAGTTGCAGATGTCCGGTGACCTCTTGGCTTGTTGGAGCATCTATAAAAGTCGCGACAGGCCAATGGAGGCAATTTCCGTTAGATAAGAGTATCCATGATAGACATACGTCGAAAAACGACCCTCCAGCCAGTCTCCTTATGGGATTTTGGACAAAGATTCAAATGATAATGGTTATAAATTTTTCTCGTACCTCCACAGCTCTTTTTCTTCTTTCAGCATCTACCCCAATAGTATCCACCAGATATCCAACGAGTTGCCTCAGCGGCTCTTCCTGTGGCTGCCACTGCATGGTGGAAAGGAACGTAGGACAATGCAACCGGGAGTAAGGACGAAATAGTTGATTTGGTCGACTTTATTCAAAGGAACGGTGATGTAATCTTCAGAACTGTTCTCTGTGGCTAAGCTTGTTGGAGTTCTTTTTTCCTTAGATAAGATAAGCGGGAGCTTTAGCTAGTAAGCTACAAACGGTGGAAGTTTGTGGCTAGAACCTGCAGCCCTTTTGGATTTGAGAAGAGGTTTATGCTGCGGACTGGGTGCACAGCTGGGGGGAAGCCCAGCCCACGGCAAAGGGAGAGAGAGGGGGAAGGAGTGGTAGACTGATGATGGATGATACTCTGCACTGACCAACAGCAAAATATGTAGAGAAGGAGCAGTGAGGAGAAGTCAGAAGACGAGATGGAAGATGAGAGCAGGCAGGTGGATGGATGGATGGATGGATGATGAGTGGTGGTGGTGTAGAGTAGTTGCGCTATTGTGTGTGGGCTAATAGTATGGAAGGAAATATACTGCAGGATTTGTTGTGGTAAAGCTCCAGCCGGTCTGTCTACCAGCAAAAGCCTCTCATACAAAAGGGCCTATATATATACTAGTAAGTATTTCAAGTACCTCAGTTTTTCTCCCAGCCAAGCACGAGCCAGTTCCTTCCTCTCTTTGTCTTCCCTATTTCTTTTTTTTTTTTGGGTTAAGATAAATTAAATTCTAAAACAAAGATGGAGACCTTGTACTAGGAAGGAAGCACAGAGTTTTTCAGGCAAAAAAAAATGTTCGTCACTGTCAGAGGCAGAGGTCAGCATAGAGCAAACAAGGCATTCGGGGGAGGGGAAAGCCGTTTCCTTGCCCCACTCCCTCGCCCAGGTCTTCTCCACCACACCTTTGCATTGATAACGTACTGACTTACTTAAACGACAATAATAGCGATCGTCTGTTGCAGTTTAATTACTTAAGCTGCGCTAGCTGGATCTGGATAAAGTATCGAGCTGGACTCTAATGCAACGCACGCCGACCCGCTCGAGCTTAAATTTACCACAGTGGGGTCGGGGACGATGGACCGAGGCCAGCACGCCTGTGGACCGAGAATGGGACCCTTCTGTTCTATCCTTTGAGCAAACCGTGTCTGAGTATACGGGATCTGAGGCGTGAAACCGTGGAACCATAAAAGTGGACAGGTGATAATTGTTCCAGTATCAGAACTTTGCTGCCTTCTTCTTCCACCCCTGTCCTAATGCAGGTTAGCGATTCTGGCCACGGTTAAAACTGCTGTTGCTGAGCAGCTGGCAGCCAGTTCGATGTCCCAGATCCTGTCCGCTTGAGATGTCTTATGGCAGTCTGGAAGCAAACACCATGGGCATTCAGTAAGAGGTGTCGAAACTGTTTCCTGCAGGAACCCATACAAGTGTTATGATCGAATCCTTCTGCTGTAAAGCCTAGCACCTGTTTGAAAGTTAGTCAAATGATCTTATGATATTCGTTATGGGCCGACATAAAATGTGACAGGTATAATTAATAAGACGGTGCCGGGCTAAAGAAGTCATCCGATTAAAACGCAGGGGAGTGTCAAATGCATGCTACCCTTCGGGCTCGCTTGGGTTCCGCTAACAGGCCTTCGAAACTAGTCGGAGTAATAACTTGTGATCTTCTCTGGATCAAGATATCTAAAACCTATGGTGCAGGTACCCGCTCCTCGGAGTCGATATTGGAAGAGATCCATACCTGTAATCCTTGCCCTTGTCTGGGCTCCTTTGGCTGTTATATATACCCCGATCATGCAAGGTCCACAGAGCGACGGGTAATGGTTTCGGGGAATAGTGTAGTTTCTCAGGAACTTCAGCTGATCAGGATACCAGTGAGAATGAACAGAATCGAGAAAGTTCGAACTTGGATTCGAAACTCCGGAATTATACCAGGGCACCTTGGTGTAGCTTTGCACCTGTAGGCCGGCCGTCGGCCACGTTCGGGCAATATTCGAACCTGGGTAAAATGGAGGGACCTTTGGAAGTCAACGTCTCTGAAGAAATACACTAGATATGGAGAGCTACGACTGCGGTGGGCTCCAACTAGCTGCAGCCGGGCTATGTCGCTCTTTATGGACACCAAATGGTTAGCTACTGTCTGAATAATAGTAATTAGTAACGCCAGGATTCCGAGACTATTAATAATTATGCGTCAGTACATACCATTGACATCGAACAAGCTGAGAAACCTAAGCTCTACTTTGGCTCCTACTACCGTAGCTATAGTAATCTTATCTCCATACTGTCTACCTAGTCTCACAAACCCCGTTCACTGGTGCATCTGCGCAATCGTGTTGCATTTGCAGAGTTGTAGCTCCAGCATTCGATCTTCAAGGTCAATGCCGGCTTCGGGGGGACTATTGAGAGCTCCATGTCGTATATTGTTACTTCATAGAAAGAATGCATATGGGAACGAATCGCATCGAATATACTTGGATCGCGCAGCGACTGCATTCGATGTTCCATCATGAGCTCGAGAAATTAATACGGCTAGAAGTTGGCAATATGTTGAGATTAACTGGGACCTGCTCAATGCGGTCAGAAGCATCGGACTTCATTTCGTAAGAAGCAGAAAAATGAAAGGCTTTAAAAGTATAATTCTGGTGCGTCAATGGCAATTTGGATCTGACATGTGTTTGTATCTTCGGCGCAGCTTTCAAAATTAGTGGTAGCTAACGTATGAATGCATGATAACGTTGAATTCAACCTCGAGGTCTCTGGAAAGAGCCTCCTATGAAGTATTTATATAATCAATATATACATGAAGAAAAGAGCGCAATGTAATTCGAGAACCATACCCCTGATTCTTCGAATATTCATTCGGGATCGATATCACATATACGAATCTCGGTTTTGAAGCATTGTGGTTTAACGAAAGCGCACATATACTCTAGACTGTATACAAACGAGTGTCTACGGAGGCACTTCAACGAGTTCTAGAACATCAAAACGTCTACATTTCCCCTTCTCATTCGGGTAAAAAACTCTTTCTTCCAACAATAATCGTCTTGCCGTTTTTTCTTTCGGGTGGTGGCTTTGTACATAGCCTTGTACAGTCGGAATTCGTATTTAATCATGCATGCGTGTCATACCCGACAACGGGTTCTTACTAGTTTCCGTCTGCTCTCCACTCTTGCTCTACGGGTCTAGCAGCTGGAAAATTCTTTCTTTCAGAATGTCAATGTGCCTGTCCTACGGCGGCAGGTAGCGAAGGGCGCCAGCAGCTGTCGGAAACATGGCTTTCTGCTAACTCGTGGATATTGTGACCTACATGCTCATGTTAAATTATAATGTGACATTAGGTCTGGGAACGGAAACTAGCATTCGGCTTGATCGGGGTACACAGCAAATCTTTTTAGGTATTGCAACATTCCCCGCCTGCATCATGCCTAACGTACCCTGTCATAGGACTATGAAAGTCTGTATCACAACCGCTAGCACTAAAGGCTTGTGAGAATTGTCATTCTAGATTTTGATTCAATACAATCGGCACGAGCAAGTAGTTTCTCGAGGAGCACAAATACTATTCATGGTTCAGTTTATATCCACGACCCAGTGAAGCCTCACTGAGATAACTATAGCTTCTAGTCGACAACCTTCAGATATATTGGATAAAATACGTTATTTGCGTCTACAGCAGTACATTTATTAAGATATGATATCAAAATAAAGTTTCTCTGCATACTATACACTGCATTTGTCCTACTACAACCGTTCCCGCTTTTGCCACGTTTTTGTTTCCTTGATGTTTTTTGGATTCCGGGATTTTCCGTTTGGCTTCATTTCGTGATTTCTCTGCCTCATCTCAGTTTTTGACTCGTTTGTGCTTGTTAATATATATGGCGAATTCACTTAATTAGAGTACATGGACCTTCAGTAAACTATATATACACCTATCTCCCTAGCGGTCTTACAGGATAAACAATGTCTTATATAAGATAACTAAGGTGCTTTTGTTCTGACCAGACATTTCTGGTTCCGAATGAACTTTTTATGAACTGTTGCGCACATCGATCGAAACGCTAGACCATTAGCCAGCAATAAAGAGGCCTGTGAAACACAGTCAATTCTAGACCAACGGGACTGTTGCAGGTAGCAATCGGACCTCGGACTATGTTAGTTGAGTAGGTACATTTGAATCGTACTAATATACTCAGTCAGACAACCAGCCAATATGGAAACCCATGCATGAACGTAGCAACTCGACACTCCTTTATCTCCAGGGCGAATTTCCTAACAAAGGATCTCGGAAGTTGCAAAGCTAGGAATATAGGTCATTAGCTTTATAGACGTAATAATACCCTGACCCGCAGAAGTCCAAACCCTTGTGCATTGAATATACCCCGTCTGGAATTATGATCACAAGCCCAACCATAATCTCCAAATTCAGGCATTTATCAAGAATACTACCATGGAACGGTGCATAATCCCAATCCTTGGCAAAATCACACCCCCTCAAAAAAATAAATACGAGACAACTCAAGCCTGCATGTAATCACTCTCAGCCAGCTACATGTTACACAGAAAGAATTGATAACAACTGCATGGCATGGGCACGGGCATGGCACGGTACTAGCTTACTGCACGCCTCGAATCGTTCTGTGGATACATACCGAGGCATAATGAGGTGCGATCCAACGAATTAAAACTAATTTATCGATATCTTTCACCATTATCTACCGCCATCTTGAGATTATTGCATTACAATCGACTGCGTGATGCAGCTAATGCCAGTAAGATACCGATGTTGTATTTTTGGGTCATGGTTGTGTTGCTCTGACTGGAGGCAAATCTTGCCGGGCTGCTTGCGTGAGATGTGGGGCGAGACAGGCTAGTCTTGATTGCCAACGGATAGCAACAGGTGCTGGAATGCGAACGCCTCGTATTCGGGGCGAGTTTAATGCATTTATGTTGTGCAAGATAGATTTAGATTGTTACCTATCTGAAAGAAATGTTGACTGATCATATCGCAATTACCAGGGTAATTTCGTATAAGGGTTTTCATTGTATCCCTCCATCTAAACTTCTTCTTTTTTTTTTTTTTTTGAAAATTCCTAGGATCACGCCTACGTAAGGGAAAAAAGAGCCATGCAATAGTGATGACACCTGTGACAACTAGAGCACTTCCCATCGTCACAGTATGCAAATCCTTCATGTATTATTCGTCATGACTTTTGAAGAAAAATTATATACTATGAAAGAAATGGAGCACAAAAAATATTGCTCATCTCATCGAGAAAGGAAAGGTAAAGGAAAACAGGGTATTAAGCAAATTGTTTAATAGAAAAATCCCAAGACCTTTCCAGCAACGTGTTTTCTCCTGGCCTCCTCGTGGTCCATGATACCGGCAGAGGTGGTGAGGACGATGAAACCGAACTGACGGGATGGCAACAGGTTGACAACCCACTTCTCGAAGTCACCAATGCGGACGTTGTAGCGGGGGGAGATGACACCGCACTTGTTGAGACGACCGTTGAGCTGGATGACAATCTTGCCGGAACGATGGTCATCGACTTCCTCGAATTCACCGATGTATCCTATTTGATGACCACATCAGTATCAAATGGTCTTGCAAATCGAAGAGCAAAATGCTTGAATGAATGTTCAAGAAAATAAACGATGTCAAATACGGAAAAAACAAGACAACGTGTAAGAAGGATTCCCGAAGAGAACTACCTTTCCCCACCAAAAAACCTCGCCTTCTTACAAATGCGAGGAAAAGGAAAGAAAAAGGCGACTCTCAGATTGATATTCCGAGAACTTAAAGGACAAGGGCCGTGGAGGCATTACAAGAGGGCCAATCGTCTAGTTATCATCTCGGGGAGGTTTCGGGGAACCCCTTGCTCAACGTGATATTGCGGGTTTGATACATTATATAATCATGTGCAATGATATTAAGGAGCGGTCGAGCTTACCGTGCTTCTGCATGACGGACAAGAACTTGACGATGACCTTGGAGGCAGGTCGGATCATGACCTGACGCTTTCCGGCCTTTTCGGCATTGTTGATCGACTTCAAACAGTCGTTGAGAACCGAGGTCTTAACCATTTTGACGGTAGGAGTTTAGAAGACGTGAAAGTCAAAAGCGAAAGCTATCCGGGATTTCATGTTAGTTTCAGGATCATCCCCTTTTTTTTTTTTTTTTTTTTTTTTTTTTCGCTTCCAAAGCAAAACCATCATGAGTGCCTTTACGTGTCGAAGGGCATCCCATCAATAGAAAATTTGATCGAGATGCCAATCATCAACATCGAAGAAAGGTTCAAGAGGCCGTCTTGCGGTATCAGAGAAGAGTTGGGCTCTCCTCTGATCGGACCAAGACTCGACCCTGACTGAAAATTTTGTCCACTCGTTTTGATCCGCCTCATGGAGAGAGCGTGGTTGTAGATTCTTCCGTACCTTATACGTGAGGGAGGATTTTGGAGAGGTGGTAGACCGTTGTAGTTGCTGGCGGGTGTCGTGATGTCGTGAATTGAAGATTGAGACGAAGGTTCGCTAAATGTTGACAAGATCAAATTGAAATTCAATTGTGGTTTGACAAGGGCCTAGAAAATCGTGCCCTAATCTCAAGACTAGTCCTATTTGGGAGTCACAGACAAACAAACACCAAAAGACAACACCAACGCAAATTCTGGTCTTGGCATTGTTATGTTCGATTCTCGAGATTCATTATCGGATTCTAGCGGAATCTACACAAATATGGCCTCGAGCGAGAAAGGTCTCCTACAAGCAAATTGCAGCAGAAGTGGCTTTTAGTGATAGCGACGCTCTGCCGTCCCTAGATTGAGTTCTTGGTAAATATGAACGAAATAGCCTTCGGGTTCTCTTCCAGAACTTTCTTGAGGATTTCGTCCTCAACGATAGGGAGTGACTCCTCCCCCTCCTCTTCTTCGTTACCCCCACTTTCCTTGTTGCCTGTTAGCTGTGTAGGCGAAGAATCACGGATCCCACTCTTGGGAATCTTGTCGGGGTTGATATGGGAGAACTCGAGCAATGCCTTCATCCTCTGCCTCGCTTTCGAAGTCGCTTTCCTATAAGCTTCTTCCTGCTTGTCCATATCCACAACCGAAGCCCTTGTCCATCCGGTCATCTTCGTCGGTTCGTCCTTCTCACTGTCTTCGTCGGTTTCGATATCCTCACTTGGCGGCTCGCCCATTTCCCCACACTCGCACCCCAGTAAGTCGTGAGTATTACACGTTGTTCCAGTATCAAGTCCGAATAGGTCCTTTAGTTCAGCCGATGTAAAATTGGATCCACCAGCCTTTTGGTCCATTACGGAATCTGCGAGGCCCTGTTTTGTGATTTGCCTTTGGTATATCTTTTCATCAATACACCCAGTAGTCACCATGCGGTATATGTATACATGAGACTTTTGCCCGTCTCGGTGGACTCGTGCCATGGCTTGAAGATCTGTTGCAGGGTTCCAGTCCGAGTCGAACAGGAATAGGCGTGATGCACCAATAAGATTAAGGCCCGCGCCGCCACTCTTGGATGATAAAAGGAAGGCAACTAACGTAGATGGTTAGTTAAAAGTAGGCGAGAACATAAGCAGGGATACTCACAAGCGACATCAGAGCTAACACGGTTGAACTTGTCAACAAGATCCTGCCGTTTATTCGTTGGTGTCTTTCCATCGAGCCTTAGATGGTGAAATCCCTTTGAATTAAGCATTTTCTCAAGGATATCCAATGTTGATGTGTAATTCGAAACCAGTACAACTTTTTCCTGGGTCGTTTCCTTGAGGGTAACTAGCAACTTTTCCAGAACCTTCAACTTGCCGGAGCTATTGCTATTGACAAGAGCTGACCCTGCTACCTTGGCTTCTGAGAGAATGGAGTTTGACAATTTGGCTTCATCATCTTCTTTACCTTTCGACTTGAGAAGTGAAGTCGAATTGCACACTTTCTTGAGTAGTGTGATCAGTTGTAAAGCGGTATCCATACTTCCCATCTGTCTCTTTGCAACAGAGGTATTGATAATGGCTTGGTATAATTCGAGCTGTTGCGCGGTTGGCCGACAGAACAAAACGACATCCGTCTTTGGAGGAAGATACTTTGTCAAGATTTTTGCGGTTCTCCGAAGGACGAACTTATTCATTAGTTCTGCAAGTGAAGCCTTTCGGGCATTCCCGAGATCTTTATCCGCATTTGAAACTTCAGGTTGCTGGCTTTTGACTATAGGGTTCTCGAACTGTTTTTTAAATGTACTGTAGTTCTCTAGAATCCCGGGGTTTACGAAGTCCGCCATGACGAAGAACTCTCGAAGATCATTTTGCAAGGGCGTTCCACTGAGAACAACTCTTCGAGGCGTCGCTAGAGATCGAATCGCTTGCGCAGATTTATTCTCCGCTGTTTTGAGCCGGTGCCCTTCATCGGCTATAATTATGTCAACTTGACATTGTTTGAGTTTGTCCTGGATACTTCGTAGTCTTTCATAGCCAACGATCATCACATTGTACACTGGGCCATGTGTGAAGTCTCTGACGTTGCTCTTGCCATCTGCTACGAAAACGTGGATCCGTTCGTTTCCTAGCCACTTTTTGAACTCTCGCCGCCAGTTGTTGATTAAAGAGACAGGGCAAACAATCATGGCTTTTTTAACGACGGGGCCTTGGTTGTAAATGGGATTTTGCTTCAGAAGAGTCCATAGAAGAGCGATTGTCTGTAGTGTTTTTCCAAGACCCATTTCGTCAGCTAGAATTGCACCCCTACCTTCATACGGCCGCATCCCCATGACCGTTTCGTAAAGAAATGCAACACCTTCGCGCTGGTGGGGCCTAAGATGCCGAGATATGATCGGATCCACGACGACATCAACTACTGTCTTATTCTTCGACGAGATGTCTGGCCGTTTCATGACCAACGCCCCTTCAGCATTCGGATCGAACCTCGCCACCGGCTTTTGGGGGTTTATCTTTGTAACCGTAGTTCCAGACAACAATGGAGGTTTGAAAGTACTTTTGGAATAGAATTCCGTCGTAGAGATAGTTGGTTCTGTATCCATTTGCTTTCCTTTGGACTTTAGGAATGGCTTACCAGCCATAAAGTCGGATTTTGGCAGGATAGAGTCGATTTCTACCTCTTTGCCGCCTAGACTTATGACATCTCCTTCCGCCGGTGTTTTTGACACCCTTCCAGTAGCGATATCTCTTCCATTTACATCTTGCAAAGTAGCATTCCCATTTACAATAGCCAATACGCCGTCACCATCCCATGTTTTATGTTTCCGCGCCTGAAATTTGCGCCTAGGAAAGCAGTCAGCAAACGAAACAGCTCTGATATACAACAAAACTCTCACCATAGGACATTGAAGTAATATCTACCCTCCCCGTTGCCAGAAGTCGGGTTTGGTCCCACTTTTTCGGTCGCTCCAGGGGGGTTCGCTACCGGGATTAACGGTTTGCGTGTGATCGTTGGGGGATTGAATCGAGACCCAGGACCAGCTGTTATCCTGGATACTGGTAGCACTTTTCGAGTCCCATTAGTGCTCTGCGACGACCGCCCACTATCGGAATCAGCACTCTTTTGGCTACCGCTTGGTGACTCGAGTTTAATCTTTTTTGTGGGGGGTTCTGGATTGACATTAGTTGTTGGGGCTGTTGGAGGCCTTTTGAGCAGCGGTGGTATGAATTTCTTGCGGTACATTCTGTATATGCCTGTCAATGCTAAGCTCAGGTAAAATCAGAATGGGTGTTAGTATAGTTGTCGAGGAAGTCTAGAGGGTATTTGGGAAGACGCGAGAACATACCTAGGAAGACGTGTTGTTTGGTCATTGCCAAGGCAGTTAATTACATCGCCATCACGAAAGGCATCGCTGACTCAGCAACTCTGTCGAACGCTATTCCTGCCTGAAAACACTCGATTTCGCCTCACTTATCAAGTTTTTTTTCGAAATCCAGGACCTTCATATATTACTATCACAGCCCAAGTCGTCTATAGCGTCATTATTGTGGCCCGTCGACACAGATGATATCAAGGATATAAAACTGGACCTCGACACGGTCAAGAAGACACACAACACCAACTCACGTGATGTTGCATTATGCATTATGGCGTCCTCCTTCATTCGTCGTGGTAGGTTTCCCTCAGTGTAGTGAAGCCAAAATTTGATACTTTCGATAACAAGTGCTTGTAGGGATACCATCTCTTTATTTCCTGCAGCATGGCTTCCATTTTGCTATAAGTCATGACCTTAGATGCAGGTCTAACTTGAGACCCAAGCGTTTTGGAAGACTGGGCCCAGCCGTCATGAACCGGCTACTCGAGGGTCGGTCACTAACATCATCTTCAAGGCAGCCAAATCGCAAGAATTATGAGGACCTAGAAGAAGAGGATGATGATGATTTTGTGGTCAAAGGACCAGATGCCCCGAAGCCACTACAAGAAACAAAAGATGCATCTACAGGCACACGGAAAGTCCTTCTTCCGCCACTTTCAAAGCAGCAAGAGCAAGCAAGGCAGATTTTGGTAGCCGGTAAACAGAACATCTTAATAAATGCGTGTGCTGGTAGCGGGAAAACTACAACCCTGCTCCAGATGGCCTCTCATATCGGGAAGAGCTTTCTTGCTCTTCTCTATAACCGAAGGCTAAGGGCAGAGACAATTGCGAGATCCGAATCTTTGGACCTTCGGAATCTAACTATTGATAACTACCACGGTCTAGCGTATGCGTTTCCCTTTATTTTAGTTCAAATGCAATGCAGGATTATTTTTTCTTACGGATTATCTTCTCCTAGGTAGATATCGGTACTATACACCAGAAGCAGATACAGACCAGGGATTGAAACGAATAGTGGAAGAAGATATGCAACCAATTCACCCACTCCCTGAATTCAACGTCCTAGTTCTCGACGAGCAACAAGATATGAACCCAATCATATACAACTTCGTCCTCAAGCTATTGCGAGATTGTGCCAAGACAGGGATTAATTCACCTCAATTGATGCTTCTTGGTGACCCACGGCAGGTACGACCAGAATACTCATTTCCTCCCATAAAAATGGTTGCGTCCGCCGCTATGCCTGAGAAAATTCTGATCAGTATCGTGAAATTAAGGAAATCTACCAATTCAACAACGCCGATAAAAGATTTTTGACGCACTGTCGGGACCTATTCGCCGGTCAATATCTTGAACACGGCAAGGCGCATGAACGAACCTGGGTGGAAATCAACCAGATGGTTTCTTTTAGAATGACAAGCCAAATCATTCGTTTTATAAACCGGCAACTTCTAAGGGGCTCGAAACCACAGATTGAAGCCGTCAAGGACAACCCTGACGATCCTCTCCCAAGATACGTGGTATGCGATGCGTTCAGCGACACACCACTACAGGAACTTAAGCGTTTGTTATATGAAGAAAAACTCCCCCCGGAAGAGATCCTAATCATGGCACCATCGTTAAGATCCGCGAGAAATCCTATACGTGACCTCGCTAATCTCATAGCTTTGGAAATGCCCGATGTCCGCCTTCATATACCTACAGACGATGACGACAGCATATCGGAAAATGTTAGCACGGGTAAGCTTATCTTTGCTTCTTACCATCAAGCAAAGGGGATCGAAAGAGAAGCTGCTATACTCTTCAATTTCTCTAGTTCTTACTACGATTTCTATGACCGGCATCCTACAACATTAGTAAATGTCGGGAATGTGCAGTACGTCGCGGCTACACGAGCAAAGAAACATCTAGTATTGATTCATCATTACGAAGATGATTATCTCCCTTTCATAAATCGGAATACATTGTCAAAATATTGCTATCGACCACCAGGCCCGAGTTCCAGGGTCAAACCCTACCGAACAGAAAGAGAAATTGAACGAATAAAAAGACCGAAGTCTAAATGGAAGGTTACTGATCTGACGAGAAACATACCAGAGACAGTTGTATCCGCTTGTATGTATCTACTCTCTATCCCGCAATTTAGTGGCTAGAACACTAAGGGATATTTCAATAGGTTTTAAAGAACTCGGGTTAGAGATGGTTCGGGAGCCGAACAAGTACAGAGTTCGACCAGATACACAGATTGAAGTCGCACCCGGTGATTGGGAGGCTGTGGCAGACATCACCGGAACGGCTGTACCAGCGATATTTGAGTACGAGCAGCGAGGAACATGCAAGCTGGTGACTGATGTTCTCGACAGCTTAGATAAGTTACAGAAACCAATGGACTTACTCAGCGAGAAATACACAAAGCACATGCTAGACATAAATGATCGCCTAGAAGAACAGAAACTCCAGATATCGGATATCTTGTTCATGGCCAACGTTTATAATATGCTGACATCTGGTTACATATACAAAGTATTATCTATACCGTTGGAAAAGTACACCTGGTTTACAACGGAGCATTCTGAAGCAGCATTCAAGATACTATCGCAACAGATAGGTGAAGAAGCAAAGTACGAAATATTTATCGGTCACACATTTACCGATGTTAGTGCTGGGAACAGCAATGCATTAGTCATAGGACGAGTCGACTTGTTCGATTATGCGAAGCTATGGGAGCTAAAGTGGACGAGTTCACTGCGTCCGGAGCATGTACTCCAGGTTGCATTGTATGCTGCAATCAACAAGCGGTCAAGAATCAAGAGGTTTCGAGAGAAAGAATACATTGAAAACCAACCTTTAGAGTACAGGGAAAGGATTGCGAAACTAAAGACGAAGCCGAAAATTCCTGTCGACATCGATTATCACGACCTTAAAGATAAAGATCTTTATAAAAAGTTAAACCTACTTTCAAATTATTTGCTGCATATTCCAACGGGCCAGAGGATTAAGATCAGTTCCCCTCTTGGTGGGGAACGAGATGGCTTCATTGAAGTCTTAAAGAAACTCATCAAAGCGAAAGTAGATCCACCGCCACTTGCAATCGACGATAAGGAATTCCTCGCGGAGGCAAAAGAGGGATTTCCAAGTTTTGTTGGGTCATGCGCCGTTCCTCCTTGGTTAAGTCCTGGCTGGAACAAAATGAAGAAGCCCGTGGAGGATAATATTTCGGGGGTAGAGTTGTCTTGATCAACTTCGAGTCGGAATCCATAGCATGTAGATATTTCCATAGACTCTCAACTGTACACAAAGAAAACACGTAAAGATTAGTGTATTAAATGTGAGGCCTTTCGAGCCATCTCCAACCTTTTTCCCGCACAAGTATCAATACGTATTGAAGTGTTGCTAGTGTGGTGATATCAGCCAACCAAAACATAGGATAGCTACATGCATTGTACGTCATGAGAGCTCTTGGACTTGATGGAGCCCGACTGCCCGAAGTATATATAGCGCTGAGAATAACAGTTTGAGAAGTGCGAATGGGACCAATTCAGGATAGCCGATACGGACTTTTGGGGATATCATAGTGGGGACATCCATTCAGTCGTCTGATATCTTCCTCACGCTGAAAGGACCCGAAACCTTACTCTGTACATACATTACCTCATATTTGCACCTCACCCGATTCAACATCCAGCCTTCGCCCAACTTGCAGCTTCAACACAATGCCGGGGCTTGTTCGCAAAATACTAATTCTTGCCGCTGTTGACGGTTTACTATTGCTCCCCACTGGTCCTCGATCTCGGGGTCAAGGACCGACCAAAATATCTTACAAGACTGGCGCTGTGAATGCTTCAACAGATGAAATACCTGTTTCGCAGGCAGTAGCTTCGGGCAACTCATTCGAAGCTGTAGGAGTAGCAGGTTGGCTGAATTGAATCTCTATTTTGCAAGTCGTGAATACCAATTAATATCGATAATATAGGTCTACTATCTGTACCATCTGGTTCATGGCTTATCGCCATTACCAAGCGGTCACAAGTAGCAGAAGTTAAAGGTCGCCAGATATTCGTTATTTCCGATATTGCATTGATTCCACTTAATTCAAAATCCGAAGCTGAGGCTGCAATCTTTCGGGTGAAAGCAAAGGCAGCAAAACGAAGTTCAAGTAATGCCGGTATAGAAGATATAGATTCGGATGACGACTACGATGGGGAGTCTATTCTTTCGAGCGACGACGACGTATCAGATGACCCACCCCGCAGACCTAGTCATCACAGAACCCTGTCGTCATCCATTGCAGAAGATGTGATTGGCAAGAAGGGCGTCTACGGACGGTTTGCAGAACGCTGGTTCTCGAAGAGAGGCTGGCAGGTCGATAGAAATCGTTTGCAGGGACTAAGTGGGAAAGGCGAAATTGGCGGCGAGAGCTTTCCGATGCGCAAGATGAGGTCTCGTACTGGATCCCCAGATTCGGAAGCAGCGGAGAAAGCCATATCTCCAGCTTTGGATGAACAAGCTCAAGAATCGCAAGGGGAGAGAACTTTGACCGGGGATAGCACTGGGGCAGATGCTCCAACTGATCCGGACCAACCAATGGGGGAGCCAGTTGATAGCGAAGTTATCGAAGGGGTCGCGAACAGCTTGACTCCAAAGCTTCTGCGGACTACAAAACTCTTACTATCGGCTTCACGTTCATTTTACTTTTCATACGATTATGATATTACCCGTTCGATATCGAAGCAAACCTCAGCGACCAGTAACGAAGTCCCTCTGCATAAGAAAGTTGACACCGAGGTACATCGGACCAGCACCCGTCCTTTATCTAGATTCGGCCGTGGCTGACTTTCTATAGTTCTTTTGGAACCATCATCTTCTAGAACCTTTTATTGAATCCGGCCAGCACCATTTTGCTCTGCCTTTAATGCAGGGCTTTGTTGCCCAGCAACACTTCCAAGTCCCCAATAAAGAGGGATACTCCCGCAACTTTCTACTGACCCTCCTAAGTCGCCGCAGCATCAATAGAGCTGGGCTGAGATACCTACGCCGTGGAGTTGACGAACATGGCTATGTTGCGAATTGCGTCGAAACGGAACAACTTCTCAGTGACATAGACAAAAATGCCGAGTATTCGTTTGTTCAAATCAGAGGCAGCATTCCTGTGTTCTTCCAGCAGTCGCCGTACGCTTTAAAACCGAAACCGATCTTGATGCATAGTGAGCCCGCGAATAAAGCCGCTTTCGAGACACATTTCAAGAGAATGAAAGACCGATATGGAGAAATCCAAGCGGTCAATCTGGTTGAGAGACATGGATTCGAGGCGATAGTAGGCGATATGTACGAGAAATATGCAACAGAGCTTGATGATCCGAAGATAAAGTTTGAATGGTTCGATTTTCATTCTGAATGCCGTGGGATGAAATTCGAGAATGTCAATCTACTATTGGATCGAGTTGGGGATGTTGTTGAGGAGTTTGGTTGGACTGAGGAGCAAGATGATAAAATTGAAAAATCACAAACAGGGTAGGATCAACAATACTTATCGTGAATTGGCTGAAACTGATTTTTCTGATAGTATCATACGCACAAACTGTATGGATTGTCTCGATCGAACCAATGTCGTGATGAGTAACTTTGCAAGAAGAGCGATCGAAATTCAGCTTACGAAACTTAACATCGACCCCACGAAACTCGAGACATCACTGAATTTTATGAACCTCCTGTGGGCTGATAATGGTGATGCTGTATCGAAACAGTATTCTTCCACCGCAGCTCTCAAAGGGGATTTTACCCGTACAAAGAAACGCAACATATCTGGAGCCCTGGCAGACTTCGGGCTCACCCTAACGCGGTTGTAAGTATATCGTCATGCCTTAATTCCAACCAACCTTGCTGTTAACAGACTGAGTTAGTTGGAATAATATCATTGGCGATTTTTTTACTCAAGCCGCCATCGATTACTTGCTCGGGAATGTCTCGGCTCAGGTGTTTGTCGAATTTGAGGCGAAAATGATGAGTGGTGATCCAGCTGTTAGCGTCTCAAAGGTTCGACAGAACGCGAGTAAGTACTGAACCTACTGCTGCCATAGTTTACCTCGTTAATTCAGACTAATTTTCTGGTAGTTGAAACGAGTTGTCGTTTGGTTATCGCAGATAGTAACGAAGAAATGATCGGAGGCTGGACTCTAAGAACCTCTGGCGAGGAGAACACCTTGTATGTAATTGCGATTGATCGATATTCCTTCGCAAACTAATGAAGTCATAGACGGACCTTTCCATTTAAGGAGATTGTTCTGCTTCTAACCGATGCGGCTCTCTACTTTTGCAAGTTTGATTTTTCTATGGACAAGGTCTCTGCTTTCGAGCGGATATCGCTTGAGAATGTGAAAGGGCTGCAATATGGTATGTACCAACTCTGGCTCTTTTCCTGTTGCAAGTGAGATGGCTGATACAGTTTCTAGGTGCCTATATTACCTCAACTCTGACGTCTGCACAAGTGAATGAAAAACAGAATGTTGGACTTGTTATCAAATATGAGCCCGGAAAAGATGACATCTTACGGATAAATACCCGATCTCTGACCTCCAATGTATCTCGCCAGAATGGAGATATAGCGGCTGAGGCAGCCGTACCACCACCCGAGATCGAGGGTCAGAGTGACGCAAAGAAATCTGGCGACATAGAAGCTCAACCCAAAGGAAAAAAGCAACCTGAGCCCGATCCGAGTAACGAACGATTTCTCGCGTTTAAAGCAATACCGGCAGACTCTTCTATCAAGTCAGCGAGTCGTCTTCCAAGCCCACTTCGTAAATCTGCTGAATCTGATGAAGAGGGCCTCATCTTAAGCATATGCAGCGAGATAGAGAGAGCTTGCAAAGTTGTGAATCCTCGGCTGAACAGTTCCACAGAGAATGGATCTGTTCCGGAGGATGGTAGCACGAGTAAAGATTTGGTGGTACCATTTATCGAGAAAAGGGATATTGTTAGTGTTCAAGAGGCAAAGAAGAGCACTGGACTGCTTGAACAAGTTGGGTATTCTATCCGTCGATGGGTTTGGGCATAGACATACTGTACTAGAACGCTCTGCTTCTAGCAATATTTCATCATGACAAGCATTTTCTACCGTGGACGTTAGATGGATGTTTTGGTGTTGCGTGTGGTATTTTTTGTATTCTGAGCGTTGACGATTTCAGGTTCGCTTGGTCTCGTAAACCAGACAACACGAAGTTTACGGTTCGCTGCATTGATTAAAAGCTGATACAAAAATCCTTCATACCAAGCCTTTCCCTCCGTATTCTCGTCAGCATCATGCCGGTTCCTTTACACCAAATAAGAAGCATGCATAGAAATCCATCGCTGGAGATTTTAACGTTATTGAAAATAGTCTGACTGACTTCCCAAGAAAAGCTGAACCTGCCAAGATGTGCGTCTGACAGAGCAGTTCCCTTGCCCAGACACATATTTGAGATTCTCAGGATATTACTAACCACATCGGGAGCAGGCAGTGCGGCTGATGCTTCAGCAGCTACAGCTTGACGGCCAAACGGCTATCTTCTGAAGAAAGAATCATTTGCATTTGATCCCTTCAAATTACGAGAAGCAAAACGGTAGTGGCAACCACGGTTCTACTTAAGATGCGCTCAAGATTTACCTATGGAGGTTGATGATTCGGAGTCTCAAGATTAAGCCCTCGCAGTCGGTGCCGAATCGCACTAAAGCTCACGACTTCAGGTACGATCTCATAGAAGCAAGAAAAATATATATGTGTTTGTGTCAACGTAAATACATGTTACCTGGTGCAGATAATCGATAAGTCTTACGGTCGTGTCAGATTTTGGTTCAGGGCCAAGAGGTCGCCCTGGGCCGAACCCACCCAAATCCCTGCACTATTTTGCGGCTGAAGCTTTCTTAGCGGGCGACAGTTTCTAAACTTATCGCTGGAAACACAAATCATTTCCCCCATATCAAATCCTCATCCTCGCAGTACTGTACGCTGCATTCGGTAGCTCGAGATCCCTGTCGCTAAGCTAGCTGGCCCTAGTGGGGAGCAAAGCTCCTCCCCTCACAGCCCTCCGCCGACACACAAAGATTTGAGATTCGAATTTTTATGTGTGGAGCTTGGTAGGCTAGATCGCCAAATGCTCATACAAGAATCAATGGAGGCTGAGGCAACTTCCCTTCCTCTTTTGACCATGGGCTTTTCTTAGCTCTTCATGGAGGAGCTACCCTGATCTATATGCACAAGGTCTTCCAATTCTTGGTCGTCAATCCTTACAGTGGGGCTGAAGCAGCTTACTTTGCTGATACTTCTCTCAGCCTTACTAGTAGCTGTTCTTCGTTAGATTTTGAGTTCTTATACTACCTTCAGCCCAGGTGGACCTTATGAAGGCTTCTGAACTCATTCCCTCTTTTAACGACACTACTCCTCCCTCGACCATTTCCGATATATTCTTTTGACGAGTTTCCTTTTAGTTTTGCTAATCCGGGGTTTTCGGGTTCATTGGGTTTTCTTCATTGATTTCTGTTACCTTGATACCACTGGAGGTTCCTTGCTTGCATGAGAGACCGCATATAACGACTCCAACAAGAAAAATTATATCTCACTCGTTCTTCGGCTCCGTGTGCTGGATAAGCACTACAAGGCTTAATCCAATATGAAGTCGAGATACATACTAGCAGGCGCAGGTCTATTGCACTCCGTTAGGGCAATACCTGCATACATCACGACGGTGTTTTCTTGCCCCGATGTTGTGACGATTACACAGACAGTATACCCGCCTGGATGGACAAACACAGGGCCAATATATACGACTAGACCTTTGACCGAGCCTCGACCAGATACTCGACCAGAAACCGAGGTCAATAGACCACCCCCCCCTCAGGCACAATGCACAGAACAAGGCCTTACAACATCGTGGGAGACTGAGTACGCCACCAGAACCATGTACTATTCAGAGTACGGGATGTACTCAGGACCACCTGGCTGCCCCCCGACAATCTACGCATATATGCCAACAACGGTTACTGTAAGTATTTACTATTCAGCTGTGCATTCTACGCTAGATGCTAATATCGTTCGAAACACCAGTGTTCGGAGCCGCAGACTACTGGATGGGTTGGGTACGCATCGGATATCGCATGCGCCTCATGCACGGCTACTACCCTCGTAGGATTGAGGCCAGGAGTTAGCACTGTCGGCGGCGCTGTGGTAACATACTATACCATCTTCACCGAGGTTTACGTTGAAGCTGGGACAACCACTCAAGCCAATATGGTTGGTGCCCAATGGACAACCTCTGGATCTGCTCCATACGTTGCTCCATACCCTAGGCAATGCACCAATACCGCTGCTGGTGGTAATGCTGGTGGTGAGACGTATAACGCGTATACCCCAACCGTTGGTGGTGGCCAAACTGTCACGGCTACCGGTAATCGGGGATATCCATCTATTGACTACAATGATCCAAACGTCTTCAGAGGTGGCCAATCCGTCCCAATTGTTTCCAATGGCTATACAAACAACAATCAACCCGCTCCTAACCCAACCACAACCCGAGCTGGTGGTAACAATGAGCCAGCGCCAACTCAATATGGTCCATACACTTGGACTCGTGGCGGTGGCTACCCAAGCATCAACTACGATGACCCGAACTTCTTCCGTGCTGGTTCAGGCACTGGTACCCAACTCCCAGCACCAAACACTAGCCGTCCACCATCAGCTGAAACCGCTGGCCCAAATACTAGCCGTCCACCATCAGCTGAAACCGCTGGCCCAAATACTAGCCGCCCACCATCGGCTGAAACCGTTGGTCCAAACACCTCGAGCCGTCCTGCCCCGCCATCTGGAACTGGTCGCCCCACTTCAATAGACTTTAACGATCCTAATCTCTTCCGCCCTCTCACCGGCGGCATTGAGATAGTTTCCCTTACGGAGCGACGAACCTTGCCTCCAGTTACCACAACCTACACCTTCGGAACCAGCACCTACGGGGCCAACTATAACTCGATTGACGCCGACGCCACAGAGAATTTCCGTCCTCTCACTGGTGGTATTACTATCGTCTCTCTCGAGACTCCTCAAACCTTCCCACCTCCAATCACTAGATCTATCCCGGTCACTTCCCTAGTCACTTCTAACTATCCTAGCATCGACTATTCAAACACTAGTCTCTTTAGAGGTCTAGATCCCAATAACGTTGGAGGCGCGCTAGATTCCACGGCCACGGCCACTTCATCAGTCCCCAGCGCCACTTCTGCTGCCACCAGTGCCACTTCTGCTGCTTAAAGCTATCGATGATATGAACATTTAAGGAGTTGGGTTGACTATCAAAATATCTTGCAAAAAAAGAAAAATCCGGGAAATATACCTACACCTATTTTTCTCTCACAAAGGTTCTAAAAAAGCGGGCATTATATCATAGTGTTTAGTGTGTAAGCGGGTCCCAGATTTCTTTTTTTTTCATTATTATCATTATTTTATCACATTGTGTAGTTTTATATCTTCTTAGACTCAAGAAATACATTCCTTGGGGGGTTTGCTGGTTTTCTCCTTTTCTTTCTTTCCTTCTTTCCTTTTACTACAATACGGGCTTTCATTTACTATATCTATGGGTCATGTTGTTTTTTTTCGTTCCTGTGTGTTTTCGTGCTTTGTCTTTTTCGCTACCTAGCTCACGGCGCTGTCATACCAAATGGCCTGAAATTCTGCTTTACTCTCGATCTCATCCAAATCCACAATAACAAGTCATGAAAATTCCTTTTGCAAGGATTAATGATAATCATTTGAAATAACTTGACCTAAGAAATCAGTAAACTGCAGGCTGCAGCCGCACGGATTAAAAAACAAAAACTAAATCAAGGAGGTAACAATATACTTTTTCTTTTGGAGAAAAAATCCCGGCAGATCCAAAGATTTTTTTCTCGTGTTCTCAGGCTCAGGGCTGAAGAGCTGAAATAACAAGGCCTCGGGTAAGCTTAACTATAAATAGAAGCGGCTCTTTTAAGAAGTCAGGAAGACAAATTGATCCTCAGCCAGGAATACTGCTTGGAAAGGTATTATATACATGCTGACGGCCTGCAGCGTAAGCGATCTCTGACTGGCCAAGCTAATACATGAGAGAATACCGCGAGCAGGTCAGCTAAGAGGTAAGTCCGTAGAAAATTTGGTTCAAATGTGCCGAGGTTTCTGTGCAGTCGGTGAGTAGAATACCACAACGGCAACACAGAATTCTCATCTTAGTCCCCTCACCCACCGACTATTTCAAATCTAAAGGACTGCCGATATCAGAACCAAGCCGTGATCCCAATGATCTATTCCTAATTGCTGCTTATATGTAGATTTCTTTGTATTGAACACTGTATCTCTTCTCACAAATGATATTTTCAGAGCTAACTCTAGCTTAGATGATTGTTTTGTTTAGCTACAAGCCCCTCATCTAACATTAACAGAATTGTTCCCATAATCGTAAGTACAGTCATAGTGAAAGGCAGAAGAAAAAGCAAGAGTTGCAATTAAGTACAATGAAGAAGAATGCAAACGCCTGATGCAATGCCAATTAATGCTCAAAATTATCGAACCACAAGCTGATACCAAACCTCTGAGGATCTAAGACCTCTCTAATCGTAAAGGCCATCATCCTCATCTTGGTCAACCTCATCCAGATCACTCATCTCCATATCTACATCTTCTTCCATATCACTGTCGTGATTAGGTACGACAATGATCTTTTCCTTCCCATTGTCAACACTCAATACAACATGTGCCTCCTCACCCTCTCTGATTGCCCCCTTCAGGATCAACACTGCAAGAGGGTTCAAAACTTCCTTCTCGATAACTCTCTGCATAACTCTAGCACCATAGGCCTGTGAAAATCCAGCTTGTGCAAGATAATCTTTTGCTGCAGAGTTCACTACTATGCGAATATTCTTGTGATTATCTATGAGCCGTTTCTGGATTTCCTCCAGTCTGAGATCCACAATTTGCCTGATGCCATGACGGTCAAGCTGGTTGAAGATGACGATGGAACTGAGACGGTTGATGAACTCCGGCAAGAAATGTCGACGAATCGCTTCTAGCACTAGTCCTCGAGTTTCAGGATCGATTTTCCCGCTACCAGAGCGCTTGGAAGTAAGGTACTCAGCACCCAAATTGGAAGTCAAGATGATGACTGTGTTCTTGCCATCGACAATACGACCTTGGGAGTCTGTAATACGGCCTTCATCGAGAAGCTGGAGGAGAACCGTAAGAACTTCCTTAGCGGCTTTCTCGACTTCGTCGAAAAGGAGGATTGAGAATGGTTTTCGACGGAGTGCTTCAGTGAGCTGACCACCGGCGTCATGACCGACATAGCCGGGTGGCGCACCGATCAATCGAGCCACAGAGTGCTTCTCCATGTACTCGGACATATCGAAGCGGATCATACTCTTCGGGTCGTCGAACAGAAACTCGGCAAGACACTTGGTGAGGAGTGTCTTACCAGTACCAGAGGGACCGCAGAACAGGAAGCTGGCAATTGGCTGGTTGGGATTGTTCAAACCGGACCGCGATAGACGAATAGCGTTAGAAACTACCTTGACAGCTTCTTTTTGCCCAACGACAGTCCTGGCGAGGTATTTCTCCATGTTGAGAAGCTTTTCCTTTTCTGTGGTCTTGAGGCGGGTAACAGGAATGCCCGTCCATTTAGCAACAATCTCGTTGATTTGGTCTGGTCCCACAACATCTGTGACAAGAGGCGAGTCGTTTTCAGAAGGGTTGGTGAGTTGGTCAACTTCAGCTTGCATCTTCTGGCGCTCGAGAACCTGGATTCGTTCCTCGAGTTCAGGGATGACATGCTTGTCCAGGTCGTAAACCTCAGAGAATCTCCTGTCACGCTCTAGAGCTTCTCTTCTATGTCGTTTTTCCTCGAGACGTTTCTTGAGATCCTGAAGCTCATTGCTTCGACGCATCTCAGATTCGTATTTCTCGCGGACAGGGCGTAATTCCTCTTCGACATTGGCTGCTTCTTTGCGAGCAACTTCAAGACGTTCTTTGGAAGCAGCATCCTTCTCTCGTTCAAGGGCATGAATTTCGATTTCGATTTGGCGGAGTTTGCGCTCGAGATGATCAAGAGCTTCGGGTTGAGATTCACGGGCGACTCTGACAGCGGAGCAAGCTTCATCCATAAGATCAATGGCCGAATCAGGTAGTTTGCGTGAAGTGAGATAACGCTGTGCCAAAGTCGCGGCTGTGACAAGAGCAGAGTCGAGGATGGTTGTTCCGTGATGGACTTCATATCGTTCCTTCAACCCTCTTAGAATCGAGATGGTCTCGGGTAGGGATGGTTCTTTGACGATTACTTGCTGGAAACGACGTTCAAAGGCCGCATCCTTCTCGATATACTTTCGGTATTCAGCAAGAGTGGTGGCACCGATACAATGTAACTTGCCACGGGCCAACATTGGCTTAAGCAAATTAGCTGCATCCATACCACCTTCACCGCTAGATCCAGCTCCCATCAGAAGATGGATCTCATCAATGAAGAGTACTATCATCTCTTTGCTTTCTTCAATTTCCTTTAGGACAGATTTCATTCTCTCTTCGAATTCTCCACGATATTTACTGCCGGCTACCAATGCACCAACATCGAGTGATAGAAGCTTGCATTGGGCGAGGTTCGCGGGAACATCGGCGGCAACAATTCGCTGGGCTAACCCCTCTGCAACACTAGTCTTACCGACACCGGGTTCACCGATCAGAACCGGGTTGTTTTTTGTTCTTCTCGAAAGGATTCTGATGACTCTTCGGACTTCTTCTTCTCGCCCAATGACGGGGTCGAGTTTTCCGTCTCTCGCCTGAGCTGTCATGTCAATCGTGAACTTCGAGAGAGCCTCATTTGGAGACTCTGCATCTGCAGTTTTACTGTCCATTCGTCTGTCACCTCGAATGGCAGTGATAGCATCCAGAAGAACTTTGGTGTTTGGAACATTTGCCGTTTTTAAAGCAGTCTGGATGTTCGGGTCCTCAACGACTCCCATTATTAAATGGTCGACGCCGATGAACTTGTCTTTTTGGAGCTTCTGCAGATCATGTGCCTTCCGTAGAACCTTAGACATGGTTGGAGAGAATGATGCGTTTTCCGGTGGTGGATCCTGAGAAGGTTGTCGAACGAGAGCCTTCTTCAACTCTCGATCCAAGGTTTGAAAGTCACCGTTGGCGCGCTCGACGGCCTGGCGGAAGAGGGAAGGTCCTTGAGGGACGGCATCTGTGACACCCGGTTTGCTGGTATCTGGAGGAGGGGTTAGAAGAGATACCGCCAAGTTTATCGGGCGGATCTCGACGTGTGAGTACTGCTGGGCGAGCTCAATAGCATTTTTAATAGCTAGTAGAGCCCGGTCTGTGTAATCGTGACCGCCTGGTCCGGACATTTTGGTATGTCGGTATTAGAAGATTAAGAGGATTCGAGAGCAGTGGTGATGGTATCTATGTATTTTTTACGGGTCGTGACTTCGTGAGGGATGACAGTTCAGAGCAGAGCAGAGCAGCTGCTTTTGTACGTGTCTTTGGAAAATGCTCAGGTGACAGTTTGTGATCACTCGGCAGGTTTGTTTGATGATTGTAGATGCAAGTGAGAGAAAAAGATGAAACGGACGAAAACCGGTAGATTTATATACACTCGGGCAGTGGCCTGACCGTTGAGGTCGATATCGGAAGATGGACCCAGACTGACGTAGAAGGCCCCGGAACCTGGTGGCTGTTTCAAGACATTTCTAGATGCGTCGCAACACACCCCGCCTTTGTGTTTGTGACGTCAAAGCGGGCCACGCCGAGGTCACGTGCCGAGGACATCGCCAACTTTGCCAACCTCACAGCTCGACCGTCGACCGTCGATGCAATATGATGAAAGATTATCTCAAGACATGAATATCATTGGAGGTGATAAACCGCATTATCCCATAGCATGGGTATATGTGTCTACCAGGTACAAAAAAAACCCACAAGTTATCTTGGCAAAGTTCAAGAAAAACAGCAGAAAGAGCAAAAAGATGAAAAAATGAAAAAGTCAAATCGGTAAGGTCGTATTGGGAATTGAACCCAAGTCGCCAGAAATCACTAATCAGAATCTGGAGTGCTAACCACTACACCATACAACCGACCAGATGATGATCTCCGCCAAAATGTCTCTTAGAAGCCATTTACCACCTAATCGTAGAAATTGTGAGCTAGTTCAACACATCTCAGAACAAAAATACAACAGAGCTGTCGAAATTTTTTCACAGGGTCCAAGGGTCTGAAAGAAATGGACTAGCATGGCAAGACACATATTTCAGTTACTCTTATATTACTCTACTAAGACAGTTCTACTTCGTATTTTGCATAGCTATTGAATTGAGCTTGATATATCGAGCTAGATATATCGCGATATCGACATGTGACCAATCACTCTTAAAATTCCTAAAATTATAAACTTTAAACATTTTGAGTATCTTAGCGTATAGTATACATATATATGCTATACACTAACAGCTCTATCGATTTGCATATTCATGATGGAATCTATATCCAACTCCGAAGCTTTGAACTCGATTCATTCCGGGAAGCGCTATGGATGCTTCTCCGCTGCCGTGATCTCCACTCAAGCGGTTATGGTTTAGTGGTATAATTCTCGCTTAGGGTTCTTCACGATCCAATATGCGAGAGGTCCCAGGTTCGAGCCCTGGTAACCGCCTGATCACCTTGTATTTTGCCAATTTATCTCTCCGCTGTCTGTCGGAGAGTATCTTTTTGCTTTAGAAGCCTATGTTCTGCTGCCTCATATGTTTGGGGTTGTGGTCGTTAGCAAATCAGTTAAAAAGAATGCTTTGCTGTGCAAATGTTCCTCTAGTTTGTATGAACTGATAGCGGTTGCACAATATCAAGCTCAATTATACTATTATACTATTATTTATAATGCTGTGGGCATGAACTAAGGTTGTCACAGCCTCATTGGTGGGGGGTTTCATCAAATTCGCAAGTCTAACTTTACTCGCAAGACTGACTTATAAGGAGTGTCATTTTACTCTTAAATATTAACTTGCTAAGCTATTAGATATACGAGACAAGAGTATTTCCATGTAAAATTATAATAAAGACTGTGCTCAAAGACATTATTCATTACTCATAAGAAATCATCACCTATAACAATTCTCAAATCCAAAAGAATGTAAAGAATATAAACCAATATCAGATTATTCCTGCCCGTTCTTGCGGCTTATACCCCCCTCTTTTCTTTTCTTCGATCTTTTCTTATGTAGTTTTCTTGGGCTCGGTGTAGCGACTGTAGGGAACAGAAAAGCTCGATGGGTAGTTGATATACTGAACGTTGCCATTGGGATTGGTAGGGTTGACTCTAGTCCGGACGTCTGTTCCGACCCAGATTATACCAAGATCAATTGTTTGATCCTTGTTATATCTGTGAATTATCGTCAAGATATAACCAGTACCCGCCTTGTACTCAAGCCCGAAGGATACACCAGGCTTGTTACACCTCGTAGGGAAAGGTGTGGTAGCGATAGTGGGTACGACAGAGGAAGTAGCAGTGCAGTATGCAGTGAATGACGAATCTTGTACGTTAAATGAAACGTGTGAGTAAAGAGAATGCGGGGTGCCGCTGTCGTAGAAATCTGTGACTGTAAAGACGTTGGCGGGAGCATTGGCGCGGGGCGCAAGGATGGGGCTCGCGTTCAGAGCAGAAGCGAGCGAAAGAATGGGAAGGATGAAATTAGTCAGCTGCATGTTGCTGGTTTTGTGGAGCGAGAGGATGAAATGTTGAATTAACGAGTGTAGTAGGTATATATGAGTTTCAGAGCTTAGCTCTTAGTATTAATTAAGCAGTGGAGATATATCGAATTGATTTGAAGACTCTCAAGGTTGTCGATGGAAGATAAAAATATTTCATAGGGCGAGGATAGTTCAAGTTTTAAATACCTCGCCCTCGAAGCTCTTTCGCATCATGTTAATATCTTCCGATCAATCTACTAGTTACCTGATCTGATAACTTTCGCTACTCTTAGCTAACAAGAACATGGTTGTACCCAGTCGAATCACCTCATCGGTGTACGCAAAGAGTGTAGTTGGGAAAATATTCGCACAAGTTGAATTTCCTTGCGTCCATTGCAACCATACAAGGATCACACAGGCATGACGAACGCCTGTTTTCAGCCCGTGCTACCAAGAATAGCATGTTGTTGTGCACGTGTATCTTCCAACAAGTCATTGTCACCAATCGATGTGTTCCTCCGAACCATGGCGAATAATTTCGGTGGAAATTACCTGGCCTCTAGGGCTCCAGTAAGATCATGGAGTGCAAAATAGTTCAGCGAAATTTAATTCGGACGAACCGGCGAATTCTTGCGAAGGAAGGGGCATGGAAAGGAATGGTCTGTGCAGATGTGGGGTCCCGAGGTTGGTGGACAGCCACCATGGACCCTTGCAACTTTTCTGCATTGTGAAAGCTTGAAAATGCTTGGCTGGTTGGCTCCAGATCTCGAGCTCATAGCACAATTGTATTTTAATTCTGGATAGCTCCATAAATCCAGTCAGCATATAGGTTACACAAATCGAGGTTATACGTTATAGTGAGGTAACTGCAACCCTATTTCTTTTTTTTCCATAAATATATAAACTCAAGAGTCAATTGATCATGGGAGGGAATCGACAAAGGCATCCATGCATCTTTAATATCCATGTTCGTCGTGCGGGCGGGCGGGTGACAGTCTCCCAAGTATTCACAGTACCCCAGGAATGATTAATTGCACGAACTTCGTGTTATATCGTTAGTCTACGCATCTGGCGGACTTCGAATCCTCTTTTCCCCCTTGGAGATCTACAATACTGGGTTCACCTCATAACCCAATGCAATTGGTTAGAAAAAGAGGAGCTTTGTCGTTTCCAACCTACATACCGACACTCGCATGTCTAGCGAAGTCGTATTACATCGGATCGCGGAACTCTTTCCTGATACCTAGAAAACGCTCAAAAAAAATCAGCTACATCTAGAATGACCTTTCAAACAATGCCATCAAGATTACGTTCAAGTTCATTGCCTCACGGTAGGGTTGAGGTATCTGGTTCGTGGCTACCCGCATTATTCCTTAAATGATCCTAGCTCTAGATCACGGTTTTGGAGTCTGGCGACGAGACAAGCTCAGGATCTCCAAGACTAACCAGTTATTCTTGGTGAACATTTCTCCTTGAAAATACCTCTGGAGATCTTTGAAACGGCCCGGGATGACGTTATGCATGCAACTATCCGAGGTAAAATCTGGGGAATTTGCCAGTAGTTTTCCATTTCGAGTAACTTGTATTACGATAGATGCGGACTCGCTAAATCACATTGCAGTGGATCAAGGTTATCCCATGAGTTTCCTTTTCCATCAATAATTTCCTTTGGGCTGTACTCGGCAACGGAATATTGTAGAACACAAATCAAGCGGGAGAAATCCTTGGAATATCGTGGTTTAATACTAGGTTACAACGCTGTATAACGTTAACTACCTATAAGAATGTTCAGTAGGTAGCTCGAACCCGCGCTCCGTGATCCGGGATCACCATTAAACACGAGTAGATACAACGATATCATTTGGGGATTGCACATATACGTATACTGGATAGATCGCGTAACTACTAAATCTTCAATACGTAAAATACTTGAGCCCGAGTACCCACGATCAATGACCAATATATTCTATCTTTGTATTTCCTTCGCATTTCGAATCGATATCTAGTTGCTTAACTTGTGTTAAAGCCTTCTGTCATACAAGGGGCGCTTTTCAATTCTTTCGATATCGAAGTACTCATTTATTCACGTTCGGGTTCGTGCTGTAAGCAGCCATACTTGATGTCATATTAGTCTCATACCCATCTAGGCCAGGGCCAGGGGGTCGGTCTATTCTGACATAGTATCTAACACTAGCCCCCTAAATCTTTATCTTAAGTTCGGATATAACGATATATAATTGGGCAGCCCCTAATATCCGTGTTTGTAATTGGTCGGACAGTTTATTTTTCGCGAGCGTCAGAGTTGTGTATCTTTGCATTAACTTTATTTGCGGGCTTGAGCGCTTGTAGATATACCAAGCGACCACGGGCATCGTAGCATCAAGCTACTGAAATACTGTAGGGCCAGTGCCGTTGACTGACATAATCCTAACATTGTATCGGTGTTAGTGCGATCATTGGTTTCAATTCACTCTAGTGCAGTTGGTTTTCATCAACCCATCATGACCAAGTGAGCCTGCGTATATTTTGACAAGTAGTTGATAAGGCTAGGCTAGCTATAGACGCCGGGATACACTAAATATAAACCCGGTTGATATCATACGGCAGATTTCTAAATTTACCTGTTCTCGCTCGATTATTCCTGAACTTGTGTCTTGTTAATATATATCTCTATTCATCATGTATCAATTAATGGTGTCCAGTTAATCAGTTTTATTTTAATTTTCAATATTAGTGCTGGAAGAAGCTATCGCGCTATTGTGATATTCTGACACTACGGTGCAATGGTTTCAGCTGGCTGCCCAGTTTAGCCTCGAGCGACATTAATAAGCTATGCTTCCAGACTCCCAAGTTAGAATCAGATGTAGCAAATGTAATATAATAAATACACAGTGTTTAGCAGTGTCGTGCGATTATATCATGCATATCTGTCAGTTATGGTGAAATAGAAATCGAATCAAGCGGAGTGCAAGCGCGCTATGCCCAATATTATCCGTACTAGTATCGAAGTCTGCAGATTGAGGTCGATATTTGATGGACTGAAGGCCAAATAACCTCGCCACCAAGTGCAGACGAGGATAGAGATCTATGGATCGATATCTATAAGTCTTGACTGACCTAGATATTGATATATCATGCACATCATATGGTGGGAGCTGTGTTGTCGGCTTGTGTTACCGTACAAAATGCAACGTTAATCACAACACATTTTCAAGCCCTGCAAAAATTTCTGAGCCAAGTCATGTGATCTCGAAAATTTTTCCAAATCCATCAACCGAGAACCGAAACCCCACGTCGAAGAATTCATAAAAATAGCACCAAATGTCGCCCCCCGACTTTCAGAATTTGTGGATAAAAAGATCTGATCCTATTCTATTATTCCTGAAAATCTTGGACTCCAAATCCCTGGATAATAAATTTAAAAAAATAAAAATATCAAATTCTCCTCCCCCAACCGCAAAAACTTCAAAAAGGAAATGCCAATCTGATGCGGATGCATCTACTGCTTCTCCAGAGGATAGAGAAGCCCGATGCGGGGGTCGAACCCGCAGCCTTCAGATTAAGAGTCTGACGCTCTACCGATTGAGCTAACCGGGCATTTGATATTAAGATATTCCAAGTTGAAATATATATTGCGGCTGGCCTATTTGCACAGACAGAATACTAGCTCCAATCTAAGAAGACCGACAGTGTACAGATATTTGTGCATCTGGATAAAGAACTGTGGAGTGCGCAATACCGCCGTTTAAGTCAATGTAATTAGAGATCAGAATTAATCTCCAAGCTTCAAGGTTTCAGCGATCTTTCTTGAACATTGTTATATCGTTTTATGCTTCGGTTATATATAGCGCAAATGCCTGGTTAGCCCCATCGGTAGAGAGTCTCACTCTCGATTCTATAGATTCAAATTTAATTGAGGCAGCACATGTGTCAAAGCTGCAGCTATACAGTTATAGTATAAGAACTCACAAATTTAAATTAAACAAATGAAGCTTATATAATTAGGTATCAATATACACGGCGAGATTAAATTTAGTGATTATATCTGTACAATTTAGTAGGTATAAATACCTCCCGCCGAGCTAAGATCAGAATTATAACTCCAATACTTTAATCTTTTCAGTTATGAAAAGGCATATCCTCGATAACCCATACTCGAAATGAAGGATCAAAAGATAAAGCGCTGAGAATATCAGAGATACAACTACCTTCTTTTTTATACGTTTCAAATACGGATCCAAGGTTTGGACTAGAAATATTCACAAGAGCTTTGGCTCTACACTAGGCCTTTCAAATTTGAGAACAACCATGGCCCAATTGGGTTTCGACATTAATACATTCTAACTACCGTCCCTTCAACTATTAACTAGCATCTATAGCTATAAATTCAGCACTTACTTAATGTTATGAGGTACCTAGCCAACCATTAACTTTCTTACTTAATCTAGTTTCTTATTGTCTATCTACTGTTCGCCATTATAGTAAATATACATTCGAAGCTCAAAAGAATAGTACCATATATATGCCCATTTACTCTGCTTTCAAGACCACAAATATTTGTAATATAATACGACTATTAAATCATTTCCTAGAACTTCCAGGCATAACCCATACATCCCGCTCGATATAGACAGTAGTAGTTGATCTATAGTACTAACCAGCCCCCAACCCCCTACTAAGCATCAATATAGCAAATCTCCCTTCAACCTGTCTTCCAAACAAAGTGCATGCATGAATCTGTTATCCTATTAAAAAAAAAATTTAAAAAAATTAAAAAAATTTAAACACCCACGTTGCCTGATTTCGATCCGTCAAGATGTAGCTTTATAGTAGGCCCATAGCTTGCATTCCAACTTAGCGAATTCAAGAATTTCAACAAGTTAATTAAGTGCGTATACAATAGTTTGCGCAGACTCCTCAACTGTGACTTCACTCTAGGTTTCTGGGTAAGAAGACCTTCACCAGCCAAGTGCTTATTTCCTAACTGTAACTCTTAAGACAAATGTAATATTTACATGAATTGATGTGCGGGGCCTGGTTCGAGACAACTAGGTACCTACTTTACACCCACCCCGTTGACTACTTACATAGTTAGAAATTACATAGCTTTTGTAATATATTTGCATATAATCTTTATCTCGTAAAACCAAATGCTACCGCAGATATAATCGCTACATCATGCTGTTGAAAAGGATTTAATAAATTTATACATTTCTCTCCTCTATTTCATGTGAGGAGGAGGAGGACGTCACCAGGATTATTAAACCTCATCGAGCTGCCAATAGTATACGTACAGACAATACTGTTTGCTTCTGGCCAAAAAAGGAAAAGAAAGTAAAAAAGAAAAAAACTCCAAGGGAACCCAAATGTGTACCTGTCCCAATTGCAAGTCCAAAAAGAAGCATCACAAATTTTTATAAACCCCCAGTCGCAAAAAAGGGCCGCACAAAGTGGAAACAGCTTAAGCTACAACAAACGCGAGCTGGCGTGGCGGACGAATAAGATAGCCGCTATTAAGAAAGGAAAAGGGACATCATGTGCTAAGAAAAAGGATGCGCTTTCCCAAGCAAAATAAAAAAAGCCATAGACAACCGCCCGAAAAGAAAACTGTCCACGTGAAAGATTCATGCTCCAGAATGATACTAGTAAGCACTAAAAAAGCCCCAACCTAAGAAATTCGTTAATAAGTTCCTACCCCTCTTTTACAATCACGATCTTCCATCGTTCGTCTCCTTCCTTTTAAGCTTTATCATAAGTTGCCCATTCGACCCTAAGTTTTTTGTTAGTATTATTGTCAAAAGTAGACCGGGGGATGTATAAACTTACACTTCCAACCCACAAATCACCAAAATCAACGTGCTCGGTAAAATAACCACCACATAACTCCAGAACAATATCTTTGCCATCACATTCTCGTACACCCCGTTCAACTGACAGATCTGGCTAAGCTGTAACGCGCTTGGCGCACCCGCAAGCAAGAAGCAGACGATAATAAATATCGGGTCGCCGAGTAAACTAATCGGTAAGAACTTCGCAGCAATAGCTAGCATGGGTGCTATTATTATCGTTGGGATGAGCATACGGGAGATCAGAGCGGCTAGAAGGATGTTTCGTTCATGACGGGCGGTGGCTTTATGATGCCCTGGGGTAGCGAGCGGGTCGTCCTCTGGCTTTGGGAGGGTGTTTCCGGCGAGGTTGGCACCTAGGACCACGAGGATTAATGGTACAGCGACGTTTCCAGATTGCTTAACCGCCCTGGTGACGGAGTTTTCGACAAATGTTCCTGGTGTGAAGAAGAGCTTCTGGAGAGCCGGGACGGATGCGACGAGGAGAGCTGCCAACATGGCCCAAAGTGGCGGGTTCATGAATTCCCAAAGTCCCATGAAGAAGCGCTTGAGAAAGCCGGCTGGCTTCTTAGACCACTTCGGTGCCTTTGGAAGATTCTTGGTCGCCTGGGCAAGGTTCTTGCTCATCTTGTGTCGAAGTTCAGGGACGGCCTTGAGGAGATTCGTCTTCGAACTCATAGGCGATGTAACGGCTGATTCTGACGGCTCAGGAAAGCTAGTGATGACCCTGGAATCTCGTTTCACCATTTTCGATCGAGTAGGACTATCAGACCTCGACGATGTCGGAGACGAAATATTGCTAGCACTCGCACTGACCGCTGTCGATGACTCTCCTGGTGTTTCAACCTCATGGTATCTCGCACCGCTATTCTTACGCTGCGTATTTCCGAGCGCCTCGGTCACGCTTTCCAAGCTCTGTGGGATGGGTGGTAGGGTCTTCATCTTTGGTTGGGTACTAGATCCGGAATTCAACCTATCCGGGTGACTTCGAATGTTCTCGCTATCGCGGCGATTCATACCGGTGATCGGACGACCAATAATGAGCTGTGGTGTTTCACCAGTGGGAGTTGCAAGACCTTCATATTCAGGGAATCCAGGACGACGGAAGGGATCGGTTGATTTTCTACGCGTACCGGTTTCGATATCTTCATCCCATTCGCTTTCGGAGTCGATAGATTCGGTCTGGGAGGCGATAGGGGCAGGTTCATCGGTATAGCGGTCGTTTTCACCAAAGAACGGATTTTCGGCTTCATCGTCACCTTCGTCATCGGCACCTCGTGTTCCACCTTCTTCGACGGTATACGCGCTCGCCGGTGCAAGCAGAACATGATAACCCCAACTCCATCGCACCAACTGTCCCAACTGCTGAAAGATGAGCAAATACAAGATACCACGGGCAGCGACGTCGTTGTCATTATCACCGGGTATCTTGCTCCAGTGCAACCCTTTCAACGTAAAAGCCAGCGATAGTACCAAAGAAATCGGCAGAGAATTTGAGTTTCCAAATACACCCATGGCGATTACGAAGTTCCTGGCCCGTCGACGGAATTTGAATGCCTTGGCTACTAAGACGGAACCGACATATGAAACGGCAGTCATGAAGACAAAGATAATAGGGATAACGGCGAGGTCGGCAAGTTTATCAACAGTCAGTTGAGAGGCTAGTTTTGTAAAGACTACATATTCACATCTATTAGCAAAGGATCTACGGCTGTATATGGATAGGGAGGTAACGTACTCAAACATGGTGTAAACAAGCTAACATTCAAATTCGCTATAAACTTCTGGTTACCAGCATCGAACATGCCCTGCCTGGCGATAATATAACCCGGCAAACTAACACATACGACTTCCAATACTGCTTCGAATACCAGTAGAATAAGGTTTCCTAACGACGGATGGGATGAATGAGGCGGAATATGTTTTTTGAAAGCTGTAGCGGCCGTTGAGGCAGCTGTTTGTAAAAGAAAATCGGTAGAATTGTAGGCCATATCGTTCGAAGAGAATCCAGCCATACCGTCACGAAGACGAAAGGCGGTCGGTGAGGTGATGAAGGACATTGTGGTTTTCTTTGTAGATGGAGGCTGAGAAGGTTATGATGTTATGCTGGATCGTTATCTAGGTTTTCGAGATGTGTGTGTGGTGGCCTCAGTAATGGCAAGCAATCCGCCTCAATTGCGCGAAAGAATATGTAATACAGAAAACGAATAGAGATGGATCAAAGGCGACCGTGATCTTTGATATTGATTCGAGAGTTGATGACGATATGCGACCGACGGTCGACCTGTCGGATACCTATTCAGGTACCGGCTTCGAGAATGAACAGTAAACCTGGTTCAGACGGTTCTTCTGGCGTAGAATTACGTAACCGGTTGGGAAGTGCGAACAGGGCAAACGTGGAATTAAAGCAAACGGCCTGATTTAGACCACGAGCGAATTGGCGCAAAACATGGTGACAGTTGATTACTTTAAAGGATATAATAAAGATGGAAAGGAAGAAGAATGAGAATAAGGAAGAGGAAGAGGAAAAAGAAGAAGAGGAAGAGGAAGAGATGACAGGGTGATGAGAGAAATAACCAAGATATGTAGCAGCAGAGCAGAGCAGAGCAGAGATATTAAAGAAAAGGGACCTCCTTCTGTTCTGTTCTAATTCTCTCTCACAGCCAGCCAGCCAAGAAATCACACAAGCCTCGAATAAGAAAATGCACACCACCACCTCTTACACAGTACATTACATAGTACATATATTCACAAAGTGACTTGGAACTACGATGATGTGATCGTTCCATGTTCAATGTTGGTGTCCCCAAGTGATCCTAGACTATACTTCCTTAAGTACTTACTATACTTGCTAACTTAACGGACTTCATGCATGTCCCACGGGCTGAAAGCATTAAACCGGTACGAGGTCTTTTCCCTCCCGGCAGACATACATACATACATAATCCAGAAGGATGTATGTGAGAACTCGGAGTTACACGATTACGGGTTTCCCTTCTATCAGGCTCGTCGTCGGTTACGTTATCCCCCCCAAATATCGATATCTCAATTGATTCGTGGGGTTCTCTTTTGAAAAGATTGTGGTTCCAGAGATAGAGATATCTCGATCCCGCTACACATATGCAGTTTTCTGCAGATATCTCCAGGAACCCAAACCATACACTCCCCACTCCACACCCCTTCCGTTGTCTCCCGATCAGATCAGATTATACGATTTGTGAGTACAAGAGAGGCGGTGTCGTTCGCCCAAATTCCTTCCCCATGAAAAGAAGATATTTCCCTCTTTAGTTTTGCCCCCCCTCTGTCAAACAATTGGATGTTAGATATTGACGAAACAGCCTTACGTCCATAACTTGTAGGATATACGTATGCATACACATATTAATATCCAGCGAAGAAAGAAGGAACAATTCGATCCCAAACCCCTGTCCAACGAGAACAAGAAAGCTAAGACAGAAAAAAAATGCAGGACAGAGAATAGGTCGACTAATTAACGATTTTGGCTAGTTCCCTCCTAGCATACAGCGGGATCCTTCCAATCAACGCTTGATAGCGGGAACGTGCTATTAACCTGCCATGCTTGCCCTTGCCGAAGACGTCACTTTTGGTAATTTCAACAGCGCATCTCCGTGTTTCCCCATTTTTGTTTTTTGAGGCTGTGAGCTGGGATGGGTTCTGCATGCGGCATGGATTTTCTGGGCGGAAAGTTGAGTCGTCAGACCAGTTTACATACTTCATGCATATTCCAATACATATGGAAAAATGTACGTATATACGGTACGTGATATTATTCGAATTCAAGGATTTCTGATTCATTCTCCGTACTTTCAAGTGTGCCAGTTGGGATTAGAAGGAAGATTCCGAACCCTTGATCAGCCGAACGCCCAGACCAGCTCCCTGGCTGTCAACTTCAACCTCTACTAGTTACGTATAGTCGGATACTTTTTCTCATATAATCCTCGTCACCTTCCTTCAGGCGCATTTTCTAGTATTTTCCAATATAAAATTCGTTTCTGCTATACTAAATATCTAGTAAAATCTTGTAAAGATTTTTTCTTCCCGTCACAAGATTCTAGACTGTAACTAGTGCCATGAAGGATATAAAAAAAATTTTGTCATCGGGGAAGTTCCAAAGATAACAGACTACACAAAACTAAAGAAGACTAAGGATAAACGAGCGATTCAAGTGGCCAGCTCAAAGTAGCTAGCTCTGTAATTGTTACCTATCAGACGCTAACATTGAATCATCAGACGATTGTCAATACATTCCGAATCTAACATCTTGAAATATCCAAGGTTGATTAAATCTTTAGCTCACAGTGAAGTCTAGGTGACACAAGTACTTAGACAAATATTAAATAGTCTCAAGAGCTACCCATCCTGTCTACAGAGTGCTATCGATATCTGATCATGAATCAACGGAACATCCCGTCTTGACCTCTACCATGACCCTCACAAGCCTCCCCTCAGAACTCCACCTCCAAATCCTATCATACCTACCTCCAAGTTCCCTCTACAACCTTCTCTTCACCTGTAAACAGCTCCATCCAATCGCCCATCAACAGCTCTGGTCTTACTTAGGATTCCTATCCAAAGTCACCGCTGAAAACTTAACTTCAGCCTCGACTTCAAATTCCAACACCCTCAACTCATTATCGGAGAAAGAAGACCACTATTTCCCAAACACAGTTACAAAATCAAAAGTAAAGCAATACCTCCTACTTCCTTCGAAATGGAAAGTATTAATTAATATCAAATCCAATGATGGCTGGAAGCTCGTAAAGGGTATTATATTCGGCGGGTTCGATATCCTGTTTGAAGCCGAATTGATGAAAACACTCAAAGACAAGATCGAAACAGGGTATCTCAAACCTCAGTTTATAGAAATATACCTCGGAGGTAACACTCCCTTTAAACATTACTTGTATACCTCCTAATACTAACACCTATAAGACACACGTGACCACATCCACGCCCTCCTCAACCCCCCAAAAGACACCCCCCTAACAACCGCCCTCTCCCTCTTCTCAACCATAAAATCCTCCTCCTCCACCACCACCACAACCGCCCCCAACCCCCTCCAACTCTCTCTCCAACTCCCCTGCTACACAATCCCCGACCTCGAGTCCTTCCCCTTACACACCCTCACAACCCTCTCCTTCGGAATCTCCCATCCATCTCTAAACCACCTCTTCAACCCATCCGGCCAAATCCTCCAAATCTCCAAATACCTAACCACCATCTCGAGCTCCACCACTCTAAAATCCCTAACAATAACAAATAACGCACACGGAATAGTCCTCCAACCCCTCGAGAACAACTCCCCAGAACTAGAACAATTACAAAAGGCATTTACATCCCTAAAAACCCTGTATTCCCTAAAACTCTCCTACCGTTTCTTCAACGCCTCGTTATTCATTACACCCCCCGAAAATGTTAAAATATTGTGTTACGATGACTTTGAAGTAACAAATGACTGGTGGTATCAATTTTCTAACGCAGAATTGAAGAATGTGGAATGGTTAAGGATCGGGGTTAGATGGTACCATTCCGGTGTTACTGGTGATAATAGCGATGCTCGGGGTATCGGAAGCTTTAAGGGGAATAAGATTAAACGGTTTTATTGGGATGGGTATAAGAGTTTTATACCGAAGGATCTAGTGAATTGTGTTTTAGAGGCGAATCCTGGGTTGACTATTAAGGGTAAGGGGTGTTTAAGCATTTAGAGTGACTTTGTACCTGTTAAAGATATATATATGGGAATAGCACTTCACGATCACAAATTGTAGATATATCAAATGTATAAAAAAAAACTTCAATTTACACCTCAATTCCTCACTTATGTACCGCCGCCCCTCTTCCAAAAACTAAACCTATATATCGCTATCTGGCTTTTCTTAACAAAAAAAAAAAGCCAAGCTAAAGACAAAGAAATTGAAAGTAAAAGATAAAAACCATCAAGAGCAGCGATTACACAATAATAAGAGAAGAAAAAAAGTGGAGGAAGAGCAAATTCAAAGCGAAGGTATCTCATCTATAGCGAGTGCATAAAAAGGACGAACCCCATGAATCGGAAGGGAAAAAAGGAGTAAGAGGAGAAAGTCAGAGAGGGGGTAGTATATCGACGTAAGCCAAAAGGAAAAAGAAGATAAAAAAGAAATATAATATGCTAGTGTAAAGAAATCGAACAAGGAAGAAAGCCAAGAAGAAACTCACGCGCTCAAGAACGTAGACTAGAAGAAGGAGAAGGAGAAGATATGGCAAAAATATCTGCAACCAAAGGGAACAGAAGAGGGAGAAAAAGAAACAGAACCAAAAGGGGAAGAAAAAAAGCTTATATGTATAAAAAAGAGGACTTCAAAGAAGTGAAGTTTATGAACAAAGAAAAAAAAAAGTAACAAAAAAAAGGCCCGCCAAAATGAGGTCATAGTATCAGTCCAAAGCTGACCTACGAATTCACCGTTAACCCTCCAAACCCATCTACGATTTCATCATCCCTCGGCGTTTCCCTCACAGGGCTCACGACTTTATCCAACGCCACACTGTGTAACGCAGGCTTAGCTCCTCCCCATCTGCCACCTTCTCTCAATTTATCTGCCCTCTTCTTCAACTGCTGAATGACCCACTCTCTCACCTCTGGGAACCCGCTTGTTACCGGCGTGGATGGTTGTTGTTGCTCCACAGTAGCTACTTCCTCACCTTCCTCGGGCTCTTCTTCTTCAGTAATCGTCTGAGTCGTTTGCATCTCCGACAACCACGGATGTTGTAGTAAAGCAGCATAAGTTGGCCGCATCTTAGGTACCTTATGCAACGTTCGCCTCACAAAGTCCCTAGCCTGGGGCGAAAATCCTTCATCCGGTAGATCCGGTGGCGGCCCGTCCACAATCGCCTACGAGGAATATCAGCATGTCTCTCCTTCAGTGGTATTATTGTGAAAACAGGGATTGGGAAGAATACTCACACTCAATTGACTAAATATATTATTATACGTCTCCGGCGGGTACGGATACCTCCCCATTGCACACTCCAAAATACTCAACCCCAGACTCCAGATATCGCTCTGGACGCTATATGTGCCGTCTTTATTCCCAATTCCTCCACCAGTATTCCCATTTGCCCCTGTTGCGATTCTTTCAGGTGCCATGTAACTTTGACACCCGATGTTCGTTTTCGCAATACTCGCCACTAGGTTCCCGCTGACACCAAAATCGCACAGCTTCACATCACCCTTGGTATTAACCAATATATTCGTCGGTTTTACATCCCGATGAATGATGTTATGCTCTTCCTTCAGGTATTTCAGACCCATTACTGTAGCCCATGTTACCTTTTTCAGAACATGTTCGGGAACTCCATCGCCGTAGAGTTTGTCCATAGACCCGCCGTCCATCCATTCTATACAAATATAGACGGCACCTTCCTGGAAGAATGCACCATAGAAGTCGATGATGTACGGACTGACACAACGGTGGAGAATGTCCAATTCCATGATAATTGCCGCAAATTTGGCTTCATCGAGCTCAAGCCGTATCTCCTTCATGGCCATCACCACTCCGCTGAGCTGTTTATCATCTCCAGACTCCGTACTATCACCATCGGGTAATGTAGAAGAATTTTTCAACGATAAAGCCGGAGCGACGCCAGCGCCAGCAACCCGGAGTTTAGGTTTCCGATGGATGACTTTGTAAACCGTGCCGTAGTTCCCCTTGCCCAATTCGTCGAGAGACTCCAGTTCGTCCAGCGAGATACGGAATGTACTTCCCGAGGAAAAATCGACGCCTTTGCCGTGTATTACGGCCTTTCCAGCGAATTTAAGAGATCCAGTAGCAGTATCGACGTAGTTTGAGAATTTATTGAAAAGTGAGCCAGTAGCGGGGTCGGTGCCACCGTTCGTGGCGGCTGCAGGACCGCTGCCTGTAACTGGGTTTGGAGCGGCGCCCGGGAGGCCGCCAGGGAGCTTTAGGCCTCGACGGAAGCCGAGACCTTGCCTTGGTGGCGTTGCAGCAGCGCCTGATACTGGTGAGGACTGCCAACTCGGAGCATTGGGCCGGTTTAAGCGGGGAGAAGCGGTGGGGTTGAATGCTCCGCCGATAAAAGCACCACCTGGTGAAGCCGTAGCCAGTGTGGGAGTATTCGAACCGGTCATGGAGTGCTGACGTTTCTGGTGAAAGGCCTTGAGAATTGCTTGCATATCCTTTGCATCTTTAGGCAGTTCTGCCTTTGTAGCTGTGGATGTGGTGGGGATGACTGGAGATGACGGAGAGAAGCCAGCAGCAGGAGGTCGACGGGCGGCATTGACGGCGCTTAGAGGGTGGGAGACTTCAGAAGTGGGGTCTGAGATGGTACGTAGGTTTGTTGAGAAGGGAGGAGCTGGCGTGGATACGGTGGAGGGGTCTGCAGGAGGTTGGGGGTCGGTATCGGGAGGTAGTGAGGTGGACATGGTGTTGTTGTTGTTGGTGGTGGAGGGGAAGGAAGGAATGATAGAAGAGGTTATGATCGTAGCTTCGGGGTGAAGCTGGAAGAATACCCCGCTGGGAAGTCTGGATGGTGATGGTAGTTCAGACAACCTAGTTGGCTGGTTGGTTGTGGTCGTTGGTCAGTCGGTCGGTTGGCTGGCTGGCGGACTGGTGGTTGGTTGTGGCCGTATGATGATGCAATGGTGCTTGTGCTGAAGAAGAGATGATGTCAAACAGCAGCAGAAATGAAACGGTCGTCTGCAGAATTCAGAGAAAATCCGAGTCAGAACAGAGCAGAACAGAAAAGTATTAAAACAAAACGTAAAGGAAAAGAACGAGATCAGACCAGGTCAGGTCAGGTCGGAACGAGGAGTAGAAATGAATGCTGGAAGCTGGGTATAACACAAGTGGTAAGTACCTATAGTACTCAAGTTATGCTTCCACTCGAGATATTGACGATGGTAGTGGTAGTGGTAGCGGTAGAGTGTAGTGGAAGGGGTATAGTGATAGTGATAGAGATGGTGGGATGCTGTGCTGTGCTATGCTCTGGCTGTGGCTCTGGCTACAGTGGGATGGAGATGGTATGATGATGAGGTGGAAATGAGGAGGAAAGAAGAAGAGGAGAAGAGGCAGTTTAACTAAGAGCTGTTCCTCTTCGGAGTGGTAATAGTAATGGTAATAGAAGAGGTAGTCAGTCAATAGGATCAGAGGTCAAGAGTGAATGCGGAAGCGGCGGGAGGAGTTCTCTGCACCGACCAACAATCAACAACCACAACCACAACCACAAATCAACCACCATCCATCATCAATCATCAACCATCAACCATCACCACCACCATCATCATCAAATCATCAGACAAAAACAGCTAAAACAACTAAAAACCAGCCACGACATAACCATTATGACGATAAATAACGGCAGGCCTGAAACTTCAAGATGCCAAAAAACAAATAAAGTAAAAGTAGAGAAACTGACCTTTGCTTGACAATCCAGAGAAGAACTTTCAAACATTCACTGCATATCCCACATCCCAGTCAGTCGAAGAAGCTTGAGATATACAGAAAACCTTTTTCTCGAAAATATGCAATGCAAGGCATGCAGGGACACCGCAGATATCGATATATATTCTAAATTCGATTCAAGTTCGAATTTTTGCCCTGTGATCTGGTTCCACCAGAGTAATCCGAGGCGTGCACGTTTTATATACCTTTATACTTTAATACTTTTTAAAAGTATCTAGTGCAAACCCACCGTTCACATGCGGTATCCAATCCAAAGATATCCCCAAGTAACGAAATGACTGAATCCGAATAAACGAACGAAACAATAACTCACCGAAGGTCCTATCAAAAAGGAAAAAAAAAGTCGGTCTCTCCGATCATCAAAGTGAGGCATACACCCACACTACTTCATACCCTACTATGTTGCGCACGTTCTAGAAAATGTTCCAACCAAAACAGCTAGAATTCCGCGGAACCGACGGATAACTGTTAAGTTTCACTGTTTTCGAAGTACCAGAGATGCACTGGTGGTGATATTGATCTTATTTCTATCACACCTAGACTAGCCTCGGAAACCCCCAGTCGAATAGGTGGTGTAGTATTCCTCAGCCACAAAAAGTGGTAGAAAAAGAGGACGGATTCTAAAATTCTTCGGTGCCTTGCCGGCCTGCCGGTCAGACTGTCTGTTTTTGTACCACCTGGGCTCCGGATTCGACGATTCCTTAGCTACTGATTGGATCCGAGACCGTTTTGAAGGAATTGTATGGGATGGAAACCAGGGTACGAATCTGAGACCTTTTCCCTCGAGTTATCACGGGTTCTTCTTCTAATCACGAACAAAAGGACCGCGCATATATCGTAACGGAAACCAGAAAAAAGAAGAAGTATTAGGAGACTAGTTTAGAGGGAACTAAAAAAGACAAAAAAGTGAAGTATTTCAGACTGAATATATATTCGGTACTTCCATCTTCTTGTGCCCCGTCGAATATAATTTTTTATATTCCACCCCTCCGGTTATAATAAACAGGTAAGAATCCCCACCACATTCTCACCCACCCATAGTCCGGGACCTGCATCGCTTCCCACATCAACCGCCCAAAAATTAGCCCCCCAGCACCAGAAGTCCCAAATCCAAGGAAGAAAAAACACTCCCTCAGAACAGAAAAGTGCCTTACCCCAAGGACAAACCCTGAAGCAACATCTGCACAGCTACATCATCATGCACAAAAACTACCAACCATGGTTAAGATTTATTTCTCCATCCAGTAAAAAATCATCTCCTCGTGTGCAGCTCGCAGGAGAAAAGAAAGAGAGAGAGAAGGGGAAAAAAACTTAAGACGAAAAAGATTTAAGGTATTTTCGAGTGTAAAAATAGTATAAACTGTGGGGCGGGTTTATTAGATGTTCTCCCCCCCCGCCATCATACGATATACTATACCATGGAGTATAACTGACTTCAACAGCTCAACAGTTAAAGTTCGACAAACCGGCCCTTAGTCTGTATAGTTCGTAAATACATCCCTAAGTGAGTAAGGACTTAGATAAAATGCCCAGGCTATTCTTTCCAGTTTCCCGTCTTTAGAGACAGTGCCAACGAACTTGTAAAAAGAACTATAGAAGATCTTAACCACGACAAGCCTACAAGCTGCAGCTAGCTAATCCGGAACATCACGAAAGAAAAAACAGACTAAACCAACTCCGTCCCATTCCACGGAATATTTAAATCCCATTTCTCCATTTGGTTATAGTTAAAATTCCAAGGAAATAACAAAAATTATGTTATGGACTTCATGTGCCCAATACGAGACTTAACATATACCCCACCGTTTTCTTGTTGTGTCTTCTTCAACCGTCTTTCCAAATAAAATCCACGCGCGTCTGACAAACGTTTTTATCAAACTTCCAAGATCTTGATTTAAATTTAAATTTATAGTCTGACATATATATATAGTATGTAACATACGTCTATAACGTGTGTTTTCCCCCATCCCATGTGGGGGAAGAAGTATATATAGCATTAACCTCTTCCTTGGTTTTTTTTAACGTTCCTGAACTATTCTCGGTTTACCTTGCGACTCCACTTCCAACTTCCTATTTTTTTTTTCGAAACCTGGGATGCATATGCATCAAAACCCAAAATGTCAAAACCACAAAAAAATCTTGAAATTTAGTCTGCTAGTTCCCACATGGGACGGCATGCGACAGTACCCTGAAACGTAGATGCAGATGCAAGATTTGATTAGTAATGTTGATGTGACGGGTTTATCATCACCCGTTTTGTGTTTATACATAGATCTAGACTGTTGATTGATGAGATATAGATGGATGATAAGAATTAATCGATTAGATTATACTGAACTGCTTAACCTCCTGATAGAAATAGACAAACAGCATCATCATCAACAAAGTGATGAAGTGAAAGAGGAAAAATAAATTACAAAGTGACCTCCAAATGCATGTCGACTCGCTTTCATCATCATCAATCATGATCGTGAGACCAATCAACTGTGTATCAACCAAACAAAAAAGGACAATTTCCTCCGTAACATACCTTCTTCCTTTTTCCCTTTTAATGAAAACCCTAGAATCAACAAATCTTGAAAATCAAATATTAGAAGAGGTGAGGTGGTGATTTAGACCGGCAATCGCTTCAGTTTGTTCTTCAAATCCTCAAGTCCACTCCACTCCTTAACCTCATCCTCACTGACAACCCCAAGACCCACCATATCCCCCCAAAACACCATAGCCTTCTGCTCCGCATACTTCACATAATCAAACTCCTCTCCATCCTCTTCGCTCTTCAAACTCTTCACATCTCCATCATCACCTTCCCTTTCCTCGTCACCAACCACAAGTCCTGGAATAACAGCCTGGACAATACCCCATAACGCCCAACAAGCGTTAACAGCTCCTCTCCAATCTCTACTTTCGATTACCAACCTTTCTACTTCCTTTTCCATTGCTTCCATTTCATCCCTTGTGGGGAGTCGACCTTCGAGGTTGAAGATCATGCTTTGGCGTTTACGCATATATTCTGGGTCTGCGGCGTCTTCGGTTGGGATTACGTAGGGTAGTGAACGGTGTTCGACATAAGAGCGGAGGATGTTACGTTGTTCGGAGACGGTGGGAAAGTGGGCTTCGTGGATTGTGTGGGCGGTTGGGGAGAGCAGACAGTGGTAGTCTGACATCCATTCGCACTGTTTTTGTTGGGTGTTAGTATTGGTTTGGTTTAGATCATGGGTTTGGAAGGGGGGTAAAATTACGAAGTGGTTTGCGAATTCGGCGCCACGGGTGTTTGCACCGGCGTATTCGAAGTCGATGACGATGAGGGATTGTCGAGGGGTTAGAGATGTGAGCGGTAATAGTGCTGGTGATTTTGAAGCTGGAGTTGGAGGTTCGGTTTCTGACATGCGGGACATGATGTTGCCGTATTGCGTCTGTCATTTGTTAGTTCATCTGGTAGATATTGAATGATTGGGATATGGTGGGATGGTAGTACATCATTGTGACAGAACACCAGCTGTCTCTTAATCTCCTTCCTCCCACCGTACCGTTCCTCCAACCATGGTCTATAACGTTCCTCCACTATCTCCCTTAACTTCTCCCAATTCGTGACTAATAATTTCTTCCCCGATTTCAACCTCTGTAGTTCTTTCATAACCCTCTCGCCACGACTAACCCACTTCTCCCAATTCCGCCATATCATCGGCCCGCCTGCCCTTTCAGAGTCGAGTAGCGGGATATGATCGTGAAGATCTCGCATACGCCGACCGATACGACGGGAGGTATCGGGTAGTCGAATGTCTTCGCGGGTGAGTGTAGTTGCATCGAAGAATTCTTCAAACCGACCGTTGTCGAAGGTTCCCAGGAGGGTTGGACCGACTTTGTGCTTAGCCAGACGGCGGAGGATGTTTAGTTCTGTGTCGCGGTCGATGAGATGGCCGACCTGGGGGCCATAGATGCGGAGGAGGAGGGGCCTGGATTATTGTTAGTGTTTAATCTTTGGTTTTATATATCGGGTGGTATGGTTACTTTGGCTTTTTGGGACGACGGTCTTTGTCGACGGGTGTCATGTATGGAGTGTCCACGGGCTTTGAAGCTTTCTCGTGGGAGACAGCCGGCGGCGTGACTTTGTAGACCTATATATAGTATCTAATATTAGAATATCTATATCCTTACTTCCCATATGGAGGAGGGGGGAAGGGCATGGCATACAGCATTGGTAAGAGCACCACTAATCCGACTGACCACCAACTCCTCTCCACGTTCCAGATCGACTTTTCTCCAATTCTTAATCTTAAGAGTATGCGTCAAACGCAAGATCTCAGCTCTAAACTCGATACTCCATTCTTTAGAATTATCGAGTTCGGCTTCACATCCCGGAACATCTTGAAGAATTGTCTTTTCGTTATCAGTGGTATAAAAGTCTTCGAGACTGACGGCATGAGATAGTAACGGTTTATGATTATTTTTGAGAGAACGGGAAGAACGACGACGGATATGGGAGGGACGTTCGAGAGCTGCAGAGTCAAGGATTGCTTCGAGCTTACGAAGGGATTCAAAACCTGGTCCAGAGATAGTACCCGATCCCGAAGAATCACCGTTAAAACCGGCGAACTGTTCCAGTTGCTCTTCATACCATGATTTTACTTGTTCGTAAAAACTATTGGCAGCACCTTCACGAGGAATCGTGGCGAGGGATTTTGAGGACGATTTTGAGGATTTCATCATCACGGATGAAGTAGAGTCTTCATGAGAAGGACCGATGTCAAGGTCTGCTAGGGACGAACCGATGGCAGAATCAGAGACAGGAATATCAGGAGAGGATTCGGCGGTGCGGTTAGTTCGGTGGAATTTTGCCTGGAGGGCGGAAGAGAGGGATGCACGGTGGGGACGGATGCGGGGAGAGGCACGCGGGGAGGCGGCCGGGGAGAATTCTAGTGATTTTGAACGAAATATTAGCACGTCAGACACGCAGATAGGCACAAGTAGCACATTTTCCTTCCAATAGTAGAAATACTATATCACAAGACAGGTGAGGATGCATCGCCCAAGTGGTGTTAGGGCGTGCATAGGTCTTGTCTTGACTTGTCTCGTCTTGTATGTGGAGTGTGTATGTACGCACCGACTTTGTTAGGGACGAGAGACGTCATGGTGGATGATTCGGGACAGCGGCCAGCCAATGGAAGAGATTCGCTCGACAAAGAGATTCAGGGGATTAGTTAATCAGCATGCAATCCAAGCGCATTCACAAACACTTCTTAGTTCGGCACGCGGCTGCAGTCTAGATCTAATCAAGATTAATGTGATCTCACGAAGGAACAAAGACAGATGAGAGATGAGATATGTTTATTTTAGATGAAGAAGAGGGAGAGAAGGGAGAGTAAAAGAAGGATTCAAAGGAAGAGAGAGAGAGGGAAAGAGGTCAGACGACCAGTTTTTATAATTCGGAGTCGAGTTTCAGTTCCAGCCAGTTACACTCGCTCAAAGGCTCCCCACGATGGAGGAAGAAAGCAGCCCTATCTCTTCAATTCAACTTAGCTTTAGTTAAGTAACTAGCTTAAGTTGACTTAAGATATCCCCACGCTGGGTCCGTGCTAGCTCTCTTTCCCTTTCTTCTTTTCTGTTCCCCAACCAATACCGTAGCAGGGGAAGACCGGGTGACTGAAAGAAGATTAGCAAATATGAAGGAGACAAAGAGCCTCTTCTGTCCTCCTTCCCGATTGTGTTTTTTCCTTCTCACAACCAAAATTTGGGGCGCACGAGCTGGAGTTCTGGAACGCCGTTGGACGGTTTGACAGGAAACCGGATAGACCTGCTTGACACATGGAATTTTTTCTTGGTTCGAGATTGTCCGCGTACGTACACACATTCCATACCAACTGCTTATACTGCATGGGTATGCATTGTATGGTTGTGCAGTGCAGTGCAGCGTGGGGAAGCAGTTCTGTGAACCAGACATACGGTATGGTAATATGGTATGGTATGACTTTCAGCAGAGGATGTTCAGAAGTACCTAAAAGAGCTGTCAGTCCACCGTATTAATTAAGTAAGTACTTATATTATATAAGAACAAGAGAAGGAAGAGAGAGAAAGAGCCTACGGGAACTTATGCAGCCGAAGAGAGTCGACCAGGGGAAAAGAAGACAAGCTCGGGCCGATGCGATGAGCTGACCTGGCCGCAGTGCAGATGGGGTCGTCGTCGTCAGATTGGGGGGCTTTGTCCCTAATCAGAAGCTAGAAGAAGAATGGATGCCGCTGGATGATGATGGTATGAAGATGAGGCTGCGGCAGTTGATTGAACATATTTTAATTAAACTGTACATGTACAGCTGCATTCAGTAACCCACTTTCCCGACGGAGCTGAACAGTCTCCACTTATTACGCTGCACTAGACAATGAAGTAGTAAGCAGTTTATGATGGATATTATATAGATCTGGCTGGATCTGTTATATATGTCAAGTGGGGCCATCGTGGGTTTAATTTTTAATATGACTTTCGGCTTCACTGGTTTCCGTTGGCATTATATTATAAGATAGCCACGGGCATAGATAACTCCGACAAATCACTAGATGCACAGCCCATTTTACTATCCATTCCCTCATTCATAGGTACTTACTTACATACTTAAGTACTTAAGAATATGTATATATATAACATCAGGAATGCTGTAGCATGCAAGTTAAGTTATGAGAGTGTCATGTACATGTCGGGATAAACTGCTTAGTCAGGCAAAGCAAGCCAAGTCGATAGCGTCGCCGGTCCCATACTAATTTAGCATACGAACTAGCTGCCTGCTAACTGTCCCCCATTTAGCCAGGCCATATCACCACCGTCAATCAATCACTCAATCAGCCCCTCTTTACTTTACTTTTCTTTTCTCTACTCTGCTTTCTCTTCTCTTCTTTACTTACGTATATATCTCTATTCTTCTCTTCTTGAAGTACAGTACTTTCTGGTTTAAATAATATTCCCGCCCATTCGGGTGCTATACTACTGCTGTAAAATGGCGGACGAAGCTCCAGGTCGGCCCAGCTTCAGCTCTAGCCACGGTTCTGTGTCCTCCTCCTCGTATGTCCCCTTCCCCCTTCCCCCTTCCCCTTCCCCCCCTTATACACAAAACCCACCATCGTGTTCTCCATTCTACACCCTCATTACTTGACTAGAGGTATCGATTGAATGGATGGATATAGAAATAAAGAAATGATCATATGAAGCATCCTGCTGACTCCTGTCAAACTAAAATCACAAAAGTCACAAACGTTCCAAATCAGCTATCGCCCTTTCCCGCCTCTCTGTTGGCTACCACAAATCCAAGAGCTCCGACAAGCTGTCTCCTTCTCCAACAACCTCCGCTTATAAACCACCTCCTTCTGCCGGTGCTTCGCCTACAACCTCCACCCATCCTTCGGCGGCTTCACTGCTGTCTCCCACTGCCGCCATGGGTAAGAGCGAGAGCATAAGATCCTCCGCCTCCTCCACGAAGGCCCATAAGAGAGCTCAGTCATATGCTCCTTCGTCTCATTCTACTCCTTCTCTTACTCAGGCTTCCACTCTCGATTCCAGTTTGACTGCTGCTAGAACACTCAGTATCTCCCATCCACCTCCTAAACCAACTTCCCTAGAAGAATCCGTTCGAACATTCCGTCTCTTCGAAGCTCTACGGAATGGAGACACATCGGCCATATCGAAGGCCATCAGGGATGCCTCCGAACCAGGTTCTACCATTGAGATGGCCTCTATCCTACTGTTGGCCGTCCAATGCGCCGAAGTCCAAGTCGTCGAGTTTGTGCTCTCATCAACTTCTCGTGACCCTTCAGACCCTTTGAAACCGTATCTAGACATCAACTATCGTGACCTAAACACCGGTAACACTGCTCTCCACTTCGCTGCCAACCTGGGCCGACAGCCTCTCGTCTCTCTCCTCCTTTCGGAACCCAACATCAACGACGTCATACCCAACCTCCAAGGCTCCCAAGCCATCGATCTTTCTCGTACACCAGAAATAGCTCAAGAACTTCAACTTTCCAGAGACGTCTACCTCGACAATCGACTAGTCGACCTCCATAAGCTCGTCGTGACACATGCATACCCCGACCTGGAAGCTTTCCTCGAAGTACCCCGTACCAGAGCTCTTCTCGACCTGAATGCCCATGATGGTGGTGTCCCAGGCAGCACTCTTCTCCATGAGGCTGCCAAAAACAAAGATATCAGGCTGATACAAATTCTTTTGTTGCACGGTGCAGATCCATTCCGTCGAGACAAGAAGGGCAAACTTCCACAAGATGTCACAAAGGACGAAAAGACTCGAGCTGTGCTAAAACGCTCCCCAGCAGCTATAGCTGCTAAAAACAGCATACAAGAAAAGGCTGTCCTCGGCTCGGGTGCTGGGATCCCTGGCGCTGAAGATACGTCCAGGGATGGAACCCACCGCGAGGGGAGAGAAATGAAGGGACACCTCAAAAAATGGACAAATTATACGGGAGGATACAAGTTGCGATGGTTTGTATTGGAAAATGGCGTATTAAGTTACTACAAGCATCAAGGTATTTGTTATTATATAAAAAATAGGGATAATGATGAAGCTAATACCGGTCTAGATGACATGGAATCCGCCTGCCGTGGTGCTATCAACATGAAAATCGCAAAACTCTACATGGATCCCCAGGACAAACTTCGCTTCGAAATTCACGGAAAATCCTCTGTCAAATACCACCTCAAAGCCGACCATCAAGTTGAAGCCAAACGATGGTACTGGGCTCTCAACAACGCTATCCAATGGGCGAAGGATGAAGCACGCATGGAAGCCCAGAAGGTTGACCGAGCGAAGGTTAGACTGACTACAGCCAGTAGCACTGCAAGCACAGACCAACTATCGATCAACGATTCCATCACAGATATCCCCGGTACCCCCGGTACACCCAGCTTCTCCGGCGAACGCCGACAAAGCAAGGTTTACGCACCATCCGCTCGGTCCCGACTTACGGTTAGTGGTGAGCTCTCCTGGGAAGATGTTTCGGAATCCAAACTCGAGTCTGCAGAAAACGGACAACCACGACGGATGCCTAGTTCTGAAGACGACGATGACGACGATCTCGATGACGATGACGAGTATGACGATGCAGTGGAGGGGAATGGAAAGATGGCAGACCCGGTCTATAATGAGACCTACCAGATGATGGCACATTCCACCAGAATGCAACTCGACATGCTTGCCGGAGCCTGTGCCGCTATAACCCTTGAGACGTCGAAGAACCCAGCGACACCTATTAGTGATCCTGGAATTCTTGCGGCGTTAACAAGTTATGAGGGGGCGGTCAATAACCTCAGGAATCTAGCCGGTGATCTGTTCAAATTGAGTAGAGAGCGCGAAGCGTATTGGAAAGCGAGATTGGATAAGGAGGTCCACTTGAGGAAGCTGTGGGAGGAAAATATGACCCGACTGGCGGTAGAGCAGGAAGAGTTGGAGGGGAAGATGAATGAAGTACAAATGAAGCAGAAGAGGACGAAGAGAGCTTTGAGAGAGGTATTAAGAGAAGGGGCTGTCGCTTCACCAAGTGGAGCTGTGGAGGAGCTACACGAAGCATTGGAGGATTTGGCGGTTATCGACGAAGCAGGCGAACCGTCCACGGCTCCACAAACGGCACCTACCTCCGTGGTCGAGAATACACCGGTAGCTGTTTCCCTAGCGAGGAAGAAGACAATTAAAGCTGCGAATATGGAGTTGAGCGATTCTGATGATGCAGATGCTTCTGATGAAGAGTTCTTCGATGCTGTAGATGCTGGTGAGATTGATGTACAAAAGGAGATGCCAGCGCCTGCTGTCACGGTGGAGATTCTGGTCACAGCGGATAGGTCTGATATCGAGGAGATCGTGGAAGAGGCAGTGAGGAAGAGTGTTGAGTATCAGGATGAGAGTGACAAGCGGCTCGTTGCTATCAAGAGGAGTTTCAAGGGATATGAGGAACCACCTCGATTCAAGTTCGATAAGAGCGCTGATGACAGGCCAAAGATCTCGCTTTGGGTAAGTTTATCATTGAACAATAAGGTTTAACTTCTACAATGGCTAACAAGACGATAGGGAATCTTGAAATCCATGATTGGCAAAGATATGACCAAGATGACACTTCCAGTTTCTTTCAACGAATGTACCTCGCTGCTCCAGCGTGTCGCTGAGGATATGGAATATACCGATCTTCTCGATATGGCTGCCGAACGTGCCGATTCTCTCGAGCGCCTTGTCTACGTTGCAGCTTTCGCAGCAAGCGAGTATTCCTCCACCATCAACCGTATCGCGAAACCGTTCAACCCACTTCTAGGCGAAACATACGAATACTGCCGGCCTGACAAAGGTTTCCGATTCTTCGTCGAGCAGGTCAGCCATCATCCACCCGTCGGTGCTGCATGGGCTGAAGCTCCGCGTTGGTCGTACTACGGTGAATCGTCGGTTCGTGCAAAGTTTTACGGCAAGAGTTTTGATATCAACCCGCTAGGAACATGGTTTTTGAAATTACATCCTGTTACTGGAGGTGAAGAGTTGTATACTTGGAAGAAGGTTAATACCGCTGTGGTTGGTATTATTACTGGATCGCCGACGGTGGATAACTATGGACCCATGGAGATTAAGAACTGGACAACTGGGGAGCACTGTGTTCTTGATTTCAAAGCACGAGGATGGAGAGGTGCGGGTGCTTATGAAGTTAAGGGACGAGTGGTGGATAAAGATGGAATGCAGAGGTGGAGTATGGGCGGCAGATGGAATGATAAGCTGTACGCAAGGATGAGTCCGGGATACGATGCACAGCTATCGCCTGCAGGCCAAGGAGGTGATTCGGCAGCGATCAGCAAGAGTTTCTCTAGTACCCAAGCATTTTTAGTGTGGGAGACGCACGAACGTCCACCAGCACCTTTCAACCTGACACCGTTTGCGATCAGTTTGAATTACCTACCCGAAGGGTTGAAGCCGCACCTGTGTCCAACGGACACACGATTAAGACCTGACCAGCGGGCTATGGAAGATGGAGAGTATGACTTTGCTGCTGAGGAGAAGAATAGGCTGGAGGAGAAGCAGAGGGCCAAGAGACGGGAGAGGGAGACTAGTGGGGAAGCTTACAAGCCAAGGTGGTTTACGAAGGAACGGGACGAGACTACTGGTGAGGAGTATTGGAAGACTAATGGAGAGTATTGGGAGTCGAGGGATGTGGTGGGGAAAGGAGGAAGTTGGGAGAGAGTGCCGGATATCTTTTAGAGCGTTATCGCAGGTTGTATTTGTGGGGGCGGATGGGTTGTAGGTTCGGTTCCGGAATAGTATATGCAGGGACGCATGACGCTTGGAAGCGAAGGGGGGGGTCGTCTCGAGACTTAAGGTTTGTGATTCATGCTTGAGAAGGTCTTCGAATCTGTATCTTTTATGTCACTGGCCTCGACGCCACTTTTTTTATTGTGGATAATCCTTTAGCTTAGCATGTATTACCTATTTGCTGAAGCGGTATGATTTATTTTATTTTCTGCAGGGGGCGGATCGATTCCGAAAACTTCTTTCTTTCTTTCTACCGGGCATAATTTTCTTTGAAGCCCTTCTTTATTCGGGATCTCAGCATCTTTTTCTCTTCGATTTATTATTCCTTATTCCTTTTAATCTTGAGATGAGATCTATGAGATCTATTAATATATTTGGCCATGGCTATAGTACCTACCATCTTAGAAAATAACCAGGTATAGCTGTGCGACGAAGGGAAGGGGGTTGACCAACACAGGCAAATCGAGCAGGTCTCTTCGTAGTTGATTAACTTTTTGCCTACATTCTGTTCCATTCATATGAAGTTCGAATTTTTTTCCAACATCCCATTTCAGCCGGTAGCAGCTCCGTTCCGCACACTTTCGCAAATCAACGCTCTTCCCCCCCGCTCCGGGTGGACCCTCTATATTGGGCGTCGTGATATCGATTGTGTGAAATTTAGAGTTTAGGTCCCCAGATCCACTTGTGAACGATCTGTTTAGGCGAAGGAAAACGCGAAGAAAAATGGTTCACGAAGGCCAAGGGAAAAGCCATGAGTAAGGACAAGAAAAAGGCTCAATGCGAGCTCGAGCTCTCGAAATTTTCGGAAACAGAGGCGTTTTTGCTGGGTTTTAACCTTATTTTAGAAGGGAGAACCTAAAATTCCCGTCCCGCTTTCTGAGTAGCGGAACGAATTGTTAGATGAGAATCATCCTTCAAATTTAAGGCATTTTAGTTTAGTTCGCGATCGAAGAAGGAAAAGTAGAGCTTACTAGGGTACTGGTGGAAGATCGGTTTGAATTTGAAGAACTTGAACTGCTTGCTAAGGAGCCTCTTTAGCGAAGCACACCATTTTGATACGAGACTAATGTTATACCATACGACTTCCAGACTAGCAATTGGAAAGTGTGGAGCCGCAGGAGCTACTGAATCGGTATAGATCTTTCGATGCATAAGAGAAAGACCCTGCCCGGCCTCGATGCAGATGCATGCATGCAGAGAACGGCGCAACATTTATAACGCCTCTTTTTTACACCATATGGGAATCGGCCGTTCTGTGATACGGATACCGGGTCAAAGAATTTTGGTTAGTGGTAAATCTCGGTTTTTTTTTTCTTATTTTTATTTCCTTTATGGGGAGTAGAATGGGGTTCCTGTAAAGCACCCAAATAGACCATACAAGGTTTATGAGGTGAGAGGGTAGGTCTGGACCTGGATTAGTAGTGGAGTATGCATATTCGGGACGAAGAGGAGGAGGAGGGGGAGAAATTCGATTGGACTCGTATATAAAGGTCCAAAGTCTTACCTATCGCTGGAGTTCTCTCCCTTCTTCTTCTCACCAGCTCAGTTAAAAGATTTCACTTCTTTTAACAGAGAGAGTGAGGTTAAAGTAACCCTGGGTTCCTCTTTAGGTCTTTTTTTTTTTAAAAAAAAAAAAAAATTCTACATCATGAAAACATCAGCCATCTTCTCGCTACTTACCCTTACGGGTAGTGGTTTTGTAGCAGCTGTTCCCGCTGGTAATGGTCATGGAGGCTCCGGAACCGTACCTAAAGCAAATATTCGCAACGGAACGGTACATGGACGTTACAGTCCCGAATGGAATCAAGATTTCTTCTTGGGGATTCCGTATGCTCAACCGCCTACCGGGCCTCGACGGTTCAGACCGCCGCAGCATTATACCCAAGGTCTTGGGAATATTCAGGCAAAGCAGACGGGGAATTGGTGTTGGGGGTATAGGGTATGTATTCCCCCTTGTATTTTATTGAATACATGCTGATACGGATTGGGATTCGACAGGGAGATCAATGGGAATACCCACAAGACGAAGACTGTCTGACGCTAAACATCGTTCGTCCGGCGGGTATAAACTACAACTCTCGTAAACTCCCCGTTGCGATATTCATCCACGGTGGTGGCTTCCTAATCGGTTCTGCACACGATCAACGTTATAACATGACCTTCCTCGTGGACCAATCCGTCAAAGAAGGAACACCAGTAATTGGTATCGGTATCAATTACCGTCTTGGAGGACTCGGATGGATCGCTAGCCGTCAAGTTGCGGGTACCAAGAATCTAAATCTTGGATTGAAAGATCAGAGGGTCGCGTTACATTGGGTTCAAGAGAATATCAGGGCTTTTGGAGGTGATCCTAAGAAAGTTACACTCTTTGGAGCTTCGGCTGGTGCATTATCTATTGGACTTCATCAATTGGCTTATAACGGTCGTGATGATAAGTTGTTTAGTCAAGTCATGCTTCTATCCGGTGCTCCAACTTTCTTTGCAACTCCAGGCTTCCCGGAGACTGGACAGGCTAGGTATGATCATATTATTAACTACACGGGATGTTTGAATGAGACGGATAGTTTGGAGTGCTTGAGAGGAGTACCGATCGCTACTCTTAATGCTGCTATCAACTCGACTGCGGGGCAGTATATTGCTCCCACTATTGATGGAGAGTTTGTGAGTGGATTACCGAGCGAGAGTCTTAAGCGGGGACGATTTGTGAAGGTTCCTACTGTTATGGCTGGGACTACGGATGAAGGTGCTGGATATGCGAGGCAGTTGGTGAAGTATGAGACTGAAGCGCAGCTGAGGGGGTGGCTTGGTATGTTCTTCTTTCTATTCCTCTATTCCTCTATTCCTCTACTTCTACTTTTATATATGTCGAGATGCTGATATAAAATTTGTGAAAACTCTGTAGAGGCGACTACATTTTTCAAACCTCACATGCTGGATACCCTCCTGAACTCTACCCACTACGGCGACTCAGTTTCCATCCCCTCAGCCGCCGATTTCAGTCCCGCACGACCTAACGACCCAGGTTCCATAGCCCACGGCGATCAATACCACCGTATGGCCGCCCTCCTAGGCGATATCTGGTTCATAGCCGGTAAAAGAAACTACGCCCAAAGACTAGCCCAATTCGGCGTCCCCGTCTGGTCCGTCCGTTCCAACGTCCTTCCGAACGGTTACGCAGCTTGGTCGGGTGCCGTGCACACCACAGACGTAAACTTCATCTTCAACAACCTCGAATCACCAGGGTACGATATCGGTGGTACGGGTGTCAGGGTCGTACAAAACCCCATGGGTGGGCCCAGAGCCAATCAGTTTAAGGATCTTGCGGATTTTGCTAGTAGGAGTTTTGTGAGGTTCTTTGCTAGAGGGGATCCGGCTGCCGGGAGGAAGAGTGGGGATGTCAACTGGATTAGGTATAAGGCTGGGGGGAGTAGTAAGGCGAATCAGATTGTGTGGGATGTTGATGATAATGGGATTAAGGTGCATATTGAGCAGGATAACTTTAGACAGGCGGGGATACAGCATATTATTGATTATCATTTGCAGGGGAGTTATTAGTTTTTGTTCCCTACTGGGGGGTATATTGAAGGGAGGTTATTGGATCCATGGAGTTAGTTTATATACCTTTTACATAGGCAATTAAGAGGTATATAAAGTAAGATTTATATAAATTTATATTACGCACTGACTTGCTACTACAGTGTATAAAATATAAACATATATTCTCTCGAGACTAGATATAATAATTTATTTTGTCTCATACATAGCCCTATAACTTTTTTATATGATTATCCAATGATATTATAATACACACCTATTGCCTATCTATAGATCTATTATCTATAACTTGAATGGATATCATAAGTACTTATATAGGATCAGTAGTCAGTGACATTGGAGAGCCAACCGAGCGAATGAGAACTGTCGTACGTCGGACAGCTGATCGGGTGATATCGATAGCGCATATCCCTCGGCCTCGGAAAATTCTTATATACCTCATAATATATAATATCGTGTACTACTTAAGTAAGTACAGTACATTATATTGGAAAGGAAAAAAAGTTTTTTTTGATCTCGTACCGAATGTCTATTCCGACGTCTACCGAGAGTTTCTCTTCATATATCTTGACCACCCCTCCTATCTTAATATTATCTTCCCCCTCTCCTGTCAACTTAACTTCATTGTTGCATTTTGCATTTACAAAGGCACAACAAATTTAAAGAAATTTTAAATTTCGGCTTCTTCCCTTCGTTCGTTTCGTTCGGCACCTGCGGAACAAAACTAACTTAATACGCGAGAAGGGAAAAGGGAAAAAAGGTACCGCCGTTCAGGGGTCATCGATTGGCCGAAAACCCAGAGACACCAGCAAGTCGAACCTCTTTGTCCTCGCGTATCTTCAGCACCGTACCGCATCTGCAAACCGCCTTTAAACTGCAAGTGCAGCGCAGTTCCGGGCGCAAATTAGTTGGCCCGAGCGATCCTTGCTCCAGCACTTAACTTTGGACTTTAATCGAATCTCGTCCACGTTATAATATAATATTAATTGCGCGGGATATCAACAACCTCTCAACTTAACTCGGCCAGTGGGGCGGATCTGATCCAATACCGTAATTTATCCCCCTCCTGTCTTTCTTCCCTTCTCTCTCCCACTCCTTTTCTCCTGAATCTTCGTCTTCCCATCTCCTTTTTTTCTTAATATTATATTGGGATCTTAAAGGCGGTGTGGTTTTTTTTTTGTTTTGTTTTCGATAATTCCTTTACTTACTTTGACTTACTTACTGTCTTACACTCCTGCAGATATCAATATCGATAGGAAGATTTCTTTGAAACTTCTTCTTTTCTTCTCTATCTCTCTCTCTCTCTACCAATAAAGGACAATATGGGAGTCGAAGTAGAGAGTTTCAGTCCGGATACTGCGGTAGCCCCGGCTCTGGATCATGGCCTTCCAGTCGAAGAAGAACTCCAAACCGATGCTCCAGCAGCAGTTGCAGAGTCTTCAGAGCCTCCAGCAGAAGCAGAAGCAGAAGCAGAAGCAGAAGCAGCAACGGAGGAAACAGTAGCTACAGCAACAGTACCCGTGGAAACCCCATCGCCGACTCGAGGGCTCCCTCGCCTTGACAAGAAGGAGTCCCGCCTTCCGCTCCCCGGTTCCCGTCTACCTCGAAAATCCAGCATTCCCACTTTATCTTCTGAGAACACCCTAACACGAAACATCCCGACACCAAAGGCCAGTAAACTCTCGCTCGTCACTCCAAAGCTTGCAGCCACCGGTCTACGAAAACCCTCCCCTAATGCTTCACCAATACGATCGCCTGGTTTATCGCCAGGGCTCAAATCGCAGAGTTCAAGTGGGAGTCTTCGCTCACCGTTGACTCCTACACGGACGGGGCTACCACTTCCTCGATCGCCTATTAGTGCTGGTGCTGGTCAGCGAAGTGCTAGCGTGTCTGCATCCACACTTCCAAAGACACTACAGCGACCTTCGTCGTATAGCAATTTATTGGTTAATAAGAAGGGGTCTGGGTTGCCTACACTTACTAGATCACCGGTCAGAGAATCGACTAGATCGGTATCTGTATCTGGTGCTTCTACCCTACCTAGAGCTGCTCCTCAACCGACCCCTCAACCTAAACGTCCCACACCTACTCCTGCTAAGATACCAGCAAGCCGGAGGGTAGTTAGTTCTGCAATCACAGCTGTTTCCGAGTCTACGTCAGCGAGATCTACGCCAACAGTTCGTGCTCCCGTCCGAGTTCGCTCTTTCCAAGCACCCTTACAATCCCAACAAACCCAATCGCCAAAACCATTGACCCCTCGCCTTGCAACCGTCTTCCCGAAACCTGCGCCTGTTTCGACGACTCCAAAACTCGCAGCACCGGGGTCTATCAAGGTTCCCAAACGAGCTCCTCGTTCTACTATTGCACCGGTCGAAGAACCTGCACCACAGGGCAACAAACATGAGCGCGCTATGGCGTCATCGCAGGCACTTCGTGAACAAATCAAAGCTGCACGTGCTGCACGTCGAGAATCCAACGCTGCGAATCTCGTCGGGAACGGTAACGGTAACAGCAATGGGAATAGCAGTAATGGCAACGACTGGCCTCAAATTGTTATCGCTGGGATAGATGACAAGAAGCAGTATGAAGATGAAGACACCGAGCATCCTGAAAACGGCGAAGACGAAGAATCGGACTACGAACACCCATTCGGACCCGAGTGGTCTCGGGAAAAGCCCGTGAAGCAAGAGAAGGAGACACCTAAGGGCCTCACCATCCGTCCTGGCGGTATCTTGGACCTCACGGCGAAAAATATGCAAGAATTCACGGAGGAGGTATTGGGTGAAACGGATACCCTCATGGTGAAGGTTCTGTTGCTGCAACGGAACTCGTTGACTACATTTTCACCATGTATCAAGACATTCAGAGGTCTTTATACCCTTGATTTGAGCTGCAATGGCTTAAAGGGAGAGGAGTATCTGAATGTTGAGATGGAGTTCCCGTATTTGAAGACTTTACTACTGCATACGAATTATATTGAAAATTTGGAAGCAGTGGTAAAGTATATCGAAGCCCCACGGTTGAATTACCTGGACGTTCATGCGAATAAGCTCAAGTCCTTCCCGGATGATTTGAGCAAGAGGTATGGAAGTCTTACGACCTTTGTGGCGAGCGATAACAAGATCGAAACTGTGAGCGTGGAAGGGTTGGAGGGGGTACAGATTGTGGATTTGATGAACAATAGTATTGGACAGTTACCGCCTGAGTTGGGACTTTTGGAGGGGAAAGGATTGAGGGAGTTGAGAGTATTGGGGAACTTGTTTAGAGTCCCAAGAAGAAATATAGTGGAGAGAGGGACTGAAGCTATTCTTGAGTGGTTGAGGGAGAGAATCCCGGTTAGAGTTGAGGAAATTGAAGGAGACGATGAGGAGGGTGGGGAAAAGAAGGAAGAGGCGAAGGAGGTTAAAGAGGATGGGTGGGATGTTGTTGGACGGGATGAGGGGGCGTCGTCGGATTAGACGTTTATGATACGGCTATCTGTGTGAGCGAGTTGGAAGAAAGCAACAAACGACAAGATTAATGTGACTGGCGTTTAATTTGGATTATACAAAAAGCGGGATGGATGGATGGTGAATGCCGGTTACTTGACTTGATTGACCTTTACTGACCTTTTTTACAAAATGAGTTTTCTGTGTAAGACTCGGACTTCTCTTCTCTTCTCTTTTTCCTCCTCCTACTGAAACTCTCTATTCTTTATTCATTATTCATTGTCACTTCGGAAGGTTTCTGTTCTTTTCATCTTTTTCACTACTCTTATCCCTTAATTCTTGAGTCGTTTTTTCTTTCTTTTTTTTCTTTTCTCTTATTCTTTGTAGAAAGTTTGGATAGGCTGGCTACTTTTTGTAGCGGATTACTTTTAATGGTATTAATTAATATTATTCTTAATATTATAAAATTTCAACTCAATTGATTCGTATCCTAATGTGACTGGAATCTGGTTCGCGAGAGGTGGTTATACTTTCTTGTTTATTCAGGCCAGAAAATCGAAAGCTAAGGCTTCGGGTTGAACTTGAGATCACAGGTTACCCTTGGACCAATATAATAACTATTCCGTAACAGTCCCTGAGAAGATTAACTAGAATGAATTACAATCCCAAGGTTAATCCGCCCCGTTTCCAGACACCGTGAATGCAGTTCAATCGATCATTATATACCTCGGCCGCGGAACTTGTAGTCCTTCAGCAAGGTTAATCCTGACCCTTCCATCTAAGCTATCCTACATATATTAACCTGGTCCTATCCAACCGATGATATAAACACCTTCTTTCAAGAAACCGTTCTGAAACGTATTCCGAAATACATATATATGAATACTAGGAATGAGACTAATATAAACCTACGTCTACAAAAGCACATCCCCAGAATAATATTATAACGCTCGCCACACCCACCGCCACGTCAGTCAGTCCTAGGATAACCCATGGTCCGTTCTCCAAACAAGGGTCCCCCCAAACACAAAAAAAAAAAGTTCCCGGCCAAGCCCTCACGCACACACGAGAACTCTTCACAAAAACGGCAAGAACAAAAAAAAATCTGCAAAAAAAGAGAATCTACAACAATCAGGATTCGCATATGGTCACCCACTATACTACTGACTGATCGATAAGAGGCTTGAGTAAGGCAGAGCGGACGGGATACCCTTTGTTCCTCTTTCTGTGGTCGTAGATATCTGCTTTCTTTGGCGGAGATGCTATGTTTTCTAATTGGTATATGCGTGTATATTGACATATTTGATAAATTGTGCTACTAAGGACTTACTTACGTAGTATGCATAAGGCTCAATAGAACTAATTATCTCAATTGCTGAATCTCTTCATTATAAGGATTCGAATTTTTGTGTAAAGCAGTTGAAGCTTCAAGTTTCGAATCTACGAGTCGCTCGAGAAAGCATTTGGATCAAAACCATTTGTTGTAAAACTGGTCAAGGTTACACTGATGAACACCACGATCTTCGCTTTGGATTATTTGGCCGGTCGATCGGTGCAACCAATATTCAATACAATACGATCCCGGTGCTCAGTATATTTTTTGTTAAAAACATGGTACCTACGTCCTACATACACAATTTCTGTTCACTAGGTCGGCCGCATATCCGGAAAAAATATATCATAGCTAGCTGCCGGTTTGGGATGTATTGCATGTTAGACTACTATGGAGTGGTTCTATGTTCATATCCAATGACAAGTTAACTTGAGTATAGTATCGATATATATATATATATATATTGATGTTAACATGTTTCGTTCGGCGCGTTTTCAGAAATCGATTAGAACCTTGGCTTCGATCGATCGGCCGGGTCTGGCTAGTAGAAACAATTTTCGATATGCTGGCATATACCGAACCATCTTGTTTAAAAAAAAAAAAAGATAGGAGAAAAAACAGTTCTCGAATAAAATCCACTAGATGATCGGGCGGTAGGATGTTACGAGACGGTAACGTTTCGGAAAAATTAGTAAAACGGGTTTTGACAGGCATCATTCGGTTGTCAATTGTCTAAGATCGCCGGCGCGATGGGGTTGTAAGCTAAGTACTTAGTACAGTTCTGTATGTAGTGTACTGTACCTGGCAGATATCTAGATGCAAACTGCCGTTCCTGCATACTGTCGGTAAGCCAGTGTGGCTTTTCTTGAGCCTAGCTAACGTTAACGTTATAACTACTGAGTACCTAGACTATGAACGCCGCCGACGCGCTGTCGCGGCATGACAGATAGGTCATTTCAGGGCAATACGAGATGCATATGATATGATGAGCTGGCGATGTTTTGTATAAATTTGGATTCCTCTTTGTATGTAGACCCATAGGATACGATATGAGAGGATCAATTTCGCCTCGTCCGCTGTCTCAACACGCATAGTATTAATATCGACCGTAATCTTATTAACAATCAAAACCTTTGATCATTCGAGAACAATCTGGCAGCGTAGCTAGGAACCCCCACAATTCTGATAACGGAAGTCGATTTGTCAGGGGGTTTCCCGTTTTAAAAGTGGTTTTATCCCAGCAGCGGCTGGCAAGCCGGTCGATGCTATATTGCATAGTTGGCGGGGTTATATTTTCCCTATTATCGCATGCATGATATATCGATATTATATGTAATTTTATCAGGACGGGATAAAATCAAAGCGCTGGGCCGTGTTTTTAAGATTATTTTCTCTAGATTGACCTTTCCGAACGGTGCATAATCTTTAAAATGATAAGTATAGTCAGTATATTGCAAAAATTTGTTCAATTTAATATTTTATAGATGTCGTATTATATTCTAGGTAGCTAGACGGATGTGTGCACTCGGGAGGGTGTGATATTATACAAAGTGCCTTCCTTGCCGTTGTTGGGGTTGGCATAAAACTCGATCAACTGAACCGGGGAACCAAACAATGGCATGAGCGACTTAGTTCTTGGTACCCGTACTGAGGCATACTATTAAAGTGAACGACCAAGAATTTAATACATTTTCTTCCCCTGAACTAAAAGCCATGGCAGGGGATTCTTCATGGACGAGTCAGGCACCGAAAATATTTATCCCGATAGGTACGAATGGTGGATAACCGCCATGAACCTACATGTATCGTGACAAGCTGTTGACAAGCTGTCATTCGACGACGGTATCAGGCGTTTCAGAATAGCTGCCCATGGCCTGCTAGAAGGTTCGGGAATTTTCAACCTGCGACTTTTAAGCTACCCGCGGGATCGATGTAGGCTTCTTTGATCCAGACCACAGTACTTGCCAAGGGGGCTTTCATTCTTTAGTGATCCGGCATCCTCGTGGCGGCGAGTACACACTACTATATTTCAAATATTTCCCGTGAACCTGGTGCTTCATGTAAAAAACTAATTCGAGTCAGTTCCCCAATCGTGAAATACTCAAAATATTACCGTTAAGCAGCTTGTCGGTAAAAATGATTTGGGCTAAGAGTTTTTGCTTAAGAACAATATCTTGAGAACTAAGTTTAGAAAGAATAAAAATGCGTACAGATATTGGAGCCTGGAACTCTAGATTAAGATAAAGGCTGGTGTACTGTCGCTGTTTCTTTTGTTCTCAACCGGGGAGCTGTGGACATGGTGGGCGTGGTGTCTCAGATTGACCCCCCCAGACTAAGATTGACCGGGTCTTGGAGCCCTAGGAAAGGTACTAGCGCGCCCGAGTATTGTGGTACTGGGACTCGCTACCTCGCCTCCAGAAAGCTGGAGCAAAGCTCCGAAAAATGCAGCAATCGAAGTTGGCAGTCTAGCTAGTCTGTGGGTGTCCTGCACAGCAATTATTAGCAATGCACATCAATTCTAAGAATTCCGGTACCTGCTTTGCCGCCGCCATGTCGTTTTTCTACAGCCACGTTGGTTTCGACATTCTTACTGACGAAAGGAAATTATGTTCTTTCGCAACCTCCCAAGAAAACCCCACTTGAACAGCTCATGAAGTTTGAGCTGTTGTAGAAAAATTGGTCCTGACATCGATTATTGGAGAATCGCACGAACCCGGGACCTTGTCGAGCTATAACCTGGTCCTTGTTAACTAGCTCCATAGTGTCGTCGCAAAGTCTTGGTGTAGAAGACTACCTACCCTCAAGATGAGACGCTGGAACAAGTCAACCACTGTTGTAATATAATCACGGTTCGCTAGACAAAAGTAACATAGATGTGCCGAACTCACACATAAACTACTAAGGAACTTTAGGATCTAGTGCCTCTTTGAAAGTCATGGTTCAAGCTCCCCCCTTGACTGCCTATCCCAATATGTAGGTTAAAATGGAACCCTTTGTTGCATAACACAATGCGCGAAACAAGCGAAAGTCGTGGTTGGAAAGGTTTTCTTCTTACGTATACTCTGACCAGGCAGTTCTTCCGATTATGCCAACAGCTTATGCTGGTTATTCTGATACACCGCGGCACCATTATGAATGAAAGAATTTGGATCTCTTACCTCGAGTTCGGGCGCTACATGTCACTGCCCCTCTCAGTCAATTATTCGATATCTGTGTATAAGTGTATCGTCCCCCCTCCTCACTTCAGTGTGAGCTTTCTTCGAGAGGATGCCTTTGATCAGTCACCACCTCCTCTCTTTTATTATAAAACTTCTTTCTCTTTCTTATATACCAGTATACGACGGCCATTTGTAAGCCTTGATACTGGAATTTTAAAAGTCATCTCTTGTTCTACACTATTAATATTTAATCTTTACATTTTTGAATTTATACTTTGACCTGGTGTCAATTTTGAGTATACGATCATCATTCATTCTTTCTTTCTTTACATATCCATATCAATATTTTCCCAAGATGAGGTTACAATCTCTAGTCATATCGACACTTTTATCTTTCGTTTATCTACATGTCTTATTCATTACAGAATCGCATGCGCAGTACTTGGGACATGCAACTGTCATCAACATCTCACCAACATTACTAAATACCGCTGCTGCGCCTACAATAGATCGATCATTCATCAGCTACTCCCTCGAGCATATGGCAATGCCTGCATTTTTAAATACACAAATCCTAAAAAACCTCATGGAAATCTGGAAATCGAAAACTGGAAGTCGACCGGGTATTCGTATTGGAGGGTCCGGTATGGATAAAACCACCTATGTACCGACTTTTGATAAACCGGTTATGTGGACCGCCATTCCTTCTCCGCAGTATTTGGTCGGACCTTCTTATTTTAACTTGGTCAGAGACTATTTTCCTAGTGATACACAGATCACATTTGGCCTGAATCTGGTCAACAAAACAGATAATTGGCAGAATACTGTCGACTTTGCTGTGGCAGCTGATGAGAACATTCCACAAGTTGATTTATTCGAAATCGGAAATGAACCCGATCTTTACATTTTGGGTAAACAGAGGCCGAGGGGTTGGACGGGCAGGGATTATGCTGAGGAATGGAAATCAGTAGCAAATCGGGTCAAGGCGGTTCTTCCAAATGCTCAATTCCAACCCGCCGTTTTTGCTGGGTCGTTAAAAGATGAGTTTGATCTAAATTCTTTAATCAGGGCAGGGATTAATAGCAATGAGTACAATATACCGACGTATTCGTTGCATTTCTACGCCCAGAGTGCCTGTTCAGGCAAGCCGAACCTTGACAGCTTGGCCAATCATAATATACTCGGACAGCAGCTACAGAGATTTGACCCCCAGATTGCCGCCGCAGAAGCTGGAGGTGCTCGATTCACAATGGCTGAATCGAATACCGTGAGCTGCAGCGGTTTTGTCGACGTTTCGGATACATTTGCATCCGCACTTTGGCTTGTCGATTACTCTCTCGCAGCAGCTGCTAAGAATATCGATCGAATATACTTCCATAACGGTCCAACGACTCCATATTCCCTTTTCATTCCAAGGGGGGCCGACGGTCTCGAATCAGGCATTCGACCCATTTTTTATGGTGTATACTTCCTCGCCGAAGCGTTAGCTCTACCAGAACAGGACTCTACTACAAAGTTTTTGGTTAAACCCATTGATTTACCAGGTAGTCCCTCGGATATTGCTGTGTACGGATTGTACTCGAACCGAGTGCAGAAGCCGAATTTGGATATTATGGAAACTACAAAAGTGGCTTATACTACCACTGTATCGGAGACAAGTACAATGTTTTACACGGATATGCTCGAAACCGTGAAAAGCGTGTCTACAATAAGTATCATCAAGTCTATAGCTACTTCGGTAAAATGCATTACAACCACTGCGGTCTATATTATACCGAATCCGACGACGGTTACAAAAACAACCACACTTCAAGGAATCGAGACTACTACTTTTGAACGGCAGCTGGCTGATGGAAGCACCATCACTCAAACAACCGAAATCGCCTACCCCATGGTCACCACACTCGTCTTGCCCACTATCACTCGCATCAGGACTACCTCACAAAGAGTCTTGACATCGTATGTACTATCAACAATCTGGACCAGTCAAACGATCACGGTCACAAAGATCATTACTCGAACGACACCACTTGTATATACCACCTCCTCCGTTTACGCAGTACCCACAATCCTCACCTCTACGCAAACCAAAGCTATAACAAACCCCCAAGCGACCAATATCCCAAACTTCCCTTCATATGACGGCGTCTTCCTTGCCCGCGCCGTCATCTTGAATTTATCTCCTTATAATACTTCCGATGAAAAAGTATTAAACTGTCGTTCTTGCTCTGCGCCCTCGCCGGCGATGTACGGCACAGTGGGACAAAGGAAGTCAACGAGGGTTACTGTGAACGGGTTTCAACCGGGCCACCGACTCAAGCTGGTGAGACTTAGAGGTCCTGGATTGAATGCAAAGGCTGGGGTTAATGTCAGTGGTATTGCATTTAATGAGGATACTGGGATAGTTATGAATACTCCCAGACCAGGGAGTATATATGTTGAACGAGATGGGACTGCTAGATTTGATATATTAGCGTCTGAGGCTGTGTTACTTGTTGATGAGAGGGTTTTATGAGTCTTAAGATCCTCTATGTATGTGTACTATGTATATAGTTTCCTTCCTTTTTTCTTTTATCATCACGGTGGATATTTGGTTTTTTGGCGCAAGGAGTATAATTGTTTTCTGGAGGCGGATTCTGTCTTTTTTTTTTCTTGCACAGGATATTTTCTATAATTTTGGGGCATAGAAGTAGCAGGCTACTGGCATAAGGGTATATAATATAGAACATCCCGGATGGGTGATATGTACATAATTAATAAAGTTATAATAGTATGACTATCTTTAAATCTCACCAGAATCATTCCGTTGCATAGTCATGTACTGCCGTTTGTGTAATGTAATGTAATGTAATATATTGATGTATCTTATTAGGTATAATACGTTAATATGAACTCCTTATGCCTTCCAACAGAATAAATGCCTTCAACATAAACAAAAGAAAAGAAATTAACTATTTATAAGAGCTTTCGACATCTTAAAGACATAATCTAACACCCAGGCCGTGGTTTTCCAGTTAGGGTACATAATATACCCATACAGTTGATAAGGCCTCGTTTGTGAATTCGATCATCTTTAGTCCCTATGAATATCGGTTAACTGTTGGCAATCGCGATATCGATCGCGATGATTATATATAGGATATAAAGAAGATCCGCAATAGTAAGAGTCCGAGCCCAAATCCTAGCGCTAGCTTCTATGTTGCCACCTAGATGCATCCCAAGACACCGCCCCCGGATATTGACGATAAAGCGCTGCTTGTTCCACAGATATTTCCGTATGTCGTACGGGTGTAGGGAATAAAATCATATTAGTTTGGATGACGGTCTCTTGTGTGCTGTTTTTGCTAGCTTGGACTGAATATTCATGTTGATATGGGATCTCTGGCGAAAGTTCTCGTGCTCTGGTTATAGTTAGTATTTGTATACATAGATCTTCGATCTTCAGGCATTTCTAACAGAACGGCATTTACCATAAATGTATCTAGTATACGAACTCATTATTTTGCATGTAACGGACGGCGTAATAAGCATATATATTGTGCGAGAAGTCCTGGTAAAAACGAAAAGAAAGGTCCTTTTGGTATTTGTTGAGCCTTTCTTGGTTATCTTCGAGGTGATAGAGTTCCAGGATTGCCTTGAGCCAAACTTCATAGAAGATATCTTTGGGGGGTTGATGTAATGTAGGTGAAGGTATCTGTTTTTCTTCGTTTATAGGACTGGACGGCTTTTATAGTCGGTATATTTGCGTACTCTTATATATCGTATGATTTATATTTCTGTTGTTTTCTGGTGCGTCTGATCCCCTGAGACTTGCTTCAGATCCGTCTTAGTAGAGATATTCTGTTAATCTTTATGTATTATACGTATTATGGCCTGGTATATGCTAGGGTTGACGATGTCTGATTGGCATTTAGGATTTGATTGCATATCCACGGTCAGATATGACTGTTTATTTGTAAAATGTTTATTCGAATATTTGTGATACCAGAGCTAGTGAAATGCTTGCACATGACTAGTGGAAGACAGGTGGGTGCCGCTATATACAGAGATGTCTGGATACGATTTGGGTTATAATAAATCGGGTACCAGCATGCATACCTAAGTACCTATATGTGGTTGGCAATTTGAATAGAAAACATTGATTGTTTGCAGTTACTTTCTCGCACCGTCGCTTGTATTCTTTCACCAGCCTTCAGGAATTTATGCGCGAGCTTTGTGTAGTAAATTGGGAGAATCAATAAGAATGTGAGAAGTCACGAGAAAGAAATTTGTGTCAAGAAGCTACAAGGAAGCTTTGATATAAGGCCTGTGCGTTTGAGTCTTGATATGATAGGTACATTTAGATCCACTACCGTCCAACCATTAAGTCTTCACGAACCAAGAAGGTCCCAACCAACCCTTGAAATTTATCAAATCCCCCTCCCGTACCCAACAAATGAAACCTCCATTTCATATTTTCCATAAAAGGAAGAATGGACACAAGAAGACCACCCAGAGGGCAGCTGTTTGAGTTAACGGCGCTTGTTGTTAATTGCCAACAACTGAACCTCGAAGATCAAAGTCGCGTTGGGTGGGATAAGACCCGGATAGCCGCGTTCGCCATAGGCATAATCTCCAGTGATTGTCAACTTGGCTTTCTCGCCGAGGGACATCTGAGGAACACCTTCATCCCATCCCTTGATAACTTGTCCGGTACCAATCTTGGTTCTGAATTCTTCGCCGCGGTCGACGGAGGAGTCGAATTTCTTGCCGTTGGTGAGAGTGCCCGTGTAGTGCATGGAGACGGTATCACCCTTGCTTGGGTAATCGGTACCGTTGCCAGGAGAGATGAGTTCTTTGGTGACGCCCATTTTTGATGTTTGATGTTAGAGGGAAGCTTAAGGTGAAGCTGGTAGACTAGTGCCCTTAGTGCAGCGTGGTGGGAGATGTGCTTGCGTGGAGGTTTGGGTCTGGGATTGTGAGTAAACAGTAGGGATGGATGGAAAAGAGGTGGGAGGGTGATAAGAGCTTAAAAAGTTTATCTGAGGGGCCGGGTTTGCACGTCGCCCCACCATGGCACCATGCCCATGGCCGCGAGAAAATCGCTCTCAATGCAATATATACAGCACTTACTATTCCCTCGAATCGCTGCTTGATATCTATCTAAGTATACATACCAACGTATCTACTAATCTGAAACTTAAAGATCGGTGTCGGCGTAGTACTCACAATGTACAGCTCGCGTACGCAGCAAGTCGCATTTCAAGGCTGCACAATTGCGCTGTTGTATTTTGACCCTCAACACACACTGAACTTTGACTGTCTAGACTCTTGCACTTTTGCCGATAAGTTTCAGACATTGGAAGAGCGCTAGACTCGCCGTTCTACCCTGGCATTTAATTTTGGATCTACGCTAAAGTTTCGTAGTACAGAAGCCAGTTATTGAAGTGACTAGTTCGGTTTTATTGTCAACCATATTGGAAAAGAAGTAGCTAGCGAGATGTTAATTGTGAAATCTAATACTATTCTTAACATCTAGATGATCTGGTATGCAAATACACCCAGCCCTTCCCAGATCATTGACTAGGGGGAGAGTTCAAGAATTTGATTATTTGGTTTTTCTGTCAGCTTAACTATTATAAACAGGTAGGTAATTATCATAGTGTACTATTTTTCCATAATCCTGGAGACTCTGTGATTGAGGATATGGCACCCTTACTTCCTTTATCTCGAGATCCAACTTTATAACTGTAAAATCGTATAGACTCTCAGAAACTATTTTTCTGCCATGCTTTTTGTCAGATTTGGATAAACTTTAGGTTACCCGTGCTAAGAGTATTCTCCGGAATATCCAGTTCGTCCCTCTATATATATATATATATATCATATAGTTATGAGAATCAATACTATTCCTAAGAACGTATAAGCTCTGAATTAACAAGCTATTGTCTCTGTTAAATTCTGTCTATTAGTATATTTATATTTACCATGTTGCACGTCGTCCGAATATCTGGTACGCTTTAGTGATCTGGCGTATGATCGACAGATCTAGATTCGTCTTCGAGGAGCGCGCCTGACGACGAGGCAAAGATCTTGGCGTCTACGCAACACAGAGAATCCAACAAATCTCGAAAGTTTCAGCCGAAGCGGCTTCTCAACCTTGTTCAGTATCAGTATATCTCTCCATCAGACCCAATCTTCGACTCTCATTCTAGATCTTTAAGTATACCATCACAAACACCAAGAATGCTTGACACAATCTACATTGTCCGTCATGGGGTACGATATCCATGAAATCCTCTACTCTTAGTATACCCCGCTAACCTCGGCAACTCTTATCAAATTGCTAGTTCCGTTCAAACTGGGTGGTTTCCAACGATGGCACCTATAATGCAACAATTAAATCGCCAACTGGCATTCCTTCAGACCCGCCATTAACTTCATATGGAGTTGACCAGGCCAGACAGCTGGGAGTTCATCTCGCGGGCTTGGATATCAAGCCTCAGCAGATATATTCTTCGCCGTACTACCGGTGTTTGCAAACATCGGCACCGATTGCGACAGAGTTAGGACTCGGTATTGAAGGTGTGGAAGGTGGGATTGCGTATGTCTATCCGTTCGCAAAGTTTGTTTCATTTGACTCCATTTTCTTACGTGATATCAAAAATATAGAGAATGGTTTGGTACCGCCCCATTCGACCATCCACTTCCCGCCACCGCTGAGCTTTTGAAAACATTCTTTCCAAATCTGAATACTGATTATACGCCAATCATAACCCCTGCTGTTCGTGGCGAGACTATGGCACAGGTACATAATCGTGCTGCCTACGCGCTAACTAGACTTGTGGACTATGTCGATAAGACACATCCAGAAGTTAGGGCTATTGTATTGGTGTCTCACGCTGCCACGGTTATTGCGGCAGGGAGAGTGCTCGTTGGAGATCAGGATATGGATGTTGGCGCTGGAACATGTTCTTGTTCTGTTTATAAGCGAAAGGATCCGAATTCCTCCCCGGTATGGCTTGATATCGACGGCAAGGAAGTGCAAGAAACTGGAACAGTGGATTTGAATAAGGAACCGGTTCCGATATTGCCGTGGAGGGGAAGAGGGGTTTTGGGTGGTTGGACGTGTGAAAGAAATGGGGATTGTAGCTTCTTGAGTGGTGGCGAGGAGAGGAATTGGTGGTTTGGAGGGGACGAGGCATGGGATTTCCCAATCGCCAAAGGAACTGGAGTGGAGAAGACATTGGGTACGGAGATGTCAGGCTTTAGGGGCACCGGTGGGGATGAAATTGTAGGGAAAGGAGAAAGTGCAAAGATCTAAACATACTGGGTCATTAGATCAATTATACACTTTCTTCTCGTTTCAGAGTTTCTCGGGCTTTGTGCCCCTAGCTAGGTAGTTTAGACTAGACTTGTCTGTCTAATTATATTGCGGTCTTCACCGTATCTGTTTCCACAATCTAAATACATCAACGTTCCTGTGACCCCTCGATTCATACCTAGGTGCCTCCTGCCAATCTGGAAATATATTCGGGGCGTTGCAAATCTGTTCTGCCAACGGACCACAAGTTATATTTCTAAATTGATCATAAAATATTCGGTATCCTGTGCCGGTCAGGTGAACCCCTTCATAACATTAGGCCTAGTATCAGTAAACCCGTAAGGAACATTTAAACTCGATTGATAACCTAGATTTCCACGTACCATCTGCACTTGCAAGTAAACTACCCAACTTCCGCGAGGTCGGAACATTGATATCACCCAATAGCGGGTCACCTTGCTCCCACCCTGCAAATTTCATGCAATCACTCCATAAGTCCAAAAACTCGTATCCACCGTCTCTAGCTACCTCACCAGCAGCTTCTGCATATTTTTTAGTCTCGACAGCTAACCGTCCTTCTGTGCCGCCTTGATGCTCGTTAAATGGTGGAGGAGAGACAACGATAACTTTTGCACCCCTTTTGAGATGCCCTTCGAAAGCCGGACTTTCAATTATTGCATTTAGGTTTTCTTTATACTTGTTAATAGGGATGTATTGTGATCGATTTGCTTTTGGGAGGACGGCGTCGTTGGCGCCAAACCAGAGGACCTATATATTTACTTTGCAGTCAGACTCGCTATTTGAGTTCAGGAGCATCTTACAGCGGGAAATCTTACTAGAAGTCTGATATCAGTATTCCCAGCGGGTGGAATTACATCATTGACGATATATCTTGCATTTGCAGTGTTGTAACCGCTTCAATTGGCACCATTTGGGACATGTTAGCTAAACTACTTAAGTACTTATTCAAACACCCAGAGGGGAACGCGTGTTAACGCTTGCAAGCTTGACTGGGTCCATGGAGAGATTTGCAATCTTAGTATCAAGATAACATACTGAAACCCCCGTTCTATGATTTGAAACTTTCTTGAATAGACGTTATTGATCTCTGCGCCCACCGAATAACCTGACTGGGTTCGCCACATATTCTTGGTTAAACTACTATTGGGCCGCAGGTCGAATATCGTTAGAACGGCCGGGTTGCCTTACGCCAATATCTGATCACCAAATTTGAAAGACCAAAACTTACTCTCCAAAAAAGAGAATAGAAGGGTAACCGAATGGAATTTGCGATGTCATTGTAGCCCTCACGGTATAAATCCGCTGTCTATTGTTTATATACCTACTTAGATATCTATGGATGTAAATCGATTTTGGTGTTTGGGTAATTGATCAATCTAGATGATCTTTGAAGCTTAAATCGGCGCTGTACGCAAAATTTTTGAGGCAAGCTTTTAATCAAAGAGGACGACTCCATTACCCTTTTATATCCATTAATCTCTGGCGCGATAGTGCTAGGATTATAGGAGTTTAGTTGCATCTCTTACCTGTCACCGGAAGCTGGATAAATGCCCCGCGAGAGGGCGCTCAGACGAAAACACCAAGACCTGGGCAGCCGCTGACGTCGAGATCTGCGGTAAGGTAGAGGCCATCTGCAAACTAACCTGGCAAGTTCTTTAAGCTACTCGAGAGTTCGATTATAGGATTATGTGGATTATGGGTAGACGGGACCGACCGAAAGCCACCTGCTTGTTACAAAACTTTTGTCGTGTGCCCAAACTATAGCTCCACAATTACTGGTGCAAATTCCCCCCTTTCATCTTCTCCTTCCATATCCTCGAGCTCCACTTCAATCCTTCCGCCACCCTCTTCGGGCGGTAAATCTACCATTCCCTTTCGAACATATTGATCATCAAGGTACCATCCGACCCTCTTGCAGAACTTTTCTAACTTCTCGAATCCTTCCTTGAGCCTGTCCAATTCTTTCCTGTCCTTAACTTCATCAATGTCCTTAAGCTCTCGGTTGAATCCTCTCAGCAGCTTGATCAACCATGCATCTCCTCCACTCACAAATTCTTCTAAAACTGTGTCTTCGACCGGTATCCCCACCGCTTCCTCGTCGTCTTCGTCATCACTCTCTGCTTTTTCTCCGACCACTAATCTAGCTGCTTTCAGCATGTCTTCGATCAATCCTACTAATTTGGCAAAGTATTTCGTGTGTGACTTGATCGCTTCCCCTGCTGTTAACGATATTTCTAAGATATGCTTGAACTGCACCGCAGATGAGTAGTTCGCGAGCAACATTGTTAGAACAAATGAGATTGAAAGCTCAGCTAACATCGCTGCTTGACCGCCTTCCGTATCTTCTGAAGCCGGTAGGTTGCCCGATAGCGACTCCGCAGTCGAATCTGCTGTCGCAAGGCTACTTTCTGCTCGCCGTTCCTCATATTTAGAGGATAATCTTCGGAATATGTCTGTGAGAACCCAACTTCTATCTCTTGCCCAAACCGTGCGCTCCCTTCCGACGGCGTCCAACGGCCATGTGCGCTTGAGATTTATCTGGGTGTAATCCAAAGATTCCCTCTCCTTTGAAGACTCGCTTTCGGTATCTGGCGGCTTTTCTGGCCCAAACATCTTTCTTGACCCTGTGATTTCAGTCTTCGACCGTATGGCCTCGTCCAGTTCCTCTTTCTCCCATGTTGTCTCCCGTGTAGATTCACAACCCCAATTCGGGCCGAGTATTCGTGTTAAAGTCGGTTGTGATTTGGATAATGTTGTCGAAACCAAGGAGTTCCAAACGAAGAGTTTCTCCTCGGGTACTTGAAGTTTTTCATAGGGACTCAGATGTCCGCGATATATCTCTTGCAGATTCTTCTTTATGTTCTCAATCTCGATAGCTGGGATATCTGCCTCTGAAAGGAGAGATTCTGTTTTTGAACACCATTTTTTGATGATGTAAGGTATAGACGGCGAAGCGATGAAGAAGAAACCGGTACGAAAATGGAGGGATGATGAATTTAATGTTGGGTTTTCGAGGTCTGTGATTCGTGATTCGGTACTCGATGGGTCGAGAGGATCTGAGGTTGGAGAGAAATAGCAGAAATGTATTCCTGGAGGGATGTTCTTGATGCCGCGGAAACGAGGAGCGGTTGTGAAGGAAGCTAGGTCGATTGCGCAGAAGGAAGATGGTGGAAGGTCGAGGAGAATTAAGGATGTCATGGCGGGGTTTTAATGTCAGTGAAGGTGTATTCGCGTCGGTCTCTTAGCACATCGCGACTTTCAAGATGGAGTCACGTGATATATATACGTAATTGGTTTCGATATTTTGGACGTTTTGGCAGCCACATGGCTTATCTCAGGAATTGAATATTTCGTAAATAGAAATAATCAGGTGTAATACGCCTAGTCTCTAAGGTTCATACCAAAGGCAGGTTCTACTAATAAGGAAGCCTTTCTCCCTTTACCATATCTGATTCTGATTAGAGATCTGGCATCTGTATAGTGCACTATATACTACTAGTCTAGCCATGGTATTATTTTGTCGAATCCCTCTTAGTTGTCCAAGCCCAGCTCGTAGCGCAGCCCGCCGCTATGTCATCAATTCGATAACTTCCTTCAGCTGACCTGTCGATAGATACTTCATGCTTCCATCTCACGATTTCCCCTTGCTCTTTGCTTAGAGTTCCACAGTTCCCGTGTTCACCCCAGCCCCAAGCGTAGAGCTTTCCATCTAATCCTATTCCAAGTGCATGTTCACTGCCTACGGCTAGCTTTTCTAGTAGCGGTAGATCTTCTGGTGGGAGCTGGCCATGTGTCCCTCGACCCCAAGCCAATACTCTTCCTTCAGCTGTCAAAATATATATTGCACCCCAACCGGCTGCAAAAGTTTTCCACCCCGAAACCTTAGTCGAAGGCTTGGATTTTATGACTCCCCACTTGTCACTTCCAATGACATGTACCTCTCCATTGGAAGAGATAAATGCTGAGAATTCTCGTCCTGCGGCGATTCCAGTAATCTCAAAGCCTCCAGGTAGATCTAGCTGAAGTTTTGCCGGTTCCCAAATATACTTCTCACCATTTCCCAAAATGCCTAGCTGTCCTTTGCGTCCATTTCCCCAACCATACACATGTCCATTGGATAGTAATGCTAATGTGTGTTCAACAGTACTAACAATCTGTGTAACTGTTGTGCCGGGGGGTGGGAACGATGGTATTCGAGTCAGGGACCGAGCTGTAGTAACTGATGACCCCAATCCAAGTTCTCCACGAGGACCGTTACCACATGAGTATACAGCATTATCCGACGAGACGAATATAGAGAACTGCCACCCCGAGCTTATAGCTTGCCATCGAGCTGTTGGGCTTGGTGGAAGAATCGATGTGAATTTTGTGGTTATTGATTGCGAACTATCGCTATTAAGGTTACTTGATGATGCGACACAACATTGTCCGAATGTATTGTCTCCGGTAGCATAAGCAATATTAGAGTCATGAGAAAAGAGGAATGTATGATTCCCGCCTGTTGTAATCTTCAGCCTGGAGGAACAGGGAGGAAACACCTCCGTCGGTGTATGAGCGTCTTCGACATGGCAGATTCCAAGTTGTCCTAGGGAATTGGACCCGAAAGAGAAGAGCCTATTGGTTGGAGGAGAAGGCGATGCTTGTGATATTCCTATCGAGGATGGTGGTAGTGGTGGTGGTGTGTTAGTCATGGTGTTGAGTGTGGTTGATGTTGAGTGTGTTGTCTGCTACAACACAACCAAACGTGTTTGATAATTTGGCGTCAAGCGCCTACTCGCCTATTTCTAGGTCCAGTCTAACCCTTATAAGGTTAGTGTGGGATGAAAGAAATTTCGCAGTCACAATTTTGAGGATTTGCTGCTCCAAGCACCTAGCCTGATCTTGAGCTAGAAGAACCTTGAACTTCGACGGCATCGACATCTCCATCCTTCAACAACATCACCAACCCCGACACCACCAATCCTCTAGGTACGAATATCCGCCCTTAGGTATCACGGTCCGATTCAATTCGTCTCGAAGTATTTCATTCCAACCTAGCTTTCAATCCATCATCTACCTTCGACAGGTCGTAATTTCTCAAAAAAGAGGGACGCTGGCAAAAGACCTGTCGAGCAACGAAGGATTTGGCAACGAAATGGAATACTCGAGATGCTATGCAATTGGAACGATGGATATCGCCTCAGGAACAGAACAAGGCTAACAGGGTGATTCCTGGCTGATATAGGCCTTCAATCTACCGTCACATACCATCAAAATGCCACCAAAGAAGAAGACCGAACGCCCAAAGGAGGAGAACATCTCCCTCGGCCCACAGATCCGTGAGGGTATGCTATATCTCTCATTTCCAAAATCTTTCAGAGGTAGCTAGATTTTAATTGAAATTTTCAGGTGAACTCGTTTTCGGTGTTGCCCGTATCTTCGCCTCCTTCAACGATACCTTCGTTCACGTTACCGATTTGTCCGGCCGTGAAACCATCTGCCGTATCACCGGTGGTCAAAAGGTCAAGGCTGATCGTGACGAATCCTCCCCATACGCTGCCATGTTGGCTGCTCAGGACGTTGCTGCCCGATGCAAGGAACTCGGAATCACTGCCCTCCACATCAAGATCAGAGCCACTGGTGGTAACGGAACAAAGACACCCGGACCCGGCGCTCAATCGTACGTTTCCCCTTCTTTTATAAAGTTCGTGAAAATAATACTAATTAATTGATTTAGTGCCCTGAGAGCTTTGGCTCGTGCTGGCATGAAGATCGGCCGTATTGAGGATGTCACACCCACACCATCCGACAGCACTCGTCGCAAGGGTGGTAGAAGAGGTCGCAGATTGTAGGCGGTGGTTGTCTTGTTTTCTTTGTTCTTTTCGCATTTTGACAATACCTTCTACCTGTGCAATATTTCCCTTCCTCTTATCATGAGGTTTCCCCTTTGGGATCTCTATATAACGCCGGCGATTGCAAAAGATTAATGCTTTGCATTCTCACCAAGCTGGTCGGATATGCCGTTTGATGGATATCCCTCCTGGCCCTGCCCTTCGAACTATTATTAATATCCAAAAGTCGGGCTTTCACTCAGATGTTACGTAGTAATGACATATGCTACTTCCTTTACAAATGCATAATGGAACTGGGGCGTTTTCCTTTAATGGTTCTTCCGGCGAGCAGTCGTAGTCAAAGTATACCTTTACATCAGCGACGAGGCAATACCCACCGATTTATATCGTTAAGTTATGATAGTACTAGGCCTCGCCACAGTGCAGTCCCTCCAATATAAATTGAAGCCCACATCTGCCTGTGGAAGTCAAGGGCAAGATTTTTACAGGCTGTGGTTGGCTGACTATTGCGTTCACCTGGCAACCGTTAGGCAGGTCGGGGGTGCGCCCCAACCTCCCTGGCAACAACCTCCCCACCACACACACAACACCAAACGCCAAATTCACGTTTCTGTCCAAGCTAACTAATATAACTCACTCCACCGCCACCATCTACGACTCACCTGCTGCTTGGTTTTCGGAGAACCACAGCTGCCATGTCCCCGTAGATATCCGGATATATCTACTGACCTTCCCTAAATGTTTCTTCGTCGTTGATCGTGTGCCCTGTTCTTTTCTCGTTGCTTTTAACAATAACCTCGCGAGTTGACGACCGTCATCGCGAAATTCCAACAGTTGGCCTCGTGATATAAACTACAAAAAAGAAAATACGACCGAGTCGTATCTCAAGCTTCACAATGGGTATGTTGCCTTAGCTATTTTTTTCCTTTTAGACACTTGATATCGGTACGAAGACAAGTTCTTACCGCTTATGCAGTTAACGTTGGGAAAGAACCTCTCTACCCTACACTGCCGCAGGTGGTGACCACCCCTCCTCCTTCGACAAGCCTTATCACACCTTCGGGGACCCAAGTCACAGACCGAAAGGTCTCACATTCACCCATAACCCCCCTGAGAGATGAACTTCCAGCCATCATCTCCGAGGACCTCACAAAATCACCACTTCCTCCAATCCCTCTTACTGCAACCACCGTAACCCCAGACCCAACGCCCCGTCTGCCCACAATTCACTCTAAACATGACATCCTCACTTCTCCAGCACAAACCCAAAGGACGCCTACGATTCCTCTCTTAAGTGCCTCCGAAATTACGACGTTATCACCGGCCTCGCTCCGCGAACAGCTCACTATATCACAAACACATATAGCAACTCTACAACGACTTGCCGAAGAATCTCGGGCTGCAGCACGACATTGGATGCTTCAGCATAAAATGCTTGAAACGGATTATACGAACGAAAAACATCGATATGAAGTCGAAATAGCGTTGGCTAAACGGGAAGTCGAGGTTTTACGTGGCCGTGGAGGACCTGCTAGTGCAAACAACAGCTTTGTAGGAGAAGATGAGACTGATAAATTACGGGAACGGTTAGCGAGGGCAAAGAATTTGATATTGGAGGAAAGAGCGACGAAGAAGGATTTGGAAGATATGGTTGAGAGGTTAAAGAAGCGGATTAGGGATAATCGTAAACATGATAATATGGTTGATAGAGCTATATTACATGTTGAAGCTAGCAGAGGGCTTAAAAGGAGTGAATCGGGGCTATCGACTGCAAGTCAGCAACGTGAAGACGGATTGGCAGCGCTAGGAGAGGTTGCGAGTCAGGTGCTTATGGAACAGGAGGCCAGGGCAGGGACCGGGACACCAAAGAAAACCGCACGGCCTCAACAGCGTGGGAATTTAGTGTCACCGATCGAGATGGGGACAGCAGCGACAGCAACGCCATCGAAGAAACGAAGAAGAAGAAAAAGTAGAGATTCTACGATCTCGGCAAGTGACGGTGACGTACCGACGGTAGTGAATACACCGGCCAGGAAAGTACAAAGAAAGGATGGTGCGATGATGGCCGCTGTAGCAGCTGCGGCTCTTGGAGTCAGCCCAGGGACGCCAAAGAAACCAAGGGCAGCTCCAAGTACTACTGCTACACCGAGAAGCGTGAAGAAGAAGGCGAGTACAGGTAAACTTGGCGCTGGGAGGAGTCCCCTGATAGGTGGGACTGAGGGAGCTCAAGATGTGAGAGAGGCTTTCGGGGCAGCGTTGAGATATACTGGGGGAGATGGAACATGATATATACGCTATATAAAATGTGTGATATCGAAGGGGGGTGATCTTATTGTAAATATTGTCACGATGTACTACGCTTTGATATACGGTGTTCTGTGATGATTTGAGGGTATCTGGAGTTTTCCTTGGTTCTGAATGTCTTCCATAGGTTATTAACTTCTCTGCTTGTATTTTTGGTGCGATCTATTCTACCATTATGTCTACAAATTGGGGGGTTGTGCCCGTGATGGAATTAATCGAGCACTCAAACTATCGAATCGAACTCGGGAATACTCCTTGCTGCCTAACTTCCAGGGTTGAAAAGTGGTCTTCCAACGACCTCTCATGAGCTCAGCCATAGAGATCACCATTCCCACGCACATGCTGCACGTTAATATTGTTTTAGGAAGATACCGCCCCAGTAGTCTAGTTTCAAGACTGCCCCAGTATAAACTAAGTCCGTCTATACATGTACACTCGAACAGCCCGGTTCGTTTAGAGCGCTCCGGCATAGGACTATTCTCGACGCACAATCCAGATATTTATTCGACACAAAAACACATTTCATTAGCCAATCGTATTCCGGTGCATAACTGCGTGCAGTCCGACTGCGACATGTCGACATTTCAGGTGCTCAATTGAAAGGCACAACGGGCGAGCAAGCGAGATGTTTCAGTCACAAGTACTTAAGTGCAAGTTACACAGCTCCGCATTGCCCGAATTTCAAAACCAAGGGCTGGTCCATTCACATTCCACTTACATACATTGCGCCTATTGCGAGCTCTTGTCGTCAGTTCTCATCATCCGGTTGGCCAATCGGGTTCGCAATAAAGCTCCCGCTGCCGTTCCTCCATTGAGTATTCCTTTGCAGCACCATGAAAATTTTCTTCAGGGTGCAGCTAGGTTGTTCAAAAAGGACGACCTAGTGCTGCAGGGCAATTGGAAAGGTCGATGCCTCTAGACTCAACGAGAGAAAATGCCGCAATCTGATGAAAGGTTTATGATTAGGTCCAACTTTCGAAGCGGGTTCTCTTTTCTCCCTTGCAGGACTTCCACTAGTCTGAGAGTCTTCCACCTTGTCCACCTGAGATTGGAACTAGTTTGACGTGCGAGAGCAAAAAGAATGGAAACTCCTCAGCTCGTGGGTTTTTGATTGATCCAACCCCCCACTATCTTTCCGGACCATGCAGAAAACCCATGCGGTCTATTCGCGAAGTCGATACGATTCGCGAAACCTGGTAGCCGCAGGTCAGATCTCATGCACCCTTACGGTCCGCCGAGGCTAGATCTAGTTCGCTAGCCGAAGCGAGAATCCATGATCAGATCCAGCTGAAATTCTCCGACCCTTTACGACCATTGCACTCTGTTCGGACTAATTTATGATGGTCTCCGATTGCAAAGAGCGGGGGTAATGCCGCTCTTGAATCAAAGGCCAAGGCAAAATTTGCGAGGGCAAACCCTACTGCGAACCAACATAGCTGCTGATATCATAGTAGTCTACAATATTCCAGCTGCAACGGTGCGGTCTGCGGGGTGCCCCATTCCGCATACGCATATACATAGACGAAATCCCAACCCCTTACTCTGTCACACTTACGTAGGTAGTAGGTAGGTATGTGCAACTCGATGTGGTTGGAAATGAAAAATATAACTAGGAAAATATCCGGTCCAATCGAAACTTTTATAAGCGATCACGGAAATTTCGGGATGTATGCATATTCACACGGTCACACCCGGGTCAATCCGCCAATATGATACGCAGCACAGATTGTGGGGTCTACGTAGCCTTGCAGATGCTTTTCTAGTCTTGATGTCTTCATAGCAATGATAACTGGACAAAGTATTGGGATTTGAGCAATCGTCACTCGCTTTCTTGTGCAGGATGCACATTTACTTCGAGAGCGGTTAGTCGTTTCAACTAGCCAGGGTCGACAAAGCGACCTTGCAGTTTATATGCTTAAGCTTGCAATTGCACAAAAATACACGAACCGGGGCATGGAGCAACGTAGTACAATAAGGGAACTAAACTTTGAAGATCGACCCAAGTCCCATTGAATGAAAAATTTCGCATAGAGCGAACTCGGCATGCATGATCGATGCGATATGCATGGTACAAAAGGCGGCTGGGGCATCCGGCTTGCAGCGTTCAGCGACCAGATTCCGTAATTGTACTTAAACTGGGCGAACGCCCATGTTTAGAAGCTTTATATTCCAGACCGTGGAATAGTGGATTAAGGAGTTTTCAGTCGTTTACCACCATTTCATTTAGCGCATAGTTCTTTTCTATTATCGATACCAATTTCTATTTTCGAAATGTCGCCTCGGATTCATGAAAATACGCCATACTACCAATTCGGGACGGAGCGGTGGCCGGGGCCGTTTAGTCTTTCTAGCGTTTCTAGTGCGACAGACGATGCTATAGCTAATCATATCTCGTCAATTGACCCTGACGAGTGCGAACTTTATAGCGAAGATGGTGTTTGGATCGTTGATTTTGCCATAATCCGAAATCAATTGGAAATCTGGGAGCGACTGCTACCTCGAGTCAAAATATTCTACGGTTTGTAGACCTTATTGGACCATGGTTCCGCAGAGACTAGGCAGAATATAAAACCAACCCTTCTCTTTCTCTAGCTGTAAAAACGAACCCAAACCCTCGTCTCCTCGAATACCTCGTAAACCACCCCATGAAACTCGGATTCGACTGCGCAAGCCATACAGAACTCTCCGAAATCCTCTCCCTCTCCGTTTCCCCCGACGATATAATATACGCCAACCCTTGTAAAGCTCCCAGCCACATCCGCTATGCATCCACAAGGAACGTTAAAAAGATGACATTCGACAATATCACCGAATTATACAAAATCAAAACCCACTTCCCAGACGCCGAATGCATTCTTCGGTTCAAAGTCCGCGAACCAACACCTAGCGAGAATCCTTCCGAGGGAGCAATGTACGAATTAAGCAAAAAGTACGGCGTTACAATCGATTATTCTTGTGAGATACTGCTACAGGCCAAGAAATTGGGGTTGAACGTCGTTGGTCTGGCGTTCCATGTTGGTTCGGGACAGCGGAACATAAGAGCCTATACGCATCATATCGAAGAAGCGAGAAGGATCTGGGAAATTGCGAGGGAAGTGGGGTATACACTCACCATCCTCGACATAGGCGGCGGGTTTATGTACAGCAACTTCGAGGAAGCTGCGATTGCTGTTAATACTGCGCTTGACAGTGAGTTTGGAGATATAATAGAGAGGGGTGAGTTGGATATTGTGGCTGAACCGGGGAGGTATGTATCTGCGCCGGCGTTTACATTGGTGACGAGTGTTATCGCGGTTAGGGAGGCAAAAGAAGAAGTGAGAGGGAAGAGGATGGTTTATTTAGCGGATGGGCTGTATTCGAATATCAATGCGGCTTTCTGGCCTGGGGAATTGACTTCTCCGACGGTGGTGAAGGGAAGAAGAATGTGTACACCAAAATCTACGTTACCTACAAGCTCGGCAAGCAGTGACAGCGGGATTGAAGTGGAGGAAGAGGACAATGCGAGTATGGACATGGAAGGAGGGGTTGCGACGCTTATTAGAGGCGATTTGCAGGAATATTCGGTTTGGGGACCGACTTGTGATTGTATGGATATTGTTATTGAGGATGCTCTGCTTCCGAAGGGAATTGAAGTTGGTGATTGGTTTGTGTTTAAAGATCTGGGAGGTAAGTCTCAATCTTAATATACTCTAGATCCTTTCAATTCTGAAGTTTATCTTGAAGTGCTTAAGCTGATAATATTAATATATAGCCTACGCAACTAGTATGAGAACTACATTCAATGGCTTTCGGACAAGCCACAAAGTTTACTATATTAACGCCGAAGGAGTTGATGTTGATGTACTATAAGAGTGTATGAATTTTCAAAAGTTTTTCTCTATGGAAGGAGATGTGTCTGGCAACGCGACCAAAGGAGATTGTATATTTATATTTTTGAACCGTCCTATAATCTAGATATCCTCGAACCGGAGTAGTTCGACTGTATTCATTGGACCCTACTATGTACCCGCACAGGTGCTACAATGCCTAGAATCTTAGCAGTAGTTGAAGCGTTTTAATACAAGACTAGCCTATAATATGATAAATTAAGTTACTGATGATCGGACTTCTAGCCTCGAGGCTAATTGGAATCAACTAATTAGATACTCAAGAGCGCATCCTCGACCTCGGACCATTTTTAAAAATCTTTTAATATCCTCCGGGAATATATCCAGTTCATGAAAACTCTAGTTACGAGACTGGCATGCGTTAAAAGCCTGGTTACGAGACTGCATGCGTTAGCGTCCTTTACTTTGTTGCAGAAATTGCGTTGCTTGTGTAACTCTTGGCAAAACTCGAACCCATGCTTCTTCACGCGTTTGGCTATCTCGCTATTTCGCTATCACCTCTTGATCCTCAAATCTCTATCACCATTCGATCCAAGGCCTCAAATATATACCACAATGGCGCCCGAACCCAACCCGACCGCAAAGGCCGGCATGAAAGCCGAACCCTTAAGTGTCTCATCACCCTCCGAAGATCCATCCCAGACCGAAGAAACAACCCTCGTCTCAGCCCTCTCCCTCCTCCACCAGATGCACCAAAAGCTTGCATTACTCCGCGAATCTATCCCACATATGGTCCAACCGATAATGAAAGCATCGGCATACCCGACGCCCGAGACGTTATTTGATGAGTTTTCGAAACGGACATTAAAGGCTTCCGAAGATCTAGTGGAGTTTACGAAGTTGGTTAGTGATGGGAAGTGGGTTTTTGATAAGGCTTCGAGTAGTAGACGGGAGAGTGGGGTTGAAAGTGGGGAGGTTAAGAGGTGGAAGAGTAGTGCGCCTCTACCGCATTACTTAAAGGATATTGTGGAGGGTACGGAAGGTGTGGGGAAGGATAAAGATGCGAAGAAGAAGGAGGAGGAAGAGAAGAAGGAGAAGGAGAAGAAGAGGTTAGAAGCTGAGAGAAGTAAAGAAAGAGAACTGGAGATTGCAGAAGTGAAGGAGGTGGAGAGCGAGGATGTTAGACGAGGAATCATAGAGGAGTTTAAGAAAGAGCACAGTGATATTGAGATTATATCTGAGGAGGATGGGAAGGTTCTGAAGGTTGCGATACCCAAGCCAGTGGGTCTCACGTTCTCGATTGAGATACCACAGCCTACGGCGGAGTCGAACCGATATATTGTTACTTTACCCACATCTTCCTATCTTCATATCCTTGTCTTAAGGAGCATTACGACAAGGCCGAATGCTGGAAGCTTGAAGTATCTACTGGTATGTCCCTTCCCTTTAACAAGCTATATTCCTGTTTTGCGCTGACATATAATTGGTATCGTAGGATATGATAGCGACTTATAAAACGATATACAAGACCAAATGTAACAAGTGCAACAAGCTCACACAAGGTCCAAAGCCTGATCTCCCAGTCATCCGTCGCCTCAAACGAATAGCGAAGTTAGTGCAAAAAGAAAGTAAAGAAGATGGCGGAACCGGTCAAGAGAATGATAAAATGGATACGACCGGGAACGATAAGACTGTAAAGGGTGCGAAGGATGCCAACCCCAAGGTTAAGAAGGAACCGCAGGATGAGAAGCCCAAGGAGGATAATGATGGCGCGGATGATGTCGCGGAGGTGGAACTCGTCGAAGAGTTCTGGGTAACTTATCATGAGGGATGTGCTGACTAGGTAGTGGATCGATGTTCAAGAGTCTAATATGCACAGAGTTTACTTTGGATTCCGTTTTGAGTAGGATGTTAGCTAGGCGGGTTTGTATTTATAGGATACCCTTCGATAAACTAATGAAAAAATATAATGAATTCATGCCTACGGGAGAAATTTGCACACGTGAAACGAATATGATTACGTTCAAGTCGTGATGTATTGATTCATCTTTGAACATCTGAAGCATGACCTACATTACACCCCGTGTACCGTAAAAAGAAGAACAGAAAAGATGAAAATATAACGTCTGGTGGCTATTACCAACGCATGATGGACGTAATGAAAGGAAAACGGAGGAAAAGAGGAGTATTTTCCCTTTCAGTGAGATAGTTACAGAGTGATAGAGAGGACGGAAGGTGGTGTATATAAAAGGTGTAAGAAAAGCGATGCGAAAAAAGGACAAAGATACGCAGAAAGAGCTTAACGGTAAGATTTCCTAGAGCAGAGGTGTTAGCAATTGATATGCTACAGGTTCGCGTTAAACCTTTGCATTGGGTGTGGATAACATACTGGAATCTGGCTCTGGCACCCGGACCACCGAACTTCTTGGGCTCGCACCGTCTGTTGTCGGCAACCAACAGGGATCGGTCGAACTGCAGCAGGGCAGCCTTCAACTGGTTCTTGGAGTGCTCATCGACATACTTCTGGTAGTATGCGACGATGGCCTTGGCGATAGCCTGACGGATGGCATAGATCTGGGAAGTATGACCACCACCGGTGACGCGGACACGGATGTCGACATTCTGGAACTTGTCGAGGCCGAGGATGAGGAGAGGCTCATAGACCTTGAATCTAAGGATCTCTGGTTGAACGAGGGACAGCGGCGAGCCGTTGACCTTTACTAGTCCTTTACCAGCCTATTGTTCGACATTTCCCAATCAGTACTTTCCATCTTTGAATTTGTCGATGTCTGATTCGAGAGTTTTGGAGATGCGGACCTTGCAGTGAGCAACAGCGGTAGCTAAAATTTAGGCAGCAGGACGTTAGCAATCTAATATTCTATTTTGTGATTCCACCAGCATCTCGACAGCAGCCATCGTCGTCCTTTCCCATAGAAACTTCCCCCTAAGCTAGATCGAGATTTCCCTCCAAACCAAACAAGAATTGAATGCACACCTGTCTTCTTCTTGCCGAAGCATTGAACGCTTTGTGTCGTCGACATGATGGGCGGGATGTTGTGTAGGGTTGTCGGAAAACGGGGGAGGGCGTCGACGTAGGATGGGTAATGTCGTTAGTTGGGAGTAGTCGTGATATCGAGATTGAATTCGAGATGCTTGGGTGTTGCGCCTTTCCTCCAAATTTTTGCTGGTGGGAGTTGGTCACGTGAGGACAGGGCTCGGCGGGATCAGGGCTGAAAACCCTCACCAAGAAAAAGGCCAGCCGCGCTTATCGCGGGAGTGTCAAACACCCGTTTGCCTTTGTGTTGTCTACTCCAACGCACAACCAACAGCAAAACCTTTTGGCTACGAGACTGCCAAACCCTATGTGTATTGACTTTCAACCTTTGATTATTCCGGCCTGGGTTACCAAATCAAAAGGTTTTTGACTATTTCCCTTCTTACAGTATTCGAATCAAGTTGAAATCAACTTGCTCAGCATAGCTTGCGACAATGATGAATGAATCTAACGAGGTCAATTATTTCACGGTTCTGGATTGCTTGATGGTTGGGTTTGATATGATATGTGTTGCTCGCAGGAGCAACTAATATGTATACCAACTGGTCTCGCTGGCACATATAGCCTCGAGTCCAGGCGGGTACATACGAAATACCTTCTTGAAAACTACAAAGCTATAATATTTCACTAGCCACTTGGATCTTTGGGCTGATTCATGTTTTCTTTTCTTCCCATTTCATTCTTTTCGCTGCTAGACTCAGCATTACTACTTACCAGTGGGTCCACATGCTAGAATGTTCAATCGCTCTGGCCGGCTAGCATCGTCATCCAAGGGTACCATGAAAGGTTGTGGGTATATTCGTCCATCAACTAATAAGAGATCCGAATTCCGACCGGGCCATTTCCATGATTACAGCGAACACCACCGAATAATTAGTATATGCTACTAGTATTCTCTTGTCTCATATAATCATAGGTTTGTAGGTTTACTCGCTCCCCTTCGCCCCTCAGATGTTGCTTATTGTTGCAGATTGATATCGTCTCTTTGCGCTCAATGCAATATATTGACCGTGATTGACTAGGCCGACACAATCAGGATCTATCGATTCTACAGAAATCCGACTAAGGAATCCTCAAATCACGAGATCTCAAGCATATCAGACCCTTTTGGACCCATCCATTACGTACTTTGATACCAAGTCTCCATAGGCGAACATGGGTGTGGCTTTGGTACCTATTGCGGGGTAGAAGCTGTGCGCATTAACTTTTACGTATTAAAACTTCTGGATAACCTCTAGCTTCCAACAGACATATGCATTTAGACTTTTCTGGAAGTCTTCGTTTGCTCCGTTGCATCAAAGGCAAAGTGAAGCCTTCCGTTCCGGCCAAAGCCAGCAAGAGAGTTCGCGTTTTGAAACTTTTGCGAACAACCGCCAGTTCGGCGCTGGTTCTTACATACAGTTGTTTAATTAGTGCAGCATCATCATCAGACTACTAATTGCCACGCGGCGAACCTCGGATACCCTTATCAAGACCGTGCTATTGACGGTATCATCAAAAGTGGAGCCAAGATCAATCAATCCGTTCTGTCATATCATCATGCTGTGGGGAGACCCTATCTAGGAGTGTCCCTTCCAATCGGCGAGTCGTGTGCCTCAACCTGGTTCTGTGGCGTCCAGAGAAACCTAAAACTGCATATCTGGACCGAGAAAGTATTGCCGTTCGTCCTGTGTGACCAAGGGATTCCATGCCTACCACGGTGGGGCACTTAGTGTCTCGCATGTCACCGGTAGGCGAAGGGACAGACCAAGGCAGCAGCGAATGGACGTTGAAGGTATTAATCTTACCTTTTCTTGCTGTGCCACTACCAAGGCCGTCACTGATTGGAATATCAGATGCTGCATGTTTCTGTATGCACGGCTACATTTCGCAAAAAGCGCAGGACGAAGGAGTGATTTGCATTCACATATGTTTGAGCATTTGAACTGGAAATGCATCGAACACCCTTTGTCGATTATGTTGCATCTCGCCAGCATTTCGCCCTGAAACCTATTCAAAGGCTATATCATCAGGGAAAAGTTTACTCGATTGACTTCGAGACCCAGCCCCTTGATCTCCGTTATCTCGAACTTTTCCGAGGTTCCATCGGGCATCTCGACTCGATCCGTGCAAACGCAAAACGATATTAACATCAAGGTTAATGCGGCTTCGGGCATCTTGCTACCTGCTTTTAGACTCGTGGTGTCTTGGGTGGGAGGCCAGGCCACACACCTTTTAACTCCCAGTCAAGAAAGTCTTATCTCTCAGTTAGGTTACCCCATCCAGATCAGCAGGCACCTGTGCTGTGTGTACTGGAATGCCCGCCTTTTAAATACCGGGAAACACGACCAGGCACAAGGGCAAGATTAAAAACGATACGGAGATGCCCAATTCATAAATTTTAAAACTTGCGAAATCCCCCGTTTTTTCCCTCCCAGTTTTCTACCTTTATCCTTCTATATTTCCTCTTTTCCTTGTTCGCGACGTTATCAACGGATAGTGACGACATCTCGATCGAACGACCTAAAAGTGATATCTTTGTGTTACATCTTCGCGGGTCAGGGTTACTCACGACTATTCCATAACAGTAACAAAATTAAAGACACACTAACAACCGCAACCCCGTGCATTTCAAATTGCTGGCGATTGCGATAGAAGAGTGTTGATGGGAAGATAGTTATCGACGATATTTGTGATAAGAGAAAATCTTTTTGGGTTGATTAATGTCTGTAGAGATGGATATAGAACATGCCAGGCATAGGCCTTCGGCCGGGGTATCGTCAGTCGTAAAGGGTGACTTACCGACAGCCGATCATCCAATGTCGGCTGATGAAGAGGCATTGTATGCGCTCGGTTATAAGCAAGAATTCAAGTACGTTGACACCTTGCAGCAGAGTTATTTCAAGATGGATATCTAACCCAGATTATCTACACAGGCGTGAATTTAGTTTATGGACAACGTTCTGCGTTTCCTTCGCGGTTTTAGGTAAGCAAATAATATCCGCTATTAGATAAAATCGATATGGAGCAATAAACTGATGAATCGCATAGGTCTTCTACCATCTTTCGCAAGTACACTATACTATGGTATGGGGTACGCAGGAACCGCGGGTATGGTGTGGGGGTGGATCATCGCTATGCTCTTTATCCAGTGCGTCGCTATGTCTATGGCAGAGCTTTGTAGCTCTATGCCCACATCTGGTGGTCTATACTACGCCGCCGCTGTTCTGGCGCCCGAAGGATACGGACCATTCGCCGCATGGATTACCGGCTGGAGTAACTGGATCGTGCAAGTCACTGCCGCCCCATCGGTCGACTACGCCATGGCAGCTATGATTCTCGCACTCGGATCGATGTCCAATCCGGAATACATTCCTACACAGTATCAAACTTTCCTCCTCTCGGTGCTTATCATGATCCTCCATGGCGTTATTTCATCCATGCCTACCCTCTGGATTGCGCGGTTCAACTCTGTTGGCACTATTATCAACATTATCGCCTTAGTAGCCGTTATCATTATCATCCCAGCCGATACGACCCGCAGAAATCCAAGATTCAACCCAAGCAGCAGTGTTTGGGGTGATATCTCGAACATGACTGACTATCCGAGCGGCGTCGCCGTGCTCATGTCCTTCATTAGCGTCATCTGGACTATGTCCGGCTACGACTCTCCATTCCATTTAGCTGAAGAATGTTCAAACGCCAACATCGCATCTCCACGTGCTATCGTCCTTACATCTGGTATTGGTGGTGTGATGGGATGGTTCCTTCAGCTTGTGGTCGCCTATACTGTTATCGATATCACTGCCGTCCTTGAATCCGACCTTGGCCAGCCGTTCGCTGCTTACTGTCTCCAGGTTCTTCCATATAAGACATCGGTTGCTGTCACCGCCTTGACCATCGTCTGTGCTTTCTCCATGGGTCAAGGCTGTATGGTCGCTGCATCTCGTGTTACCTACGCCTACGCTCGTGATGATTGTTTCCCGTTATCCAAGTATTGGAAGAGAGTTCACCCGCTCACCAAGACACCCGTCAACGCCGTTTGGTTCAACTGTGTCATCGGTATTTTGTTGCTTCTCCTCATCTTTGCGGGAGACATTGCCATCGGTGCTATCTTCTCTGTCGGTGCTATTGCCGCTTTCGTCGCTTTCACCATCCCAATCTTCATCCGCGTTTTCTTTGTTGGCGATAGGTTTAGACGGGGACCATGGCATCTTGGAAAATGGAGCAGACCGATCGGATGGGCTGCTTGTTCATTTGTTGCACTTATGGTGCCAATTCTTTGCTTGCCGCAGAGCACTGGAGAAAATTTGAATGCTGAGGATATGGTAAGTCCACTTCGCTCCTCTAAAACATTTTTGTAAAAGTTTACCATGAGCTAACATGTTTTAATAATAGAACTGGACATGTCTCGTCTACGGCGGTCCTATGCTCGCGGTCACCATCTGGTGGTTCGTTGATGCTAAGAACTGGTTCAATGGTCCTAAGATCAACATTGAGCATAAGATGCTTGGTTCGAAGGGTAACGTTGTTGAAGGTGTTAACATCAGCCCCGAGCATCATACTTCCGAGGACGACATCCTCGGCAAAGATAAATAAATTTATATAATCTGAACTGTTTTCTTGATTTGCTTTTGCAGTTTCATAATCTTGTCATTTGATTTTGGTTATTTTTGGGCATCTTTACCCATACCCCGGACTTTTATTGGGTTTCTTTTAGGATTCAGCAAGCGTTGGGATAGGGAAAGGTGCATTTAGGATTTTTTTGTGGAATCCTTATGGGGACTATGGATCATGTTAACGTTTAATCTTAGTGTATATGACATACTTTATATATAATCTATCGACGAAATAGTCGAATCAATCAATCGTTAACGTCGAAATATCTTTGAGAACTTCAACCAGACTTGTCCACAATACCAGAAATATCTAGTAGGATATACTCTTCAAGAAAAGTCCATAAAAAAAACTCGAACTTGTAATCTCGAAATTCATACAACGTTATAAGTTTAATGGACGAAACGGAAATCCAACCTCTTCGTTCCTTCATCCTTGGTGTTATAGATATAATCAATCCTCTCATCATTTGTAAGTTCTGCCCATTTTGCTTCTCTTCTTGCGTTCCTCTTGACGTACCAAAACTTTACTAGTACGAATAGAACAATGTTCCATGAAGCGATAGCGAGAAGGATTTTATTACCGGTGTAATCTATAAAAAAAAATGATATTAGCAAAAACCCTAATAGATTATAGTTGAGATGTTAGAAAGGGTGAATAGGTAGGTACTCACAATGCGGCCTATCCGCCTCACGATATATATTCGACGCAATAATATTCCCACTCTGCACGAACATATTATACAAAGCAGCACTAACAGCCCTTGCCCGCACCGAATTTGAATTCCTTGAATTCCACGCCACAAGGATAGCATGACAATACGGATAACTCAATAACCCGGTTAACAATCCATATCTAACCCAGCCGTTCGCATTGGTGGGTAATAACACCAATGCGAGTAGGAACGGCCACATCCAGATATTCGATGCCATGGAGACTAAAGAACGTTCGTTGACCCATTCGCTGATTCGACTGATGATTAGGAGGTTCACGCCGAACATGAATTGGGAGGGGATGGTGAGGAGGTTGGCGTGGAGAGTGCTGAACCCCATTTGGCGCAGGATGAAGGCGAGGTAGTTTTGGGGTGGTGCTGGGGGGATGTAGGCTGTTAGGCCGATGAGGTAGAGTGGCCAGAGGTCGAAGTCTTTGAGACATTTCCAGAGGAGGGGTGGGGTGACGCCTTGGCTTGTGGGGAGAGAATCACGTTAGTAAACACCATTTTGACTATATAGTCGCATGGGAAAAGATAACAATACCGATTATGCATATCACCCTTTGAGGGATCATCTCTTAACAGACGGTTTACCAGGATTTTTTCTTCTCGCTCGTTGAACCACGGGTTCTTGCGGAATCTACCCTTGGTCTGACTGGGACTTGCGGGCATGAGGAACCAACTTGCGATACCGATGAGAGCTGTGATACCACCTTCGATCAGGAAAAGAAATTTCCAACCGGACCAGCCGGCGAGACCTCGCATTTGGAGGATACCGGCGGCGAGGAGGGAACCGATCACATTGCAGGCGCTGAGGACGGTCCAGAACCAAGAGAGTCTGATTGGGAGTTCCTTTGCTTTGTACCAGTAGGTTATGTAGAGGACGGTATCGGGCTGGTGATAATTTATATCAGCATTTGCCTTCCAAAAAGATGCGAATGTGCGGCATAGTTCCTTACAATGAACCCACCCATCAAGAAGCCCAGCAAGGCACGAACGGCAAAGTACCCGGCTCGATTAGTCAACCCAATCTGTGACAGCGAAACTATAGACCAAGCAAAGATAATAAAAGGAATCCAAACATCCGGTCCCAATTTCTTCGAAACAAGACCGCTGGGTAACTCCGCAGATAAGAAACAGACCAAAAATATAGTCTGTCCCGTATTAAAATCATTAGTATTCATCCCCAACTCCGTCAGCATCCCATCCGTAATCGCCCGGTTTATATTCCGACGATTAATATCTAATGCGAAAAACATGATCCATGCCCAAGTCATAACCCGCCAGTCGATTACACGCTTTAATCGCTTTTCTTCGGCGGCTGACCATGTGATTTCGGGATCAAATCGGTGACGGCCTTCGTATGAAGCATTTTCGTAAACGCCGCGCCAGTATTCTGCGACCTTTGGGTCGGAGAAAATATGGTTACCGTAGGATCCGTAGTCACCGTCTATATCTTGTTCTGTGGCGGCGTCAAAGTCGCTTTGGTTGGAGCTACTATCCGCGTTATTAGCGCCGATTTTAGTGTCTTTGGAGTCGATGGGAGGCTCCTCGACAGCCGATTGGGAGGATTTTATATCCGCCATTGTATCTTTTATTTTTTAAAATAAAAAATGGGGAAACGAGAAGAGTAGGTTTGCGTGATCTGGTAGCCGCAATGGCGAGCGACAGAAGCCTTTCCGCGGAAATACTAGAGTTCTAGAAGGGACCCGCGGAGATGTTATAGTGAACCGCGGAAATGCTAGAGAAAAGATGGGGAAAGCTGCTATAAAATGCAGGGACGGGTCCAGGAATTGGGATCAACTGGCCTGAACATCCGAAGGGAAGACGAGTACCAGGCGGCCGTAGCGACTACATTTTATATTCAACCGAAAAATCCTACCTCTTACCCTCGAGTTAACCTGGATTTGAGGTTTCAAACTTCCCCTCATCGAAAGATTTGAGCGACTCCACCTCCAAGAGAAAGCTGAGAATGAAAAAGAATCACGCAATTAGCTGTCTTTATATCATCACCGGTTTGCGGTTGCCACTTCGTTCGTTCACTTTGTTAGAATCAATGTTGGAGCGATAAAGGCCTTGGTAGAAAGATAAGAAGCGCACATCGATTGCAAACGATACGTACATACACACGGTGGACGCCGAGAGAGAAAGGCACCAAAGCCACGGATCACGACATGGCCAATTCCCGCTTCTGTCAATTGCGGATAGAAAAAGTCCATGGGGGTTAATCTGCAATGCATCCATGCATGCATGTTTCGCAAAGTGGGAACTTAGCTAAACGAAGCCTCGGTAGGTTATTTCGGCGAGGTGCTGACATATCATTCTGTCTGGATACTTTTGTCTACATGGTGATAACGCTTCTGATAAATGTGGAGACCAAACGGCCAAATTGCTGGTGGTTGTCGAGTGGTACAGGTTGAAATGGACATTCTGTGATATTGCCAAGTCTTGCGTGCTCCTATGGAAAATACAACATGATGGTGCGTTGCCAGTTTGGCAGGCAGATGTAACAGCTGTATACGAGTGACATTTGGAATCTTAACACTGGGAAATATATTCACAATCAAGAAGGAAGGTAGGTTTTTACCCGTGGCAGATAAAAAAAAGCTTGATAGTGGGGTCGTAAGGGGCATATCAGGGAGTTCCGATTGGCTGCGTGACGACAAGAACGTGGTTGTGCTTGGGGGTGGGGAAAACTTGGGGGTTGGCAAGTCTGGTCGGGCTGCGAACGGTGTGTTAAATTCCCATAGACTGAGCATGTGGTGGGTATTACACATAAAATCTACAGCTTATGATCCCTGATCGCTGCTCCTCGCGTTCCAGATACAACCTCGTCAACGACATGCATTGCATGCAGCAGTTCCTCTTCTTGGAATTTTCTGCCAACGATCTGGAGTGACAGTGGGCTCCCAAGGTAATCTTCCTTTTTCTCCCCTGCTAAGAGTATTAGTATTTCTTGTCCTCCGTATAATAAGGTATTGATTTATAATGTATAATATCAGGCAGAGTTGATCCGAACTTACAGAGTTTTGTCCGATTGATCTTGTCCCAGCTGGTGCCAGTTTCTGCTCCCAAGGGAGCTTCCAGATCTTCTCTGGTAACGTTCCTGGCTGGGATAGCTCCACTAGGCCAGTCGAGCATGTTGAACATGGAGGTGTAACCTGCACCATTCCAAGCATCTGGTTGTGGGGTCGGGTGGGGGGCTACTGGACAGATTATGGCATCAAAATCCTGGCCGTCACTGGACTTCCACAGCTTTAACGACTGGGTAATAAGTTCTTCGTTTTTGGAGTTCAATTCGAAGAGTTGCTTTAATGTAGCTGGGTCCCTGCGCTTCAGCCGTGGCGCTACCCACGGGACCTTTGGCTCTCCGGTTTTGTCGAGGAGGTCAGAAGCCCAACTACCTCCTTCGATACTCATCAATTTGTTGGAGAGTCCATGGAGCTGTTTGACAAACGTTGGAGGACTGTCAAGAACGATGACTTTATGGCCTCTCGATTGTAACTGAGCAGCGGTCTCCTTCAAAACTCGTTGAACTGGCGGCAAAGGAGTAGTAACAAGATCAGTCATCAGAACCAAGAACTTCATAGGCCTTGGCTTAAACTCTAGTGTCCTCCATGGCGAGAATAACACGTGTGGTTCGCTTTCCCAAAGTTTCCCGTCCGATACGGCTTTAAGTAGTAATTCGCATGATCTGAGCGAAGTCGCAATTGGACCGGTGGAGAATGACAGACCAACTCCAAAGCTTCCTGGCAGGATAAATTCGCTGCCGACTTGTGAGACATATCTGTGAGCTGTCGGCTTAACCCCGTAAAGTCCATTGCACATGGCTGGGACTCTGATGCTGCCGCCGACATCGCTGCCAATACCTATTAGACTGCCACGGATTCCTATTAAAGCACCCTCTCCGCCACTCGATCCGCCAGCCGTAAGCTTTCTATTCAGTGGGTTCAAAGTTCTCCCCCAAATTAAGTTGACGGAGTCAAGGGACATCATCGTCTGTGGAATGTTGGTTTTGCAGTAAAACACCGCACCAGCAGCTTCCAACACCGAGACGATTGACGATTTCTCTTTTGCTGGGCGGAAACATAAAGCCACGACTCCGCTGCTAGAGTCATAGCCTGGGTAGTTAAAATTATCCTTTAAGGATATTGGTACACCATGGAAAGGACCGAGAGGAAGGCCATGTTCTTCAAGGTGCTTGTCTAATTTCTTAGCTCGTTCGAGTGCTTTATCAAAAAAGATTTCTGTAAGACAGTTCAACTAAATGATCATATGATTAGCGTTAAAAACTACCCTATCGAGGTATATGACCTGACTACTTGGACTTAAGTACTTACTAACTGTTGGGCGATAGCCGCGCGTTTGCAAAAAGCAAGTGCAACCTCATGACAAGTGTAGATGCGTCGGCGGATCCGATCCGCCAATTCGACGGCATCAAAAGTCTCGGTGATCTCAATTTCTCTGGAAGATAGAATGCCAGATTCTCTTGGTATATGTCTAACATCGGTGACACTTTCATCGGGGAGAGATTTGAGTCGCCACCCTTGAGGAATGCGGGATTGTTGTTCGGCTTGCTTCCGCTTGACAATATCAATGTATGCAGGAGATGCCATGGTTGCTGAATTCAATTGGACCGATCAAAATGCTAAGTTTGTGTCGAGACAATCAAAATATAATAGTAATGTGTCTCAGAATCTTGAATGTTGACCGTTGATAATTAGCTTGTTGGTCCCCCCAAAATATGTCGAAATCCTCAGGCTTGATATACCTATCAGATTTGTCCGTGAGACTGATTAGATCAACACAGATTCGAAATAAACCCTCAGATGGAGATTTGTAAGTTTTGACGGCACTGCTGGATTATGATGAACTCTTTTGAGATATTGAGACCTCGGTTAACAGTGTTCATATGCGAAGCATCGCGTGTCTGTGGGGTGTCGGTTGAATTCAAATGTAAGGCTAGCAGCCACGCTTTACTCGGCGTAAAGCGGGACTCTGGGACGCTAGCGACCCCTCAGTCAATGCACTCGTAGGACTGGGTTCCCCGGATTACAAACGGCATGGAGGGTTAAACGTTTATTAGTGGCGACGGTATATATTATTCGATCGCATGATATCTAGCCCGTACTTGCGCTTGCTATGGATTCGGTTCATGGTCTCGCGTCGTCAGCCTTGTTACCTAGGTAATTAAGGCAACTTGTGTGGTAGAACGTGACAACAACACAAATATAACTTGGGTTCACCGGATGTCAAGATATCACTGCATGCTGCAATGCTCTGGGTATGGAATGTCAGAAAGAATGTATGTATATGACTACATGCGGAAATATTATATTAACTAGATACTTCTTTACAGTAACAATGTCTTCTGATTGTTGTTATAACTGACTGTTCGGAAAGTTGTTTGGGCTTAATTGATAAATGGTTTCATACTGTGATAGTACTCATTCCCATAGCCCACTCCCACAGATATATTCGCCCTTAAGGCCTTGCATGGCGTTCCTTTAAGCTTTGGGGGCTCCGTGGATTCAAGTCCGATATATATCACTTTCTCTTGTAAGTTAGGTACATGTACCCCATTTTCAACAATTGACGTTATAGACTCTCCGGTTCTTGATCTAAATTAATTTCGGCCAGCTGATGTTAATTATAATGCATTGGAATGATTTTCACAAATCAAATATATTATATCTACTTCAGTATCTACGAATTGCAATACAATCTTAAATTACTTTTACTTGCCCATATCCGAAATCCTATGGTTCTTTTCTATTCTGACTTTCTTATCCCAGCTGTGTGACAAACTAATCTCTGCCACTGCGCTGGAACCGAACTGAGCTACCCCTGCCACCAACCACCGCTTAATCTTATAAAGCTCTCGCGATGTATTTGAGCCTCAGCAAAAGGAACCGAGATTGCATGAGGCTTAAGGCTAGTCCGAGTTCAGATGATAAGTCGAAAAATCCCATTTCCCACTGGATGTCTAAACTCCGCGTCGGGATAACATCTTGGATCCATGCAGATACAGCTGCAGGCCTAACTTCCAGTTCAATCACAGTGACGTTCAAACTTAGCTAAAAGCCACCGAAGCTCAAACACTCCAAGCCCGTCCTCGAAAGGTACTAGGCAATGTACCCGTGTTCGCGAGTTTGTCACGTTGTGGATACCAGATACACCAACCACTGCGAGCTCGCACAGAGCCGCCACACTCCCTGTTCGCGGACATCTGCCCACAGGCCCAGTCCTGCATGGTGTGGGGAAACCTCCAGAGACTGGTCCAGTTTGTAAGCGCCTTCGTCCCGTCCCAGCTGCAAATTGTTCTATTTCAGAGTAGCCTCACTCTCGAATCTGGTACCGTGCGCCAGGCCGGGTGGGTCCTCTTGTCACTATTTCGAGCAACCAGCACAAGAAAACCTTGAATCGTGAACGAAATCTTGGAAGCGCAGGCCCAAGATTCCGTAAGGCATTAAAAGGAATGGATTTCAGTTCCCGCCGATATGGTTCTTGGTAGCCTTTACTTCTTCTCCCTGCATTCGATTCAGGCTTGGGTCGACGTCTTGCAGCCTTAAGTTAACGACACCGCCGCAACACATCCGCCCCAGCACCTCAATCAGATGTTCAGCCATCCGCCGCGGACAGTATTGCATTGAGAACCAGTCAATACAAATCTGCAGGCCATATAGCCCGTCTACGAAAAGATCCCGAGATATTTCTGGTTTGCTCCTTGAAACGTCGAATCGTTTGTATTTTTACGGTCATCGAGGCTGTCATCACTTATTATTATTGACCAACTGTTGCATCTTGTGAGTATCACGGTTTCCTTGTGCAATTGTTTACATGCATCTGCTCCCGTCTGTTATAATCCAACATCCAGCACCTCCAAACAGTATAGTACTGTACGGCTTTGCCGCAAAAAAGTCCAGTTATATTATTGACCCTGGAACTCTAACTGTTTCACGATACCCTGAGGGTTTTGTTATGACAGATCAGTTGTTCTTCTGTTCTAGAATATACTAGTATACTGTCCTTTTTATTACTTTGGAGTAACTCCTGTCCAAGCATCTTAAAACTGCTGGCACAGTCTTACCATCCTCTCAAGATTTAAATATTATCGAACAAATACCATCTTCTGATATAGCCTAATCTTTATATCTATATACACTCTCCATGGGCTCTTATAGCTTTCCTTTGTTATATATATCAGACACTGCTTTGCTACCCAATTACCACGGTCTCGTTCTCAAGAAATTGCCCCTACGACATTCTTCCCTTCATTATATATCCTTTCCTCTGATTCAATGTACATGCGCATCATCCGTATGATTTCTTGCTAATATAGTAAACTGAAAGATCGGGCGACATCAAAAATCAATCAAAATGGCACCTGCACCAACTCTTGAATCAAGTGCTATCAAAACGCTACCTGCCACCCTAGCGGCAACAGCATTGCCCAATCCATCCGACTCTCCTTCCACAGATGGAAGGCTTAGATTCGATGCCAGCACTATAGCAGCTGTAGCTCTTGGTGTGGCAATGTTTTTCACCATTATCGGGGTTATTGGGTATTGTTTCTGGGTACAGAGACAGAAGAGGAACCGTTACAGGCACCAAGTTGAAGGCCTACATGGCCATTGGACTCGTATCGAACAGCCGCCAGTGCCCGTACAGACAGAGAAGCCCAATTTCCCGCCGGCTTATGCAAAAAGAGTGTCTTTCTCTGCTCGGCCTTCTTTTTCCAAACCCTCGGCTGGAATTGATATTACACAGATCGGACACCCAAAACTGATCCAAAGTTCTCAAGATATCGATCCCATCTTCCCAGAGCCAAAAGCTGCATATATTCGTGCACATAAAGGCGCAATTGCTGCTGTAACAGAGCCACAGATTAATAATATCGATCCTATCATGGAAAAGCTGGCACCGCACACGGTCACGACTATCCCACCACCCTCAGTGGAAATTGCAAAGCCACCAGCAGTTCTTACCATGGACCCGAAAAAACGACAGAATGCCCCAAAACTTAGCCTTCAGACATCCACAAAGCCTAGGGATTCTATCAACAATAATATCACTAGCACGATAGTGGCTGGGCTCCCAACCAATATCTATGTACCGCCGACACCCTCGAGGACTGGGTTTGGTGACGTGCCTTTCACACCTCGGACGCCTCGACGAATGGATTTTGGTCTCGAGCCTCAGGCATTCAAACCTGATAACCATAAGTCCCAGTTCGAGACCTTCTCACCCAATAATACTCGGGCATATCGTAACCCAACGCCAAAGGAACGGTATAGATTTTCCGACCCTACGACGCCTACTCCAGCAAGCGTGAGGTCTATCCGTTCATTATCATGGAATGGCCGTGGAAACGACCACCCTGCAGGTTTTCAAACAATCACAATCCAGACACCGATATCACCTCAGCAGCTTAGATCACCCAATATCTACTCCCCAAGGCATCAAAATTTGGTTCCCGCGGACCTCGATCGGGAATCAATGCAAACACACCCCCACTCTCGAATCGTTAGTTCCTTAAGCACGGAACATCACAAATCGACTTCTCCACCGGAAGCGTCACAAGGAATATTAAAGAAACCCAAGCTTAAGATTATCCCAGCGAAGGATGAAGACGAAATCTTAACTGACGACGACGCATCTATCATTGAAAGCGAATATGATAGCAGTGATGAGTCTTCGGAGACTACTGCCAAAATGTTTACTCACAACAATCGTAGCTCTATTCGGACAGGGCGTACTGGCAGTACCCGTTTTTCACAAGACTCAATACCGAACCCTCCCCTTACGCCTTTCTACGGGGAAGTAAAGGACAACATCCCATACATCAACCAAACGGAAATAAAACGCAAACCCAACGGGCTAAGCATCTCAGATACGCCCACCAGGACACTATCTTCTCCGGGTATTGAAATAGTAACCAGACCCGGCGATGAATCACCTCCACTTTCACCAGTTACATTCCGCATTGATACCAACCCCGGACCCATGACGCCCAAGCTGCCATTTAAGTCGGAACCTTATGATCGTATCGAAGCCGATAGGATCAACGATGGATCATACCCTAGCGAGTGGAAAATACAGATGGAACGTCAAGCGACTGAAGAGGGTCTTGTTCGAAGAGAGCGTGACCCACGACCCAAGTCAACGGGACAAAGTCTCGCACTACCCCCTAAGGGCTCTAAAAGCAAAGGCGTTTCTTTCCGCCTGAGCGGCCATCGTCGAGACGCTTCCGACGAGAAACCAATTTTACCTAAGATTGACGTCTCACTCGCAGAGACTATGAGGCAAATGCGGCCAAACTTTTACAAGATTGGAACAAATGACAGCGATGTTTCAATGATCTAAGAACTATCTCATCATCTTCAATTTTCTACTTTCTTACTTTTACTACTACTCCTACCTAGTCTATTATCTTTCTACACTCGCTATATACTGGGCTTGGAGTTTACGGTGTTTATTTCTTTCATTGGCGTTTTGGATTTCTTCCTCCTTTCGTTCAAACCATTTTGGAAACTTTCACGGCACTTTCTAGATTTCTTGTATCTATTTTTCTGTACTTTTACATGAACTGGCTTCGGCGCCACCATATCTCACGGAAGGTACCCACATCTGGTCCTTTCAAGCGAAAGCCTAAACGGCTTTTCGTATTTTTCATTCATCTGATCAATTGATCTACTTCTTTTCCCTTCAATTCTTATTTTTTCCTCGTATCCATACATGTACAATATTTAACAGCACCCGTGAGGCTTAACTGAGCTCCACAGCACCCGCATGGGCGCCAATCGGCCCCGTGTGAATGGTCAAAAAGTTTCAATCATGTACAACATCTCCATTGAAGAAAACATTAATACATTGAGCCTCAATTAACCGGGGCCAAAATTTATGTATTCCACTCAGATTTGTTTCACGGAATGACCCACCTGTAAACAATTCAATCTCCTGACGTAGTGACCAAAATTCAAGCTTTAAGCTCTAAAGCCCCATAATTTGCGTTGAGCCGTTGGCATTTTCCCTTCACTTCATCCACTCAAAATCCTTGACGAATATTCTAAATATAGTAACTAACATCGCAAAAGCGAAAGCGCTTAGGCACGTCAAAAGAGTGGGTCTGATTTGTTGGGTGGGTCTCAGGGCGAACAGCTCAAAGCTCGCTAGCTCACTACTCCACTGGCACAAAAATGTCATTCCTCGTAAACACGATCTCAAGCAAGCCGCTTCCACCAGCCATTTAACTACTAGTTAAAAAAAAAATACCGATGCAAATGACCGCAAACGTTGTTTCGGACGAGATGCATAGTCCAATTGAAGACGATACTAACCCATCAACTGCCGACGCAGAGCTTGAGAGCTCGAGTTCTCAGCCATTGATACCGCATCGTTCAGAAGATGTTGATGGATCTCATGCAGAAGCAGACGCAGAATCTGGCAATGAGCATCGCGGAGCTCGGGAAGCTTCGTTGACTGGGTTATATGTATCACATTTTTTGTCTACTTGGAATGCGAGGACTTATGAATTTGCGGCTGTAAGTCAATTGTTTTTTTTGTTCGACGCAGACTGCTTGCTTGGCTCGTTCAATGACTTGATCCTGGCGCTTGGGAGATGGGATGGAAAACGGGATGGCTAAGGAGAATGGATATTGTAGGTCGTGTTCACGGTTGAGGCCTTCCCGAAAACGCTGCTTCCAGCATCGATTAGGTTAGTGTCTTCCGCTACATCTTAATCAAGCAAAAAATATGTAAAGAAATATGTAACAACATTATCGTGTCGTTGGTCAATGAATTTCTACGAACCGTTCGATCGGTCCTGCTGATTCAGGACTGATTCTTTTAATTAAACTTTTATATTTTGCCCAGCTCTGTATCACGGGATCATCTGCAGTCGCAAGTTATAGATTGAGTTAAAATAGCTAACTATAAGCAAAAACAAAGTGGTATTGCACAATGCCTAGCGGCAATCATCTTCTCCCCATCCGTGGGTACCTGGGCCGATCGAAGTCCTTCACGATTAGAATCCCTCAAAAAGACCATTTTAATTCAAAGATCAGCTGTACTTACAGCATGCGTTTGTTGGATGGTGTTACTTTGGTCGGATAATGATACGTCATCATTCTATGACGTTGGTATCAAGTGGGCCGTTTTAGCGGTAATTGTGGTACTTAGTTGCATTGAGCGACTTGCGGCTAGTGGGAATGTGGTTGTTATGGAGAGGGATTGGGTATGTATCTTCCCTTAAGTTAGTTTTTCTGGTGGTTTATCTTGAGATCTTGTATCTGAGTTGAAGATGGGTATTTTCCTTTAATGCTGTTGGAATAGCCTGGAACCGCTAGTAGCTGGTTCTAGACTGCTATTTTGCATATGATCTGCTGTCAATTGGAATATTAGTTGGCTAACATGGATATCCGTCACGATACACGATTTAGGTACCAACACTTGCTCCTACTGTTGGGGATTCATTGCATAAACTCAATGCAACTATGAGAAGGATAGATCTCATATGTAAAGTCTTAGCTCCTGGGTTTGTCACGTTACTGCCTACTGGATTTTCAGTCATTGAAGTTACCAAAGACCACTCGGTATTCTGGACTGCCGTTGTTATAGCAGTGATGTCTCTGCTGAGTCCTTGGGTAGAATGGCTGTCTGCACAGCGAGTTTGGGACAAGAACGAACTACTACAGGCCCCTAAGATTATAGAAGGGCAGCGAACACAGGGAAGGGAAGTGGGAAATACTGGTACAGATACTTTCGGCCAATATCTAAAGGGGAAAGTGTCGGGGCTTGTACGATTCTGCAGCAGTGCAGTTTTTCTACGTAAGTCTAGATTCACCTTTGGTCTTAAATCTAGAACTATACCAACTGTTTTACTGACTGAAGAAACAAGCAACGATATCTATTTCGCTGCTATACTTATCCGTACTAACCTTTTCATCGCCGATGATCACGTTCCTCCTAAATGCCGGTTTTACTCTCCCTGTTGTTACTACGGCACGGCTGTTTAGTAGCATACTCGAGGTGAGCGCCACGGCAGTTATGCCTTGGGGCGTAAAGACATTAAAGGATCGTCCGGTAAAGCATTGGAGATCAGTTGATGAAGATGAACTCGGTTTTCTGGAAGAATACTCATCAGGACGAACTAATATCGATAAAGCTGAGGTTGAGCGAGTTGGTCTATGGGCCGTCTGGTGGATGACATTATCACTGGTATATCCTGAAACACCTCCAACCACGAGACCATCTCCTAATAGCAGAGCTCGAGCTCTTAAATCAAGCTTAGAATATTGCTAATTGTGGGGTCGACTAACATTCGGCTGGTAAAATATAGATGCCTGCAGTATATGGGGTCGTAGGATTAACTTCAACTCCAAACACGTCTCCGGCCGGCCTTCCACTTCCGCACTTTTCAATCCCCATGCTTCTAGGCGTCGCATTCTCACGCATTGGTCTGTGGACATATGACCTCGCCTACTCACAGCTACAGCAAACCCTTCCTCCCGCCTCACTCCGAGGAGAATTCACGGGGATAGAGCAGAGTTTCGTCTCAACAGCCGAGCTTTTGCAGTGGACTTTGACAGCGATTTTAAGCCGTCCTAGGGACTTTGATGTGTTGGCTATAATTAGTTGGATAAGTATACTTGGGGCGGCGGGATGTTATGCATGGTTTATTAGGAAGAGGAGGGGTCATTTGTTGCATGTTAAGGTCTCTGCGTGTTGTAAGGATTGAAAGCGTGGTAGACAGTTCAAGCTGGATCTGGGTTGTGTAACGTATTTCATCTATCTTCGCGGAATCTATGAAACGAAACAGGTCCTTATCGGCACGAACCGGCACTGAAAGTTGCTGTCGAACATCTCTCAATCTGGTCATTGCCTGATTGAGATGACCGTCGATAACCTTTTTCGCAACGCAAAAAAAAATGCAACGTTTAGTTCACAAGAAAGAGTGTTGTGCGTAGTTTAGGTAGGACTCCGTCGCCTTCCCAGACCCAGTCTTTACGCTAGTGTAGCCTCGAACATGCTAGAAGGCGACCAGGCTTCTAGGTACAAGATAGGTTAGAAGACTGACGGATCGAAAAAGCCCTCAGCAGGTGATGTAATCATGAATTAGGAAATCATAACCGGATTTTTCTCTTGGAAGTTGAGATCTTAGATCATTCTCGAGGGTTTCCCAGATTTACTCCGAGCTCCCTAGCATACCCGCTTCACGCTAACATACGGGGCCATCAGTCAAGCTAGCTGCACGGGGGACGAACCAAGCTTCTCAATCATCATTGTATCTAGTAACCGACTTACGAGAGAATATCGACACGTATGCAATAATGATTCCTTTAAGTTGGCACGCTTGAGTTCGTCATGGAGTTCCCCCCATCCCTTTGACAAAAACGGCTTAGGTTTCCCCACTTCATTACCCCGACAAGATAACTCCGGAAAGTTTCTTCATTCTGGACCTTTGTAGTAGATCAGGAGGTTTGTTTTGCAGGATTTTAAGAGTATGAAACAAAAAAGATGGTGGCAACGGCAGAGGACAGATAACCTATGCAGAGCATGTGGAGAACTCGTCAACCGCCACTTCGCCTCTATTTCATGTATGTACACCAAGAAAATGACGAACAAAATCAGTCATAATAAAAATCATCGATTTTGATTTCAAAAATAGACATAAGGTATGGCACCGGAGATTGGAAGACTGCAAAAGACGGCTCCTCGCTAGACTTCCATTCGTCCACACATGCGCACGGCAGACGTAGATCACAAGTACAATAGAATCGATATTTGCATTTTGGTAACCAGCATGCAATTATTGCGGAAAGTGATGTGATCCGCCTTGTACCGCCAGATCCAAAGCGATAATAACGATATAGAGTATACGCCAAGTTCGAGATGCAGATAATGCATACACGGACAAGAGGATTGTAGACGCATGCAGATATGGCCTGATCCTATTCGCGAGGTTTCAGCTAACTTCTGCGAGACATGATCCTCAGCTCATTGTGTCTAACCTATACATTTTTCTTACACCAGGGAAAAAGCAACATACCCTCACGATAACTGTCATCGAAAGAGGGGGTAAGTGTCTACGCAAGGGTTAATAAGCTCGCTTCTACCTCTGTAAGAGATCTTAAATAATCTAGCGCGATCTCCTCCCGAAATGGGAGGCGAGAACGAATTGGCTACCGCGTCACCGTAATGCCGATGTTGTTTTCTGGAGAAATACCGGGGTGAACAACGGCAGTCCGGCGATAGACACTCCATATGCAAGAGTGGTCTGATACTTTGCTTCTAGACATCGACCAGGGCTTTTGACAGAGATAATATTCTTGAACGCTGCACCTGATTACTGTGCCCTAAAGCAGGCATGAATATTTGCTTCTACCAAGCAACTCTAAACCGATGCCACTGTCAAAGAACGCTAGGGGGAAATGTGTGGGAGCCATGAAAGATCTGAGCAAGGCTGGTATTCTCCGATGGTCTAGGAGGGCGCCATGCCCATGCAGGTGAGGTATGCATACTAAGCATGGATCAACTTGCTATCGGCCTTGCTATGTGGGGGATAAGCATATAAGTGGATCTTGCGCCAATACTTCTGTTTCTCCAGCTTTTTTTTTTTTTTTTTTTTTTTTTTTTTTACCTATTCCACCAGACGCCGCCCAGATATGCAGTTATTCTTGGAGGGATCCGTGACCTACTTATAATTATATTGTCTTATGCCTTGATCCATAACCTGATATATTAATTGCAAGGAAGAGGATTACTAGGCGATTGCTTTTTGTGTTGGAAAATAACTTGTGCGGTTCGAAGATAATGGTGAACCGTAGGATGAGGCTATCCGTCGGAATCTACGGACATCGGATCCGCGGACCGCTGGTCGTGTGACGAGCCTCACCCACTCATGAATACGTATACCAATGATTATGTAACTTTGGCATCATCGTTCCTACGAATTCGAAGATGTTTCTTGTTTTTCGTGATATTTTTTTCAGCTATTAAGCATAAGCTTGGCTCGATGCCCAGTCTGAGTATCTCCGTGTCTTATCTTGAGATCATCGAATATTAATATCTGAGATACAAGTTTGAAATCTCATATGCACGGGCTAGATCTGGTTAGAAAGTAGAAACCAGTTATTCCGGCGAAGAACCCCTTTGATTCTCCTACCAAGATAAAAAAGTACATTTTCTCTTATTCAACGGATTTTTGGAGATGTGGTCATCCTTGGCGGAATGCACTGTCACTTTTTGTTGAAGTTGAGTATGTCTTGCTCATAATATTTCTATACAGTCGCAAGGCGAACTCCGATACACTTCAAAAAAGTTCGGATGAAGACTACCACAAAGCCGGCTACCGGAAACTACAACCTGCGAATCGCGAAGCCTCTAGCCAATTAAAAAGTATCCTTTTGGAGTAGTTTTAAAAGGACCCAAAAAGAAGTCACGTCACAATAAGGTCTGGCGTCTTCCCGAGTGGCTGGCCCCATTCGCTCTCGTCTGGCCCATGGCTCGAGAGCGAGGGTCAGATAGCATCAGCTGGGCAGGCTGGCAGCTGGGCTTAGCGGGGTATGGATACCCCCCCGAGGGAAGAGAGGTTATATCTACCTTAAAGCCCAGGCTAAAATCACATAAAACAATGTGACCGAGGGTTTATGGTCACGAGCTGGTAAAAAATGTAACATTTTGTTTCAGCCCTTTTTCTTCTTCTATCAATATCTCCATTCGAAGGTGCTATTTGACGGAAAGATTATGGAACGAATTCAACCGACGAATCCCTATAGGATGGCTTGTTTATCCACATTGATGAATTAAAGGAGGAAATCATTGCCACATTTATTTTTACTTATGCATAAAATATTTAATCTTTGGGTTAGTTTCCCCCCAATGGGCCCATAGACGTCGACGAGAGCTGACAGCCAGGGACCCACATGTAAAGCTTGGCCCAGAGCACCCTCGGTTACACACGTGAATACTCCTATTGTATACACCCCACAGTGGAACTCCGGGATTTCCGGTGTCTGCCAAGTAGTGACATGCATACATGTTAGTTATGATGAGTATGAGTCTATGGCCAACTGTGAGATCCACTACTCTGCAGGAGATAGACACTGAAGTTCTGAGAATTCCGGGTTTTGATCGATAGGGTATAGGTGTTGGCCGCATTTCGTATGGTGGGTTCACTTAGCACCAAGGGAAAGTTTGGGGGTGTTAAAGATCCGTTTTGGTTCGTTTTGATTCAGTCCGCTTCAAGGGAACCTGGAAACAGGGGTCGTAACGCTAGTATAACCTACAAATGGAACGAAGCTAAAGTGGATATACAGATTAATGTGAAAAGTTTTTTTATCTCAGAGGAAAAAGGCTAAATAACATAGGGAAAAAAATAATATACATGAGAAGGCCAAGGTAATTTTTGGGTAAGGAAAGATGCAATGGAGGGATATCGCTTGCTGTGCTGGAAACAAATCAAAATTCGCCTAATAAAAACTCCGTAGAAAAATCGCTATTAAACCTGATAAAATAGACAAGGTCCATGATTCCCGAACAAAAAAAAAGTATTAAGGAGAAATTAAATCGGGGTTGTAATCGAAGACGCTAGTAGTTTACCAGGTGAAGGATTCTTCGTAGAAGTCCATCTCTACTCGGTGTAGCTGGTTGCGAACGGCGGCTCTGACAGAGTCCTGGAAAGGACCGGGTCCGCAGACGGTTGCAGCAACTGTTCCAATGCTATCTGCGATCTCGGTATCCATGATCTGATCGAAGTTTGGTCGTCCTGGTCGTAACTCAACAGAGCCGGTAGGCGAGACCTGAGTAATGTCTGCCTTAGGCCGTGTAATATAAACCAAGACCTTGAGAACTTCTCGTCGCTTGTCCATCGAAAGGATCTCGCGCATGTAGGGTTCGATCCACTTGACCTGGTCTGTTGTTCTGACAACCCAGATAAGTGTTATCTTACGGGTTGCACAAGCGCCTGCCTGGTATTTTTCAATGAGCTGTCGTACGTATCCGAGTTGATGTGTGATACCAATGCCACCAGCGAAAAGTAGTGTTGTTCCATAAGATTCGAGTTGATGCATTCCTCCGTATGGTCCTTCCACGAAGCCTCTCAAGGTGATAGTTCTATTTGGTGCAGCATTGGCCTTTTCGTAGAGTGTCTTAGTCATTCCCTCGCGGCGAGCGACAAGGAGAGACATCTGAGTTGTGGTAGGTCCGATGGTGACATTCTTTTCGTCCATAGGGAGATCGCTTGATCCGTAACCTTCCTCGTGTAATTTGTTCTGAATAGAATTACCCTGTTTCGAAACATTTGAGCTCCAAGCTAGAGAGAACGGATGTGATTGCCAGTAAGAGACTGTCGGGAAATAAATGTAGACATGTTGGCCGGGTTTGAAGTTCCATGGTCGGGCAAGTTCGAAAGTAACTCTGCAAGCGTCGCCGTCGAGTGCCTCCACCTTGACCTTAGTCATGCTCTTTGTGGAGATGTTGCGGTAGAAAACTCTGACTAGTCGGATGAAGCGGTCAAGAGACCAGAAAGCAATTGCTAGAATGATATATGGCAGCTGCGGGAGGTTGTCGATCTTTAGATGCATCCAGACGGTGTAGAGAATGAGAATGGCCAAGCCGATGTGAAGAACAAGGAACGTTTCATAGAAAGCATGTCGGACTGGTGATGGAGTAATCACGAAAATCAGTGCGAAAGCAGCGACAGCCTATGCTCGAGTTAGATGGTGATCTTAATAGAAAATTTATACGATGCTGGGGACTTACGATCATTCCATAGAGAATAAACTCACTCTCAACCAAGCTCTTCTTCACACCCTCGAAACCTTGCGCATCAACTTTATTGATGAGCCAAGCTGCGGTGTGAGCAACGGATTGCAAGGCTGCGAGTCTTCCAAGACACCTGTGAATGATGTTATATGTGTCGAAGGAAATTTTCAGGAGTGGGATTAAAATGTTGTTCCTCCCTGCAAGTAAAAACAGCGGGACCATATTGACCACTGCCAAAACACCAGTGCGTCCACGAAATTCAGCGACCAGTTCGCGCTTTGGTTTGCTATAGTCAAGAAGCAATGTGCAGTAGATCACATTGGAAATGACATATATACCCAAGATAACAGCGTGAAGTCTTGTGGGGAGAGTTCCAATAGTGATGGCCTTGCTTAGTTGGATTTCTGTGTTATGTCTGTGTTTCCAGATGGGTGCGAACCAGAGATACTTCTTCATCTTCCAGCTTAAAGCGCTGGGCCTTGACCAGTATCTCTGACTCCTCTGGCTGTTGTCTGTAGACATCAAAACAAGCAGTCTTAGATGCCTGATAGCATCCATAGATATTCTAATGGCGAAGAAGAATAGCACAAGTATGCATGAAGTTGTAAACAGACCCTTGCTATAGGCACATGTTAGATATTGAAAAATGTAGACGATTGCATGTTAGAAATTTAGTCAACTCACCTAAACTCATCGTTCCACCACTGATTGACGCCATTAAGGCCCCATGTGTAGAAATTGATGTCATCAGGTGTATCATTTGGATCCTGGGCATCCCATGTTGTATGGCTCGCTCTTGGGAGAATCATCTTGTATTATAGCAACGCGGCCCTTCAATGAGGCCGTGACTTGAAGGACTTGATGAATGTATTTGGAAGGTTGATGAGTCCAGTTGGGTGTCTTGTTGCGAGAGCTAGAGTATTTATGCTGAAAAGGGATTGGTTTTGTCGTAGACCCTTAAGATATTGATGCAAGCTGTTTGAGATGCGTAGACGATGTCGAATTGAAATAAGCTCTATCACAAAAGAGCTGCTCCAGGGATATATGATGGGGTCAGAAAAAATGTCGGAGAATGGATGTGGAGAAATAAACGGGGTAAGAAGCTATGCAGCAGCACAGCGAATATAAAAAAGAGAGGGTGTGACCGTTAAGAATAATAACATCAAGGATTGCAACCACAACGGGAACAGGGTTTACTATTCTCGTGAGTGAACAAAACCTGACGATAAGACTAGAATGACCTGATGACGTTAGGAACGAATACAAAAGTGGTGTCGAAGTGTTCCCAGAATAAGTTAATATCAGACCGTCCTGGAACGGGGTGTGAGAGAATGAGACAAGCTTAAGCTCGAGGCTGGATGTCGACAATCTTGCCGCGGGCAAGATCTTACGCAAGAAAGAGAATGGTCCGGAAGCTCTGCCTCCTTGGAACTGTATATAGAGAAAGTATGGGCAAGGACGAGAAGTGAACTCCGAAGGGAGAAGAAAAAAAGAAAAGATACTCTAAACGTCGAGGGTGAAAAGAAAGGTCGACAATATCAAGTCGAAGTTACAAGGTTTTGCAAGACGTAACGCTGCAGGTCGACCGGGACCACGCTTGAAGGACCGAAAGAGTGGGACTGCTAGGTGCTTGTGCAGTTCATGCAGGCAGGCAGGCAGTGTTCCAAAGCGTGGACGGAGGTGTGACCGGCCTGTCGCGATAAATAGCTAGTGGGAATGGAGTACCAGGGAGCCGAACAAACACTAAGGTTGAACGGCGAGATGTAGTCTAAATCCCCCCCTTGGCAGATACACAGACTAAACCAGGGCCTTTTTCTTAGGGGAAAAAATCACCCGCAGATGCCGACAAATCTTTTGAAGGGTAAATTGACTGACTGTCCTTTCAGAAATATATTAATTAGTTTCCTGGGCCTGTCCTCGTAAACAAAATGGCGCCTGGGGATAAAAACATCGGAATGTTGGCTGCCATTGTTGGAAGCAGCAAGCTTGAAACAACCGGTGATTTCTCTGGGTGGTGAACCGCACTGGAATGGAATATTGGTACTCACCGAAAGAATATATAAGAACAGGCACAGTCCCGCTTGAATCAGAAATAAAACGCAGGTGCAGAAATGACTGATAGTAAGTCTTGAAATCAAATGATCGATATCTGAATATCGATATACCCAAGTAGCTAGGATATGTCGGTTGGTTCCGAAGAGAAAGGATTGTCGGTCTGCTATCAGGTATTGATTGATATCCGAAACTTTTGGTCGTTTTCAATATGATCCTCGAGAAAGCCGCACTGCCGCAGTTCTTTTCCTTTCTTCCTTTTTTTTTTTTTTCCCTATTCAAATGCTCTCCTCAGGAGTGCCCAATAAATTCTATAATTAGGTTGTAGTGAATGGATAGTAAGCTGTAAATGATCAAATGATTGAACTGAACCGACAAAGTCTAGTCGAAGTGTCGTAGGAATAAAAGGAATGCGATCTAGAAGTCAACTCTCGATGGAGAGGACAGGAAAAAACGAATGTCTATAGAACAAGAAAGATGCAACCAACGAGAATAAAAGAGAGTCAAAGGGATTGTCGTGTCCTAAGCCACGTTCTATCTACAACGTAAACGTTCGAGTACCACCGCACTAGAACTGACGTGTGTAGTGTCAAAACAAGAAAACGAGAGAAACGTATGAGAGTGGTGTTCTCTTTAAGGTCCGGATTTTCAAGATCCATTCACCGGCCCCGTAAGCTCCTTGGGCGCCCTGATTCGAAGCGAAGGTGCCCCTTAATGGTGTCCACCAACTACCAACTCCCAGCCAATAAGTGGAGGTGTCTCTTTCATGCGCATGGATTGTTTAGCACACTGAGTGGCTACTAAGCCACTACCGGAAACCCTAAGCATCTCGACAGCACTAAAGGCGTGATGGTGAGATGAGAGACAGTGAAAGGGGACAATTCAGTATGGCTAAGCTCTTGGGAGGATCTTGGGTCAGCGGCGGGACCACTGTCGACGCAGGGGCAGGATTCGTGTGCCCGTAACCCTGGTGGGGTAAGCATTTTTTTCATCCAATCACTTCGGGTGCACCGCTAGAGCACCGAAAAAGTGACTTCGAGACACGCCGTCGATTGGCCTGGCGCTCTGGTACCTGCAGCTCCGAGACAGTGACAAACAGGGATCCGAGATCTTTGGTCCTCCACGCCTTCCCTTTATATTGCGGCGCATGCAATCTGAAACGGACCGTCACCAAAAACGGGCAGCCGCTCGTTCGTAGACGTATTTTGACAAAAAAAACAGCGTAGTATTTGTCCAATTCTATTTTGGAGATGTCCCAAAAATTGCACAATGCTATCGTACCCGGGCGAAGCCGCTCGCAAATTGTTGTTCCATCAATAGGCGACTTGGATGTTGGGTATATTATACCAACAGAAAGTACCCGAAAATACTTTCAGATGCTTAAATTTATTTTCAAATCCAACTGCTCCATCGGTTAGCTATCTGAAAAATTCGAGAAAACAGGCCGTCTTCTCTCGATACCGAGATCAATATCGTCTTGTCAAACGCTCCTGAAATCAAAGTTTGCTTTTCACACGGTTTAAAATATCGCCACCAACGGCACCGAGATTGCCCAAAGGAGCATTGGCCGGATCTTCCTGCGTGATAACACGGAAAAACCTTTGTCTTGGGTCCTTGGGGGGGTTCGGGCTTGGCTATTGATACGAGACTTGGCCGTATAACAGCATCTGAAAGATGGAAAGAACAATCGAGAGGCCTGGCTCTGTGGCGGTGTGGCCTGATAAACGTGCCAAACATTTCCGTTCTTTCCTCTCTTTGAGATCTCTCTTTTGCTATTAAAGGACCCTCGAGTTTCATATTAATCGGTGTTGACGCCTTCGCTCGCGTTGATGTGGTTCACCCACGCTGGCCCAGATCTGTTTCGAAACGCCAGTGCAAGCGGTCAGACCACTTCTTAAATTCGGGACCCACTCTTCGATCTCAGTGCGCGTCCTGATTCTTGGGAATCCAGCCATATCTTCCAATATATCAGAAACAGTCCCACAAATTATAGAATATTCTTTTTCAAGGACCAGGCAAGTGCGCTTCTTCTGACATACATACACAATATGTAAGTATGTACGTGGCCGGCGGGTTTACAACGATTGTTCCATATTATTCGCGGCTCGCATCAGCGGAAAGGTCTCAAAAGTATTCATGATGTTGTTATCAATCGACTATCAGACGATATTCAAGGTTGAGAGCGGGATTCTAAGAAAGATTGAAGCTGACCGGACCGAGATGTTGGAGAAACGTCAAGATAAGATCGGAGTGATCGGATCTACGCCACCATGTCACAGGCGAGATGAGAGGTGGTTCGTGCTTGTTCGAGATCCCATGATGGTTTTTTGTTTGCTACTGTGAGGCTCCCAAAATGGGATACGCTCCCGTCGGCTCGTCGGGAGATTTTCCCTGCTGCGAAACAGCCTCATTCCCCATTTTGATTTCATCATAAGCCTGGTTATCCTGCCCAAATCCATCAACAAGAATTTTCCTCCTTCATTCAAAACACCATCACTAAATATTCGGATATCGTCATCCACCCGAGGTTACGCCAAGATGATAGTGCATACGAAGCAGATCCTGAATAAAAAATCTCATGATCCCATTGATGCAGCGGCAGCTACCGGGACATAGCCACGGCCTCTGACGATCCATTTCGTAGATTTTATGTATTGTATCCGCCCACTCATAGCTCCTCAGGAGCAGATGAAGTTCCCGCCTCTGCAGACTCTATTCTCGGCCCCAGCTCCTCACACTTGTCGATAAACTCCCCATTAACCTAGGTTATCCACAATTGAAATTTGATCAGTGACCTGCCGCTTCTTGGGATGTGTCACACAAAACGCCGGATATGCACCGACATTGAGTGGTCTCCACCCCTTGGTGGGGGTGAACCATGGCTTCAACCACATACCTTAACATTCAACGTCTTTAGCAACGCAAGCTCAACCTTCTTTTCATTTTTGACCCGAACAAGATCACGTAAAGCACTGATAAGAAAGCCAGACAAAATTTGAACCGACCAATTGTCAGGGATCACATTAAGTACCTTTATAAGATATTGGTCAGCCCATCAGGAACCCACCAGTTTGTCAGTTTCAGTATAAGCTTTGGGGAAAGTGCTCACATGTTGGACATCCAGCCAGCCTCCAAAACGGTCTAGCAATGAACTTGTCTGTTCTAGCCGAGCTTCATAGTCACTGATATTCAGGAACTCCACTAGCAGTATGTTCAGCATTTTGCTTTGTTCGTCCCGTGGTAATGGTTGGATCGATCCTGATCTAGACCGTTGAAACATAGACAGCGCTCCGTACAAGCAATAATTTATGGCGGTATCAAAATCTTTCAGCGAATGGCACAGCATCTTGAGAACTTCCTCGTGATTCTGTTCCTTGCTGTAAAATATGACCATTTCTGCAATAAGCACCTCTTTCCACGGTTCCACCTTGGCTGCGACTTCTGCAACATTGTAGGGGGTCGGACCACTCAAAAAATCCAATAATACAGCTCTGTTCCGCCACCACTCTTCCCCTCTCGCATTATCATTTAAGAATTCGCTGTATGTAGGCTTCGGAGGATGTAGAGCCCGATAAAAATCTGTCGTCAGGTGGACATCCTCCTTCAAATTCGGATTGTTTTCCAGGTCCGCGATCATTTGGTCGAGAAAAAGGGAAATGAAATCGTTGGCATATGCAATATTCTAATTTTTCGTTAGTCTATTGTCCTTATGGAGACATGGAGTTCATGCCTTACCCTCTTTTGTACCACAAGGTACTCCAAGTAATCCTTCACTGCGTATGGTGCATCTGCCTTTAGTATTCTTAAGACGGTTTCAGGCGAGAATTGAACTTTGTTCGTCTCGTCCGTGAAGAACTGCACACCAAGTTTGGGATTCCTCCTCGCAAGCCATCCACCATATTCCTCGACCAGCAGCGGATCTTTGATTCGCTTCAGATAGTCTTTGACAATCAGCTCGCCATCCGGGAACTCGCCGTTCTCGGTCCCGTCTCCCTTGGCCAGAATCCGTCGCCACGTTGCAAGGACATCTCGGTATTGCTTCTGTTTTGCGTACAGCCTACTGAGGACAAAGAGGCGACCGTACTCCTCAAGAATAGTGATTGCTTTAGGAATGTCGTCGACACCAGAGTCTACTAGCCCATAGAGATCTTGCCGAATGGTTCTCTCGATACCTTCCAACGCCGGTGTAGGTTTCGAGATCGTCTGATCGAGAATCAACAGCACCCGTAAATACGCCGCGTCGATTGTTGCGAAAACTTGCTCCTTGTCCTGTACACTCTCTAATCCCTTCTTTTTCCTCCAATCCTTAAGATACCGACTTAAGAAATGAAGTGTCCCTCGATCTGCTATTGAAGTATTCCGCTTATCGTATAATAATGAACGTAGGAGATCTTGAATGCCGCCGTAAACCCATAACCCATTGCTCTTCTTGTCGATGACGATGTCCCTTCGGAAGGCAGGCCCAAAGAGAGCTACAACGAGTCGAGGATCGACGCCACCCTGTCGAAGTGCTTCATCTGTTTGCGAAAGTGTATCCTCGGACACGCTACTCGCCGACATTAAACATATTCCCAACAGTAGAAGCCCTAACTTCTGCCTAATAAATCCCAACTCATGAAATCTTGCCTCGGTCGTTGGCTCCATGCTAAGGACAGCTGCCAAACACCTCAGAATTACAGGGACATCTCGTGTTGAGGCAGCATCGATAGATTGTGGTAATTGTGAATCCATAAGAAGTACCATTGGCGTCTCAAGCATTGAGTAAATATTATTTCCAATTGTAAGAACGAGGTGAGAGGATGTAGTACTTATACGGGTGGCGATCGTTTCTTCCTCCGCATTGCGCTTTCGATCAGCTTCGTCCGCTGTGGTCTCATCCGAGGATAGATAATCGGATGCTTCACCAGCAGCATCCTCAGAAGTAGCGGGGGGTTGAGGGTCTGGGTCTTTCTGTGTTTCTTCAACTTTTCCAGATACTTCCGCCTCATCAAAGTCTTCCGCAGTATCTTCCTCCGGACCAGGCAGTTTGGTTATTGTCGAAAGGGGCTCTATGGGAATAACCGGCCTCTTCCTTTTTGAAGGGGGTTTCTCCACGATGTTCAGCTTAACTAATTTGAGTAGACGGGCGACTCTCGGGATACCACCGACTTCTACTCCAACTGTTCTAGACACCCCGACAGATGAAGCTTCAAATTCGCTCGGATTCTCTGTTGGAAGTGGAAGGACCTGCTTTATGGGTCCATACACACCACCAGATGGTGCTGCGGCCTCTTCAAGTCGATGGCATTCCACTGGATGCTCGCCCCCCACAATCGCAATCACCCATGATCCGTCTATTAGGATACGTTTAGGATACCTAGTGAATTCTAATGTTCCACGAAGTACGGGTTCCCCATTAATATCAAAAAACAGCCCAACACCTGCCTCGCTAAGTTCCGTTCCGGTAGTCACTAGAAACTCGTTCGGACTTGGAGATGCTATGTTAGGACTTAGGATTGGTTTTGGAGGAGGGGGCGGAGTTTGCAATGTCGGCTGAGGGGTTCCTGCTCTCGATCGAGCTTCTTCTTGTGATATCCTCGGAGCAGGCGATCCAGCTCTCGAGCCTGTATCAGCTGGTATGGGGCTATGGCCGTGGAGGTCCGCAGAAGGTCTTCTTTCACTTGCCCCAACTGGTGTCAGACTCCCGGTTCGGGAATGACTTCTTAGAGAGCTCCCAGATTTAAGCCGCAAGGAGCCAGCAGGAGGATTGGGAGATAAAGATCGCATCGGCTCTGGCTCGATAGGGGAAGTTGTTTGCCTTATTGGCGGAAGAGGTATCATCTTGTTATCATTAATATCGACAAGCGCATAATTTTGATTGTTCGCAAGGCATGCACGATGCTGCCGTAGCGAACACTCTAATGACTGAGGGAACGGGACATCCTATATTCTCGTGAGATTAGGCGATGATAGTTATAATTTATAGTCTATGTTGCCAGCTTACCCTTATAAGTCGCACTTCAGCTCCAACCCGAAGTAGTCTAACTGACCGCTTCTGCCCTACGAATACGACTACTCCCCGAGGGTCTCTAGTTTCGGCCTCGCCTTCTGCGAGTAGTCCTCTGAGGGCGAGGTCGTTCTCGTCTACTGTAACCCATGATACCTCCTTTAATTTTGTCGCAACTGGTGACAACTCTGGTAATGTGTAGAAAGATAGCTGATTATTGCATATAACAGCAGCTCTTTCGACTGGTTCAAGCAATAAGATCTTCTGAACACCGGGTGGGTTCTCTAAGTTTGCAGGTGGGGGTGAGAGGGGTAATCTGAACGCAAATATGTACTGAGACTGTTCTCCAGGTTCCTAAAGACTATGTCAGTAATACTCTAAGCCAAATATCTAAGCTCTCAGTAGCAGCATCATAAACTTACAGCTGGAATTTTCATAAAATGTAATATCTCTCCCGCCGATGTCCCCACATACAGATGGTCGCCCCATATATCCACACAATTAACTTTAACATTCTGCTGCTCCCCAGTATCCAATGGTAGGTCGTCTACCAGCTTTTGCAGTATATATGGCGCAGCTCGCTCATTGGCGCCCGCATCGCCAGCTACGAGGGACGAAGCTCTTGGTGGAAGCGCAGCGGTCTCCATAACATCATGTCCCTCGCTATCGGCCGGTCGGAAGATTTACGCTCTTATCATGCTGCTTCTAGCAATATTCGGGTGTATGCGACCGGTGTTTCTTAGCTTTCATGCGACAAGATCCGCCGTTGGTCGAGAGGTAGATTTTCCAAGTTCCGGGTCCGGGTCCGTGTACGCGTGGAGGCAGTTGGAAGGGTTCAAGTTGTTGTGTTTCGTTAGTAGCTGCCATAATTACCATGGCCTTTTCAACCCCAACTTCCGACAAGTCCGTCGATGAGCTGCCCAGCGGCCACAATCTCAACACTCAGCCCCTCCGAAATACCACTTTAAGGAATCCATCGCTGCACGAGACAGCGGGTGACTACAAACTCTGAAGGAGATACAGGTTTATGGGGTTTCGGGCATACCCACGAGGCCTTCTTATTTGACGGTTTGGGTAGTGAAAGGAGCAGGAAAGCGAAGGGGGCCATCGAATATCACCAGTCACCATGTCGCAGTCAGGGTCACCGAACGGAACTCCTAGGAACAGCCAGGATGGAGGGGCTTCGGATAAGGCCCGATCTTCTCTCGATGCTGCAGGGGACGCTGAAAACGCCTTTCAGAAGGCGATCGCGGTTTGGAGGAGTACGCCCTGTCAACCATAGCGCGACGCTCGCCGTGTTACTTTATGCTGATTGTGAGGTAGGCATCGATTTATCGTCACTGCAAAAACAACTGGACTCGGAAGCTAGTGAGATCATTACCAACCAACGGGATGACTTGGTGGAACGGAAGGAAGTCGCGCAGAAAACAAAGGACTTCCGTAAACTCAGCGATGCTGACAAGCTCGCTGAGTACAAGGGATTGCTAAAAGGTAGCTTATACGTATTCGAGGACATGGTATATCAAGCATCTAGCTGACATTGATGTAGCATATCAGCAATTTATCGATCATATATCTAATCACCGAAAGTCTACCGAGTCTTTGTTCTTGAACGTGTACAATCATCTCTCTGAAGCTCCCGACCCATACCCGCTGCTAGAGGCGACAATTGACTCACTTGTCCAATCGGAAGACGTCTCGCGGCTCACGTCTGAGAACAATTCGTTACGTACCACGGTCTCGCGTCTTACATCGCAAAACCAAAATCTTGAGACAAGAATAGATGAGCTAAAGAGGGAGGCTTCGAGGAAAGATAATGAAGGAAATAGAGCATTAGAAAAAGCAGAAGAAGGTTTTCAGGCAGTCCTAGAGGAGAGAACAGCTAATTGGGAGGCCAAGGAGCGCAGCTTACTTGAGAAGATTGAGCACCAGGAACGAGTAATCAAAGAGCAGAAAGCAAGTTATGAAGCCAGCCTACGGATGGGCAAGGTCGCGGAAGGTAATGACGATGATGTCGGTGGAGCTAGCTTGGCCGAGCTCGAGATTGTCAGCAGCGACCTCGAACGAACCACTATGCGGTTGACTGAGATGGAACACCGGAATGAACAATTGAGAGCTCAGTTAGCACAGGCCCTCGCAGCCCAGAACAATGCAGGCGGAAAATCTCAAAAGGAACAGGACGAACAGGACGAAGAAATCCAAAGATTGGAGAGTGTCAATTCAAATCTCTTGAAGAAGATGGATAACCTAAAGTCAGAGAATGAGGATAAATTCAGGGACCACGAGAAGAAGGAAAGGCAACTCGAGCGTGAGGTCGACATGATCAAGAAAGAGCGTACTGTGCTGAAGGACAAAGTAAAAGCTTGGAGCGACTACGACGAAATCAAACGGGAGCTCGAGGTTCTCAAGACAATTGAATTTTCTACCGGCGACGACGACGAAGACGGCCACACAGATGAGGTCGATGCAGCTGGCCAAAATAAGAAAGAGAGCCTCGAACAGTTACTCTTAGCCCGGAATAAGAAACTGGGCAATGAGCTCACCGTTCTTCGTGTGTCTCACCAGGACCTTAGCAGTCGTCTTTCCGACCTTCAAAGACAACTTGACTCAACTTCGAAAGATCTTGCTGAATCACGAAATCTGAATAATCAACTTGAAGACGACCTCCAAAGAGCTCAATCCCAAACATCGTATGCCAATCCTGCCATGTCGGTGGCAGGAACATACACTTCCCGCTATCCCGCTTCTCAAGCTGGTCATTTTGGACCACGCAGTGGCGCCCGCGTCTCCCCCACTAGCTCCATTATTTCTGGGAGGACCGGCCAACCGAGTTTCGACCAACTTCGCGCCGCGAATGCCGAGCCTTCATCCGGCATCCTTCCCATGCTTACTGCCCAGCGAGACCGTTACAAAGCCCGCAACTCCCAACTCGAAGACGAGCTCTCGCGGACGCAAGAAACAGTAACATCTCTCCGCCAAGAGATTGCAAGTCTTCAAAAGGACAACTTACAGTTATACGAGAAGACCCGTTACGTATCATCATACGGTCGTCCTGGTGGCTCAAACGGTCGAACAGGTGCTGTCGGCGTACATAATAACCCAACCACAAGTTCCGGATTATCACTGGACAGATATCGCGCTGCTTATGAAGCCAACCTTTCACCCTTCGAGGCATTCAGGACACGGGAGTCCGTAAGAGCATTCCACCGGATGGGGGTCCTCGAACGAGTGCTGTTTAGCCTTACTCGCATGGTAATGAAAAATAGAATTACGAGAAATCTATTCGCGGGCTATTGTTTGTTTTTACATCTGTTTTGTATCGGAATTTTGTATTGGGCAGGAATGGGCGAGACGGAGAAGTTTGGCGGGGTATCAATGAGCGCTAGTGAGACTATACCTGGGGCTGTGGGTGGGGGGTCAGCGGCTGGGGAATGGCAAGCTGAGGAGGCACCTAACCCAGGCGCCTAGTTTATCGTTTGATCGAGTTTTCTTTCATCTTCTCTGTGAGGGTTCAATACTAGCGCCGCGCCTAGCTGTTGAAAAGCCGGTGTTCTGATAGAAATGTATTTTTATGCGCGTATAAACTCCTTTGTTGATTTCTATGGTTAATCGGAGAAAGTGGAATTAATGCCTTGGGAGAATACTCAAGATAATAGTATACAAGTTATGGGTATCCATCTCCTATATATACATACAAAGCCTGGACTCTATGTTTTAAAATACGCTTAAGCACTGACTGGCTTGAGGGTAACGCTGCCAGCGCTGGTATCCTCGATGAAGATACCACCATAAGTCAAACCCTCATTGGGTCTCTTGCTCTGATATCCCTCCTTAACAACATTGATACCTGCTGGGCCGGTTGGCAACTTCAACAGTCCAATATGGAATTGTCCCTTTCCGCTGGCATCATTACTAACTGGTCCTACAATCTTGGCAAGTGGGGAAAGTCCAGTGCTGTAATAAACTGTAATCAGATCGTTCTCCCAATCGCTCTCGATGGCGAAGTTGTGCCATTCATCTTCGGTGAATGGGACGTTGAGAAGCTCTGATGGTGCGGAAGAGGTAGAAGAAGAGTAGAGGCGGAGTGTTTTGGCATCAGTAAGAGACCATGACTCTGCGAACGGGGTGCCGGTTTTCAATTGCCACTAATTTGGAACGTTAGTTATACTAGAGTAGACCGAAAACTTTGCCCTAAAATATGCTCCTATATATCGATAGTACTTACAACATGGGAGGAATAATCTTGTGTCTCAATGAAGACTGGTTGATACTCGTGGGTATAATTCAATGGCCTGGTAGGATCGGTCCTGATGGAGAAGTGGTGGGCTGTAACTCCATTATTGGTGGCATCATTACCGCTGTTCACTCCGGGAAGAAGCTCAGAACGACGGAATCCAGTTTGTGCGTTCTGTGGACCGCCTGGCGCAAAGATGGATTTGTTACTGCTCCGAATATATATTAGTACGGTTGCGAAAATCAAGAAATCTTGAGCTTCAGTCGTTTAGTATTTGGTCTACGCACTTGATCTTTACGATCAACGACTTTCCGTTAAGGGGAACATCGAACTATTTAAAATTGTTAGATAGGACTTCAATTGTCGTATTGAATTCAGAGTCTTTGTTTTGGGTCTAGTTCTTACGAGAGAATCCGGGATATTTGGGAACTGGATAACTTTCGACCATGGCTCTTCTATATAAGTAAATCCCGTGTTAGCAAGGCTGCCGGGAACACTAATTAATTCGGAACTCGGAATACTTGCCTCCCAAAACATACTCTGCATTGTATGGACTTGTCGCATAGCTATCGAACTTGGCGGCTCTAAACAATGGCGGAATTCTTCCATCAAAAACGATTGGGTTGGCGCCAATTGTCGTCGTCGTTTTGGTCGCCGGGACGGCTTGCGCAATTGCTGTAAAAAGAACAGCGGAAATGATTGACTTCATCTTGAAAGCTTTGTTTATCGATACCAACCACAAGTTATCAATCCAAAAAAGAATTACGGTCCAGATAAGCTTTTCCCACTGCAGGAACCAAGAAAAGGAGAAGAAGGACCGAAGGAGAACTTGGAATGGGAAGTGGATCTTTTGTATCTCCTTTTATAATCCCTCAGCTGGTCTCTAATAAAACCTGGGGTAGCGTCACAAATGCCATTGTGCTAGGGGTTTTTTGTTCAGCTTTCGTATACATCATCATAGGCTATAAATGAATCCCGGGTTTAATCGATAAAAGCGGGTATGGGTATGCATCGTGTAATAGACTCGAGATCTCGCATCATATAGCGAGGGGGGTTACTAGTTACTGTCATTATGGTACAGGAGGGGTTTCTTGGGAAATATGATAGCTACTACAGTATGAATGCTACCATGGAGGAAGGAACGTGTTAGTTTGCAGTGAATATATTGATTCGCGAATTCCGGGAGGATCGGATAAATTGTAGACAGGCTGAAGTTTCTAGACGTTTACTGGATGGGGTAATTTACCAGGATACATGGGTATTTGGGAGAGCCTTGAGGGCGGACCGTAATACCGGGAGAAAATATATAGAAATATGGGGGGCTGGAATCATATAAATTGAATTTAGAAAGAGGTTTAAATTTGAAGTTCATGAATCGATCTCGATAAGGTCTAGAAATTGGAGGTTATGTTGGAGGTTGTCATTGAAAGTGTTGCAGGGAGGTTGAACAGGCTGTGGCGTTCTGTGTAACAGGCTGTGGCAGTATTTCCATGAATTCATCGGTCATCCCTCGGCACGAGACCAATCAATGCTTCCCTAGTTTCTTCGTCCGTATACATGCGTAGGTAGCCACAGATAGTACTTATGCATACGTGAAATTTAAGAGGAGTGAGGTCATGAATCGTGAATCATCTCCATACTTTTAAACGCCTATTTAACATGAAGGTCATACCTACTGGCTGTAGCTCTGCTACATCTCAAAAAGCGTAGTGTTTTCTTGGATGATTGTATCATATTCGGATTCCCTCATTCTATGGCATCTTTGCCTTACAGAAAAAACGTCCGGAATAACCCCGAGTCCCATAACAAAGAAAAATATACAACATGACCCATAAGTCACCCCGCCGCAATCCATAAAAGCGCAAAGACGTTCCAGAAATCGGGTTGGAAGGATCATAAGACCAGCCCTTTTGAGTTCTCTCAAACAAGGGTAATACGGGAGCCAGAGTGGATTAAGGTATAACGGGTTGAGGTGATGTAGAGGTGGTGGAGGAAAAGAAAAGGTTGGGTAGCGGCAGCCATGACATTATATAAAAAAAGTGTGAGGAAAAACCTAAAAACACAAGTGACGAAAACACCCGGGAAAGAGATGCTAAAAATTAAATCAACATGTTTACGACGAGGTGATCTCGTGTCGCTTGATGTTGGTTAATCTGCCGCGCTGCCTGGTGTTAAGTCTGACGATGGCCTGCTCCTTTGGCTTCTCGACGGACTCATCTTCCTCAGAGACGACAACTTCAATGTGGCAAGGGTTGGACATGTACGGGTTGATCTAAAATATTGTTAGTATTCGATTTATATAGCAACTAGTCCCAGATATTGGAAGTCGTTTAGCGCTTGGATTAAATGACGTACTCTACCGTGAGCTCTGTATGTCCTTCTGCGCTGCTTTGGGGCCTGGTTGACCTGAATGTGGGAGATGACGAGCTTCTCACCGTCAAGACCTTTCGATTCGGCATTGGCTTCAGCGTTCTTGAGAAGACCGAGAAGGAACTCGGCAGACTTCTCTGGCCAGCGACCGAGAGGGGCACCGAACTGCTTAGCTGTCCGTTGGCAAAATTTACAGTCAGCCATATTCCTCTAAGTTATTGCAAGTAGCCTCGATATCCAATTTCCAAAAATCATAAAAAACGGCCAACTCCTTCACAACCCAGCTTCTTATGGCGATTGATGTTGTACAATGTGTTCGTATTCTTCCCTGGTTCCTTCTCTTTTATTCCTCTATCCCAAATCCCCTAGTCTTCCAACGAAACATAATATCGAAAATTCAAATCACTAACCTTGAGCGGTTCGTCCAGTGCTGCCGTTGAACCTTCTCATTGGGATACACTCCTTCTTCTCCCTGACGTTCTCGAGGTAGACAAGGGCACGAGCGAGCTTCATGCCATTGACAGCCTGAGCAGTCTCACGAGTGTTCTTGAAAGAGACACGGAGGTAAGAACCGCGCGACTTGGCGGACTTGGTTGGGTTTTGAGGAACGGCGGCGTAGCGGACCTATATGACGAAAAAGACTGTCCATCAGCATGGCTGTTCCTTCGTATCTTCGTGGAGATTTCGAGATCTCGATGTTGGGATATCACGTCGACGGCGGTTGAACGAGCAAATTCTGTCGAGTAGCTTCGGACGCACGCCAGTCGACAGGATTCCAGCATCGAGCATATCGAGAGCAGCAGGACTGACCATTTTGTCGGTGATGGGTGATGTCGTAAAGAAGACCGGGGTATGGAAGTCGAAGTATGTCGGATGGAAGTTGTCGATGTCGTCTGTTTGGCGCTGTTTCTTCTTCGACAGGCGAAAAAATTGGGAGCACACACATTGCAGCCAAGGTGAGGCGTTTGTCCAATCAAAAAGTGTTGTCAGGGCTTCTAACCCTCACAACACGCCAGTCCCAAAGAAGCTAGTCTGTTATTTTAAGCCGCATCAGGCTTGGCAGGAAAGAAAAAGTAAAGAGCATTGGAAAATTTTTGGTTTCAACATCGCGGTAGAAGACACTAGACTTCCCAGCCATCCATCCATCTTTTTCTTCGTCACTCAACTTCTTCAACTCCAACTCGTGACGATAGACCTAGTTTCTCGTTACTCTCCTTGAGCGCGTATCTACAACGTTGTATCGCATGCTGATACGACAAATACGCAATCCTTTTCGATAATCTTTCTTCACATACAAACCGAATAAATGGCGTTCACACCTAGAGGAGGTCGCGGTGGCGGCGGTGGTCGAGGTGGATTTGGCGGTGGCCGTGGTGGTGGTGCCGGTGGCCGTGGTGGATTCGGCGGCCGTGGAGGTGCTGCAGGTGGAAGAGGTATGCTTTCGCGATATCCAATCCTTCGTTGATCGTGTGAACGGTTCATGGTCATTCACCATCGAAGTCTTCACATGGTACGATTTGCTCAGTATCTAATTACAATTCTATCTACCAGGAGGTAGAGGTGGTGGTGCAGGTGGTCGAGGAGCTGCTCGTGGTGGCCGAGGTGGTCCCCCCCGCGGCGGACGCGGTGGCCCTCGCGGTGGTGCCCGTGGAGGTATGAAGGGAGGCGCCAAAGGTGGTGCCAAAGTCGCAATTGAAGTTCACCCACGTCATCCAGGTGTCTTCGTTGCTAGAAGCACCAAGGAGGATCTCCTTGTCACTAAGAACTTGGTCCCTGGAGAGTCTGTCTACGGCGAGAAGCGTATCTCCATTGACGCCCCAGTAGAGGCTAATGCCGACGGCGAGACTGGTGTCCCAACCAAGGTCGAATACCGTGTCTGGAATCCTTTCAGATCAAAGTTGGCTGCTGGTATCCTTGGTGGTCTAGATGAAATCTTTATCAGACCCGGTGGAAAAGTCCTTTACCTTGGTGCTGCCTCTGGTACCTCCGTTTCCCACGTCGCTGATATTGTTGGCCCCACTGGTTGCGTCTATGCCGTCGAGTTCTCACACAGGTCTGGGCGTGATCTCATCAACATGGCGAAGAAGAGGACAAACGTTATCCCAATCATCGAGGATGCTCGCCATCCAATGAAATACAGAATGCTGGTATCCATGGTCGATGTTGTCTTTGCCGATGTTGCCCAGCCAGATCAGGCTAGAATCGTCGGGCTGAACTCCCACTTGTTCCTTAAGGACAATGGTGGTGTCGTCGTTTCTATCAAGGCCAGCTGTATTGACAGTACCGCCGCACCTGAAGCCGTCTTCGCAAACGAGGTCAAGAGGCTCAGAGCCGAGAGAATAAAACCACTCGAACAATTGACACTAGGTATGCGACTCACAATAGCACCCACACCCCTTACTGTGGTCAATGATTAACTTTCTTTTCTATAGAACCCTTCGAAAGAGACCATTGTGCTGTTGTCGGCAAGTACATTCGCTCGCAGTCTTAGGCAGATTATTTACCCGCTAAGCTCTACAATACCCTACTCATCCACGATAACGCGGCAGCCTCTATTGGCTCTGCAGTCGGATCGATGACCCTCACGTCGCTTTGTTAATAATCTACCTGAAACTCGGGAATCCGGGAAATCCGTTGTGTCGCCTAAATTTGAACCGGGCGACAGGTAATCCTCAGGTTGTCGAGGGTTTCCTACATCTCTCTTGCATAGTTTAATGTCATCCCCCCATGTTCTAACCAGGAGTTTGGTTCCTAGTGGCTCTGCTGTTTGTTGTTCTCAGATCTGCCTGTTCGTTTCTGATTTGCCTTTGCGCTGTATATTATGACTGTACTCTTACTGGAGGTCTAGGATAGCTGTATCAACAAACCTCGATATCTGATAGAAATTGTTGTTTTAGAATGCTAGAATATATCAATATTCGAGTATCATTCCTTAGGATTCCCGACTAGGATTATGACCGGGGCCTGGAGCTACTAGTCCAGATCATCACAAATGCTTGCATTGCAACCCGTCAAACTTCTTGACTAGCGACCCGTGGACTAGTTGACACCAATGTTGCTGAACAGGGGCAGGCTTGAGGTTTGTGTAACTCGACGTCAAAATCCAACGGGCAAATATTTGAATCCGTTATTTCTAGTGTTCACCAACTTCCAGCAATGCTATTCAATCTGACTCCACAAACATTTGAATTCTACTAGTTTAAACTAGGGCTATTTACAATGCTCTGGCACTATTTTACCCTACTCACACACCTGGCTGGGCAATCCCCTTCAGCTACTCGAAGACTAGACTATATATTCGATCAAGCGTTATACTTACGCAGCTAGTGCCTCTTGTACAATTGTGTCGAGGGCCAGACTTGGGAATAAGGAGTTATAACGTTATCTCGGCACTAGCTAGCCTTTCAATTGCAATTGAACGATTCAAGTAGAGATATGCACAGTTCATGAACTCACGAGTAGACAAGAGCTATTTGGCAGGGGCAGGGTTGTGTCAATTCGCATTCGCATTTCTAGTACAGAGGTATATATATAACAAACGGTCCTTTTGCCCTGGCTTTCTTTGAACTCACCTGTTATTTAGCTTAAACTTCATTCAGATATCAACTATAAATCTAGAGATTATGTTATTGATTATATGTTTCAGCCCAATTACAAGGGTCGAATGAAATATATCCCTTTGACGTCGGCGAACGCGCGAAACAGGTCACAAAGCCAAGGTCAGAAAAAAGCGGCTGAACACCCTAGATCCACGTCCCAAAATTCCACCCCATTTGCTGTCACTCCAAGTAATTGCCATGTTCGTTGCCGATTGGCTTGGTTCAGCCCTACAGCTCCACCCCGTCGCCACCTCCTCGCGAGTAAAAGACGGCTCGAGCACTCCCCCAATGCATAATCAGATTGTAGAATGCAGAGCAAAAACGAAACTCAAATTTTAGGGCATTGGCACATTTGCATGTTTGTACGAATGATCTGGTGCAGGCAGCGAGTGATAGCGTTCGGTGCGATATAGGTATAGTTCTTTTGCCATTATTGACATGGGACGAAAAAGCAGATTGCACCTTTTTCTCGGATGGGTGGCTGGATATAGGGATGTATGCAATACGATGCAATCGGAAACAATTGGTTTGGCTTTGTCTTCAATGGAAACCATGGGTTGAAATAAGGAGGGCCTGTGCATGGCCCTAACGACAGAACTCTATAAAGATAGGCCTTCCCGCCCTCGACAATTTATCGTCGAACGATATTTCGGGAACCTAATCTTTCGCCTTTCGCCAATCTTTCGATCCGATTTCACTTTTGATCGGCGTATACCTCGGGTTCCACTATTCTCCCAAGATGCACACCAAATCTTTTCTTACCTCTGCTCTGTTGGCGGCGTCCACCGTAAACGCCCAGAGTTTCCTCGAGGTAGTCCAAAAACAACCAGAACTCTCTTTGTTCTCCGCCATAGTCTCTAGCCTCAATGACACTTTCACCGATCTCCTAAAATCCATCGGACCCGACGATGCTAGTCGCACGATTCTTGTCCCGAACGACCAGGCCATCCAATCCTTTATGATAAATAACAACATCAAATCACCTGCTGATGTTCCTGCTGAAAAGGTCATTCCATTTCTGAGTTATCATGTATTAGTGAATAATATCAGTAGTGCACAATTCGCATCACCGGGTGGTGCTGTTGTAGAGACAAAGTTGCAAGATGAACAGTATGCGCTTCTGGCGAACAATAGTGGGCAGGTCGTATTTGGAACACGAAGGACGAATGAAGAGAAGAAAGAAGCGGCGATCGAAATCAAGAGTGGTGTCGAAGGTGGTGCTGTGCAGATTGTGAAGCAGGATGTGACGTTTAACCAAGGCTTTATCCATGTGGTTGACGGGTGAGTTCTCCTTTATCGACAATCGGCATCGTGTTAATACAAGAGGATAGATAACTAACGGTTCCTACTGGAGAGGATAGATTCTTAACCCTACCGACGAATTGCTCGAAGACAATTCAGCACCAAGGCGCTGAACGTTTAGTAACATATATCAAGCGTCTCGGTCTTTTAGATACTCTTGACAGTTTCCCAGGTGCCACTTGTTTCGCTCCCTCCGACGCTGCAATTGAAAGAGCTCTTCCAGTCCTAATGAATATGACCGATGCTCAATTAATTGATGCCATTAAATTCCACACCCTATTGGAAGCCTATTATACCCCGGACCTGAAGGACGGCCAAGTCATTGAAACTTCACTGGCAGGTGCCTCTATCACTGTCAATATCTTGGATGGGGATTATTACTTTAACGGGGTTTTGGCTAAAACTACCAATGACATTGCAAGAAATGGTGTGGCCTATTTGCTTGATGGGGTATGTATCCTCTGGTGTCACTATATTGTGTCTTAAAGGTTCCATAGGTATAATTAACCGAGTATCTGAACAGATTATGCCTACCGAATTCAATGGCACAATAACTCCTTCCAAACCGTCGACCACCTCTGCTCGATCGACGTCAACGGCCCCTCCGACTGGGACAAGTACTGGTGCGGGAACAACTACATCGGAAGCCAGCGCTACTGGTACTCCAAATGCTGCAGCGGTCGCTACAGCTGGAGGTTCAATGTTTATGGCTGGCGTGTTAGCTTTACTCGCTCTTTTCTAAAATGAGACCGAAGAGGACTATAACAACCATGCGCTGGGTTTAGTTGTAAGCATGATCTTTACCATGACATCATATCAGAGACAGCTGGGGACCAGCGGAAACAGCATATATAATCTTTGCGTAATATTGATATCATGTTAATCTCAATGTTTTAGAATGGCTAGCGCTATAGCTTACATATCTTTTTACAATTCTGCATACTTAGCTTTTAGTTTATATCACCTGTCAATAAACTTATACTTTTTTGTTCCAGACTTGCTTCATATTAGCTGTGATAACATAGCGATACTCCTCCCTGTGTGATTTCTGAGAATGAGACAGTAGCCATCCTAGCCATGTCCCAACTGCGCAGCTGCGATACCGAAGCTCAATTTACATACTCAACGCAAACGATGTGTGGTATTAATTATTCTGCATCGTCAACATAGTTTAGAAGCATTTCGAGCTCAGCCAGCTGGTCGTTGAGATATATTGTAGCCACTTATTTATTCCTTGTTATATAATTCTGCTATTAGAGTACCAGATATTAAGTTTTTGGTTTTGAATGTCCCTGAACTAGCTAAGTACTTAACAACAACGGGAGTCTAGTGTTAGTGGAGTAGTGTTTATAGATCGCCGTATATTATGGCGGAACCACAATCTTGAGTAATTAGTATTGATCAATTGACGGGATTTAATAGTTGTTCACAAATGAATTAACTTCCAGGCCATAGGGCTAGATGGGTAGTAAATACCTAGATCTAGCCATTTGAGTTTTTTCTAGCCAAGGATGAAGGACATCTCAGAATAAAATGTGAGCCTAGGCCTTACAATCACTAGAAGTTCAGCTGCGATGGCGCACCCGTGGAGTTATTGACATTTGGATGTGAAATAACAAGTAGATATTAATATTATTGATCTAAATTCAAAGTGATAAAGTAGTAGGTTGAATTGAAGTTGAGTAACTGAGAATTTTGAATAAAATAGTCTCCAAATATATGTCTCCAACAGATATTTGTTAACTTGGCCAAGGATTTAGTAATCAAGTGCAGTTAGACAATAATGAGATGTTCCATGAGCATCAGAGTGATTCTAGAGGGAGCTCTAAGGCTTGGACCATGAGTAAGTAAATTATAAATGGCACTCACTTAACATTCATCATATCACGTGACCGGATAGACAATATCAGGCGAGGCTCTGCACGTGACAATATTGGCTTAGAAAGGTCCTCGTAGCTCAAGAGATGTCCAATTTCTTTTGGTTTCATACCCAGGAAGAATGAACCTTCTGGGCCAAATAAAAATGACAGATTCTGAACCGCCGAACAATGGCGATTCTGATGAAACTTGAAACGTGAAAATCGGCGGGTTATTTGAGAAGATAGTGCTTTGGTGGGGGTTTCGTGCAGAGGGTTGCTGCAACCGGACAACACGAAGCTCAAGTTCCCCAGATTCGCGAATTCGGATGTGTCACTTGACACTTTCACTCAGACTTTCAACCTCAAATCCAAGTTCAAGATGTCGACAGAAATACCAGTTGCACTACCAATGGACTCTCAAGATGCCACAGTCGGTATCATAGGTATGGGCGACATGGGCCGTCTCTACGCCAAGAAGATATCAGCAGCAGGATGGAAGTAGGTGCTCTGATCTCTGCATTGCATTGGGCATCTCAGCTCAGCTCCCGAAATCGGCCAATGCTTACGATGCCTCATCTAGAGTCACTGCTTGTGATAGGCCCGACAAATATGAAAATCTGAAAGCTGAATTTCAAGGTACAGAAGCCTACCTGTTCGTGTTTGAAGTAGTATGACACAATGCGACATTTTCCATGTTGCACAAATTGTTCAATACTGAAGCAATGAGAGCCCAGGCTAAACAACAACTTCAAATCCCGGACGGCCCCGGATTGTTCGCCCTTTCTTTATAATAGGTAGTTCTGTTACTATCCTTGAAAACGGGCATTTAGTGTCACGATGTAGCGACTACATTATTTACAGCGTCGAGGCGGAGAATATTGATGCGGTGGTGAAGCTCTACGGACCCTGTAGGTTTCGAAAATTCTATAAGTGCTGTTATTGCTTGAGTGCTGATGGGGGTACTACCCGTGGAGCTAATAGCTACGAAGATGGGTGCTATTGTTGGTGGGCAAACAAGCTGCAAGGCACCAGAGATTGCAGCATTTGAAAGGCACCTGCCTAAAGATGTGGAGATCATCAGCTGTCATTCGCTACATGGGCCGAAGGTCGATTCGAGAGGACAGCCATTGGTAATAAGCTCCAAATTCCAGTGACTTTCTTGCTTTGGTCTAACATTCGGTATATGATAGGTGATCATACCCCACCGAGCCACCCCCGAGGGCACAGCTCTGATAACTCGGATACTATCCTGCTTCCGCTCAAAAACAGTACAACTTTCTGCCCAGGAACATGATCGGATAACAGCAGACACACAGGCCGTTACTCATGCGGCATTTCTAAGCATGGGCACCGCGTGGCATGCGAACGCCCAATTTCCATGGGAGGTTGAACGATATAACGCTGGAGGCATTGAAAACGTTAAGATCAACATTATGATGCGGATTTACAGCAACAAATGGCATGTTTATGCCGGTCTTGCGATATTGAATCCAGCAGCGAGGGACCAGATTCGAGCTTATGCCGAAAGTGTGACTGAACTGTTTAAGCTCATGATCTCACACAAGAAACAAGAATTCTCAGATCGGATTATTGCAGCTGGAACCGCTGTATTTGGCCGGCATCGTGGCAGTCCGCTGCTGCTCAGAGATGATATATTGGATCAATACTCTCTATCGTCGACCCAGATTCCTAAGAGCGAGAGGCGACCGAATAGTCATCTGAGTTTGCTGGCTATGGTGGATTGTTGGTGGAAACTGGGGATTGTGCCATATGACCATATGATTTGCGAGACACCACTGTTTCGACTATGGTTGGGAGTCGTGGAGTATGTGTATCGGGATAGACGGCTTTTGGAAGAATGTATCGAGACGGCGATGGAAGATGATATATTTAGGATGGATGATATTGAGTTTACTTTTGCAGCCAGAGTTAGTAGTGCACGCCTTCTTGACCATGTCTTTTTCTCTTAAGTTGGTCAGACCATAGTTTACTAACAACTTGTGTATAGGGCTGGAGTGATGCAGTTAGCTTTGGAGACTTTGAGAGTTATAGGAAGAGGTTCGAAAAGGTGCAGACGTATTTTGCGCCGAGAGTGGCCGAAGCGACGAGGTTGGGCAATGAAATGATTGCTAAGATATTTGAAAAGACGAGAGATGAGACGAGTGAGGAAGCTCCTGCTTGAAGAGGAGGGTTGTACATATGACGGCGCATAGAGTGGTATTAAATTCCGGCATACGTATTCGAATATTCAAGGAAGTTAGGAGAGGTCTGGATGTCTCTTGCGAGGAGGCTCTCAAGATAGTCGACAGAACTTCAGATACAAGCAGACATAATTATAAGAGGTTGCCTCGGCAACCAGTCTACAGCGAAAGACATCGACGTCAATTGATTCTGAGGCGTCTCAAAGGACATTGTTCGCCGCAAATACTGTAAGCAGACTGGTATACCATCTGTAGCCACGATATTCGAAAGGTGACCATCTAGGAAGGGGAAGACTCCAAGCTACAAGCCAGGGCCTAGGGAAGGCTCCGTGGCGGAATGACCAGGGTTGTTGATGTTGATGTTTTGGGACAAGCGAGAATCCGAAGTCGAAGAGCCCCACCACCATGCACCATGCACCGGCTCCCTCTCAATGATTTCCCCTCGTCATCTTGCCCTTCCTCATCTACGGATTGTTATCGCTGTCGCAAATTCTTACTGTCTACCATTTTATTCTATCCCAGTTCCAGTCGCACTGTCCTTTACTCATAGAAAAATCATATTCCATCAGGTTTGCTCCCCTGACTGGTGTGTGCGGCGCACAGACCAATCCCCGTTATCTCAAGGCCAATATCGCTAACCGCCTCTCTAAATGTAAACATCTAGGGCAGATACCCCTCGGCAACTTAATTCTCCTATTACCACTCCTCGTTGCTTTAGAATAGTTCGAGCGCTTTAAGATATCACAAAGATGATATAGTTTTGCTGTGCAATACTGCATATATCTTCGTCTTACATCTTATCATTTGCATTCCTGGTACGGACCCGAACTTGCCGAACCTCAGCTGTACATAGCCTTCCCTCTACGACGATACTTCAGGACAGATAGTCGCGGAAATGGCCTCGACGGCGCCTAAGCGTCGTCTTCGAGACCCGAACGACATATTTGCTGCTCTGGACCGGCCTGGTATCAATTCTGCATCGCCTCCAAAGAACGATAATCCTATCACTGCCCCTTCTCCGTTATCATCCCCTACGAAATCCGCTACGACTACTACCACCAATGCCGCCACGAAAACCCAATATGTCACAAATAGCACAACTCGTTACACAAAACCTCAAATCGGCACTACTCGCCGTGTCATGTCGATTTCCAAACGCTTCATGGGAACTACTGGCTCCCTGCTACGCCGTAATGGATCTCCACCTCGCGGTCGCCGGTCTCCACCTCCTCGTCGGACGTCGGTTCGTAAAACTAGCGGTGGTAAAGGTGGTATAAAGCCACCCCTGGATCTTGGGCCGCAGCACAGCCCTTACGATACGGTTAACGTCCGCGAAAGAGTTAGGAAATGGCAGGCTAGCGGTGGTGGAGTTATTGAAGCTGATACGTCGGCCTTGGTACCCCCACAGGCTATCAATGCTGGCGAAAGTACTTCCCGAAGCGGTTCTAGGAATCCCGAAAAGAGAAGGACAATGTTGGCAGATTATACCGTTAATCATAACTTTGATGAACTCGAGACTAGTAGTGCTCGATGGGGTATGGAGCCGTTAGCTTTACCTGCGCCGCCAGCTTTGGCTGGTTACGGGTCAAATGCCGGGTCTTGGAAAGGGAGCCGGCCCTCTTCAGTCATCAGTGGCGGTGGTGGGGGTATGGGCGAGTGGGAAGATGCAATGAGTGGGGCTGAAATGAGTGGCAGGGAGGATAAGAGTGCCTGGAATAGTGCACCTGAAGACAAGAAGGTTGCGACGTCTGGGACAAAGAAAAAGAAGAAGAGGGTGCCGAGGGAAGGTATGGATGTGGACGCGATGCGAGCAAGAAAAGAGAGGAGAAAAAAGAAGTTGATTGCAGTTTCCGACCACGAAAGAGAGATGGAAAAAAGTGTGAAGGGGAGGGAAGAAACACTTGAAGTGGAGGTTATAGAAACTTCTAGTGTCTTTGAAGTTCCCGGTGTGGACTTGGAGGCCACTGAGGACACAGCAGTCGTACCCATGGCGTCAATAAACGATGCACCGCCACCATTGCCTCGACATGCCGGTTCTATGCCTGCTCTTAAGGCTGCTGCCAATAGTATGAAAAGTATTGAAGATTCCCCTAGTCTTAACTCCAAACAGAGCGTCAAGAGCTTGGGAGGGACGCCGGCGAGCGTCATGTCTGACCCGAGCAAGGATGAAACAGTCACTAGCAGCCTTCTCGACGACGACGGAATCAGAGTTACAGCAATCCGCAGGAAGTTCACGAAGGCAGAGAAGCGCGAAATACACAAACAGCGGCAGGCCGAACGGGAAGAGTTCCTAGAACGGGAGAAAAATAGGATACGAGAAGAGGAAAGGTTACGGTATCAGGAAATTGAAAGGATACGGGAGGAAGAGAGGCAGAAGGAGATTGAAAGAATAAAGGAGGAGGAGCGACAGAAGGTCCTAGAGGAAGAGGAGCAGCGGGAGGAGGAGAGGAGAAAAATCCGAGAGCTTGATTTGAAGGCCTACCGGGAAAGAGAAGAGCAAAAGAAGAGAGAGAAGGAGAAGGAAGAGCGACGTCGACAGAGGGAGCTGCTACGGGAGCAAGAGCGACAGAGGGAGATCGAACGAATAAGGGAAGAAGAAAAGCTCAAAGTAATTGAAGAGATGCGGATTGAGCAAGAGCGGGAACGAGAAAGGCAAGAACGGGAAAGGGAAAGACTAGAAGAGAAACGTCTTGAACAAGAACGGGAGTGGGAACGGATGGAGCAGGAGCGCGAGCTGGCTCGCCTTGATGACCAACGTCGAATAGCCCGTGAAGAAGAGCGACACCAAGAAATCATGTCAGAGATCGAACGCGCAACTCAGCGAAGCACTACCCGAGCAAAAAAGAAAAAGAAGGAGAAGGAAAATTATATGCTTGAGGAAGTACAGAAGCGGGTTGGGCCTGATGCTCTCCGGTCTAAGGAGGAGATGGCCGCAGTCATCAAAGCCACTGTTGTCGAAGTTATGGGCGAAATGTTCGGCGAAATCATTTTCGAAGATGACACCAAATTGAAAGAAGTGAATGACAGGGGGCTTTCTTCAACAGTCACTACGGAAGCTACGTCGAACACTGTGTCTACGGAGCCAGATTACGATACGCGGACCCGTGAAACGACTCCAGAGGCACACAAGAGTCCGGTGCAAAGAGCCCGAAGGATATTTTCACCGCTAGAAAAACTAGAAAAAAGCCCACCTCCGATGCCACCAGGTCACAACGACATCACATATCGGCCTGTTGAATTTAGGAAAACTGTTCCCGAAATTCTTGAATTCAAAAGACCGTTCCCTATGGGCATTGGGTTTAAACGCCCGTCCCACCAGGCTGCAGAACCTAAGAAGGCCACAACTGACATTGTCGAATCCAAGAGACCGGCTCCCGAGATCCCTGAACCCAAAAGACCGGCTCCCGAGATTCCTGAGCCAAACCGAGCAGCTCCTAGGACCCCAGAGCCTAAGAAAGCAACCCCCCACATTGTTAAGCTCAAGAAGTCCATGCCCGAGACCATTGATATCCCTGAAACCATTGAAGCTAAGCTACCGGCTCCCGAGGAGACTAACTACAAAAAACCTGCTGTGGAAGCGGTTCCAGAATCGCCTCCAGAGCGTATCCCGGAACCAATCCTAGAAGAACCAACCTCAAGCCCACCGGGGTCCCCTGAAACCCCCACGAAAGGTGATGCTATTTTACTGCCGAAGAGACGCATAAATCTTTTTGGCTCGCAGTCTGCGAAACGTCGAAGAAAGCCCTTCCAAGCTACAATACCCGAGGAGTCTGCGTCACAACTGTCAGTTGAATCCGAACCTGCATCACCACCGCCTGTTGGCCGTCGGGATTTTTCGTTCGCTCCCCGTACTGCAGCTGAGGTGATATCTCCTCCAATTACTCGACAGGTATCCGCCGCGTCACAATCTGCACGACCTGCAGATGCAGTGTCACCTCCTGCAAGGCAACTTTCCGTGGCCTCCCGCGCCTCTCACCACTCTGATACCTCAGACCACTCAATTGTTTCTTCTTCTCAAATCCACCGCAACCTCCCGAAAGATGAAAACCTTGATCTACCTAGCGAGAGTCTGTCAACAGGGCTTACTCGGTCTCTCACTTCGCCAGCAGCTCACACAAATCTCGCAAAGGACGAAGACCCGGGGGATGAGTATTTTGTATCTGTCAATGAGCCATTGAAGGGTTCTGGAATCAAACGATACAAGAGTACAGCAGATCTCATTTCTCTTTTGTCAGAACGGCGACCGTCGTCCACGCGACCAAAGAGCGTCAGGAGTGCGAGATCTATTCGCTCAGTCAAAAACAAGGTTGTCGTGGGAACCCTTACACTCAGAGATCTACTCGTCGAGCTTGCCACGGAAGAACTTTCGTATACCGAAGATCTGCAGCTTCTAGAGCACAGAATTATACCAGTCCTCCTAGAAGCTAAGCTGGCCAAGACAGACAAAGATGCGGCAGCCGGGAAACGAGCAAGTCCGGAGAAATTAATGGAAAATAATCCGCTCAAATCCATTGTAGATGTCAACATTGCATTGAAACGACTGAATGGTGTTCATGACCGTTTGGCAGACGCAATTAAAGCTGCGACGACCAACCAGGCCGACCAAGTCGTCGCAGTACCGAACCCAGATGAAATCTTGAAATGGGCACGAGCATCAAAATATGTCTATGAGGATTACATAACTTACTGGAGAATGGACTGGGACGAAGTCGTTATCAACACAAGCGTGTTGGAAGCCATTGAGAAGAAAAAAGGAGTTAGTAATGTGGGATCGGCGGGTGGCGTGGCTGGCGCCTTAAGCGGGGGCGTTTTGGCTGGGAATGGGAAAAACGGTGGGTCGATCGATGTGGGTTACTTGCTCAAGAGGCCGCTGGTGCGAACGAGGGTCCTCACAAAGCTGTTCAAGGTATGTGCCATTTTTATATCAACTCTCTACACTCGATCGTCGGATAAATCGGAGCACCACAACATGGGTCGGAAAAAAATACCACCCGCCAGCTCGAAACTCAACTGCTTCAGAATGTTTCCTTTCAACCATCCCAAATATTTCTGGCCCTTTTTTTTTGTCCCTTGACACTGAAGCATTTCAAGAACCCGCAAATGACGTTTCCAAACTTGCATACATAATGCTCTCGTTTTGGCGACAACCGAAACTAAAACCCTCTCCGAACTCTCACGGACTCTCATGCCCTCTTTTGAGCTCTGGGGTTTTGGGACTCGGTGGCCCCAAACATTCTATGTATAGCCTTATACCCTTGTAGCTTCCGATCCTTACGTTCCACTGTTTCCGCCACCCATTCCTGCGGACCAGCTCTGTGGTCACTATCTGGTTATACAGGAAACACTCCCTACCTCTCTCTTTTTTGAAACGACTTCGTATATGACTTTTTGAAAGTTATATCTAGTCTAGGATCTTTCTTTTTCAAAATATCATTCTATATGTTTTTCTTGCCTTCGTTGTCGATGCGGCTTTTTTTATACATTCTATTTATATAAGCGGAAACAATTTACTAATGACATGCACGCTACCCATGCACTTCTTCGACTTTCAGAGGATAAACTACCTCTCCCCCAGCCCGCTCGCGGAAGAAGCCTTTGTTTCTTTCCAAACCCTTGTCGGTGCTGCCCGCCACAAAGTAGCTGAAGAGCGTGCACGCCTCGAAGACGAAGCAGCAGCGTGCATCGATGCCTCTAGAGTCCGAGATCTTCAAACTCTTGAGATTTGCTACGGCGTCGTCATTGAGCCGAATCGCAGAGTTCGGGCTCGAGACATTTTTGAAATGACGCTAAACCATTCTCTTGGGAAAGTGTTGAGGAAAACTGTGGAGCTATATTTAAGGGATGAAGGTAAGGGGAGGACTAAAAGCGAAAATGCCGAGTTGATGATCTGTGAACTCGGGAAGGATGAAGAAGAGCGGAAATGGCTTGCATTTCAACCCTTGCCTGTCAAATGGATATGTGCGAAGCAGGGCCCGGATGAAGGAGACCTGGTGTTGGAGGTTGATGCGAGGTTGAGTGATGGGAGTAGGTGGAGGGAGAGCATGATACTCAGCGCAGACCCGATGATAAAGATGGAATGGCTACATCTGCTGGGTGCTGCAGCGGATGAAGTTTCCAAAGCTAGTCGGATGCAGCTAGAGAACGTAGGGCTGCAGCCCATGGACGACCAGAGCGATGTCGGGGTACGATCAATCTCAGCAGAAATTGAGACGCAGTTGAAGAGTTTGGGAATCGATGATTCGTACTCAGAGCCGCCGACGCCGGGCATGAGCGTTATCAGTGAAATGGACAGGTTCCCAGAATCGGATGCTGCATTGATGTCTGAAAGCAAGAAGCCGGGGAAGCCGACTGTGGCCGTGGTGGTTATTCCTGGTCTCAGTGATCTTTACGATGGGGGACCGCTGGCGGTACCTGTTTACGGGGAGCTACCACATATTGTGCAAATGATGCCGCATTATGTTCATAAGAAGCGGATTGTGAGCCCGCCACCATCGACCATCAGTCCTATGAGTAGTGCATCGTACGGACCCGCCAGGCTACAAAGACGAAGAACAAGACACGAGCAAAGAAGAATGGCAGAGCTTAAGAAGAAGGAAGAGGAGACCAGGAAAGAGAGGGAATTGGAGGCGCAGAAGGAGAAGCTGGTGAAGGCGAAGAAGCTACCGATATCCCCACCACGACAGCGACAAGTTCAGCCAGCAGATGTTCAGGAGGAAGAGGTACCAAAAGTTCGGAGACGTTCACCATTCAGACTGCGGAGTCAATCGCCACCAAAGAGTCCCCCCAAGAGCCCACCTAAAGCGGCGAGCCTGTCATTCAAGATCGCTTCACCACCAACCTCCCCTGGCCGACGCGAAGGGAGCAACAGAGATGACGACGATGATCTGTCAGCCGACGAGTCCAGTATCGTTTCTTGGAGTGACCATGATTCGAAATATAGCCACAAATCAGGTAGATATACTGCAACTGAAGGAACACGACGAGCAAGGAGTGAATCTGAGAGCTCTACCGACACAAATTCAACAGCTACAACGAGCTCTAGTAAGTCCTCTGATACAAGGACTGGTGGTCATGCTAGAAGCTCTGCTTCCTCCGCTCGATCTCGACAATCTGGGCAGTCTGCTTTCGCACAGGAAGAGGATGATTCTCCACCGCCATTACCACTGCACACTTCCTCTTCACAAGATTCTCTAAGGAGCGGTAGCTCAGCTTCTTCCGGAAGCACCGTCAGAAACTCGGTGGCGCCACAGCCAGTCGCAACCTCTAACTTGAGAGGAAATCTAAGACGCAGGATTTCCTCGCCTTTGAAGCACGAGTATGCTCCTTCAAGTGCAACCGAGTCTTCTGGCAGCAGCAGTACCATAACCGACTCAGACACCGAAAGCCCATCCGAATCCGAATCCGATCCTGAGGAAGAAGTCGAAGAGGAAAAATCCGACGATGAACTTTCGGAAGTCCCACATAAGATCGAAGATGAAGACGGCGATATTCCAGGACCTATGTTTGAGGATATGATCGCTGGACGTAACCTCCACTCCGCGGGGCGCAAAGACGGCCCAACAACACAATTTGAAGACCTTCCACGCAGAAGCACAGCTTCCCCGAGGCACTCAGCCAAAAATTCTATTACAGGATATACTGCTAATGCGATGGTTTTTACTTGGAGTCCAAAGGGTGCTTGGGAGAAGATCTCGGAAAATGAAAACAGGGTTGCTCTGCTGGATAACTTCATTGAGGTTTATAAGACGGATTCGGATGGAGCACAGGGCAAGATGTTACTTAGCTTCGAGGTTACTCCAGTAACACCCATACGACGGGGTACCGCAGTCGATCTCTCAATTCGTGCGGAGCCGAGGGCAAAGTTCCAGGGAGGAACGGTGATGTTCAGAAGCCGAACCCCACAAGAGTTAGAATCACTTTATAACGCGATCAACACAGCAAGAATAAGTGCTTGCAATGGATTCGGTGGCGCTGGCAAACCAGGAAGGAAACAATCGATTGGACGAAGTGGAAGTGTTAGGGGTTATCGTGCTACAAATATGGATGGCCCTCATGGCGGAATTGGCGCACCTGCATTCCAGGGCGAAGCTGGCAGCATCATTATGAGTGAAGGCAGCAGCTTGGGCTCGTTAGGAAGTGCTTTCTCAGCGTTCAAGGGAAGCCTTAGAAGCTCAATATTTGGAGGGACGAAGTCTTCTAGTGGAGGCAGTTGGATGAGCTCATCCAGTACTTCGAGCGGATTGGCGGGTCCAAGAGGTATCATCAATCCTTTGGGTGGAATTCCTATTACCGGTATTGGTGGCGAGGCACCATACCAAGGTACTGGCTATGTTTCGAATCTAAAAGTCAAGTTGTGGAAGCGGGAGGGGCCGACCAAATGGGCTGATCTGGGACCTGGGCGGTTGAATATTATTTCACCGCCCCCGGGACACGCTGCCCGAGGTGGAGGCGGACTCAGCAGCGACAATGAGAAGAGAATTGTGATTCGAGATCGCAAGGGACAAAATACGCTGTTGGATGTTATCCTTGGAGAGAGCTGTTTCGAGAGAGTGGCGAGGACGGGTATTGCAGTTCATGTCCCAATGGAAGACGATGGGTTCGTGCCGTCCTTGGTTATGGCTGGGCTGGCGGGCAGAAGCAGTATTTTCATGCTGCAGGTAAGCAACATCCATCCTCGTAGGAATGTATACGGTTTGCCCATAGGATTGATGACTAACAAGTTTTCGGAATATAGTTCAAGGGCGAGAATGAGACGAAAGAGACGTTCAAAATTGTGGGCAAACAGAAGTATTAGGCGTCGATATCAGCCTCTTCACCAAAAGTATGATGTCGATCCGCTCTCCACTCGACGACTTCGCCATAGTTTTTTAACCCAGTCCTACCCCGCAAGCGGGCGAGACCATCTTCCATAAAGTATAACTTTATTTCCTTTATTTGATGTTTGTTGGAGTTGTCATGGAGGGGCGCCAGGTTTGAATTCTATGGAGCCATGTGCATTTGGGTATGGCGTCTTGTTTTATCTTTTAATCTTGTGTCCCGCGTGTCGGAACACCTGTCATACATATTTATACTACATAATGCCTCATTCTTCTTATTTCTATTAATCCCTGTATAGCTGTTTCAAGCGTGGATGTATTTTTCGTTTCCCTAGTAGTTTCCCAGCATTGATAGAAGATAGCAGGCATATATTGTGGAGTAATAATCATCATCGGTACAACATTCGTCCGTCCAGAATCTCCCCCATGGTTATCGTAATCGCACGTACAAGATACGCTAATGTATTACGTATTTTAAATATTCCCTAATCCAACTTCAATGTTGACTCGACTTGGCTTTAGTAAGGGCCTGTTGAAACATATGCCTGTCAAATCCATAATATTGGATCCCTTCGCGCCAAAATCAATAGACGCCGAACTGGTGACCACAAGTCTATATATATCACGAGATCAAGAAGAGCCCTTCCGGCCGAGAACTAAAGAGTGGAGAATTAATTGCCCATATAATGTTAGATGTGCATGGTGCATTATAAAACAACAAAAACCATGCAAGCCCACTGGGGATGGGCGCTCGCCGATACGAGAATTGGTCAGCGTAACTACTTACTTACTTAGTTTAGTTAAATCGATCTTCTTTCGCTATGTGCAGTTGCGATCATAATCACTTACCTAGCTAAGTACTTGGCTAGGTAGGCCGGTACATGTATATTCCTTTAGAAGCAATCAATTACTGTGTAACCTGAACTATAATCTGACGTTCGATGCATACATGCATGTAACGGGAGGATCATATAATCTTATACTATAAGATTTAGGTAGCATGGTCAGCCGCGTGCGCGTGCCATGCCGGCATGCCGTCGCCGCGCTGTGCGACTTCTGATGGGTATCTGCCGATAGGTTCGGCGCGGAGATATATGGCTTACTTTCCTTAAGTAGGTATACACTGGTAGTTGTAATGTCAGACCACAGGAATTGAGACATTATATTAGTTGGCATCATAAAGGTTGTGCGAAGTAGAAGTCTGTATAGAAGGATATGTTCTTCTATATAGCTATGCATCTATGGTGGTATAATGTGTCAAATTTCTAGAATTCTTACTTTATATTATTAGCTGGGGGGACTCATGTGATTATTATTGTTACATCCGCAATTAGGTAATGTGTCATGGAGCGATTCTATGACTTCAATACATGCATTTTGACATCATGAAACCTACTGGACGGCGAATGACGTATTTTTATACAGAAAGAATGAGATTGCAGGTCTATTTTTTTGTTTCTAATTTTTGGTTAGACTTCACTATTGTGCTACCGAAAGGACTGTGCGTATGTTTTTCGTTATGCAAAGGAGCCCAGACATAAAATAAATCCTTGCCCTCAGAATTTAGTCCTAAGACAGTGATCTACTAGCAGAAGGTACTAGCACAACCAAAGATAACGGTATGTGGTTGAGTGTAAGAATCGACTGCACTCAGAGTGGGGCCAGAAATAAATATACTCAGTACTAGTACTGTTCCCGGACTCAGTTCCTTAAGTACAAATTTAGTTTTGACTCTTGGCTCGAAAGGGCAGATTTTGGAAAACCAATTCCCGGAGTTATTAATCGTACATCCGGACCTAGAGGGTTCTACAACATCATAAAGTTACATAATTATTTGTTTATGAATATGGTCATGAACGATTGAGGAACTACTTTGTACATTGGCCCAATCAAACGGCAGTTGGCAAATTTAAATAGTAGCTCTTCAATATATTATCAATTGATCAGTAGATCCATGGAACAGACATGACTCTACAGCAAATTGAGAGCAGGCCGAAGACCGCAGAGAGCATTTACACATACTCCAACCGACTCGCACCTTGTTAATTTCGAAGCCGACTGGCCGTGGGCCGGAAAGCTAAGCGGGATCATGTCTAGGACATGGGCAGTAAAAACAGCCAGGGAATCTCTTCGGCTCAATTTCCAACTCCAGGATATACCGGCGAAATAATTTCAATATAACAGGTAATAGAGTTCATGACGACTTCTTTGATTCTTCCACAGACAGTTGACTCAGTCGCACTCGCAATAACTAGAGAGAAATTGGCATCGGCACGCCCAACCTAGCCGTGATATAGTTACATTAGCCAAAGGAATACTTGCATAGGCCGCTTGCGGGTCCTAACCCAAAGGATTCGATTTCAACCTTGGAGGTTGTATCTATAAAACAGGCTATGGACCTCGAGCCGTGGCAAGCAAGGAGCTATGGGCTAAATAGATTAATCGAGGCAAATCGAACATATAAAACGTAAATTTATTTCACAATATTTCAGGGTATAAAAATTCTGGGGAATAAGGACAGAATGCACCAACACCGCAACAGAGAACGGAGCCAGGCGGTGGAGAGGGAGGGGGGTCCACGTAAGATCATAGGAAGAGGGCCGAGAGATGGGGAAGGGACCAATAGGCTATTTGTTAGAAGACTCCACTTCTCCTCGTGCGGGTTACCGAGGCCAATTCTGCAAGACTCTTTGGGGTTTCTGGAGTACAGCAGTTGACGAAAAAAAACTTGAAAGTTGGAACTTCGATGTGGGGTGAAGTGTTCGAGGGGGTGGATGTTGACATGGGCATAGGGCTACTATAGCACCATTCTCTTTCCGATAGAGCCGCTTGTGATCGACCATGCAAGAAAATGTCTCGTCAAGCTCTAGGTGTGGGTCCTAGCTAATCCAGAACGGGTGACCTTGAATGAACTGGAGTACTGGTTCCCTCGAGGTATGTGACATGGCACCCATGATCTGTGGGTATCTTCTCAGAAGGTATGGAGCTTGAACCACACTTCTGCAACGCTATTCAGACTTTAAACCCCGTTAAAGTTTTTCCAGAGACATTTTCTGAAGCTTCTTCTGTGAAAATTTGATCAAGTTCACCAAATACCCTTATCATAACCGTTCTGATAACTGATAATATCCTGAGTTATGAATTTCTGATTTGTCAAGATGTATACATTCTTTGAATTGACTATATAGTTGCCTTTCAGGCAGCTCTACATACTAACTCTTCTTTATAAATCTAATACTATGAATTTGAAAACCAATCCTGGGAATGAAGATAGTGGAGACTGCCTAGATGCAGCTCGTGCGGCTCGCTAAGTTCGGTCTACCTGCGTGGTTGAGGTGACTACCTGCATCAACCAGCCCATGCTGCGGAACAACGGGAAGTGACAAGCAAGTTTCGAGGGAGCTAGATAGACACTGGAAGTGATTGCCTGGAGGCAAATGACAGTTGGCACATGCAGTCCATACAAGGTTGAGGAAGAGCGGACCGATCCCTGGAGGGTGGCCTTACTCGAGCACGGAGCTGCGCGATATTAGCGGATTTGAAATTGCAGCATTAGACTTTTTGAGGACAGCAAATAAGGAATATCTAGACGAGAGAGGAGGGGCCTTGGTTGCGAAGGCGTAATCATCGATACAAAGATAGGAAAGAAACCTGGACCCACCCGTGATCTTCCGGCCAATTATCTGTTAGAGTCGGATACTGGTCACTTGTCTGTATCGGGGTATGGCACGGTGGCCCTGTAGGATGAAAGAGTGCGAGATAGACGGAGCTTGGAACGGGAAATCTAACCTAGGTGTCCCCGTGCCATGGGCTAACGGGGAGGGACACGTCGAGCGGCCCTCGCCTCTAGTTTACTGTTGTCCTTTCACTAGCCCGGGAACTCTATAGAAATTAGGATACGTTTACTATTTACATGGATAAGGAATTGAAATCGAGTATACTCTGCCTAGCTCTATCATATAACGGAATCAATAATGATATATTCACTCACGAAGATCACATGAGAATAATTGTAAGTATCAAGTATAAATATAGCCAAACAATATAATACAGCTACTCAAACAATCTTATAATTAGCTTTTTTTATTCCCTTAGATAGAAACTTTACTGCCTTGAGTTTCTGAATTTAAATTCCTTAGCTAACACTTTGTAGTCAGCAAAATTAATTGCAAAAGAATACAAAAACAGGCAACTAATTTTATTCCATTCCATGACGGTGGGGCGTGCGTGCAAAGTGGGGAATAAAAACATGGCTTTTGAACCCGGCACAAAGGTTTAGAAACCGATAATTGGGTAGCGGGAATACATGTGTCTGCCCGCGACCATGACAGCCAGGTGCACGATAGAGAGGTGTGCCGGGTATACGAGCCTGGACGAGCCTATAATAGGTCACACCAATCACGTTCGTAAAATATAGTATTATCTAGCCTAAATCTTGCATTTGTATATGCGGATACGGCGCCAATAAAACAATATTCGAACTCGGTCCACCGAGCCTCCAAATATAAATGTCAGAGTAGTAGGTAGACAGCAAAATGTATTTTCAGTTGTCAGATTTGAATCTTGTAGACCTTGGCTTTGGTTTAGAGGCTCTCGAACAGGGCGATTGTGTTGGTCCGTTGTAAATGGGGTTTGGCGTGGCTTAGCTAATATATTAAGCCTGAGCCGGATTAACAAGGCATGGAATACGAGGGTTCCAATAATAGGGTTAATGCTGAGGTTTTGGGATAGATTGGACATGGTCTCTTCCGCATCAAATTTCTTGTTTATTTTGGTCTGTGGTTTACCCTGAAATTTTAGACTCGATGGGGATTTGAAATATAATTGTTGAGGTAATCATCATTGCAACTGCTAATCCATATTTCAATACCAGCCACCGCAACCACGCGAATGCGGCAGAGAGTATACTAGTATGGATCCATATTAAACTCGAGTTCCAGTTACAATTACTTCGCAGTTCGCAGTGCTGTTATTATTACAGTTGAAGTGCCGCTGCCGCACTACCCTGGAACCCGGTCTGTCAATCCTAGCACGCGTACAGCATGAGGCCCAGGGGCGCAAGTTTTGCAACGTCGAATTTGTGTTTTGGGTTTAATTATATCCATCGGGCCAGGCCATGGCTTCGAGACTCGTACTGGATTGGTTCCATATGTTTTCGCACATGCAACGGGTTGATCCGCGACCGCAGTCATCGTCAGTGCGTAAGAGTTTTCCTGAGAACTCTGAAAATATCCACGTTTGAGGCAGGAAGGCTTTGCCGTCTTGCTACATAACCAGAATTCTTCCGTGACTGATCATGGCCTCAGAAGTTCGAGCGAGGTGGTATTAAATAAAAAAAATAAAAAAAAAGTGCATAATCGGATTCCTACGAGTCAGTCAAGCAGTTAGCCAATGTTCCCAGTTATTCCGACCAACCAAGCCATTCTTCAAATACGAGGTGAAGTGAAAGGTTTTCGGGATTAAACATGGCACAACGGAACAGTAGCGCTATATAATTGTGGATGTCAGTAAGTACATATACATGTCGCGCGATATATCAAAAAAGCGGTTCAAACATCCCGCGTTTCGCAAAAAAATAAAAAATAAAAGTAAAAAAACCACTTACTGATGATCTACGACAGAAACCAAAATTCTAGCCAAGGGGATTTGGACTAGGAGGCCATGCCTTATGGGTCCGCAGAGTATATTCCCGACCGTTATTCATCCGATGTCACGGAAATGTCGAGTTATCATGCTAACACGGCATACTGCACTGCGCAGCAGCTGCATGACCTAGAGCTTGCATACACATGCAGAAGCCGATGTTGTTCCCTCATCAAAGGATACATTTTAAGTCGATCAAAATGCATAATTCCCAATATTTCCTTAGGCTAATAGAACCTAGGGAAAATCATTTACCACACGCAATATACATTAGAGTAGTAGTAGTATAATTGGTCGGCGCCCTGTGTGGGATCACAGTCCGTGCAAAGCTTCACGTATGTACTCCGTACAGCTGTGCCATATCCAGCTGAAAACGCCTAGAAGCCTTTAGCCAGACCAACAACGCTACGAAACCCAACTTTTAGAGGAATTCGGTTAAACGGCTTGGGTGCTCGGGACCCTCAAACCGATACCATCGTGGGTGAATGGACACGCCAGAGAATATGCCTAGTCAAATGCTGTAGAAACCCCTCAATGCTGCGGGTTGGGAAGGACTGAAGGTACGGTGGTGTCGGAGAGGGGCCCTCCGGAGTACTTGGAATCAAATATCAGTCTAAATCGAAAAGTATCTCTACCGGGGGGAAACTTTGATGAAAAAAGAAGCTGTTGAGATGGGGTATTCCGAAGTTGAGCCGCAGAGAACGAACATGGCTCGAGCTCCGTCGAATACATAGTACCTCTCGGGTCAGCTTGGTGGGTCGTATTGTGCAACACGGGCTGCGCTGCGGAGCGTGCACGGAGTTTGATGATGGGGTAAATGTTTAGTGAACTCATAAAGAGACCCATGCAGACTGACTTGGGAGCTTAAGGGGGGCTGAATTATACCGGGCAGATAACACTGGAAATCTTCTTTAGCAGTTCACGAAGCATGATCCCTGCTGCAAATCTCCTGCAATAAGTTAGACTGCATATCAAAAGTTCCGCGGATTCGGTTGCTTCAAAACTAGCACTGCGAGCTTTGTAACTGTTTGACAAGGTTCCTTTCTATTAGCACGAATGCCTACGTAACAAAGCGGCAGGATATTAATATAGGAAAGGTTCAACGAAGTCCTTTTGCTCGGAGAGGCAACCGTGCGTGAGTTAAAGCGGGCCAGAATTGCTGAGGCTAGGTTCGTAAGGACTCTGAGTGGATCTTACATTTTGAATTCAACCGTGTGCCAATGAACGCCCCACATATTGTCTTAACTCTCATGACGTGAGTGATGGAAATCGTAGTTTAAGTTCTACCGCCTTCGATGCCAGCCTCCTCTTGGGCGCGAAAAGAAGCGACTTTATTTACGCAATGACACAGATTTCCCATGCAGGAGCATTCTCGGGACAGTAGTTGTGTATCTTTCGGTTGACGCTCTCTTTTCTTCAACACCTCCGATGCGAGTGAGATAAGGAGGGAACCCTTGCGAGTGAACTGAGTACTCGGATGTGGAGACGTCTTTATTACTCTACCTTAGTATGTGGACCTATGTAACGTGGGAAATATGTGAGGAGTGGAAAACCTTTAATTTCGCAAAAAAAATAAAACCGGCGAAAAAGTTGACAAGCAATCGACAGGCTGCCCTTGTACCGGTACGTCTCGGTACAATACGCGAGAGGGAGAATTGCCCAAAGCAGCTTTCCGACATCTTTTCCTTGGGAATGCACCTGCACCTCGTTTTGCGGCATGGAAGGCTTCTAGAAAACGTCGAGCCCCGAGACCAAGCTCCCCTAATTGGCCAACAGACGCACAGACCGTCACCAAATTAGCCTAAGTTCCCCCCAAATGAAAAATCAAGATGCGGCTGCATAGAACACGAACAAGTTGTTCGAGAAGGCCCATAAGATTCTCGACGTGACGATAAATTACATATCGACATAAGGTGGGTACGTATCGCGCGCCACAGTTCTTAGTGGACAATATCAGTTGCTGCAAGAATCCTTCTGGAAGGATGCATAGAACATGCGAGGGGACGTACGCCGGCTCATCGAAATCCCAGAGCCAATGAGGTTCTAGCAGGTGAGACGTTGGCACAGATTCGTGTCGAGGTCAGTGCTCCCAACGCTCAACTTTCGACCGCATTTTCGAGGATCGTGGGATAACTAGGATGCTTTATCCTATTGCATCGATATGGCGGAAATGCTGCGGACCCAAAGAACCAAATATGCACCGTCGATCATAGGCTTGAGCGCCATGGCTTGAGCCTGGTAATCAACTGCCATGAAATTCCAACTTGATATGGTTGTATTTACCCTTCTCATGGAGAGGGCCGCTACTAGCCATTCGGTGAATTTGGGGGAGCTTGCGTCAGTCGGGATACTAGCCACCAACTTTTGAACTTCACCTCCAACACAAACTCCGAATACTCACTGACACGGGAAAACGCCGGATAGAAAACCGATCCGGTCGGTTCCCTTTTCTTTCGTTGAGTTATTTCTTCTCGTTTATCCTCATGAATTGGAAATTTGGATAGGTTTTTTTTTGTTTTGTTTTGCGATCAATTTCTTCAGAATTTGTAATGTGGGAAATAACAGACGAATACGAGGTCTTCGTCCAATTACGTCTTGAGCCGGTACTTGGTTGCATTAGTTTCCCAGCTTTTCAACCAAGGGAGGAAGAAGCAGCCAGACGGGTGAGGGTGACATCCCGATTCGCTTGACTTATCAACTAACCTGCACTAATAAAGCCGGGCGTCAAAGGAGTATTAACTAAGATTCAGACATTTTTTAGGCAGGAACCGTTGAACCGGAAAAATTGGCGATAGTTTTCTTCAGAGCTGAAAATCAGGTGAGGGTTGTGGCTGCCCCACCTGAGGGGCCAGTTCAAATTCGCTGTCAGTCCAAAGGTTTGGCAGTTGGCCCTGATGATTGTGGAAGTCCCACTTCCAAGCTCGTCTGCAGCCCACACACGTGCGTAACTTTGAATAGTAAGCCAGTGCAGTGCAGATTTCCTGCAGATATGAGGTTGGATTCTATTCAGAAAAGTTCTTCAGGCAGGCTACAAATTCGCTTGCTCTGCGACTTTACATTGAATCACAACATATGCAATGAGTATGTTCAACGTGACGTTCGGAATTTTTATCATCCCTATTGTGGCACACGCTGTTAGCTATGCACATGTTAGTTCACAGTAATGAAATTGCAATTGCGGGTCGATACATCTTTCCTTCACATGACGTCGGGAATCCTCCCGGCATAGATGCCGCTAGGGTCCGGGAAGAAGGACATCACACGGGTATGGCCGTCAGGATTTGATGCACGATATCGTACGTTCAAATACCCCACTGCTAATGTTCTCTAGATCACATAGATATTAGGTCCGTGTTGAGAATCGAGCTCTCGACTGATGACGAGGCATCTAGAGGTACTGGTTGTGGTATCTTACTGCAGAGCATCGTATATCTGAGAAATATCTGAACTCTTGCACTTGCATCAGTACGATAAGGCCCCGTGGTTCCCGTCGAATTTAGGAAGCCCTCAGTCGAAAAAGTTGTACCAGTTAGATTGTCTTCACAGAACCATCAGCAATTGCGACTCGAATCCCGGTTCGATTGCCAGGGTCGACCCAACAAACACCTGAAAGGCGGGTTGAGTTGTCAGATACTGATTTCCTGATGTTAAAATTAGCAGAGTGCATAGTATAGACCGGTTTTGAAAACCATTTACAGTTCCAGCTTATCGCGGAAAACATCCTAAAGTTACATGCACATGTATGTAAGTAAAAAGGTATGTAGGTATGTAAGTATGTAGGCATGGATGTACTTACTTACGTATGAACTATGAAGACCCAAACTCGATTCTCTACTAAGATTGAGAGCATATCTGTGCGAATACCCTTGATTCGATCGCGAACGTCTTTCAAGTTCAAGGGTAGGTCTGGGACGCAATGCACATACGTATCGCAAAACGTATCGAGCTAGTTGGTGAGATCCTAGGATAGATCTTAGGAGGACCCTCGGCCTCAAACACGCAAACAGATATCTGCATATGCATTACATCGTTTGTATGATGTTACTGATTGGGGCCACAATCGTCATAGATCCTTCGAGCTCGGTGCCATAGACATTGTTATTGACCGATTTGGCCAGAGGTTTGATCAATTGAATGGATAAACTAGAATACGAGCTGGATGCCTGTTGCATGTTGTTTGTATTGTTGTTTCGAGTCCGGCGCACCGACGCTGCCGATTCGACTCGCAGCACATGCAAACCTGCGTGGGATGTACATACCTTATTACGCCATTGTCTCTTTGACTGCCGGTTCCGACGATAGTGGGATGGGCCCTGAGGCTCAGATACGGAGATTAGTTAGTCATCGATATAGTGGTATCGGACGTGCACCCGTCATTGCATCGAGGTTGTAATAATTGGCAGCAGTTTGTGTTGCTGTGCATGTGCAGTAATTCTTAAACAAGGAATATTATTACGCAGCCACTGAAACGTAACTTAACTTACACGGTAGCTTTTCATGCTATTTCAAGCATTCGAGGTCACAGATTCGATTCGATTCCTGCGTTCTGGTATGTATGATCCCAAGAGCCTTGACCACTTTGCCTTCTACTTCTCGTATTTCCAAACGTAATTTTGAAGAGGATTGCTGCGAACATTGCTTCTATCTGGCACATGGCCATGGCATGGAGATGTCACACAGGCACGGCAATTCCAAAGCCTCAACCCAAAAGTGCATATTCGAATGCGCGCTTGATCGTGCCTCAGAACACATTGCTCATTCGAAGGTAGAAGGAGGACCCGATGCCTCAAGCGCAGGCTATGCATCTACGTATCACCTACGCCAGAGTCTGGCAAGGAGTAGGTCAATTGATCATTGACAGGTTCCGGGACCATCACCAATCCGGGTATAATCCCCGTGATCTATTGACACTTTGAGTAAGTTTTCCTCCCACCCATGACATATGGGCTTCATGATAGTCACTATGTACGACAATTAACAGGGGAATCGGGTTTAGGCGAGATTTTGGAAGATTTGGAAGATTCATCAACTTGTCGATTGTCAATTGTCCCGACTTTCCGTTTCGAGTGGTTCGGAATCATCATCGTGATTCCTGGAGCCTCAAATTACCAAATCGAAAACAAGGTCTACGATCGTACCGTCTGGGGAAATGTATCAACATCGACGTTCTATTTCTGGTGTTGTATCATGAGAGCCTCAGCCTCTCGGGAAGGGCCAGCCAAGCCTTTCCCGGGCACCACGCTTGCTTGTTCTGGAACCCTGGATAGTCTGACCGCAAATTGTTCCCGGTGAGCAGGGGTCGCTGGTGGATATTATGGAGGCTCATCCGAAGCGATCTATCGGCACAGCTTACAGCATGCGCATGCATTGAATTGGCAGCAGTACAAAGCTCAAACCTTGAGTTTTTGATCTAGGGTCTTTTGATAGAATGCATTCGAATTCGAATGCTTCAATATTTACTGGTTTTTTCTTTCTTCGGCCGACCCCGTCGCTTGCGAAAGCAATCGAGTGGGCCGTGGGTTGACGCGTCGTCTGCACGTCCTATGGTTAGGGTATCGATACGCAAACGTCGTCATACGGAGCAGATACCTGAATCAGTGCGCTTACTTTACACTCACTTCTTGGCCTGGATCTGGCCTCGTGAATTCAGGCTCGAAGAAGACCTTCCCGATGAGATCCCACCTAGCGTTGCATCTTCAAAATACTAGCCAATCCCTGGAGGAATGAGTCGATGCGTCGTCGATTTACAGCATGCAGGATCCCTGAGATCAACCCCAGGCGTTGCTAACAAATATGTCCCCAGGAGGCGTTCGATCAGGTCAGCTTCCCGGAATTGCGCCTCCAAAATGTCATCCGGTTTGAGCTAGAGATGGCCTCCCTGACCGGCCAGGAAATTCCTCATCCGGAGGTATTTGCGATAAGTGAGATCTTAAAATCTTGGGCGTAACAATTACAAAACTCGTTTGACAAAGATAGTAATCTTGTCGTTGAAAATGGATAGAAATCGCGCTCCAGGGCAGGCCGGAACCTCCGTCTTTTTTGTCAGAATTGCAACCTGAGCTAAGTCTGAGAGCTTCCGCGGCAAAGTCATGCTTTCTTTACCCTGTTCGTTGAAAACCCGCCCTCTTTGAACTTTACCCTTAACGTCTCTGCCCATGGCCCTGAAATATTGGTGATTTAGGCCTCCAAACCTATAAACAACCGTCAATCCAGAAAACATGCTTTGGAGCGGAACAGTGTGCACCGCCGCCCTATGATTTGGTGCAGGGCCCCTGTCCTTGACAAACCATGCAGGCGTCCCACCCATGCGCAAGCAGCAGGCCACACATATATGCTGGTTGATGTGGTGTGTAGTTAACCTTAGTGCCTGCATGCTCAGGACCAGAATTGTTTCTCCAAGAAAACGGTTCTAAATCTTGCGTGTACTGGGGTCAAAAGAGATCAGTGATAGTATTTATTTTTTTTCTTCCCAGCTCTGACATTGACAAGCCTCTGGCCACATTGCAGAGGCCCTTAGTGCCATATGCTCGAAGTGGAACTGCAGCACCGTCCGCTGTCCAAGTGGAGATCTTGGGGTTCCGTCGAAAGTATGTTCACTTCACGAAAAAGAACCGTTTCTAAAAAGCAACTACACACACCCTATATTAAACATGATCTATCCAAAGAGAAGTAGTAACCGGCGGCGTAGTTCTGCTGGAGTACAGTACATTATTTTGACATTACAGATGATGCAACGGCATTGTCCCCCACATGCATACCTCCTCGACACAGACGGCCCTCTGTCTTTCACCCCCTTGGCCCTTCCCCTCAGACTCTACCTTATATGTACTGCGGAATAGCACTGACAGGATAGCTCGAATATGACTACCAAACAAGAAGCTACTACCATCGAAGGAAAGGAGAAGCATATAGCTTCGCCACTTGCCGTTCGGTAGGCTTGAAAGCTAGAAGGCCACGGAAATTTTTATATAACTACTCGACTTTCGCACATCGCAACTCCAAGCTTGGACCCACAGGTCTCACCTTACCTGACATCTTACACTCTCTTTAAATACTTGACAGGCCCTCGATTGCATACACCCTTATTTGATAGAGGCCTCCTCCACCTTTGATCTTATTTGTCCATTAATTTTATCAGTTTTACCTGCCAAACGTCATTTAGTTATACTATCTATCTGACCTCTATTTCAAACCGATACCCACTTGCGCTATACGATAATACTTCCACGACTTTTCATAAATTTTAACATCTACGACACGGGTGCGCCCTACAAGCCTTGCGAAGATGGGCGGTCAAAACCCTTCTCGAAAGAGCCACACGAAATCGCGTAAGGGTTGTAAAACCTGCAAACGAAGACATATTCGATGTGATGAAACTTTTCCACAATGGTATTAAAATGCTCCTTTCAACGATTTGCTTCGACGATGAGGCTCTTTCTCGATCGTTCTTGCTAATTTAGCCTTTTACTGTTAGCCGAAACTGCACCAAGCATAATGTCCGTTGTGATTATATGGATGCGCCGCCACCATCAGACGATAGTAATTCTTTACCGCCATCGACACCTGTTTCTCCTGAATACATGGCGCAGGATTTGTGGAGACGATCTCAAGTTCCAATGCTACGAAGCACAACCCATCTTTCACCCTATGATGCTCCAACAATGAGGCCAAGATCCTCACAAGATATGCGATTACTTCATGATATTTCCCGAATAGCCTCCCATATGCAGATGGCAGATCCTGTTCTATATAGAGTCTGGGCTCGGGAAATTCCGCTGTAAGAGAGTTCTTTGCAATTACGATATAATCTGCCTACGCAAATGTCACCGAATATCTGCTAATTGGCTCCTCTTTTACAGACTTAAGTTTTTAAGACTTGCTGTTCGTCACGAGTTCGTCATGGAAGCGATTTTATCCTTGTCCGCAGCCCACCTAGCCTCGGTTTCCAGCACCACAGAGAGTAGACAGATCTCGTTTCAGCATGGAGGAGTGGCAATGAAGGGTTTACAGGACGAATTGAGCAGATTCTCTAGGTCAAATGCAGATGCCTGCCTTGCTGCATCTGTACTACTTTCATGGCAGGCTTCGGACTGGTAATAACGATAACCTCAAATCTTTCTTTAGAAAAAAAAAAAAGGGGACAATGGCTGACTTCTTGGATTGTCTAGGAACGCTTGGAAGACGCTCATGGAAGGAACTACCATCATAATTCAATCGATGCAATCTTGGAAACATGAGAGCGAGTTCAGCGAGTTCATTGCTAGCCTCGAGGACGCAAATTCTGGAGAGACATTTTCAACAAGACCGAGTTTAACGGAACAACGACAAATAGTTGCGAATGCCCGAGCATCCCTCGAGTTTCTAGAAATAGAGGCAGTAAACAAACCCGTAGAACAACAGGCTCTCAGTACACTATTCTCTTTCCTCAATAATCTCGAGACACAGTTGCCAATGTCAAATCACGATCACGAGTACCAGATGATCCACCCTTTGGCATCGTGGCTGTTTTTCCTACCCTTATCATTTCTACGACGAGCCAAATCCGACCCTATGGTCATGGTTTTCCTAGCAAATTTCTATGGACTGTTATTGGCGATTGAACCACTTTTCCCGGCTGTCGACTCAGCATACTTTGGCGCATTATGCCTTGGACCAATCGAACAAATTCACCGTCACATTCGATATCAAAGACATCATGCAGCTCTATTACACCCATCGATGCTTCTTTCGGACTATAACGTTGATTATAGCCGCCAGCTCAATTGCCTGCAGTTCCCGATGGATCAAGTGTTACGATATAGGAATCGACACGGCTGGATGCCCAAACACGTCGATGAGTTTGATCCTGAGGCTAGCAGGCTGTATGATGCCCAGATAGACTTCGAAATTGTGATGAATGAAACCGCTGCACAGTGGTCGCCTTACGATGAGTCGAGGACGTTTGATCAATTCAAACAGTATCCCAACTACAATACAACGCCATCACCAGCACACACTCCTGTACAGGCACCATATCAGAACATGCAATACCAGTATCCATTCGCCACTCGCCAGGGGATGCAACCCAAGAGCCACAGTGAAATGGACCCGTCGTTCGTGAGCCAATTCTCCCCTATTGCGTTCTCTTAGTCGGATACGAATATTAAGATCTAGATTCTAACTCCTCAGAAACATTAGGGCGAGTACGAGTTCTTCTGCAGCAATGTACAACAACAACATCAACAACCAATGATTTTGAATTCGGCAAGCTCTGCTAGTTCACCAGAATATATGTGGTTGTAACCCGCCATGTTCAAAGCTGTTGTGAGGTAAGCTAGATGTCTGAGACATCTCTCGATTACTCAAGAGCAGGGCCGAAAACTCTCATATCCTTGAGGTTCCACTCACCGGCTCCACAATAAAGGCCAATTAGCCTGATGCCTAAGGGGCGTTACATTTCTCCACGGAAATCCCCACATACAGAGTTGACCTTTCCATGGCACTGTGGTAGAGGAAGGTGCTGCCATGGTGGTGTTTTCAAATTTGACTCTAGCGAGACGGCCGCGGCTCAAGCATTCCATTCCAGAATGTTTCCAGCCTTCTTTACCGCTTTTCTACTTTGTCCCTTCACTGTACATTGTATTACCCTTTCTTTTTTTTATATCTTATATTTGCTTTTCACATACCCCATCTTGTTGAGTTTGAAGAGGAGGAATACTAAAAGCTGGTTGAACACTGGATTGATATTGGGCTTGTGTTTTTTGCATTTTGTTGCCAAATTGTGTGTTGGTTTTGGATTACTCTCTTTGCCACGAACATACCGCAGTAAGCTTAAGCTGCTGAACGTCTGTGCCTTTCCTCAACAGTAACACGCGGCCATACTGCCGACGTAGATAGTCGACGTTACGGTTGCTCTTTGGGGGGGCACTGGTTTCATAGTGGCTGATGGTTGGCGGTTGAAGGCAAAACTACCACAGGCGTTTTTTTTTTTTTTTTTTTTTTTTTTTTCTTCCCTCTCCTACATTTCTTTTTTGATCTGGTTCCTGTTGCAAGATCTCACTATACCACTTTTGCTTACCGAGGCTGTTTTCCCCCTTACACAACTTTTGTCGTGCGATTATCCCCTTACTGGAGTAAGCTGGCTTCTTGGTTTCCTTTGCATGTAATTTGGCGTTATCATGGTACCTCCGCTTGGGAATTCTATTTGCGAATTTGCTGAAGCACCTGTACTATCGGAAAACTTCTCTTCATAGTAGAATGGCAACGTACTTCTAAGTACCTGGGTAGTTGGCCTAGAACTTCTTCTTCATCTGCATATAACACGGACAATAAATTTCTTCTAAGGAAGTTTGAGAATTACTGTATATCTCTTACTGGACTGATATGATTCTGACATTTTGTTGATGGATGCAATCAATATATCACATGTTCCTGTGTAATCTGCGAATAAGAGGCACGGAGCCAACCGTGCAGGAATTCCGCCAATACTTGTCGCTTTTTTCATTGCGGTTTTGTAGATTCTTATCACAGCCCAGAGACAGATCTGACCGCTAGGCGGCTAGATAATTCTAACTTCTATGGACAGCTGCATAGGTACTTTTATGTACATACATATGTACATGTATGTATGCGTGCGATCACGATCGCAGAAACTTTCCGCTGTCGTCAAGTTGACACGGGTTCGAGGGTCTGATCACAGTTTAAAATTTTGTTTCAGGATTTGTCTTAATCTCATCCGATTAATTGGAAATGACAGGCACTGGGGTAAGCAGAGAACCCTTCTTAGCTAGATAAATTCTAATATTGTCAGTTGCTTTCTGTCTTTAGTCAGGTCGTGTCTGCGTATGTAAGTCGTATATCCCGGTTTTTTTTTTCTGATTAAGCTTCATGACGGCCAGCCCGCAATTTGCGTTTTGGAAAAAACACCCCTCAAACTGGTAGGTACCAGTACTTCGGCTACCTAACGAAATGTGCAGCATGCAGAAATCTTCATTAGGATATCGAACACTGAAGTTGAAGAAGTGGGGAACTTTTTTAGGCGGACTTAATTAGCTTAGAAAGACATAGTGAATTTTCAATCGTCCCGCTTCCGCTGCGAAATGCATCGGGCGAAAGGCTGAAAATGGCAGGCTGAAAACTGGCAAAGATTGGAGTCGAACTTGCAGGAAACCACAGCTAAATATAGAGAAAAAGTGACCAAGGCGGTCTGAAAGCCATCTTCGAGTTGCCGTCGGTGCACGGCGTGTATTGCCTGTGAATATCTCCCAAAAAAGTCCGATTTCGACAGCTATCAAGCTCAAGCTACACTTGAAGCTTCGAACGGTGCATAAAGTATGCAGCCACCAACAAAAGGCGGCTAACGTTCCACCAACCAGCAACCCCTTTCCCCAACCCTCAGATCCGTGCCGCATTTGTGGACCGTACATATGGGTCTTAACGGACGCTGATATTGACAGCTATTAATATTTCCCAAAGTGTTCGTGCATCGAGGTCTATGCCCGTATGTTCGAGGATCAATATATGGCCAGGATCACTGGAACAACTGCAACGGTCGAAAAACACTAGTTCAAGGTTTCCGGCACGAGGCCATCGATGTTCCGAGCCTCTTCCCATTTGCGATTCCATGTATGTTACAGCCAGAAAACTTCCCACATGATGAAATCACGCACGTCGATGTTCTGTATAACGGGTGAAAAATCCGTATATACGGAGCGATTTCAATTAGCCGGCTCAGTCGCTAGTCGTTTAGATGCAAGATCACGTTTTTTGTATGGCTAAGGCAGATCAGAAGACTTATTTCTCTGAGGGGTCGACATCCATTGCCTCGAAAGCGGCTCCGGTTGGGGGCATATATGGTTTTTTGCCGACAACTCGCATCCCTACTGGTATTGATATATCTCCACCCGTAGGTCTGGGGTATGGTTATTGCAACTGTGGGGACAATATATCAGGTGCGAAATAGAGGGTTAGAGAACATCGGTTTGCACCAGGCCGAAGGTGTCTAAATTGACAAGTTCAATTTGTACTTGTACTTGGCACCATGGGTCAGGCCGACGCCGACACCCGGCATACAGGGAATTTTGATATTAAGGCCCAGGTACGGTGATCCAGGTGGATTGGGACGAATTCCCAACACCAGGACCATACATGGAATCCCGTGATGCTTCTTCCATTTCGCACTACTCTGCTCCATATCCTTGTATCATCATTGAAAGAGCGGAGTTAAAAATGTGTCCAAACGGCCTTCGGGTAAACTTTTGAGGTGGCTCTTCGCTTCAGACTTCGAAATCGAAATGCATGTTCTCCACACACCGGCGTGGTGTGTGTGTATACGCATGATTGACGTCCGTTACGTTGTACGTACTACAGCATGACGACCTATATGCATTAGGTCTGCTGGAGTACTACGTCGGTACTTCGAAAACCTGTAATCGATTGCAATTCCTTAAAAGCAATCATACAATTGGGTGAAATAGGCGCTCTAACATGCCGTCGATACATACACTTATGTGGTGGACTTGGCCCATGATCAATCGATGATTTCCCCGAACGGGTGTCGTGCGAGGTCTAAATATGCATCCCCAATTACATAAGAACAGGCAAAAATAGACCGGCGAATAAGCAGGAACGGAATGTCAGAGGCCATTCTCTTTGTAGCTTAGAGCTATCGTGTCGGCTTTGTGGCTGGTTGGAATGTTGGAGAACAAACCTCACAGAAAGCTTAAGCTTAACGTTAAAAGCGAAAGCCGGGCGCCAAGAAACCAACGCAGCCCAGAACAACCTTCGACGCGACATCTATCAACTACCCGGCAGCGTATAGCCTAGATCAACGGACCGCCGGCTTCTATATCGAGACCACCTGGGAGTTTACGTGTAGTCGGCCGAGGTCCAAGCCGTCATTCTCTCAAAGGAACACCTGGGCGGCAGAGACTGAAAGATAGACTATCAACATGGCTGAGTCAGGCGGTTGGCACACCATCGAATCTGATGCTGTATGTTAACCCACTTCCTTGCCGTATGTCCCGTCGATTCGGGTCGGTCGACTGCGCCTTTCCTCCTCGGCCAGAATTTAGATCAGACAACTACTTGTCGAAATAGCACAGAGCTTATGGGAGGCGATACAGCTGCTCCCTGTACCAGGGACTACTGGTAACCTGTTTCAAAAACTGGCCTTCCACTCCCAAGGCGAAGGTCCTTCTGTGCTTGATCCTCATCTGATGCTTCATCGGTTATGACTTTACATCCTTTATAATTTTAAAATGATGTTATATAGCCATGTGGTATAATTTTAATTCGGCTGACAAGTGGGTCTGGTACCGTGTGTCCTTTTTTAGGGCGTTTTTACATACTTGATCGAGAGCCTCGGAGTCCAGGGCGTGCAGTTCGAAGAATTAATAGCATTGGAGGCCGATTACCTCAAGCAATTATCGTATGAATCCCAATCACGAATATTGCTCCTGCTGGAACTTTGTGTTTTGGTGCAGGGTTCTCTTGAATGATGAGATGAAGCGATTGAGGCGGTGCTAATTCTTATGTGCTTTTGAAACGCTTAGGCCGGTCTATGGAGTAATATTCCTTTTCAAATATCAGATGGGCAAGAATAGATCTGAGGCTCCTATGGATGGTAGACATGACATGGACGCTCCAAATCACATGTTCTTCGCCAATCAGACTATCCAAAACGCCTGCGCTACTCAGGCGATCCTTTCTGTCCTTCTCAATGCTGACAAGGAGCAAGTTGACATTGGCGACTCTTTGCGGGAATTCAAAGAGTTCACCAATGGTTTTCCGTCCGATGTAAGTGCTTTTATAACTCATGTGTTAAAGATTGAGAATATATTACTAATCCATGCTCATAGCTTCGCGGAGAGACATTATCTAATTCAGGTAGGGATATATTTAGCCCGCTTCTCGGAGTTGCCGACGAATACAGGGGGACATGCCGTTGCAATGAAGCTTACAATTTGTGATAGATTTGATACGCGATGTTCATAACTCTTTCTCCCGTTCAAGCCCGTTCGTTGACGAGGGCACTCGACAAGCTACGGAAGAAGACGACCTTTACCATTTCATTGCGTATACCCCTGTCAATGGTGTTCTGTATGAGATTGACGGCCTCCAACCCGCACCAATCGCCCATGGGTCATGTACCCAGGATGAGTTCTGTGATAAGGTTATTCCGGTCATCCATCGACGTATCGATCGCTACCCCCCGAGCGAGATTCGTTTCAACCTGATGGCTGTGGTTCAAGACCTTCGAGTTAAGGCTGTTGAAATTGGGGACGAAGAAATGCTAGCCCGGGAAGAACAAAAGCGGAACGATTGGGAAACTGAGAATGAACTCAGGCGTCACAACTTTGTTGGGTTTATTCACGAACTCTTGAAAGGAGTGATCAAGGAGAAGATCAAGGGCGGCACTTATGAAGAATGGATCAAGCAAACAAAGGACCAAAATTTGCAGAAAGCTATTGCCGCAAGAAAAGGCGAAGCGGCCGATTAGCCATCGACGGAATATATTTGGTCCCGTGATCCTTGATCTAGTACGACTACCGTCAGGATTGCATCTATTTGCATGTATAATCTTATCAAAAGCATAGGGTTCTGGAATAGACAAAATTTACTGCTTGCGTAAAGAGCCCCCCGTGTGATACTTCATATATAGGCCAGTGAAATATATCTGATTCAAAAAATAAAGAAACTCGCCTCAAAATATGCCCACTACGAAACCAACTATTCTAAAATTCCAGGAAATTCTCAATTGGAGCTTTCAATGGCCAACGTTTCACGCGCCACAGCTCGTACGCCAACTGCCATCCTATCGATCATGATTCTTGTTTGCTATTATCGTAGCTCAAAGATTAGTATGTCTACGATTGTCCTCTCTTTGGGATACTTTCGTACCTTGCGTGAGAAGCCCTCTATTTCTTCTACAGAATTAGAGCACCACTCTTTGAATTCGGCAAGCTGGAGGGTGTACTCCGAATGACTAAGGTAAGTCAAACCCTCCATTTTGTTGATCCCCGGTTTTATGTATAACTTGCTGATGCTAACGTATACGCCAGCTACATCGCCGATAATGCTCAGTTTACCTTGGAGGCGTAGTGCGACCTGAGCTAACTGTCCTTTATTCACTTGATCCACACTCAAGTTTTCGATCTTTCGAGAGTCTTTCTTATTTCCTGACGCGATGGCAGCGTTATCAATCTTGGTTAGGAACTTATGCATTGGGCCATCCATTGTGTTTTGAACTTCTGTGGAAACCTCCTTGAAAAACTCGCACATGTCGTCGACGTATTGTTTCATTTGTTTCAGAGATTTGATGGAAGATTCAATGATATCGAGGATATCTTTCTATGGTGGTCTGTCAGTCGCTAATATTTGCAGAATACTAGATAATCCATATCTCCACTATTCGAGGGGCAAATGAACACTTACTAACTCGATCTTTTCATTCGCAAGGGCTTCAAGATCTGCCTGTGAAGCATCTAAATCCAATTTTGCTTGTAGATGCTGCTCTTTCTGGACACTGAGTTCGGTTTTTGCATGCTCTAGTTTTGTTTGTACCATCTCAAAGGTCGACTGGGCAGTCTTCATACGCTCCTGAGCCTCCTCTTTGGCCACGTTGAGCTCATGTTGTCGCTTCTGAAGCAGCTTCTCGACCTTTTGATCATACCGAGCCCTTTCATCTTTCTGTCGTTTTTCCTGGTCTTCTCTAGCCTCCTTACGAGCATGGGCTTCATCTGCTTTTCTCGATGCAGACTTCCCGAACCAGCTGTGCTTGGCAGCGTTGAAATAGCCGACTTTCTCTAGATTTTTGTGTGATGTTAGCTTGCTATGATTATCTACTGAGACTAATCATTGCCGTGTGTACCTTGTGGAGCCTCATATTTCACCTCAGGTTCTTTGAATATCACTTCGTCGTCGATATCTGCAACAGCGTCTAGAGAAGAAACTAGAGCAAGTCCATCCACTGTTTCCTTTGCTTTTCGCCAGTCTTCGTGTGCAGCTGAGAACTCGTCTTTCAGCCTCTCGACCTCCCCTCGGCAGAAATCAATGCGGGCAATATATGCTTTTCGTTCTTCATCTCTTCTGCGAACGCGGTCGCTATTCTGTTTTTGGCGAATCTGGGTGTCATCTACCTTGTGTGTTAGTCACCTGTTTTTTTATTCGGTGAAGTGAGTATTGGAGGTTAGAACTTACTTTGCTTCTCAATTGCGGCGTTTTGAAGAGCCATGATGAAGTCTAGTAGCATTTGAAACTTCCCTTTGATAGAGTTTGTTTCTTTTTTGCAACGGTCTGCGTTTTCTTGGAGATCCTCCATAGCTGTTCGAAGGTTGTATCGAGCTGCTTCCTCATCCTCGAGCATCTCGAGAATGTTGGATATCTATTTTATAATAATTTTATACGATATTAATATATTAAATCGGAATTTGGGCGCAAGATATCGAAGTACAAGGGGATCCAGGGAGTGAAATTATACTAACCAAACCATCTGTATCAGTCATATACTCGGCATACCCTCGTAGCCGGTGCATAGAGTTTTGCGCCTCAGAAAAAGCGATGCGACCAAGATCACTGCAATATTGAAGATTGGTGCTCAAGTACTTGTGTCTACAATTAAAACATGTACAACCAACGACCACCTGTTAGTAGAAGTCCAAAACTGGAAACCTTTCGACAGTACCCCGGCCCGATTGGGAATGTTGCACAAGGTTATCGACGTCGAAATCAACACGGTAAAAACACCTACGGAAGCTTAATCTCTTCACCACCAGGTATCGTGCCAGTAGGATTAACCTCAATAGCACCAGCAAGTTTTGAAGTTGAAGCAACGAGACATGTTGCCATAACTGATATTGCGGCGGGGGCGGCTCGGAGAGCTGGTGCCCAGTTATTGTTTGTTGAGGCTTCTTGGGCGATTTTTTGGATTAGTTTTGGGAGGGATTTTTGGATCATGTATTTGTGGGGATCCCCATTCAAGTTGGCATCTTGGGTAAACTTGGGGCAATTGGAAGACTCGAAATCATATGACATTTTGGCTTTAGGATAGTGTAAATGTTTTTTTTTTTATAGAGAAGTGGGCTTGAATTTCTTGGGAATGAATTAAGGAGGGAAGATTAGATATCGGCCTCTTTTGTTACTACGGTTCGATTTATATATAAGTTAGCTATAGATATATGGGAATACAGTTCACGAAAGTCAGCGAAAATTCACATGTATATGTGAACTACTTCCACCGTATCCAAATCTTCATAAAAAAAATTTTCAAGCCTCGACAATTAATTCTAGAAGCCTTGTCGAAAGGATTCACGGAGTCCACCGTCCGTGCATCTCGGAACCGCTTCAGTCCGAATAACATTGATTATCGTAGTCTGGTAACCAAACTGTGTGATTATCGGTAGACGGGCACCACTATTGTACTATCAACAAGGCATAAAAGATAACGTGGCTTTTTTTCTCCAGCGTCACAGCTTGCGCAATTGCCTCCAAAGGCTGTTGTTGGAATTTGTTCAGCCTGGTTACACAACATCAAAGCGACGAGATATGTTTGGTTAAGAATCGAATCACGTTTTCTCATGCAAGCTTGCCGAGGAATCATGCATCTCAGCCGTGATTGACGGTTTTTTTTTTTGGAGTTGAAGGCCGAAGGTTTGTGGAAAAAGTCACGTAAGTATGGTGTGATAAATTTGATTTTCTGCTTTGGCCACATCGTATGTGCATATATAACTGGTCGCGTCGAGGGATTGGGGATCATGTTGTTTAAGGCTTAACGATTTCATGATCGATAATTTCGGCCTCGGCCAACTTTTCAAAAGTGTGGGAGAAAAATACCGATATCATCCGTGCCGTCGTGTCGAGGTGGGTGGAAATTCGAATTATTGCGTCCTCCTGTCTTCAGACTTGAATATGCGCATGCGCAGCTGTAGTGCTCCCCTCCCCGGGCCCCTTTCAATTTCATACTTTAAAATGCGAAGTCGGATCCTATCAGATATGGCGGAAGTATTTGTTCTCTATAAACCATATTTCGTAAACAAGCTTTATACTAGCAGAAGAACCCACAATGTCATTGGATTCAGAAGTCGCCAAGCTCAAAAGTGGACTAAATAACGCCTCGAGTAGTCTCGAATCCCTAGAGACAGAGTCAAAAGAGGCGATCGATACTGAGCTATGGATTCTCCAATCCGCCCTCAAAACGGCCGCGGCCGAAACTATCCATCTAATCACCCAGTCAAAGAAAGGGAGGAACCTTCTACTCTTTCGAACCGACAAATCGATTACTAAAAGATTAACGACCCAGCTCAATCTCGTTATTCAAAGCTTGGACGCATCTATAGCCTCGAGCGATCGAGTCCTAAACCTTAGTATGCTCCATGTCAGAAGGGTTGAAGAGTTTAAAAACGAGAGTCTTCAGCCTATGAGACAGAATATAAGGATTACGGTGACTAGGGTGGAGCATAAAAAGGCTACGGCGACAGTAGAGCTGAATGCGAAACGCAAGGAGGCCAGTCGAGCAGCTGATGAATTGAGCAAGGCCTCGGTTCAACTGGACAAGAAGCAGACGGAACTGTCCTCCACCCGATCTCAACTATGGTCAAAACAACTAGAAGTTCGAAGCGCGGAGGAGCAGCAGGCGAGCTATGAAAGGCAAGCTCAAGAATATCGAGAATATGCGGTAGCCGCAACAGAGGTCTGTGGATCTCGTGAAACCATTTAGCTAAATGTTTATATTTTAGACCCTAAAGTTAAGTTTGGTTGAACGTATATACTGACAAATTTTGGTATTAATTTCTGATGACAGAGGGCTCACAAACTCCGTAAACGTGCTGTCTGGACGACTGTTCTAACCCTCGGAGTCGGTGTCGGATTCGCAATTGCGGATGCCTGTGAGGCATCGGACCTCGATTCAACTGCAAGCGACTATGCGAGCGAAGCTCAAAGTAGTGCTAGCAGCGCCAGCCAGCTTAGAAGCACATGTGCTTCGATCGAACGACAAATAAGCAATTTAGAAACAGAGAGCCGCGCCCTAGAGTCTCAAAAAGCCTCTCTAGAATGGAAGAAAGAGCAACAACAGCAGGAGGTGAACAGCTTGCAATCGAGCGTCTCTAACTTAAGCCAAGAAGTTGCATCCGCAAACACTCTAGCTTCAGATCTCGCATCGGTGAATAGGAAGACAGACGAACTGGCCGAGAAAACGAGATTGCTATCGAGGAGCCTACAAAAACTAAAGGCAGATATCTCGCACTGTGTGGAAACTTTAATGGAGCAGCGAGACTTTGGAGCATTAACCGCTCGCAAGGCAAGCAAAGCCTACATCTCAGATGAAAAGAGACTCCAGCTTTTGGAAAGTGCTGGGGAAGTATTACCCCAAATCAACCAGAGTCGGAAAATGCTCCCAAGCACCGGACCTACGGCGAAAAGGGTTCGTCAGCAAAGGAGTTCAGGAAAACTTAGAAAGCTCGAGAAATAGGCATATAACCATCGGTAAATGTTTGAATGCGCGTTTGAATAAGGCTGAAAAGTACACCGTTTTTTTTATCTAACAGTATATTTGTTGTAAATTTGCTTCCATCATGTCTTATGAAATATTACTTGTAGTTAGAAATGGAATGTATAAAGCCAAGTTATTGAACTCGCTTTAAGATATCAGGCTGATCAGAATGGGAAGCCAAGGTCGTACGTAACCATCTCCAACTTTCGCTCTAGTAGATGAGTTCCAATTAACCAATTGGGATAAAAATCGAACCACAAATAAATACCTAGCTGGCTCGTGGCCAATGCATTTAGCCAAAAAAGCCATCCGCGCGATCTCTAGACTGTCAACGTTGCGGCTGATCCAACCTATTACCTGGGGAATCGAGCTCTTGGAACTAGAGAAAGCGATATACAGATTATATGATGACACTTCGGTTTCCTGGAGCCCGAGCCGGTTCTGCTCACGCAAACACAAACACTAGTACACTTCGTGTATGTTCCCTATAAAGTTGGTTATATCTGAGCATGAGGAGGAATAATGTTCTGGAACAGGCTTTCCATGGTTGAGTTATCCACATCTCAGAATACGGATCCGATATACGAAGCGCGCAAGATGATAGACAGTGAAACTTAATAGGCACCCGTCTACCTGGGCTTTGTCTTCGAAACTAAGTTTGCCAAGTATAGCAGCAAATTTTATTGTCCCAGCTTCCAGACAGCGAATTTGGGGAAACGATGCGCAACGTCCCGCTTCTAAGTTCTGACAGCTAGCCACACATATACCGGTGGTCCGATTACTTCGGACATGTGCGTTTCACAAAAACTCAAGCTCTCGACAACTCTATTTTCGGTGGGTCCTCAAGCTTCATCTGTCCTGCACTCGACGATGTAAAGTCGTTAAGTCGATGTCAATCCTTTTAGCCTAACTATGCCTAAATTGCCCCGGTTTCAGACCGCAGGTTCGTCGTCCAAAAATTACCGATACATGGAAAATACCCATCGATCTATACCAATCCAAGTAGCATTTGAAGTGGGATCCGGGCCGGTCATGTATTTTCATCTGAATCTTACAGGGTCCATCCAGGTTAGACACCCATTTCCCCACACATTCAACGCAAAGATTTCGCACATCCTACCCGAAGCCTCCATATGCACTGCGCTTGTGCTCAGAGTCTCTTGCATTCCTATAACCAAGGCTGGGTCGACAAGTAGCTGTAATATTCTCGCTTGGCTAACATACCTGGCTATTTCTATAATTTATAACAGCTTTAAACTTCAATCCACGGCAAACTCATCCCATAACCTGTCCATAAACGGAACCGGCTAAATTGGGAACCAGATATATTCTGCACACGCTTGCATTGTACGCTGCGCTGGAGCGGAAGGGATAAAAAGTTCCTAATATCCGTGCATAAAAATTAAAACATACGATCACACGTGGGAGAAAGCTTGCTTACAAGCTTCTTTCGCTCGGCGGAAAGGAAGTCTTACGTAGATTGGCTGGCTGAATACGTCAAAATACCCAGGGGCTTTTTCCAGTTTAATGATGCAGAAGAGGCGACTTTGACCCGAGGATCACGGTTCGTCAAGGCTGGGGATGCCGGGTATCAAAAGTCCTTGCAATCCCTACCTAGTTGGCAGGAAGATGTGGGAAAAGTCAAAATATAAAAAGGCCCTTAGCGGCCGCGTCCAAAAGCTCTATCTCGATCATCAGAGCATCAAAGCACCACTGCGAAGTTACCCACACGAAGCATACCTCGATCAAAAAGTTTTGTTCAATATCTGAGATATATAAACTTATCTGCATCCTATCAAAATGCTTTTGACCGCAGCAACCCTTGCTCTCCTCGGCCAGCAGGCTTCAGCCTACGTCCTCGAGCCTCGTCAGAGCTGCCCCGGTATCCACGTATTTGGAGCTCGTGAGACTACTGTTTCGCCCGGCTACGGTTCTGCTGGTAGCGTTGTCAATGCCATCCTCTCAGCTTACCCTGGTTCCACAGCCGAAGCTATTAGCTACCCAGCTTGCGGTGGCCAGTCTAGCTGCGGTGGTATTAGCTACGCCAACTCTGCGGTTCAAGGAACTGCAGCTGTTGCTTCTGCTGTTAACTCCTTCAACACCAGATGTCCATCGACACAGCTTGTTTTGGTCGGATACTCGCAGGTATGACAAAAATATCCCTGGGTTTTCCGCATTTACTTGGAAATTGTGCTAATCAGTGGCGGAAATAGGGAGGTCAAATCACTGAAAATGCTTTCTGCGGTGGCGGCGATAGCAACATTGGTCTATCCAATACCGCTATTCCAATCCAAGCTTCTGCTTTGACCCAAATCAAGGCCGTCATCCTCATGGGTGACCCAAGATTCACAGCTGGAGCTCCATACAACGTTGGTAGCTGCACAGCCAAAGGCGTAAGTTACACAAAATTCCCCACTATACATTCTAGAAAAAGTCAGCTAATTCCCTGAAAAACAGTTTGCACCCCGCCCAGCTGGGTTCATCTGCCCATCTCCCGATAAGGTCCAGTCCTACTGTGACGCCAGGGACCCGTACTGCTGCACTGGCAATGACCAGAACGTCCACCAAGGATACGGTTCCCAATACGGTACCGCCGCTCTCAACTTCGTTAAGAGCAAGTTGAACGGGTCCAGCAACCCCACTACCACTACCACCCGCGCAGGGCAAACAACTGCAGCGCAAACAACTGCAGCGCAGCCAACTACCACCCCTAACAACAATACTGGAAACTGCTCTCCCAAGTGGGGACAGTGTGGCGGTATTGGCTGGACTGGAGCTACCTGTTGTCAGTCTGGCAGCACATGCAAGGCCGGAAACGCCTATTACTCCCAGTGCTTGTAAAGTAGCCTCTCAGGAGGGCGGGAGAGCTAGAGCTAGAGCGATGTGGTTGAGGTTTCATGTATATATGTTGTGGAGCTAGGGTTGAACGGGTGTGGGAGGTTCGAGTTTTTTCTGTAAAAACAAGAGTGGCTTGTATATACTTACTAAGTGCTTGGTACCCACCGTGTCTAAACTGTTTCCAGGTTGGAACGGTTTAGCAAATTTTGTTCTATAGCTTACTATGCATGCATGATATCATGATTTCGGTTTATTCCCTTGATCATTGCAATCGAGGGACGAAAATAATTGACCTAGAAAATTCATTCGTTTGAGACAGTGGTTGATTTCTAAAGTGATTATCTACGGATATAAATTATTAAGTACCCCAACTAGTGCGCTTTTTAGAATTGGTATTGACGGTCTTGAAATTAGACCAATTGACGGTCTAGAATCATTCATTTCGGCTGGAAGTGCATGTCGGCTCCTGGCAGCGACTAGTGTTGTATTTTGACCCAACAACGCACTTTCGCACACCCGCCTAGCCACCGCTACCCGCCCTCACGCGGTAACAACCATCCGAATTTTTTAGCCTCAAAAAAAACCCAACATCTTTAAATTTCGACAGAATGAAGTAATGAATCCCGCATCCGTTCCTTGCTCGTAAAACCCCCCCATTCCAAAAAGTCTCCGCATCCAGCAACTTCTCCGTACCCGCCCATACTAGGAGAAAGAAAAGGAAAATTCTGCTAAAACTCTTCAACGACATCATAGGCTCCACCGACCAGCTACTAGCGGTCGCTAAGCGAGTTTCCGCAGGGGTTTTCAATCTTTAGTTTATCTTTTAACTGGTTTACCGGTTCGTAACTGAACCAAGGAAGCTACTTATGTAGTTACTATTATGTTATAACAAGTCGGCATCGACCGACTTGGAACGGCTTTGAACGTTTTATCGGAACTAAGTTAGAGATGCGCCGATCTCAGTTTAGGAGGCGGTGAGCTCGGTAGCAATGGAGTATGACTTGCCGGGATCCGTGTATCCGCTCGAAAGGCAGCTTTGACAGCTGTGTCTAGCTGTCGCCAGGAATTCGGAGTCTTTGGGGGAGACTTTATTGTTATATTTTAGACTTTTGATTTGTAGAACCAAGGGGTTAAATAGTGAGGTGGATCTCCCCTAGGATTTTGACCAGGACAATAAAGTTTTTACCATATCTCGCTACCCCAAGAACAAAATTTAGGGGACTCTTCGTTATTTTCGTATATCGTTGAGCTTTGGTCTTTCTTCGATCTTTTTCTCTATTGATTAGCTCTTTTTGATTTCTTTTTGGATCATTGAATTGTTTATTCAACTTCCTCTTTTTCTTCTTAATCTTTTGCTGCAAGAAAAAAATGGTGCTATCCGAAGAACGTCCGATATTTGTGGCTACACATCCTCGAAGCTGTAGTACAGCTTTCGAAAGGGTGTTTATGACGAGGGAGAAGGATCTATGTTGCCTTCATGAGCCATTTGGTGATGCGTTCTACTATGGTTTGTCTTTATGTTGCACTTGTTAGTCAAGAACTGGTTGTTGATGATCTGTAGGACCTGAACGATTATCCTCTCGATATGAAGGCGACCATAATGATGCCATTGGCGATAGGGAGAAGAGCGGTTTTCATGAAGCAACCTATAGTTCTGTTTTAAAAGAGATTGAGATCAGTGGGAAAGAGGTATGATCTCCAACTTTGAATGCCCTTCCATTAGGATACCATATCAAAGCTATATATTCTGGTTATCCACCTTTGAAGCTTCGACCAGACATCCAACATTAATGAACTTTTATTCGTAAGTTATAGGGCAAAAGAGTATTCATCAAAGATATGGCATGCTACCTCGTCCCACCGTCAGACCACTCGACCTTCGAAAAAGCAGTTTTAGCTCCATCCGTTACTCCCTCGGCCACATTCAATGGAAACGGTGTATCGACAGTCAAGAACCCAACTATTCTACCTCTATCCGTACTGAAAAAGTTTCAATTCGCTTTTTTGATTCGAAATCCGCGAAAGGCCGTTCCATCGTATTATCGATGCTGTATTCCACCACTAAACGAAATGACCGGGTTTAAATACTTCATGCCGAATGAAGCCGGGTATAGAGAATTAAGAGTCTTATTTGAGTATTTACTCAAAGAAGGGGTGATCAAACACCCTCCTTCTCCTTCTTCTCCTTCTCCTTCTCCTTCCTCTTCACAAACAAACGGCAAGGCGTCGAACGGAGAACATTCGATCTACAATAACGTTTGCGTAATCGATGCAGATGAATTATTAGACAATCCCAAGGAAATTATCAAGAAGTTTTGCGAAATGACGGGAATAGAATTTGATGAAAAGATGTTGGAATGGGGAGCTCATGAAGGATGTGAGAATTTCGATAAATGGAAAGGGTTTCATGAAGATGCGATTGGGAGTTCGGGGTTAAAGCCAAGGACGAAGGTATGTACTAAAATTAATTTTAAGTATCGTATATATATACGTAATCAACATGATACCCTTGCTAACCACCTATTTTGTTCGGATTTTCTATAGAAGAAGGTTAGAACTAGAGAAGAAGAGATGGAGGAATGGGTAGAGAAATATGGTGAAGAGGCAGCAGGGGTTATTGGTAGGACGGCAGATGAGAATATGGAGGATTATGAATTTTTGAGGCGGTTCAGAGTTGTAGTATGATTAAATTAATCGGGCCCGAAAGTGGGAGATGTGTAAATTGACACGAACGGCCCGTCGTATATATATATATATATATACTTGCCTACCTACCTACCTATCTAGGTACTATTTAAGTTAAGTACCTAGGTACGTATACGAGGGAGTTCAGCCTTGGAAAAGAGTACGTATGATACATTCGATATCCAGACAGATGATATTCCGAAGTAAAAGAAATGAACAAATGACGAATCATGCCAGTGGCGTTTTAACAATTTAATAGAAAGTTCTTGGTATAAGTGAACTTCAGCCGTTACCTCCAGTTTTGCATGAACTGGTATATTAAAATTAATCTATCCGTGGTTGCATCGATCTTGACCCATGTCGATTCGTATGTATCTTCTCTAGCGTATTCTTCGATGACGATATTGATAAAATATAATAAGATTAAAATTGAAATTGAAACGGTAAAAAATAAAATAAAAATAAAAATAAAAATAAAAATAAAAAGATAGACGACAATAAAAATAAAAATAAAAATAAAATAGTGAGTGGAAATAACGTTATAACGTCACAGATGTGGCCAGGCAAGGGCAAGGCAAGGACATGGCAGGTGACGGTGTTTTAGATTGTCGATGCCAAACACGTTAACGGTCATAACATAACAGAACAGAACATAACAGAACATTGCGCTGAGTGCTGACGCTGAGCATCGGCAAATGTGTTACGTACTACCACCCGCCACAGACTAGAACAGATGGTCATCATCATCGTACCCTGCCTTGCCTTGCCCCCTCCACCACCACCGTTCCTCTGTAAGAAGTAAGTTAGGTAGGTAGTATACTTAGTGAATATAGTGTGTAATTTGATGAAGTGATAGTTGGCAAGAATGCGTTGCTGACGACGGTTTCCTGTTAGTCAGCCAACAGGCAGTGTGGACCTGCTTAGAAAACACGGTTCGCAGCACCGCAGCTTGGAACATCGAAGACATATCGGCACCAACAGCCCTCTCGGTCGACACCGGATCCAGACGAACCCTTCGAGAAGCTAACAACTTCCACTCTTAAATAACAGCTATAGCTCCTCTTCCCCGGTATTCTCCCTCATGAAGTCCCGAAATTACTGACAAACAATCATCTTCGAACGCTTCGTTCTGTACAGTTAACTTGACAGGTTTCCCCCCCCTGGAGACATCAAATCTCCGGAAGAACGCGATCCCGAACAAATTAGCCAAAGAGAGATCGTTCTGAGAGTGGGACGCTGAGAGGAATCAAAGAGAGGAATCAAAGAGAGAGCCTCATTTGTCATCACCAGAAGGCCTCCTATTCTGCTTCTGCTTCTTCTCCTTCTTCTCCGTCCTCCCTGATTTCCTTCGACCTTCATCTGCATCCTCCATCTTCGTCTCCAGCCCCCCTCCATTCAATACCGTCTATCTCCAACTCCTTCATCACCGACCGGATCCGGCAAATCAAACATGCGACCAACTACGTCACTGTCACTGTCGCTTTTGTCGACTCTCCTGCTACTTCCCATCTCCACATTAGCTGCCTTTACCGGTGAAGCCGAGGCCGATGGTGTCAAATTCGACTTCACCCAGCTAAAAACACATTCAGTTGTTGTGGAACATAAGCAGGATCCCTCTGTAGGTCCTTTTACTCTTCTTTTCTCTTCTCTTTCACACCACAAACTGGTCATTTCTGCGGATAAATATGTAGAATGATTAGCAAGCTATTATATTATATGCGACACAGAACAAGGGCTAACAAACCGGTTTTCCCCGGAATTAGGTACTCAAGTCTACCTACACAATAAATCCCGCTGTAAGTACAATAGTTTATCCATATCTATCTATCTATCTATCTATCTATCTATCTAGCAATTCGCTAACATTTCTACTTGACATTCTAAAGGGTAAAATTGAGTTAAACAAGGATGATAAGGAAGACCAATGCCCTGATGGAACCCAGGTCTGCATGATCTCCCGTCTGTGGCACGGCGAAAAACCCGACGAACATGCCGCCCAGATCATTTCTTTCGGCAATGTCGAGAGCCCGAAGGACTCGGAACCGGAGTACACAATCATGAGAGATGAAGAAAAGAAGGTTCTCGGCCTGAACATCACATTCCACGGCCCTGAATATGGAGACAAGAAGTTGAAGCAGAACGCCATTGTCAAATTTCTATGCGATCAGGAAATGACTGGCCTTGAAGAACCGGATAAAGACGGAAAGGGCACTAATGCCCTAAAGTTCGTCGACTACGAAGGCGATCAGACTCTTACCTTGGAATGGAGGACGAAGTACGCCTGTGAGAAGCCTCTTGGCGAGGCACCAGCTCCAAGTCAAGGAAGTTGGGGATTCTTCACCTGGTTTATTGTTATGTGAGTGGAAAACCCGACAGTTAGTATACTAAGATCCTGGTCAACGATTCTAACATGCTGGATATAGTGTCTTTTTGGTTGTCGCCGCATATCTAATCTTTGGATCGTGGCTCAACTACAATAAATATGATGCTAGAGGGTACGTCCAGCTACCCGTCTGAAGGAGAAGGCCGTCGTCACCCGACAAATCGTCGTATATCAAGAGTATGTTGAACCATGATGAAGAAATTACTAACATATAGATCTTTCCTTTTTTGTACGATTATCTTCTACAGATGGGATCTTCTACCTCACAGCGATACCTTGCGAGATCTTCCGTATCTCATCAAAGACTTCTTGAGAAGGGCGGTGAACACCTTTCAAGGAAGCGGGGGTAGAGGTGGGTACAGCGCTATTTAGATGTCAGCGAAATGCTTTTTTGCCTTTGGTTTCTTCCTTTTGGCCCGGTTTTCATATCCTACTACTTCTGTCACCATATATACCCTCCACCCTTTCCTTTCCTTTCCACTTTCTTCTCAACATCCACCCTTTCTTCTTCTTCCTCTTCCTCTTCTCTCTTCAATTTTCTTTTCCCGTTTATTTCCTTGAGTGGCTCATGTTTTCTGGGGTGAAAAATTCTAGTGCAATTGTAATGATCGTTATTCTTATCGATGTCAATGATGTTGGTTGCACGCACACGCACTCTCACGATCTTTTTATTCGAGCGGTGGAGATAGTTACGAGGGAATCTCTGTCAATGAAGGAGTACGGTTTTTTTTTCAATACTTTATTTTCCCTGTCCTCTTTTTTTTTCATAAGCATGTCTTCCACAGCTGGAACCTCTTGCTGGGTCTAAACAAGGCCAGGACAAATTTTTTCTTCTTCTTCTTTCAAGCTTCCTCTCCTCAATTGTACAACGATCCATTTTTTTACTTGTTCCATTTGATGGCCTTTTGGGGGTTCCGGATAGGCTTGCGAAAGTCTGTATTGATAGCTTTAGTTTATGGAACCATGCTAGATACGATATCCAAATTCGATTTTATATTCGCTTCAATATTTCATTACTTATGCATATGTAGTACCTCGTGTCTGAAGATACTGGTAGTCAATTAAGCAGGTAGTTAGTGCTCAATCAGTGATATGTCAGCATACCAAGCTCTTACACAGCCCCCCTTTCCCCCTAGGAATTGAGAATGAAAAAAATTCAATTACACAATCAGATAACTCTTGCTGCATCCCAAATGGAAGGTTGGATTGGTGTTTTGAATTTTTTTTATCTCGGGTATCATTGCAGACCTTCTCAAAGCTCTTGAAGCTCCACAAAAAACACCTGTCAAATCAGAAAGCTCCCCACAAGCAGGCAAGCATGCAAACCCCCCGCTAGATCTCGCCTTCATGACGTCCGACGGGGCGCAGCAGAGAGAAAAAAAAGCCTAAAAGCTTTACTGGCGGAAGCTTGGCACGATTGATTAGATGTGATCTTGACCGGGAAACCGGCAGCATGACTCGGTGTTAACTTGGGTTGATAAGGGAAACCTTAAAGCGGTCGAATGTTGCATATAAAACTTTGGGGGACGGATTAATATTCAGGGACCTTTTTGTTTTGTTCTATTATATCATCTTGAGGGTCCTCTTTTCTCCTTCTTCTGCTATTCCCCTTCTTCCTTTTCAATATCCCTTTATACCCTCTACACTCACTATTTGGGGGAGTACAATCTGGGACATTCTCGAAAACCATGGCCGGGAATCTAAACGCCTCCACAAGTATCGAGATCGCGTCGATTTCGGGCGACACCACAACACATAGGAACATTGCTTCGTCCGTTCTCGACGCCGACGAAGGCACTCTCACCCGTGAACAGACGTCGTCTAGTGATCCATACTCGCTCTCCCGTGGACTCAAATCGCCGTCCGAGATCAATCTGATCAAGGCCAATGTTTCCAATACCAGCAAGAAGCGAAAGAACCCGCATGCCAAGAGTCCGAGTGGGAAAGAACTGAAAGAGTTCTATGAGAATCAGAATGAAAAGATTAAGAAGTTGTTGAAGAGTATTGAGGAACATCGGAGTGAGGCGAAGGAGACGGTTGAGGATACGGCTTTGAAGTATAAGATTGCGATTTGGGGGAGTTTTGTAAGGATGCCATATTCTTTTTCTGATTTACTTTTATTATAGATGGTTGGATGAGTGGCTTACGATATGATAATGATGATGATGGGGGGTGTGTAGGCTGCCAATATCTGCTTGTCGATACTTCAAGTTTTTGCTGCCGTCAGATCTGGGTCTCTGTCCTTGTTCGCAAGTATGTGACTTGATTCTTTACGACTACGTTGAAGAAAGCTTGAAACTAATGTTTTTGCCAGCCATGGCCGATTCGATCTTCGACCCAATGTCGAATATTATCCTAATGTCATCTCGTCGAGCGATTAAAAAGGTCGATGAAAAGAAATTCCCATCCGGAAAGGCTCGTCTCGAAACTGCTGGAAACATCACCTTTGCCTTCGTCATGTCTGCCGTCTCTCTCATTCTTATCGTTGTTTCAGCCAGAGATATTGCCGCTGGTACTGAAGAGGAGACCAAGGGCTTCTACCTTGAATCTGTGATCTCCGTTTGTGCTGCTTTTGCGACAAAGTTTGGATTATTTCTGTATTGCTGGGCTTTGAAGGATATTTACAGTGATGTAGGTTTCCTCGGGGTCATGTTCAACTGGTGGGGGTGTTAAGCTAGATGTGGTGCTGACAATAACTAGGTCCATACTCTTTGGCGCGACCACCGAAACGATCTCTTCGTCAACGGATTCGGTATCTTGACTTCCGTTGGAGGTTCTAAGTTGAAATGGTGGATCGATCCTATGGGTGCCGTCATCATTTCGCTTCTCATCCTAGGTCTTTGGCTCAAGGCTGCCTGGGAAGAATTTATGCTGCTCGTCGGTACAGCCGCCGACCTGGATACTCAGCAGTTGATTACTTACATCTGTATGGCCACGTCTTCTCTAAACATACATTCTTATAGGTATATTTGCGGCTAACATTTACCCAGCGATGACGCACTCCCCCGAAATCTTGCAATTGGACACTGTTAGAGCGTATCACAGCGGCCCACGGCTCATTATTGAAGTTGACGTGGTTATGGATCCTGACTGCACGCTCAAACATTCGCATGATATTGCCGAGGAGTTGCAGATGAAGCTTGAGAGCTTGCCTGATGTTGAGCGTGCCTACGTACATATTGATTACGAGACGACTCATTCGCCGGTATGTGAGAATTGTTTAGTGGTTATATTTGAGGGAAGTGTGCTAATTTATGGGGTTGGCGGTTTTAGGAGCATTTCGTGAAGAAGGAATTGTAGAGTGATGGAGGATAAAGAGGGATAACTTGATTGTTACGCCTTCTCTATTCGCCTGGATGTTCTTGAACCTTTCAGCGCTGCATCGTAACATATCTGGCATCATCCATCCGGATTTCCGTTCTTGAATTAACATGGGATGGCTGATCATCGTGAAGACTGGGGCGCATCATCCCCATAGGTGCCTTCGACCCCGTCCTAGAATTAAGTGGACTACATATGCTCTACCAAAGCAGGTCTATGCTTTGTCGTACATTGTGATTGAAATCGTACTTCGTTAATATTAATATTGTTAGCCCGGATGGGGAATATATCCCAGATTCTATAACCAAGATTTCAGGACTTTCAACTTTACCACAGCCCTGTCCGATGCTATATTCCACTCTTTTTTATAACTTTCTCAACCTTCATTCATCTCTGAAATGGGAATTTGATAATTAAAAATCGTATAGAGGTTTTCTCCCACCGAATATACCCCTTCTATAAAACCTTAGGCCCTGCCCAAGTTCCCCCCTAACACGACCAATCCAACCCGCCATCCATCACGCCTCCAAATTGATACTCTTCCCAAACTTCGCATAAAGCACAACCTTCAACTCATCCATCTTCCCCTTCTCCTCTCTAACCCTCCCTTCCAACTCCTCAATCTCCTCATCAATAACCCTAATCTCCCCTTCCAACAACTCTCTAACCTCCTCGACTCTCAACGAAACAAACGCATCACCGATTTTGTAAGGTACCAGATCGTCGTCATCGGATAGTTCGAGTTCCGAGGTCACATCCGTGAGGTATTCCTTTTCTATCGCCTTTTCGGATAAAGTGGTGGTTAGGAGGAGGTGCCGGGAGTGCAGGGTTGAGAAGGTGTTTATGGCTTTTTGGTCGGAGAGGGTGACGGGTGTTTCGGCGGAGATTTCGTCTTCGCGGGAGAGCTGTGGGGTGGTTAGTTGGGTTCTTTTGAAAAGGGGGGTATGGAGAGGGATGGGTACATACCATTCGACGATTCATTTTGGAGGGTTGAGGTGGGGATGGTGGGGGAGTGGTGGTGGGATGTTAATTGATATTGGTGTTTTGGTGGTGAAGTTTGGAAGGCGGTTTGTTGGATATGGTCGGTGGCAACACAGATTTGGGCTTCGATGCGAACAACTAACTATTCAATCTGCGCTGGGGGCTGCGCAGTGCAGGAGACATACACCCAGCCAGTAACGGTTTAAAAAATATATATCCAACTGAAGATATTCGGGTTTAAGCATGACGATTCGAGGGATCGAGGCTATGTATAGGTTATTCCAAATTACTACAGTATTTTACTTGTGCCTGCAGAACTTGTCTCCTGCCTGCGGAACTTGGATGACAACTTTTTAGCTGACTAACTTCGAGGGCTAGGCCTTTGCATGGTTCATAACGTTTATTGGGAGAAAACAAGAAATAACGTGGCAAGACGGGCAAGCCACTAAATTACTAGGTCTGGATAATATACCTTTCATGAGTGTAAGTATGGTGAAGTATTGAGCGGAGAACCAGTATAACAACCTTCAAGCTGTGAAAACTGACCTAGCCAAGACCTTTTTGATGGTGGCATTCAACACAGATTTCTTCTAACTCCACAACAGCCATGCCTCACCATGTGCACTTCGGGTCCTTAATTCTCCCTGAATATTCACTTTCTCGAATTCTAGTACCTCTATTTTTTCTTCCTCTAAAACTTATACCCTGCTAGAATAAGACGCATGCATGAGGTCTGTGTTCTATATTCCGTGGTGGCTAAGTAATATTGAGACATTCCTCAGTCGTCCAAATTAACCATATCCTCCAAACCATAAGTATCTGTAGACCACATCGTGAAATCTCAACAGCACCGTACCCTTAAAACCCCCAATTACACACTATATCCCACAAAGCCCCTCCTCGGAATTCGGAACAATCCGCACTTCCACTTCACAAGAAGAAAAAGAAAGGGTTCCTAAAAGAATCGAAATTCCTGCCTGTGAAACACTCAAGGGAGTACAAAACCCCCATCCTGCCGCTTCGAGGCTTAGCATTTTACCCTCTTTCCCCCCCTTGGTTGAACAAGGTCACGTGGGCGCAGTATTCTACCCATCGTATCGACTTGCTGCAGCTTTTGGACCGGGGGCCGGAGGGAGTGCCAATGTGTATATATTTATATTTAGATAATATAACGGGCGGGTGGTTTTTTTTCACTGCCACTTAAGAATTGTTTCTTTTATCCACGTATATTCGTTTGTATCGTATGGTGGAAGACAGAAATTTAACACGACGATGGTAGAAGATTTGTAAAAAAAAAACACGGAGGATCGTTGGTTACCCCATGCATTTGAATCATGGAAGCTAAGCAAAAAGAAAAAAGGGGTTTCTCCCGAGCAAAGGGAGGAAGAGAGAGGGGTCCAAGCAATATCGCGTGCAGTCGCATGCATGATTTTTCTTCTTGGTAGGCTGGGTTAATCGAAGCGTATGATATGCGAGTCTAAGCTTGCATATTGGTTTCATCATCTATAGGACGGCTAGATTGATTGGTAAGAGTATACTCGGTTGGAGATGCATCCGAAGATGGTGAAGCTAAGTTACAGCCCTATGGGTCTCGTCTTGATATATATATATATATATATATATATGGGTATGTGAGTGAGCTCCACATGTTGGTAGATATAAAAACATCCATTTGTTTCCTTTACCTTTTGGATGTCTCTTTATTTTTCCAATTATAGTAAAAAAAGAGTCTTAAGAAGGATTTCAATCGTATAGAGCTCTAGCAAGTTGATTATTCATCTTTTTTGCGAGAATGTCCTTTGCATCTTTTCGTTTTCGATAAAAATCTGGAAGTCGGTTTATAACGCTGGTTTTGTCGATATTGAACTTGGATATCATATACCAGCCCTACGGAGTATATCTTTATAATCTATATAAGAGCTTTATATCTTCACAGGTTAGTCTGGAATTATAGTAAACCCAAATAGCACTAGCAATGCTAACTTCCTGGGGTAGCTGTTTCTGAAATTACTTCAAATTCTTCAACGGCCATTTGGACATATTTTCTTTGCTGGCTTCCACTACCAAGACTCTTGGAGATGGCACAAGGGGCACCATCCCGCTACAAATACCTAGTCATAAAAAACGAAGACTTCGACCCAGCCTGGCCCGAAAATGGCGTCCACACCTCCATCTTCGACTGTGCCGAAAACCCAGCCCCCAGCAACTTCAACGACCGACCCCTCTTCCACCTTATCGAATACGGCCCGGCAGCCCTACGATATCTGAAACGACAGATATGGAACGTAAACCTAAGCGAAGAATTGGAAGGAACTGGGTGTAAATACTTCCCTGTGAGCTTGGATCCCGGAAGATTGTTCGATGGGAGGGTGGATTTGAATCGATTGTGTTTGGTATTGAAATTGGCGAATTGTAATGCGGCTGTGAGGGATGTTGTGGGCGTTACTTTGGACGATGAGATCGAAGATCTTATCACGGAGTTTTCAGCGACGGCGGGGCCGTTTACTACGCTGGCTTACCATTATTAGACTGCTTACCTGTTAGGGGTTCTTTTAGTTTTTAATTTATCACTTATGCGATTATTTTAGAATATTCTTGTCGAATGGAGAGGAGTTCGGGGCGGTGCATGATCATGCAGCGCTATGATCGATACACCGCGCTAGATCGGCTCTATGAACAGTACAGTGGTTATAATAGAATATCTCGAGCCTCTCGTTATTTTTTGACTTTGTAACTTAGATAATCGATAACAGGAGGAGTAAGGGGAGGTAGTCTTATACATTTCGTCTCGATTTGCCTCCCAGGCCAGGTTTCTATCTCTCAATATATATGCATCTCCAGCCCCTGTGCTGCCGTACAGCCGTGCATAGCCATCGAGTTCGTTCAACGTTCATCTAAGCCGGCTTTGTGTTGCATCTGTCGGCGTTCCCAATTAGGACGAACCAAGCCTCTCTAAGATCTGCGTATCTGCGCCCATCCTCGTCGATACGAACACCATCGATCGTCTGTTCAGGCTTGTCTTTGCTTGGCACCGTTGCTTGAGTAAGTCACTGTTATACACGGGAGGTGTTGTTCGAATCCGTTTGTCGATCGGGGAGAATCTACGGATTCATATTCCTATTCTTTCGAGATTAAGGATATAGGACTTCCAGTCTAAGTTAAATAGTGATAACATAACCTAGATTAGTTTAGCATCTATAACTTTGGATTTGATACTGTTCTGGTGCTGACATCCGGTGCGCTTTTGGCGGTCGCTTTTTTGGTATATAAAGCTTCCAAGCCACGAGGATTAGCCAGCCGAACAACCACCAAACTTCACCGCCGTACCTTTGAGTTCCGGGCCGCGGCTGGACCAATCGAGAGCCTCGAGTCAAGGTTATGCTAGTTATGAATAGTTCGGTCAATCAGCAAGGAACCGTAAGTTTTTCTCGAATGAATGATATGCTAAACACCATGATATCGATACTGATCCGTGGATTCACAATGTAGTCATCATCATCACCAGCTAGATACACCCTCCTAATCGCCCCACCAAACCTAAACCCACCAACCACAACCACAACCACAACCACAACCTCACAAACCTCTCCAAACCCCCCGGAAATGTCCAACCAATCGATATCATCATCTCCAGAAATGTCCAACCAATCCCCCTCCCTCTACAAACTCATAATCCTCAGAAACGACCTCCAACGCGACGACTGGAAGGACGCCACAATCTCGATCTTCGACACCAACGAAGATCCAACACCGGAGAACCACCCTCTCCTACTGTTCCAACTGGCTAATTACTCTTCAGCGGCACTGAGGTTCTTGGAACAAGTGGTCGAACGGGTTAATAATAGTCCGTTGTTGGAGGGTACTGGTTGTAAATATTGTCCCTCGGCGGCGGTTAGATATGATACGGATCCTCATGGGCATCATCGAGGGGTTATTTTGAAGTTGATGAATATTGAGCGGGATTTTAGGGATTATTCGAGGGGCAGGGATGAGCCGCCGAGTTATACAGGTTCTGCTTCTCAGTAGTAGTTGGGATGTTTGGTAACTAGAGCTGGTTGCATGGCTTTGAGGTTTTCTGGCGAGAATCGTGGAGCTGTTGTGATTTGGGAGACTTGTGTAACAACAACAAAATTGGTACTTCGACATACGAAGGTGGTAATGCCATATATCAGAAATCGAAAGACTGGGGAGTTTCAACTCTCATGCAATTAGACTCTTACAAGCCAATCTTTTAATCCCCTCATTCGTTTCCTGGCGTTCGGTGGCCGTATACAAGACCGCGAGTTGTATATGTGCTCATCTCGATCGGCTTATAATGGCTGATGAATATATTATATCTGCTCAAATCTATGATATTTGGCTTTGCAAGAACCTCTCAAGTGGGAGTATTTAAACAGCCATTCCTATTCACATTCACATTCTAGGAAGCCTTCTTTTTAAACTAAACAGACAACAGCTCGGAAGATACCCATTGATTTTTATAGCCATTTAATCAAATCCGAATGACATCTTATCACAGTAAAAGCTTAATCCAGCGTACCCAAGGTAGCTAAAATGATCCAGTTCTCAAATCCATTCAGATAGAATCACCTACTAAACCTTCATCTCTGATAGGAAAAACAAGCCAGCCAACCTCAAAAATGGAAATCCAACTGCCATTCCCCTTCAAACTGCTCGTAATCCGAAAGGAAGGAGCCGAATGGATGCTCGCACACGTCTCCACATTCGATTGCGCAGAATCTCCACACATGCCTAAGTTTGGAGCAACCGATTTCGAAGCCAAGGACTCTATTTTCCAGCTTTCTGCTTACCCAACAGCTTGTCTGGTATTCATCCAAGCCACTCTTTCAAAGATTAATTCTGCATCAGAGTTGGAGGGAACTGGGTGTAAATACTGTATCTATGGGGCGGATACGGCTAAATTCGATGATGCTTGGGATAAAGTCTGCATTGTCTTAAAGTTGGCGAATTGTAATGATTCGTTCAAAGCGGTCGTTGGGGAACCGGAGTGCTTGAGGATGAACGAGGAGGACAAAGAAGTTGCTAGGATGCTTGAACGAGCTGGATTGGGGACTCCAGCAACCAGTACTTCGAGCGCTCGCGAGCGTATGATGTAAATTATCTGATGGGGTGGGGGTTATAGTTTAACTAACTATTTCCTATTCTTAATTTAGTCGATACGGAATGCCTCGTACCCAGCCCTGGAAGCATTAAGGAAGAAAATTTAGCGCTTCATTTTTTGTTCGTCGTTGTGCTTTTATATTGCTATGGGCTTTGCGACTGGTTATGGAATCGGCATCGTGAAAAAGGTATACCCGACGTTTAGAGTCGAATTAGGTGATAAGATAATATACTATTCGCGTGGTTGCCAGAACTGTTGTAATTTTTAACTGGAATGTGTTGGGACAAGATTGCCGTTCAGAATTGGCTAGGTCGACGTCTAAGTCTCAAATCCACCCAGCAGAAAATACTGGGAAGAAGTCTCGAAGGTAAATATGATAATTTCTGTGCTTCCGGATGGATATTTAGCTTCTCACTGTTTTTTCTTAGCGTATCTAGTACCTATAGATTTACTAAGTTAATTTCTCAAGCATTGAGAAAGACTGCAGAGCAAAAAGATCGACCTAGCTCGTGGCATAGATCCTACGCACGTGTCTCAGAACGAGGGAGTCTAGTCGATGATAGAGCTATTATTCCTGCCTATCCCTCTGGAAGGTCGGGTGTGACCTTAAGACTGTATCATGCGCATCAATGATATACATCTGATCTTGAAGCTGCTCGTTTCTCAATATCAAAGTGTAGCTAGTTGTATTTAAACTGGAATCTCGGGCTTTAACTTGTAATAAGGTAATAATTCAAAATTGTCTCAATCGATAGTACTTTATCGACAAGTACCTAGGTAGGTAAAAACTTTTCTGTCTTTATTTTTATTTTTTTTCCACTTTACGAGATAGAGGAATCGTTCAAATACTTATATGCTAACAGACTTCGAACTAGGCCGAATAAACTCGCCTGAAAAGTCCTCTTGATCAATACACCCCTATATACAGCCAGCATGCCCGGCCTAACTATTCCTTTCACCGAGCCCGAGTTCCCCGGACCCTACAAACTCGTAGTTGTCGACACTAAAGTGGGTTTACCCGATGGCTTCGAAGCCTTCGATTGCCTCGAGGACCCCTTACCAAAATTCCCCGAGCGGCCACATCTTGCCGAGCTCAACGCCTACAATCTTGACTATATAAGATATATGAACATGATCATCACACAAATCAACAGAAGTTCGTTGCTCCGAGAACTTGGGTTGAGATATTACCTGCAGAATTGGGGGGCAATCAATGATATTGATCATAAATTTTGTTTATCTTTGAAGCTTGATCAGAAGAATGCGGTGGTGGAGGATGAACCTTATTATACAGACTCGGAGAACGGGTCGGATCCTGCAAGATCACCGTCACGATCGAGGTTTTAAAGTCTATTTTTATTCCTTTTATGGACATGCATGCGTCTAGCTATCTTGCCGATATGTTAGGCGAGAGATAGAAAGGTTTTTGATATACTGGACGGCTTATATGTTTATCAAGTTCTCTTTAGAAGGATTTGGGGAGTACTGGTCCAGGAATTTTGGAAGGATTTCGAAAACTTCTTTGAAGAAATAGCTTGTTCATGATAGTCACATACCTGGAACGCATTGGCCACCTTCATGGTATAGAAATCTGGTCTTCGGAGTTAATCTAGAATTAATCCGATCTCTTATAAATATAACTCGTCTTTAATTTTCAAGGGTCAGGTTTTGGAGGTCAGATTATCACCAGCCTCATGTCATCATAGACTAGCAGTCTCAAGCTCGATAGCTCGCCCAGGTTAACATTTCCTATTATAAGTAATAAATATATTATATAATGAAAAGGAAAAAAAGCGAAATAATTTTTGTTCCAAGAGACTCGAACCGACAAGTTTAATAGAGTTTTGATGAACAATCCATCATAGATATTTTCGAAGTTTGGCAGGCTTGAACCGGGTCTAGTCAGAAGCTCAAAACCCCATATTGAAACCCCAAACAATCCATTATTTTTTTTACGTCATCATGCAATTGACTGCTCTAAAGTCAACCATGCAGCCAATGCTACCATTGTAGATCCAGGGTTGGTTTCGAAAATCTTAGGGCTAAGAAATTCCATCGAATTAGCTCATGGGCTCGGATCGATCAGCCGTCAAGGTATTAATTTGCTTATAAGTGCTCCTTAATCCGGGTCCAAGAACAATAAGCACACACCATCGCAGTTCCAAAACGTCGTCTGTCACCATCGATTATATACCCCGTAAACATCAACATCCTTACATTCACTCAAGATAATCGCAATTGCAACCGCAATTGGAGGACAACAAGACCAAAATGCCCGGAAGTCCGCCTATGCCTTCGCCTTACAAGTTAATATACTTAAGGTGGAATGATCCGGAAAGCACTGTCATCCTCGACTGCCTTGACAGTCCAATATCAACGAATGCGAAGGAAAGTTTCATTACTACAGGTCTAAACTCCTTCAGCTCGAAAGAATTACGTTACCTTAAGCTGGCAATCGATGCCCTTAACGGTACCCCGGGGGTCCTTTGCGCGGGGTTTAAATACTACCTAAACAGCTGGCACGTAAGTAATTCTGCGTGGAGATACTGTGTATCCGTGAAACTCGGAGCGGTTGAAACGGTGGATGAATATAAAAGCAGTCTGGGCCTGTCATCTGATGATTCCCCTAGGGTAGAAATTCCTAAGTCCGGGGTGTCATATTTTGGCAGCAGTTGATGCATCGATGACTCTCAATAACTGCCGCATGATTATATATATAGTCTATAAAGGAGTCTATCCTTTCCTTGGCTCCTTATGTAGTTCTTATGGACATGGTTGATACGGTATTTGGGTCTGTAGGTAGAAAGCATCATTTAACATTATCCTATAATCAAGTGGTACTTGAGCTTGAGATTAGCCAAGCTTTTCGATGTCATCTCGAGGATTCCTCTCCTCTAGGTATTACGAAAATTTCCTACTAAAAAATACCAATATTTGACAAGGAGCTGTAACTGTAGCTTTAAACTATAAATGGGCCGCTATGTCTATATTATAGAGTTGTATAGCCTTGGACCCGAATAAACACGAGAAGCACAAGACATTTTATTGATTGGCGGAGGTACCCCTAGTTCCCAGCGACCTTTACTAGCCAGAGGCGATTGTCTCCGAATTCGACACCTCAGACCATTCATCAAGCGTCACACCATCTAATGTAACCTCATTAGCCACATGGCTCCCAAACACCCTATCGAAAGCCACCCTAGAATTCCGCAATTCAAAAACCACAACGAACTCCTTCTCGGGGAGATTATTCCAGTCGATATGTACAGACTTAATAATCCATGAATACCCAAGTCTTCGTAGCGGTTTGCTCTCGTCGTTATTCAACTCGGATATAACACCGTCAACTCGTTTCAGGGCGTCACTGCAGAAATGTCGAAGTTCTTTGTGCCCACTGTGGGGTTGGCCGTTCTCTACTGGAAGCAAGGCGGCTAGAGGGTCTTCGGTACAGTCGAAGATGTTGACTGAGCATTCGGACCATGTATTTACGTTGTCTTTCTTGAAGACTCCCATTTTGAAGGGGAATGGAAGATTTGAGGCTGTCATATCCATGGAGTATTCTTTGTATGAAGTTGATATTGCGAGTCGGGTGGTCTATTAATCGATTGCTGATGTAGGGGAGGTTTAGGTAGAGCTAAGGTCTATCTGCTCCAGAAGAAAAATAAGCCAGAGACCTCTTGATGGGACGGCAACATTAGAGCTACTTCTCGATATATTGAGGCCTGAAATATCGAAATGTGTCAAACGTTTTTTCTATTTCGATCGAACGGTAGAGGGTCTAGGAGTGAGGATGTTGATCGATCCGATCGATGTATCACGAGCCATATATATATCCCCTTTCAAAAATGGACCTGTGCAACGTTGGCCCGAATATCTCTACCTAATAAACTCGGTGATGCTTCGGTGGTCAATTCCGGAGTTTCGTTTTTAAGTTTGATAATACATCATAAACGTTATAAACGTCTAAACATGCTAACAGGAAGAGATATATAGCGCCGAATAACGATATGAATGATCTTCAATCAATTGGGGTCGCTGACGTATATTCTAGCGGGAGTGATTTGATTCCTCCGTCTGCAGTTGGGAATCTGTTTTTGGAAATTTCGCTCGTATCGGGATAAGCGTCCCTCCATAGTAAGTTGCGGAGGGTGTTATAAAATAACCATGACGCAAGAGTTGATAGCTATAAATACAGAACTTGTGTAAAAGAGAACTGAGTATCTATCTGAGCATTATATTGGTGATAGTTTCCGGAGAACCGTTCAATAGTAGATATGCAGAGCTGCATTTTTTTTTTTTGTAATTTTGTGGCTGGGCCGTTAAATATTTCAACCCTGAAAGCTGGCTACAGAATGGTGGAGGCGGGCGTGTGCATTCCTGTCGATGTATCCCAAGGATCATTCACCGATCCCGCCGAATATCTAGATCCAGAAGGCTTACCTACCGACGGTACCACAGGTTTTCCAAGCTTCAAATAAAGCTTGTATTTGCGACTGGCCGTAAGCGTTGATCTCCAGATATTTAAACTGTATAGATAATAGCTATACCCCGTGCCTTGAAGTCGCTCTTCGTTTTTGTTAATGGTTGCAATAACATCGCGCAAGAACTTTAGCTCGACATTATCCAATTCGTGGAGGGGCGTGGTCTCGAAGTTCTCGGGGGTAGGGCCGTCAAAAGTGTCGAGGGCGATGTATTCTATATTTCTCGATTTTAAGATAGTGTATTCCACGTAGTCATGTTGCATAGTAACGTATTTGTACAAGGCTAGAGCTGGTTCAGCCATGATGGAGATCGGTTGCGTAATACTGTAGTACCCGTAATGTCCTTGATGTGAGTTATATTGATTTACTATGATCAAATCTTTAAATCTTTAGGAGCCGACCTTATATATATGGCATAGTTTAACGTTTGAGGAAGTTTTGAAAGCCGTGTCATATATGCAAAGCGATCATCGATCATGTACGTCATCTCGATAAACCTAATTAAAATTCGCGGCCTTGAAATCCCGAAACTATGCTACGGCATGCGTGGCTCCATACTCCGCCACGATTCAACGATTAAGGTGATAAAATTTTAAGTAGCGCGCCGGTTGATGAACAGGACTCAAGTCCTACAGCAGTGCGCGCACCCTTCAAGCTTTTCTCATAATATTTCATGCATATAACTTACCAGGCCTTGAGCACACCATAGACGGGTGGTATTTGACCTAACTAGGAATAAATTAACTTGCATAGATAATCACCAAAATACAGGTCAACACCGGCCGAAAAACACATATATATATTAATGCTCTCGATGAACGAACACTAAATTTATATATTACTGATCTATTAGTCGTTTGTATAGGAAATAACATGATCTTCATGAGATGTATCAACTGACATCGTATTCCATGGCACCTCCATCAGTGGCAGTGTATTCTTATCAGTATCAGCCTGCCATATCCCAAGTCTTAAAGAAAGCGCGCGAGTATAGTACCTCGGTGCATAATTCGCGACAAGCACATTGACCAAGTAATACTGAAAACATTTATACCCGCTCCCTTTTAGAAATTGACTCTCTTCTTCGTTGATTGGATTGATAGCCCGTTTTGCAGACTTTAGATCGCTGATTGACATTTTCTCGAGTAAAGTTTTTCTGGTTTTCACGAGGATGGGATCTTCGAGAGAGTCGAAAGACGACGAATGTTGGCATATTTTCCGGGTTTTGTGTTGTTTTGGGGGTCTTTTTCGAAGATAACATGTACATGTTTATGGCGCTGGAAGGGGCCGAGGCTAGGAGCAGCCGCTTGGAGGATTCCTTATTTCTTTAGTGGGCGATTCCCTTTAGTTCATTAATTAATATAATCTAAATGGCGGGTTCGATTAGTAGATTTACATCTATTTATTTATTTACTGCGAATCCTCAAAATCTCAAGTTTATTCCAAGAATTCCAAGTCTATCGACATGTCATATCCGGGTGTCCGGATCTACGCTAATGCGATACATACCCGCATACACGTACGAAACAAAGATGTGGAATTAAAAAGCCTGAGTATCTACAGAGCCGAGTCGACAATCTCTTACACTTGTTGATTCAATTAACCAAAACGTATCTAAAAACACATACCAAAACGCTGTGAGCAGATATATATCTTATAAGTTCTCCAGGTCGCCTAAAAACTATGCTGGTATTTCCATTTCAACAGATTCCTGAGTTAAGGACACTTAAATCTGCTCAACATCTAAGAGTTAGAAACTTAACAAAGTATTCTTCCAGCTGTAAGCTGACATTAGGCTTATAAACCTACCACGTGGTCTATTTGAAGCTTACAGTTGTTCGAAATATTAGTATCATATAGGCTTCATGTACCTACGTCTACTATAACACCTTACATCATGTATGGTTTAACATAATTTCGAAGATATCGATCCTAGTCCAATCAAAATATCTCCACCATGGTCTGCAAGATATACCCCAAGCCCCACCCCTTTAAAATCGCCCATTTCTCACAATCCCCAAACTCGAAAAAATACATCGTCAACTGCTCGAATCGCCTGAAATCTCCAATTTTTGAAATCCCATACGGTCACGAACTGACCGATTCCGCGGGCGTCCCCTTATACTTCAGAAACTTCGACGTATCATATCACGCACAATACCAAAATTTAAATCCACCATCGTTCATTGCGATATTCTGGGTGCTCCATCTTCTCAATAGCGATAGCTGCCTCAAGGACATTTTACGGAGTTATCAATGGCGTATTAAATGTATATCTATGACTCCAGAACCATCGGAGTCACTGATACCTTCAGAGTCGATAGCACTACCATTGGGCCATACTACACGCACAACCACCAGACGATTCCACGAGAAAAAAAGTAAAGAATTCACGATAATCTTCCAGCTTTGCGAATCCGAACAGGAGCTTTCTTACGATTGTGCGAGATATATGGATAAAAGATACGGTGTTGAAAAAATGGTGGGGCCATGAATTAAACGAGGAAGTTGAGTGAATATTCATGTGTAGTTATATATATAGTTCCTAAGATCTTCGATTGATCAATTAGATATGGTCAGTACCTAAGAATGGTATAAGCCCTCTGCTCTGCTCAGGACTCCTATCCATTCAATTTATATCCTACGAAGATCTATCTCTTGGTTCTTAGATATAATAGACTCCCCTAATCCCATAGACGTTTTTTCATACGAGTCGACGAAGTTTTAACGTCCACTCGAACAAAAACAAAACAAAAAATGGAACCTCCAGAATCAAATCCACCCCACTGCGAACATGGATATCGACTCCCAGTCTACCTCCCCTTCAAATACATAATCTTCAAAAACGCCTTCCCAAACGGCGACTGGGACCAATCCAACTGCTTCACCTTCGACATCCCCACCATCCCATTCCTAAAAAACGCCCGCAAAGACGTTAACGGAATGAATAATTATGACAATCTACGAGAACTGGATACCCTTTATCTACTCCAAGAATTCTGCCCTGCGGCGTTAAATGCTCTACAAGACTACTTGTTAACATTAAATAACAATAACTACGACACACCAGAAAAGTGTAAATGGGTTATTCACACGGTTGATATTGGAAAAGATGAACATGGGATTCTGAGTTCTCAGGAGTTTGGAGTGGTTTTGGAAATGATTGGATGGGAGAAGTTCGTTGACATGGAGGAGAAGATAGCGGCTGTAGAGATTGATGCGAGGACAGATAAATCATTACAACCTCCTCAGATTAGACCTCGTCTTGTTGCTGCCCCTGGTCTTGCTCCCGCTCCTGCCGTGTGGATTGGAGAGCGGGATGGTCAGACTTGGTTTAGAAATCCTGAGGCTGCGAGAGAATTCGGACTGCCAGTTTTTCCGTGATATATTAATTCATGATGCCGGAAATATTAGATTTGTTCTCAAGTAATAATTTAATTATTCCAAAAACTTTTAACGAAAGTAACACTAATATAATCCTCTTGCCCATCATAATATCAAATACCCTATTTTTGTACGAAGTCTACGTACATGTACATACAGCAGTGCCCAATATAGCAACTTCACAACCCTAGTTTGGGGAAGATTATGTGTTGTCCACCCAAATATCCAACATCTAATCGATCATCCCATACAAAGTTAACTTAAGCTTAGTATAGACAGATGCAATGCATCCACCGAACCCACTATGCCCTCCCCACCCCCCCTCGCCCCACAAACGCCCTTCACATCCCTCCTCCAACACCCTTACATCAAAAACTTCTTTATATTACTCCCATTCCTCTTCCTAGGCGGTCTGATACTCTTCCTCCTAAACCGTGCGGACGCACTACGCGCGGGAGCCGGACTTCCCACGTCTCCGCCTACTAGAGCTCCTATAAACAATGAACCACGAGAGATAGTAGCAAACGAAGGAGGAGAAGAAGAAGAAACGGAAGATGTTAATGGAGAAATACCGGGAACCGAGTATCTTGAAGAAGATGTAGACGTCGACGGACTCCTCGCCGAAGCCCGGGGCGCGGGTGGCGATGATGAAGAACAAGACCAAATGGAAGCCGGACCGGCGAATGCTGGTGGTGTTCCTAGACAACCTCGGAATAGGGGTATAGTCGGGAAGAAGAAGCAAAGGAATTTAGAAATGAGGGATCGTAGGAGGTTTGCTTCCCCTTTCAAAAGTTTCCCTCTAAAGAAGACTCTTTGCATTGACGACTAACATATTTTTATAGAGCATATTCCGAATTCCTTCAATCGCAAGCACGCGAACGTCGTGAACGGGAAGAAGCACTAGAAAATGATCTCGAAGAAACAATATTTGCAGAAAAGCAACGGCGTGCATTAGCCGAGATCAAGATCGAAAAGGCAAAACTGAAGGAAAAGGAAGAGAAAAGAGAACAAGAGGAGAAAAATCGGACGTATATCGGCAAACTGAGGGAGTGCATATCCAACATTGAAAGCCAAGGTACTGGTAAAATAAGCCTGAGAAGTCTGGGACACAGAGTCGGGAGGGACGAAGCTTGGGTGAGAAGAACGTTGGCGGAGGAGAAAGGGCTGGAAGGACTAAAGGGGGGTATTTTGTCTTTAGTCACCGAGGATGGCTGGTTTATAAGAGTTGGGAAAGAAGAACTTGACATAATTGCAAGAAGGGTAGAAGGAAAGGGGAAGGTAGTGGAATGGGAGGAAGTTAGCACTGCTCTCGAGGATAGTTTGAAGAGGCTCTGAATTCCGGGAATCCTAGACTACTCCCAGCAGCATTTGGTCCACGAGACAAGAGCTAGACATAGGCGTATTGTATGATATATCAGATAGGATGTTATATAAAAGTATATAGATAGCTAGCCACACACTGGACAAGAATGATATAATCTTCAAGCTAACAAAAATTACATGAACTTCGAGAACCAAACTTCATTTACTATTGGTGATAGAAAGTACTTATATACATAAATTATAAACTACGCGCTTCAAGAACTTCATGGATTCAAAGACGTCTAGACCCGGCCAACTCTACATATACCTTTAGCTCTATACAATCTGTCTTCCACGAGATACCGGTTTAGTACTAGCTAGCGCTAGAAAACATGTCACAAAGGTTTACAAGAAACCAAATTACGCTCCAGAAGTGTTAAAAAGAAAAATTTCATCTTAATTATATAGTATAAAAATGGCTAAAGAAGCACCATCCAACTCTTCTTACTAAATACAGTCTTCTTCATCCATTGGGGGGAAGGGGGAAACATCAAAGTTCATCCAAACGGTGTCTTAGAACAGCAAAAGTACAAGAAAACCACCCTGGAATCCGGTCACCAGACAGCGGAACCAAAGATAGCTTCTTTATTTGTAGAAGAAACAGGAATAAAAAAACGAAGACAACAGAACGACAACAACTTCAAAGGTTTGAAAACCAAGAATAGTAATAATAATGCACAGTAAGAAGAATAGAGAAACCAAAGTCATCCAAAAAAGAGAACTTAAAACTTCAAAAGCGGGGTGGGGTATACGACCTTTTTATGATCTTCACAATCTTATAAGCAAGGGGATGAAGCAAAGAAGAAGCAAGCGTAAAGACGGAGAAGCACAATTCTTTTGTTAACGCGATGGGAGCCAACGAGAGGAGCCGGAAACCAAAAAAGTGACGGATGCAAAACGGGACAAATCCAAATGGTCAAAACAGTTGAAAGTCAGTACGAAACAGCGGGAAGGACATCCTTCATAACGCCATAAATATGGGGAAAGGGGCTATTAATTCTGGTTAAAGTACATGTTTGGGGCAAGGGGAAAGTGGTTCCACAATGTAAGAAACAACGATCAGCAGTACAAAGGCTCGTGGTTGGTTGCTGAAGTTTTTGGTGTCGGATCGGGATAGCCGCAGATTTAATCGTTAAGCAGAATGTCGAATCAATAAACGCCCGTGATGCAGAAGTCTTAAAAAACAGTGGAGAGTATTGAGATAACCTCGGCAAGGTGAGAAGGAACAGGAGGTCGAGAAGTCGAGGTGATAAGGTGACGAGTGATGAGGAATGACAAAATAGCGTGTATGTCAGATAACCGTAATCATTTTCGTCCGTCTGGTCGTTTTCTTTCAGTAGAAAACCATAATCATAATATCGTTTCGAGTAAAATATTTCGAAACGCTCATAGTGCCGAGAAAAAGCAGGTGGGAAAAAAAAAGAGATAGCAGGCGGGTGTTGACAGTAGTCTCGTGCGACGCTTGGTCCACCCGTAGTAACAAGCATTCATAAAAGGTCATGTTATTTAACGTCGACCGCGGACACTGCCGGGTTTACGGCTTACAGGTGCCTTGATCGTACGTCCATGAGGATTGGCAGCTGGGGGCTGGAAGCCGAACATATTGTTGGCAGAGTCAGCTGGGAAGCTGGTTGGGGCGTTAGAGACAGAAGTGGCGGCGTTAAGGCCACCGAAGATTGGAGCGGCAGTCGTTGTGGAAGCTGGGGCAGAAGTGGCATTAAAGCCGAAGGAGGGAGGTGCCTCAGTCTTGGCTCCGAAGGTAAAGGTCTCGCCGAACGAAGCAGAGGTCTGCTTCGGTAACTCAGCACCGAATTGGACAGGCTGGGTGGTCGCGGTGGAGCCAAAAGTGAATGATGCACTTGAAGTAGCACCATTGTTGCCACCGAAAGCCGGAGCCGAAGTCGCTTCGCCGAAGTTGAAAGAAGTCGGGGCCGCCGTGAACGATGGTGCTGTAGTAGCACCGGAAGTAGCACCAAACAGAGCATTGGTCGTCGGAGCGTTGCTGGTGGCACCGAAGATGACAGGGGCAGATGGGGCGGCGGTCGGAGCTCCAAAGAAAGATGGAGCAGCGGTCGTCGTGGCCTTTCCGCCAAAGTTGAAGATGTCCGTCTTCGGTGGGGCGGCAGCTGGTGTGGTACTCGGACCACCAAAGTTGAAGACCTCTGGGGCCTTCTTTGCTGCTGGCTTGGAGTTGCCACCGAAAGTGAAAACACTTTCGGATGGCTTCTCGGCCGTCGTTGAAACCCCGAAGATGGAGGGGGCGGCGGCGGCGGCGGCTCCAAACTGGAAACTGGTGTTTCCAGCGAAGGGGTTGCTCGTGGGAGCCCCCAAGGCAAACGACTTCCCCGAAGTCGTATTGCCGGCTCCAAAGTTCGGCTTCGACATGGCCCCAAATTCGAATGAGGCCGGAACCACCGGCTTGAAGGTTTCGGCCAGGGTCGTTGCTGCGTCGGTCACGAACCCGAACTCTTTCGGGCTCTTGATCTTCTTGGCCGACTGCGGGGTGTTGTCGAGCTCCATGCTCGACCCCTCGTCCAGGCTCATCTCATTCTTAAGAGATGGCCGGACGGAGGCGAACATGCCAGCCTCCGCAGGCGTAATGGCAGAAGGGGTGGCCGGGGCAGCAGTGATTGGGGCCGAAGGAAGAAGGGACTGGGCCTTGGGGATGTCACCGGCCGATCCGAGTCTTGGCAACGTAGCGCCATTAACGATAGGTCGGAAGACATCGTTCGTACCGGCGACATTGTCCCCGTTACCCTGGTCCCTTGCATCCTCGACAACCGTGAACCCAGAAACTAACGAGCAATTAGTAAAAGAGCATATGAATTGACACTTGAAACAGGAAAGCTTACCTTTCTGGGATTGGACGGGGTCGAATAGCCCGGTTAGGCGGGCCTTGGCCTTCGAGCCTGGGGCGTTTTCCTCCTTCCCACTGGCGTCGTCTTCATTCGAGAGAGGGGGTGACAGAAGGGAGCGAGAAGACTTTGTAGGAGATTCCACAGCTTGAGCAGGGACAGCCTCGAACGGATTGAACCTCGGAAACTCGCCGGTAATCTCCGTAGATTTGGTGGGAGATTTCGTAGGTGAGTGATCACTGGATCGTCGTCGCTTCTTCAGGATATTCGGGAGTTCCTGTGCCTTGGTCAACTCTGCCCTTAATTGGGCAAGTCTCTCCTCCTCTTTCTTCAGAGCCGCCTCTCTCTCGTCCATCTCTCGTGCGCGTTGGTGCATTCGGGCAGTCTCTTCGAAAGTGCTATCTGGTCCCCATCTAGCAGCTTCTTCATCAGTGGCGGCTCGGAATTTTGGGCCCTTGACCTTGTCCTTCGTGGCAGCCATGATGCGATACATGCGAATACGTTCCGCTTCGTTCTTGGGTGACGTGTAGCCGTTCTGGAAAGCAGTCTTCAAGTCTGGGAGAGCCTCAACTTCGGGAGTTGGGAGATTTGGGTACATTCGTTTGAACTCAGCAACTTCCTCTTCGAGACGGGCACGTTCTTTCTCTTCTTCGGTTTGTTGGCCGGAGGGAACCCAGTCGAGATCGCGAAGGATGCCATCTTGGCTCCAAACTGCGAAGTCCTGCGATGTGCCATTGGATCTGATAATTCGGACACGTTTTGGACCGGAAGTCTGCTCCAATTCTGTTTGCCATGAGCCTCGGCCCTTTGGGAGCTTCCCATCAACAATATCTATTTCGTAAAAGACACCTGCTTCTTCGGAATCCTCTTCCCAAGCAGAAAAGGTGCCAGTATCTTCGCGTTGTCTCCATTCACGAGGAACGTCGACTAGAGATTTTTGATAGGACGCATGGATTGGATCCGAAGACCCTTCGCCAACAGTCTTAGGCTTCGTGAAAGTACTGGGGGCCATGCTAAGGCCGGTACGTTTGCGTTGACCAGGTCCTGCCGAAGTTTGAGCGGTTCGAATAGATGTTTCACCCGTAGCTTTCATTTTCTTACTAGCATGTGTGTCAGCTGGGGATGCGGTGCGGGAAGCATCCGACTCTTCTTGTTCAAAGACCCTCAGGGTATGGCCAGGGGCAAAGGTAACTTTCTTGGGTTGTGGCTTTGGCTTCGGTTTTGTTTCAGCCTGTGCTTCAATGGCTCTTGCAAGCCGTTTTCCTTGGTACTCTGCATCTTGAGCGGTGTACCTTGAGCGACCAGTTCTCTTGCTGGGGAAATTATCCTCATCGGAAAGGTCCATTTCTTGATTGATCCAACATTTCGTACTAGTGCCGGAGTTTAGAGCCCGGTTATGGCGAATTCGATGCTTTGTGTGAATTTCCGGGTCGTATTGTTGTACGGGAGGTCTTTCTGGGCTAACACTTGCTTTACGCATCTTACGATGCTTATCCACAGACTGATGTGGAACCTCCTGAGCCTTCTCGGGTCGGTTCGCGGGTGGGTTGTTGCTACGGATGACGTGGACCCTTCGGAACTCATCCCAGTTCATCTCGGAACGCTTGCGATTCAAGTCAAAATGGTCGTAGACCTTAGCTAAGTAGCGGTCACGCTTTCTGACTTCTTGGATAACTTTCCAGAACCAGTGATCGCGACGGCTGACCATTTTCTTGTATGCGAGGCGTGTTTTGGCGTTAGCTTCGAGTAAGTGTAGATTTCCAGGTAGACGAACAGATGGGAGAAGCTGCCACAGTTGTCGGAACCTCGGGTCGTCTCTAGAGACCTCGAATTCCTCATCTGGGAGCTCAATACCAACTGCTGGGAGTGGATGATCATATGGAGTGTGGAAGATAAGATCGTAGATAGTTTGCTTTTTGAATTCCTTGCGAACGGCAGAGAAGTCGCCATTGATTTTCATTTTCTCACGCTCTTCTTCCGAAAACTCACGAGGTTGGTAAGCTGGCTCTGGCTCAAATTGGTCTTCCGGAATATAGACTTTTTGGAGTGCAGCGATAGCGGCGTCACCAATAGGCTTGCGACCCCAAACAGGTTCAAATGTGATGTCGCAAACTATGTTATGACGTTTGAGGAAACCACGATCAGAGATGATCTCAGCAAGGCGGACGATGTTTTCCGTATGATCAGTATCGCCTAGAATATCAAAGTCGTCTGGGAGTTTTGGCAATCGTTGGAAGACAGAGGCTTGATTGCGAAAGAAAGATGGCTTCCAGCCAGTGTAAGATTGAAGGAAGGCCAGCTTCTCGGCGTCCTTGCTTGGGTCGGATTTAAAGTTCTCCTGGAATTCAGCTTTGAACCCACTGTCATTTCGCTTGTGCTGACGGTATGGATAACCGCGTTCTCGTGTAGGCTTCGAGGTAGCCTTTTGGGACTTCGAGCCCTTCTCATGTTTCGTTTCCTCGGTCTGGCGATCAACAGTATGGGCAGGACCAGTCTTCCTGAGCTCTTCTGTCCATGAGCTAGAAACCTGGGGGGCCTGAGGAGAAACCATCTGCAATGAATTACCGAGTGCTCTAACCTCGGCGGCACGTTCGGATTCTCTTCTAGCCTCTTCAGCTTCTCTGTCTTGGCTTTCATAATAGGCGGCAGCTCTCTCACGGTATCTTCGATCTTGTTCTTCATGAAGACTACCATCTGTCAAAGAGGTTCTCATCGGTTGAGCGGGAGCAGTATCCCATCCCATGTAGCTTTTGGTGGATTTCGATACATATGAGAAGAATGACCTTGTCGCGGCGTGTCCGACACGACCGACGACACCACCAACGGTTGCAAGAGTACCAACTGTACCTGTGGTCACACGAAGGATGCCATTTAATGTAGGGAGCCAACGCTGATGGAGAGCACATTAGCATGGATTACTCTAATAGGATATCACAACATAAAAGACTCTATAGACGCGACTGATGATCAAGGGCAGAGATAGTGGGGCACAGGAGGATGGGAAAAAGCATAAACGCGTAAAGTGGTGTTTTTTCGTCCCAAAAGGGAGGGGAGAACGGTCGGTGCTAATTTGCTGCAGGGACAAGGCGGAGCAGCGCGTAGCGGGGACTTCAAGTGTTTTGGTGGCCCAGCGGAAAGGGGCTGGGCAACGCACGCAACACAGCACAACACAAATACAGAAGAGCACAACACAACACAAAGCAGCCCGGAAAAACCGAACGGACAAAGAAACTTGCTGTGAAGTGTGTGTGTATGTGTGGTGGGTACAAGGCGAAGCGAGAAACCCACGCGAAGCCCGCAGAGCAAACGAGGGAAAAAAGGGAAGGGAAGAGTGAAGAGAAAGGAAACAGGCAACTTACATTACCATTGTCGCGAACGACTTGAGTGGCGGTGTAGGGACTGGAGACGAGATGCTTCATCAGGCCATTTTGGGGTCTTCTCCTAATCGGACCGGGAGTGGAGCCAGCTGTAGCTTCTTGTCGAGGATGGCCTCGGTATGAGGGTGTTCTCATACTCGACGACATCGTGGTGTCGGTTTGGTAATGTGTTGTTTTTGTTCTTGTTCGCGATTATGACGAAGTTGCGAAGCCGACAAAGGAAAAGGAGGTAAAAGATAATCTTGATATCGATGATGCTTAAGAGAAGAAGACGATGGATAGAATACTCATGTGATTGTGGTAAAAGGCGATGATGATGGTGAGGTGAGAAAGGAGATGATGGTAAGAGATACTCAGGTTAGGTGAGGTGATGAAGATGGAGGAGAGGGAAAAGATGTGTTGCGGGTGTTCGTTATGTTGTTGCTAGAGGTGCCCAGCAACCAAAAACCAGTTCGAGTTTGAGATCGTTAGATGATGGATGTCAGAGCAGCAGAGAGAAAAAGACAGAACTCCGTATCGCAAGGGAGTCTTCTTGAACAGGTCGTGATGATTGGTAGCTCGGAGACAAGGTGGTGATGATAATTAAGAGGTAAGATCGATAGCTGTGGTGATGATGATGAAGGTGCGATAGAGAAGAAAGAGAAGGAGGAAAAGAGGGAAGGAAAGGAAGGGAGGAATAGAAGAGATGGTCGTTGAAGAGAGTAAACAAAAATGAGTGCAACGAAATTATGAGAAAATTTCTACGTCGCTGGTGACGGAGCAGCAGACAGCAACGGGACGGTCGCAGCGGCAACACGGTCTCAACTCTGAATGGGATGTGTTGTCACTATTCAGATGGCAACGGGATGTCTATGAAGCCGTCGATGTTTCTATCACTCACACTCGCGATGTGTTTGATAGGACGATAGCTGGTGGGACGAGAAAGTGTTGGAGGAAGATGAGGTGAGGTTGTTGCGAAATCTATCGGCCGAAGGAGAGGAGAAGCTGAGATTAAAAGGATGGGAAATTTCAAAGTGGGCGGTCGCTCCCTTAAGCTGGGCTGCCCGTCCAACCAGCCAGATTATTTTCTGCATTGCCGTTTCCGGTAAGTCCACTACGACAAACACCTTTTTCCAACGCGTTGTTGCATTTTCGCGTGTTGTGCCTCTGCTCCAACTGATCCAGCCAGCCCCTTTAATTCCCTCGCACATTGGTCATAGACGCCCTTCTTCAGCTTCACCGCGAGCCTTCTGCCCTCTTTTCCCCCCAAAGACGGCCGCCATGGCCTTTCCCTTTTCCCCCAAACTGGGCCCAAACACCCCCTACATCATCTCTCCTCCAATCACATCACTTCTCCCTTGGCCTGCATCGAACTTCCCTTTGCTTTTCTCACTCGTCTCCGCACGCCTTCGTGATTCCACCCTTCCCCGAGCACCCTCCGCTTTGAGTAATTTCTCCCCCTTGTTATTGTTTGTCCAATCATAAAATTTGCTGCTGGTGAGGTGACTAGATCCTGCGCGTTCTCCCCCAACTCCCGGATCCTGCTGCCTCGTCTGTCCGGTCCACTAACATCCGGCTCTGCACACCGCTCACAGGTTTCTCGCTCGCAGGTTCCTCACAGGCGAGTTTTCCAGGACCTGGGCCTTTTGCCCCAAATATATGTTCCCATTGTCGGTCTGCGTTCTTCGTTTTCTGTGTCACCGAAAGCCTGCTTTTGCGGACATTACATGGGTCATATGAGTCCCATACAGTCATCACCACCAACTATTTGTACTTGCGCACAATATACCAAAAGGTACATTTTACAGTACGCGATCCGAAAGAAAACCTCGATTTCTTGATTTTGAAAAATCGGCGAGCTCGACGAGACTCACGAAGCGTGAAATGACACGTTCTTGTCACCCACTCGCGCCGTCGTCGTGTCGTCCCATCAATGACAGGGGATAAAAATACCAAAATGCCATAAAAGAGGGATTCCAATAGCTGAAATATCCATTTCTAGCTGTAATTATAATTACCTTCTGCAAGGTCATTGTCATACTTGTTCGCCAGAAAGAAGACTGGGCATGAACGCCCACCGAGCTGCCTGTATGTAGGCTGGAATGTCGGCCTTGGAATGTGGGTTTTTTTCCCTCTCCCGTTTTTTGGAGTAACGAGTACAAACTGCGCCTCTATCGATAGCGGTGACTTAGCCACAGTTACACTAGCCACACGCGTCAACGCAGAAACTCCACCAGCAGCCACATAGACCATGGCAGATCCTGAGATAGCGATGTGATTAATAAGATACACCTGGCCAGAGCCGTAGAGAGCTTAGAAATCGATTACGTACATTAAATTTCAAATAAGTCTTCGCACTTCGGAAGTTCTGCTACCCAGGTGTGCGTGCGCAAGGGAATCCAGGCACACATCCACCAAAGCTAATCCCAGACCCAAGTCAACTTCCCCTCAACATCCACACAAATCGTAGACACTTCATGATCAAAACTCCAACATGAACCCCCAAAATGACCCATTAAATTACTAATATGCTCATCAAACTCTCCACTATCTTCACCTAGATCATTAAACAAATTGTATTCCACATCTTCCATAGCATATGCTCAGAAACAGCTAGATAATTTAATACAACAAACCCAGCAAGCCCCCCTCACCCACCCCTCCGAAAAGTCTCCTTTCGTCTTTTTGCTGATAAATACGGTTCATATATTCCTTCATCCCTTCTATAGACTACGTACGAAGCTTCGTATACCCTGAATCTCTAATCTCGTCCGAGAAACGAGGGTTTATAGGAGGTGTAGCTATGTGTATATAAACCTCCTGTTGTACCCCCCCAAAATACAACAGACCTCTACTTTTGTAAACATAACATTTCTATATTTGAAGATATTTATATGGCCAGTATCAGTTCGACCTGCTCTTCACAATTTCTACCAGGCAACATCTTTACTTTCTATAATTACTACTTGAAACACCATTACCATTCTATAATCCCACCAGTAGACTTTTGTCCAGCATCACTATCCACCATGCCTACTCCACTTTCTGAGCAAGGGAACGATCAGTTCTGGAAGTAAGCATACAGTTTTACTTCTTCTTATGTATATTTCTCATATAAATCTGACAAAAACCCTAACGGAATATAATATAGAACCGCAACTTCAGCATACGACTCTCTCGACTGGCAAAGGAAGCTAACAGGACAAATAAAATCCTTCATCCAAAATCAAGCCACCTGGCTGGCTCTATCCTCTCCTCCAACCACCGAGGTAAAACTTCTGGACTACGCTTGTGGTCCTGGTGTCGTCTCACTCGTAAGTAATTTCATGCATAAATAGGTACCCATTATCGCACCCTTTTTACACCTCTTTCTAATTATGATATACTTCTCCAGTCCCTCCTCCCCTACACCACCCAAATAAGAGGTCTCGACGTAAACCCTCACCAAGTCTCAGAATACAACCGTCGCTCCCTCGGATCCAATTATCCACCATCCCTAATCCGTGCTGAAGAAGCCGATATCTTCCTTCCAGACCCATCATCCATCCCCGCCAAATTCAACGAAGAAGAATACCAAAACTTTGACTACGCAATCTGTTCTGCAGCATTACACCATGTCGACAACCCAGCTCTGGGAGTACAAAGACTTGCAGACCGTGTGAAGGTCGGAGGAAGGGTTGTTATTATTGAATTTTTGAAAAGGGATTTAAATGCCCTTGCTGAGGGGAGTGTAGTTAGTCCTGCTGAGGCTGGGGCTGGGAGTGAAGAAGAGAGACTTAGGAGGAATGCGGAGTATAGGACTCATAGTCATGATAATGCTCATATGAAGGACTTCCAGAAAGACTTTTTAGATGAGGGGAAGCAGCATGGGATTTATCATGAACAGCATGAACATTCACATGGCCATTCACATGGTCATGGCCACGGACACGGACACGGACACGGACACGGACACGGACATAGGCATGATCATGGAAGTGAAGAAGGAGGGGAGAAGAAGCATAGACATGGACCACATGGGTTCACAACCGAGCAGATGGAAAAATGGTTCAAGGATGCCGGGTTGAGTGAGGTGAAGAGTGTGATCCTGGATGAGAAAATGGAAATCATGGGATTAGGAGATTTTGAGGGGTTTATGACAGTAGGGGTTAAAAGTGAATGACTGCCAGGAAGGCTATAGGGCTTCTATTTAAGTATTATAAGTTGTTGGGTTTTGATTGGGATTTTGTAATTATTTATTGAAGCTGGTGCGAGCAGAATTTTTGGAACGGAAGGGTTATTCAAGCGGTTAATATTAAAATAAGACGTTTAAGATGAATATCGGTTTAAGTTTTCTACATCATAGTATTTACCCGATTACATTGTCTATTTTTGTTGACGGTACATATGGTTTCTGAAATTTATGCATTCTAAGTTCTATAACGAGACCAGTTCTATATATCTATATCGATGTTCGAGCGTTTCATGTTGAACACTAACAGAATTGCGTGATAGAATCTCCCAGATCGTGATCGTAATTTCAATTAGTATATACATTTAAGATGTATCTAAAAATATATTTATCATTTTGAATAAGACCGGCCGGCACCTAGGTACCTGCTACGAGAATTTGGATAAAATCGGATTTCCACCGAGGAAACTACCCGAGTCAACCCTGATAACGCCAATTGGCCAATGCACCTTAGCTTATCTACAGCTTCGATATCTTTAAAGCTTTACGTACCCGCTAACGATAATGCTTTATGAAATTTCCTCCGAAACATCGCCGAATAAACTTCGAGTAGCCTAGCCCGCAACAAATGACTAATACCAATAAATCAGCTCCAATGCAGAGTCGTCTATAAAAACCTGCATAAAAGTCAAGACATATCATATCAATACCGTTACAATTACATCATTTTCTTTTCATTCTAGCGCTGTCTCAGCGAAGGAAACGGAAGGCCCGGATTCAACTTAGACCAAAAACAAGCTTTAACGCTACATTCCAAAAAAATCAAAACCCGCTTTCCGTCCTTCACCCGGATCTGCCACCTTCGTAACGAGGCCTTACGTTTTACCCATCCGTCTACCAAAAACGAAAATGCAACAACCCAACACACCCTCTCTAGCATACACCATCATCCCCGCCACCCCCTCCCACATCCCCCAAATAACCGCCATAGTAAACCACTACATCCTCACCACAATCGTAAACAAATCCTACCGCCCGCTACCAGAATCTCACTATCAGAATATCCTAACCGACAACCATTCCCGCCGAAAACTTCCTTTCTTCGTTGCTGTTGAAACTCTGTCAACCAATGACGGCGATGATAGCAACGGCAATTATATCGAGGGAGAAGGAGAAAAAGTAATAGGTTTTATAACAGTCACACCTTGGTCTCCTTCCAAACTTGGTTATGCATATACCCTTGAAGTATCGCTGTACATTTCACCCACTCAACGTGGTGGGGGGGTTGGCACTACTCTTCTTACAACATTGATATCTCACTTAGAAAGTAACGAATATTTTACTTTCTCCGAAGGTGGTGCGAAGGCTTCTTCTTCCTCCTCAGCTTCTAATACAGAACCCTATGGATCAAATCCAAATAACGGGATCTTAGTAAAATGTACACAGCTATTGGCGTTGATGGCTATAGTCGAGGATAAGGAATTAGACGCAAAAGTCAGGAAGTTTTATGAAAAACACGGGTTTGAGATCATGGGGGTTATGAAAGGGGTTGGATGGAAGTTCGGGAAGAGGAGGGATGTTAGGATGTTGGCTAGGGAGATGAATGCGGGGTATATACCGGAGATAATTGAGTAAAGTCATTTACAAATCTATAAATTTAGTCTATATATCGTTTTAATTAAAGACAGTATACTATGTTATTGTTTCGAGAAGTAGATCCCGATTGGATAGCCTCACCCTTAACTTGGACCTAAGGCTGGGAGGGATTTCAATTAGTCTAAGGAACTCAACAGTAAATAGACTTCCTTGCGATCGAGGATATGTGTATATATAACCCTCCATTAGTTCATGTGCACCTAGTCAAATATATTATAATTCTAAATCAAAAAGTTTTATCATACTGTTGTCGTGTATATGAACCTGACGTAGCCCAGTGAATTTTCTAAGCTCTGCTGTCGGCGACAGTTCATACCTCTTGGTCTCAGTCAAAAGACTCTTCAAATCGTCTACCATTACCTTGGCACAGTTCCAATATCTCTTAGCTCTCCTCTATAGATCTATGTATCCTTATAATATATAAAACTTATAAAATTTTCGAATTGTAGTTTGATTATCATAGCTACTGGGGTCGGGACTCGACCTTAGTCCAGAATATTTCAACATTCATACTTTATGTCCTTGTATCCTTCTCTCATGCGTGATCTGGGGTAGCTGAGAGTAATCCTTCTGAGTAAAAACGCATATATAACTTCGACAATAAAACCTTGAAAGAATCCTTTGCCATAAGATATGTGAAGATGTCAACTACCATTTCAACATTCTATACCCGTGGATACCTAACGCATAGAACATAGATGTTCTCCAACTAAGAAGTAATGAAGCGATTAGGTAGCTGCTTATTCGACTATCATATCTCTCGAACTCAGTCTCCGTCCGCGCGAAAACGCAGGTTTTTGACCATGTAGGTGAGCACAGCAATGTTACTATCTGCTCCAACTCTTAGTAATCAGTAAATCTTTTTTAATCCGGCGGAATTCTATGTACAGTTCTATCGCCGTTTAGTTCCATTTCTTCCCATGGGTCGAGACTGATTTAACTTCCCCAGCCACCAATATCATAATATTTTGGAATTTCCCTACGACCCCCTGATCCATTATCTGTGCGACAATCGGCGGTGATCAGAGCGATACATATCTCATCAATTCTGCGAAAATCTCCTCAGTATATATCTAAGTCTATATTTTCGTTAAATACATGCATTAAAGATATCGAACAATTAACCGGAATCAACGATCTGAGACATAAGGGCTTGGATCTCTTTGGTTGGGGTCGGTATCCGAAGGCAGGAGGACATGGACCACAAACCCACGGCCTGTAGTCCGACTCATATATTTGTGTCTATTAGACCATTTCCTTAGCATCCCATAGGCGTGATGATATGTGTGATCGCGAGAAAATAGTTATATAAATATTCGAACATCCAAACGCCGATATAATGCTGGGTTGTAATATTTACTGTGATATTTTTTATAGTTCTTAGTGCTCATGTTTGTTAATGACGGCTCTTTCATTTTAATGGCCCATTCAAGGTGTGAGTTGAGGAGGGAAGGCCCATCCATTTAGTGTCACTTAGGGAGCTAGAGCATCTGAACCAATTATCTCCGGTCCTGGTTTCATCGGTTTTAAGACGCCCGTACTTGCTAGACCCCCAACCAAAATCCTATTCCTCTCATCTTGCAGAAGGACCCTGTCGCTAGTAATAGATTTCGGTAGGATCTTATATATAGTATAAAAGGTCCTGGGAAGCATACCCGAGAGACACGACTTTTCAATTTTGGCTTGTCTATGGGGACCCTCATAAGATTGACTGCATGGTGACTACATCTTTGAGTATATTGCCCTCAGATGTATACCCTTTTCACGTCGGGAAGGCTAATATCCGCTCGGGGTGCTAACTAGCGACAGCGGGCAATTTTCTGACGAAATGGATCTTCCAGACCCTAAACGTAGTTGCCATCAAATGTAGAGGACAAGTGGCCCAGTAGTAGGTCACGTCTCGACCCTGAGCCGGATAGATGCATGTGCTACCGTCGAGGTTATAAGTGACATCCCTTGGCTTGAAGTATATAGTTATATTTATCATGAGTTTGGGATGTCAGGCTCTATACCGGTCTATAAAGGGCAACTTGGGCCAAAATATTTAGTTAAACCATCCCACTTGCGGTGGACAATGCTCTGTGGTGTTCGATAGTTTCTGTGGAAATTCTAGTCTTGTCTGAGAAGAGCGTCTGACCATGAGAATATTGCTTGCAGTGTTATGAATCGGCCTGGAGTTGAATAATAGACGAATATAGGCAATGAAGCCTTGATTCTGCGGAAAATTCTTCGTTATGGGCGTGTTATTGTAGTCAAGTTGTGTAATTACGTCGCCCTGGAGCAGGTAGAGATATTGAAGAACTTGGTGCCAGGTACTCTTTAATACTGCAAGGCTACTCTCAATATATAGGTGAATGCCTAGTTTTTGTGCGATTGAAACTATTTGGGGCTGTACCGTGCCGGCGTAGCACAAGACACACCCAGTTTCTGGAGGAATTCATGGGCAGTTTCTTGCTTATCTTTGGGCATGGGTATACACTGCACCAAAAAAGGTGTACCTAAGTATGAAATGTATCTTTCGATACTTCGTGAGTATAAGCAAGACAGACACACCTGTTTGCCAGTCTTCGAAATCTGAAGTCTCTGGTAGACTGCTGATTGAGGTTTGGAATTTGGTTTGCCCCAGACCTCGTGGGGAGCTTGAGAGTCCAGTGACAGGAAAATAGATATCACTCTGTAGTATTCTCTTGAAAGCTCCTGGTAAGATTCTGAGAGAGAGTTGTCTATCTTGTTTCAGCTACTATAAGTGGTATTTTAGTTCCGTTCATCCTCGTGATCGAATAGCCAGTTCAACATACCATGTGAGAGGTTTGAGAGAACCCAGCAAGCAGTACGAGGCATTTGATGCATTCGGAAACGCCGCTATGGCAACATCGATAGCTTGTAGAACTTAGCCTGTCACCAGATCCTTTGATTGATCAAACCGAAGGTTGAGTGTTTCACCCTATATGAGCTGGCTGCTTTCGTAGATATCCTATGCCCACCAAGCTAGGGTATCCCGTGTTTGCGGGTAGTTCCGTTCAACTTGACCTGGAGAAGATTGAGAACTCATGATGTCATATCTGAACTGAGATTGTTGTAGCAGTTGCAAATGTTTCTCTTTGAATACTTCTGGCAGGCTCTATCATACCCAGGAGATTGCAGGTAACAGCTTGAGGCTTCACGAGGATAGAAGCCGTTAGATGACGCGTTTTAGATGGTGGTTGTAAGTTGTGAAAGGGGTGGAAATTAGGTAAGTGGCTGATGTTTGGTGTTGGCAGAGAATGAACTGGCACAGCATAGAAATATCTAATTGTCATGGTTATACTCCCATGTCTACAAGCTACACTTCAACCTCGAGACTACGTAGCTCACAACGTGGGAATGCTCAGTTCAGAAAACGCCAAGAACACCAACGTCTATTATGTACCCCAAAACCACGGACCCGCCTTTGTTTCTGAAATGGCACATTGTCCGGGATTGCCAATTGCCAATTGCATTGTGACTTCTTCATTGTGTGTGCTGTGTAAGGTATGTTAGTCCCTCATGATAACACAAGCTGCATTGGCCGCCGCTTTGTCGCCTCAACAGATTATCTAACCAGGTCAGGACGCTAGCCTTGAAGCCTTGAAACGAATAGTCGCAGGCCCAATCTGCAGGAACTCGCATATATCCCTGCGAAAGTGGCATGATTAGTGCGCTCCTTCGAGCTGCTTATTCGGATGATTCGGCAGCTTGGGAGGGGAACTCTAGCCCGTCAGTAAGTGTATCTGCCAGCTTACAGTTGTCCTTGTGTAGCACCAACTGCAACTACACCAGCGAATACATCGTCGCGTATGCATCTTGTTGGATATATGAGCAAACTGCTGATGACAACTGCAGGCATGTCTAACATAAGTCGCCACGGAATACAGGCATAACATATTCACAAAACCCTCGTCCTGCTCAATCTTTCTGAGACCAATAAAGCAGTAGGCGTTTCGAGTGTCTATGGGTGTTCCTGGAGTTGGTTCGGTTCTCAAAGTGGAGAACTGACCCTTGCAGTTAGCCTTCCCTTGGCAGTACCACAAAAGTTCGGGCGCCCAGAAGCCCTTCGGTCATCATGCATGATGCAAGCAATTCAAGCACGTTTTCCCCAAGGACTGTTTGTGGGGCCTCGTCGACGAGCGAGCGCTAGCCACGGACAGCTAGTACTTTCCAAGTCCCATCAGCCGGTTGTCACTCAAGCCAAGGGTTCCCGGGAGGGCAGAGACAGCAGAAGCGACTAGACAGCTTCAGGAACCGAATTTGGCGATCTGGTCAAAGACGTCTTTGGCTGGAAAAATCCGTTTGCTTCATCCAAAGTGCCGGCCATGCATGCCTGTACCATACCAAAGTTTGCTCGAGCGGCGTTACCTCGAACTGTTTCTGTGAGTTTCGTCTGCATCGTGTGAAGGATTATCCCTCGCTAGCTCGCGGCAGACAATGCTGTAACCCGGAGCAGGATATAAAAAGCGTCAGTCAATGCCATCTGAGGCTACGCAATTGCCTCCCACGCGAAAGATCAACCATCCAAAATAAAGGGAGGGAGAGGAAAAGAAAAGAAAAAATACACTAGAGCCCTGTCAATCCGCTGCCCGTGCTACCTCTGCGCTGTCCGAGAGTCTACCGGGGCCTTTGGATTCGGTGATCTGGCAGAATATTTCGTTTCGAAGGGAAATCCTTTAAAGAGTGCCGCTGTTTGCGAACATTTCGGACATTTCCCCTCCTCACTTTCAGCTTCACCAGCCTGGTTGACCCATTACTCTCTCTTATGTAAATCTCTCATTGAATCACATCACCCTTTTAAGCTTTGATTTTGACTTTTTAAGCTTTACAAGAACCCGCATAAACAACACCTCCAAGCTCCACCAAGCTTCCCTTTAGCTTTCTTGAGCTACAAGCTACAGTATTGACTCAACCAGACACCTCTCTCTCCCATAAAACAAACCACCGACAAGATGCCATTCGAATCTACTACCCCGTTCATTCGACGTGGGACATTTAGGGACCCTGTCTTCGAGGAGTCTATGTCCGTCCGTGTCGAGGTCTTTGTCAATGAACAAGGTGTCCCCGCCGAGAACGAGAGGGACGAATACGACGAAGACTCAATTCATTGGGTAACATATGCTTCAATCCCATCTGTATCGAGCAATAGCAACCACGACAGGCATGCAGTTGATGGCATCTCCCCCGAAAACGAGCTGAGCCAGAACCGGACACCAGTTGGTACAATTCGTCTCATCCCTCCAACTGTCTCTAAGAAATCATACGTCCTTCTCGGCAGATTGGCCGTTTTGAAGCCGTTTCGAAAGTTAGGGTTGGCCAGATTGTTGGTTGAAGAGGCGCTTCGGTACGCTGCCAGCGAAGGATCGGCAGGTGGATTCGATTTACCAGGGGAGGGAATAAAATGGGACGGAAAATGTTATGTTCACGCCCAAACAAACATTCAGGGCTGGTGGGCTAATAATGGGTTCTATCGGGACGATGATGCGGGAGAATGGGATGAGGAAGGGATCATGCATGTTGGTATGTGGAAGGATATAGCGCTGGAGCGACGGAGGAGCATCATTAACCTCTAAGTCAAATGTTGGATCCACAAATGAATTGTTGGTTACAACGTGCTACAGCAGGGTGTAGTTTAAAATACCACACCGCGGAGATACGGCAAACATCATACCGACTGGCTAAGATGTGATCGGAAGACGGAATTGTATATGAAAATTATGAAAAAAGACGGCGTTGGGTCTTTATGAGAAAAGGGAAAAAAGCATTTACGGTTGTACTTTAACTTTTCTATTTCTTACGACTTTGGCATGGCATCGGCGTCATGAATGACGTTTATGAAGACAAAAGCAAATGTAAAGGGGGTACTCCGGATAAATGAATTTGAAGAGCTAGCTAGTATACACGTATTACAGTAGTAGCTGGGGCTCAGGCTCTAGAATGAATGTTATGGCGATTCCCCGCAATGCAATGCAATGCAATAAGCGTGATACTGCCGTCGCTATAAATTATAAAGCCTCAGTCTGTTTGTGTTATAATCTCATGAAATCCACGCGACAACATATGCGACTAGACGATCTGACATGGCAAATCTGCCCGATTGTGGCTGAATCTATCATAACTCCACTAAACTAAACTAAATCTCATCTCTATTTCTAAATAACTTTAAATGGCTTTACTTAACCCACATGGTATCATATACCCACCTGAATGGGGTTCTTCAATCCTCCATAATAACGTTACCAGTATGACCTAGTGTTAACTTTTGTTTTGCAGCTTGAGCTTGATCTATACCAATTAACTATCTTTCAACTCTTTAGCTTGATTTCTTCTTCTGCAATTCAAGCTTTTGGCCCTTTGAAGTAATGAGAAATCTCTCCACGAGTTCCATGCTCTCGTCAGTGCATGAATCTGCGAGCTCTGCATTGCTCCAGTACTTGAGCATCATGGCAGCACCAAGGCGAAGTTCCATCGTTGCTAAATGTTGTCCTGGGCAAACTGTTCAAGGGTATCAGTTAGTAATTGTATAAAAAGAGAGGTATATCGGTCTAAATTTAGAAAGCAGTAAAAATTATACCTCTCGAAGTTCCACCGAAAGCCATCATGGCGGTTTCCATTTCTCTGGTAGGATTGAGCCATCTTTCTGGCTTAACACTATTTGATCAATCGAACAGTCGAAATATCAGTTTATGTTGAAAACAATGCATTATGTGATCTCTCGGAAAACTCACACTAATGGATCCTCGAATACTGCTGGGTCCCTGTGTAGGGTGTAAGCCTGGGTGAGGCATTCAGTCCCCGCGGGGAGGAAATATGGGCCGAGGGGGCGTCCATTATCAGGAACGACGCGGGGCAGTCCAATCTGTGCTGGGGCATAAAGTCGAAGTATCTCCTGTATTAGCGCTCTAAGGTAAGGTAGCCCGTTCAACTTTTCATCTGTAATCCCATCATCTCCATCACCCTGAGTCCACCCGACTCCCTTCAACTCCGCGATCAACTTTTGTCTAATATCAGCATTTCTGAATAGAACCCACGCAAGATAGAGTCCCACGAGTGCCGTAGTATCAGTTCCAGCGATAATAAATAATGTCGATTCGTTCCTCAACTCTGTCATATCCAATCTGTATTTAGCGTTAGGATTATCGACGTCATCTAGGAGATCCGAGAAGAGGCTTGGGCGTGGGTTTCCATTTTTGCAGTTCTGAATTTCGTGTCGGAGGTCGGTCAGTGCTTCGGCACCATAGCCGGATAACTTATCCTCGGCTTTGGAGAACCCCTGGATAGCAGAGGTGGGGATCAAGGAAAGGAGCCAGCTGGTGTACTTGAAGTAGGGGATCTGGGCCTGAACACCAGCTACGAGAACGAATTTGATGCAGTTCCGGATGATTTGGTTCTCCTATAAAGGGGGGTGTTCTTTATTAGTACCCATTTCCCCTCTTTGTTTCGAACAATAACTTCATAAAGACTCGTCGAAGGGCCTCTGCAGACGTAGCACGGAGACTAGTATACTGAGAGCGTCCATTTTACTTACGGCTTCATTTTCAACCATCCCAAAATCCTTGCCAAAGCACAACTCCCCGACAATATCTGCAGCCGTCCAATACAGCCATGGCTTGATGTCTACAATTTGGCCATCATCAAGATGTTTTCCAATCTTCTTGAAACAGAATTCAATCTTTTTACGCACTAGCGGCTCCAGGAGCGCCAAGTTTGAGTTAGAAAAGGCATTACCGAATGCTCTTCGCCGTAGTTTAAATTTTTGGTGGTCGGTGATAGTGAGTAGATTCTCGAATCTCATAGCATTCAAGTACCATGAGCCCTTCCTGAATACGTCGCTTGGGGAATGTATCTTCTTGGCGGAATCGATATCTGCGACCATGACGGTGTTGGGAGAAACACGCATGTAAGGTCCTTTTGTACTAATAGTCAGTTTCCAGCTTTCTTTATTCTTTCCTAATGGCTTAAATTTCTTTCCCCCAAATTTGGAATAAATAAATAAAAATAATATTAACTCACCATACTGCTTATGCAGCCGCTGCCAGTAATATACCGAGTTCCCTCTCAGCGATATTACTATAAAGAAGATTGGGGATATAGCCGCATACCATGGTCCTGGTATTTTGGAAAGGGGTGAGAAGAACAACTGATATATCGAAGTCATTAGAAAGGACCCCGTCCCAAGTATAGCCGCAGCAGCGGATATCTGCTGCACATTGATTTCCGTGGGGATGAAGTTAAGGAGCATCATGATGCCTGAGGGGCCACAATTGACCACGCCAAACCAATGCAAATGGTCTGAAGAAAGAATGAAAGATTTTGCTCGTGGGGGGTCGATTCAAAATTTAAAAGGATGCCGGAAAGCCTAGTATATATATAATATATTCTTAATGGTATGATAGCTTAGGCTGAAAGGCATACGTTCGGGTATTGGGCCAGTACGCGGGGTAATAATCTTATTTATGGTATTCCGTATACCCGTATGCAAAGTTCCTGATTGGAACAAATAAATTGGAGGGCAGAACCCCATATATATAGCTACCTATGTACTTACGTACGTATCTAAGCTCTTACACTATCAAACTCGGGATTATATTCGGAAGAACGGCGAGGGCGGCAGTTGCAGAATCCCGAGAGAGATAGGTAATACACTACATATAATCGCATGATATCTTAATCCGATATTGCATAATATTGGATTCCAAACGACATGGTCTCAGCGCTAGCCAGGTCAAGCATGTTACACAGGGGCGGTCGCCTATATATAACTGCAATAGGACTACTGCTCCTTCCAATCAACAACAGCAATTATCCCGTAGGTACCTAGGTACATGACCAAATTTATTTTTCACGAACGAAAAATAAATCTTTACGAGAGAAAGACAATGCCTTGCAGACAATAGCTACGGCTAACGGGAGGAAAAAGAAAATCTGACCTTGGCTACCTGGGAATTCTTTATACAGCCCTGTGGTTTTTGAAATCTCTGCCTTTTGGATACATGGATGTCGAGCAAGTGCTGACAAGATCAACATCCAGACCCTGCCATAATCTCTAAAAGCTTAAAAGGGGCCGGTTGTCGTGCATACGAGAAATGTAACGTTGAAAATACAACATATATCAACACATAATCCCGTTCTTGGGACGGGCTGGCCCGAGAAGATTGGGGAAATCACTACCGGCAGGGGTGGGCATTGAGCTCATGAGCCTTGAGGTTATAGCTCTACGTACTACATCAAACCAATACATATATCTGCTAAGTACTAGTAGTTGTAATGAAGAATTTAAGGGTTCGCCTGAAACTAGCCGCGAATCGTCTGAAACCAGGTTCAAGCTAGCAGCTAGCTGGCGCATATTTTCCAATCTTCGAGTGAGATAGTTTCGCACGTTTTCAATACCCACGCACACCTTACGGCCTTAAACACATGGCCGTACATCCATGCATGGAAAATAGACATGCATACTCCATGTGTCTCTAATTTCCCCAAAATCCGAGGATATCGACGTCCAGATACGTCCCACAGTATACTGCTACGGTGCTCACTTGGTTATAGTTGTTGTGACACCGTTCTCAATATCAGAACTAGTCATGCCGGCGTCATGGCTCTTAATATCACTCCAGTTGGGCACTTTGCTAATATCAACTGTCTCAGCCCAAGATGCGGTTTTCGTTGATGCAACTTTCCCATCAGACAAAAGCATTCATCATCAGAAAGTATTAAGATGTAAGCATCGTGACAAATACACAGAACTCCGTGCCATAGACAGTTGTAAAGATGTGTACAAATACTAACAAAAGAGAAAAAAAATAGTATGTTACCCTGTCGAAACCCTAAGCAATGAGATTTTGATGGCTGAAATAACTGATGGTGCAAAATGCGGGGACTATGGTGATGGCGACCGTTGGATATTTAATAAAGAGAAGACTCCTAAGTCCGAGGAAGTATCAAGGCGTGGTACCGAGGCATTCGAATATCCAGATACTTTCGATTATTTCTCTCTTGAGGCACCAGATGGCAGGGCTATACACTTTGATTCTACACCTGAAGCCATGGAGGGCGTTGAGTGGATGGTACTGGGTGATTTAGGCCAGCCTAAGAAATATTCAAAAGCGATGTAAGTTTGATTCGTTCTCAATATTGAAAGTATGGTGTTTTGGCTTGGCTACGAAGATTTACTGGATATGTGGGTTCGAAGGCCAACATACAACAAGAATTATACTAACCAGGTTCTTTTGTATAGTTTTACGACTAGCCACCATAAGCGCCCCCTTCGACACGGAGATGACAGAAAACATGTCTTCCCTGGAGATTCTCTCCAATTTATTGGCTCTAGTGCTAAGGCCGCAGGTTATTATGGTCTCCTTGGTAAGCTAAGATACCTTCCCCGCCCTGTCAGCTTCGAAGACAGGAAGATAATGAATATCGGCTGACTGACCTCTTCCAGCCACCGAAATACCAGTGACCGGTCCATTCCGCCTTTCAGTCACCCTAAACTCACGGGCAATAGATGTTGTACTCCTAACCGCCGTCGGTGACGAAGAAGTTGCGGGAGATCAAGAATCATGGGCTGAACGTCATGCTAAAGATACAAGTCAGGGTAGTGCTATTGGAGCCGGTAATGTTATTCCTGATATTGGGGGCGGATACATGAGTCAAGAAAACAGCGTTCTCCGACCCGCTACGAGTCGTATCACGGAAACTACAGGTCGCCGCAGGAATAAAAGCACGCCCTTTGAGCAGCCAGAACCTGCGAATAATGTTATCACTACTGATTTTTTCGAGGAATATCCTGCTTATGAGTATTCGTCTCCGAATCTCTTATCAGAGTCACCGCAGCAGACTATAGACGAAGAGGTTAGTCTCGGTATCGGGCAACGTCGCTTACTAGAAGAAGCGGCAGATACAGCTCAAGAACTCTTACAACAGCCTGTTTTGGAACAGGAAGAGAAAGGAAGCTCGTTAAGTTCTCTTCTAGAGGGTGCAGAGCCTATTTCTGAGGAAGAAATTATCGCTTCAAACCAAAGAGATGAACCAATTGGACAGATTGGTGATAGACCTAGAACCCTTCCAGCTGTCGAGTCAGATCCTGAGCACGATGAGATCGCGGCTGCTGTCGAAGCAGTCCAAAGATCGCAGGACCCCTTAGTAGGTTATAACCGGGATGTCAGCGAAGCTGGGCTTAGTGGATTCTTCCCAGGTATTTCCAGGGACACTGATCTCAATGAAGGTCCAGACGATTTGATCGGAGGACAGTCCGGGAATAAACTTGCGGATGATTCGTTGGATGACCTTAGAGGTGATCCTAATGTTTATGCTGAGGATCTTACACCAAGTGTAGACGCCGGTGTTATCGGTGCTAGCAGAGGCCAGGAATCCATAGTTTATCCACCTGGTCTAGAAGCTTTCACCGGGCAACTTGATGAAGTGGAAGGCGCCGGTGTTATCGGCGCTAGTAGAGGCCAGGAGTCCATAGTTTATCCACCGGATCTGGAAGGTCTGCCCGAGCAACCCGATGAAGTTGAAGACGCCTCGCCCGAACTCGCACGATGGAATTCAGGTGTCGATGCCCTTGAAGAAGACGAGTCAGTTCTAAGTCAGCCACCAGGACAAGGAGCCCAACCCCGTAGAGGGTCATTTGATGAAATTGTCCAACAGATTGGCAACTCCGTATCTAATGGTGTGGAAGGGAATGAAGGTGCAGCAGCAATCATCGGGGATGAAGAGTCTATGATTGATTCGCTGCCCCAATTTCCAATGTCATCTGGCATGGATGTGGTGAACTTGCTTAATTACCTGGGTCCCGGTGGTGAAGACCTTGGTTTTAATTTTGATGGTCAGGGATTTGAGTCTCCAAGGAAGATCAGCACAAACCAAGTGGCTGCACCAGGCGATGAGGACACCATTCCATCTCATTTGAAGCCGAAAAAATGGGGCCAGACGAATACTGGGCCCGGCACAGAATCCGCCCCCGTTTTTGGTATCAGACCACGTATGATACCCTCCCAAAAAGATTCACCACAATAGGATCCGTGTTACTGACTTCCACTTAGAGACCCGAGAGCAGCAGGAAGCTCTAGCCATGGGACCGCCATCGATTGATTCAACATCTCGGAATTCGATGTCGCGTTCGCGTCTGGGCCTTAGTCTGAGTTCGAGTGCTTTCGGCCTAAACCAGCCCCCAGCTGCACCGATAGGGCGAAGACCATTGCGGTTAACAAATACTCCCTATAATCCAACGGCCATGGGGACGGACGAACAGGTGCAACCACGCTTATTAAACCAGCCCGTGACTGCCATCGACACAGAGGAAATGCCGGCCCAGGTATTAGCCCCACTCGACGAGTCTGTCAACATAATCGAACAAGTGGTGCTGGAACCAGAGGAGGAGAAAGTACAGACTGTCAACGAGATTTCTGGCGAAAGTGTTAACGACGGGGAAGAATGGAGCATCACCGGCCGGCGTATCCCTAGAAGGCGAAGGCAAGGGGCTCCAGCCAATCAAGCCGATACAACTCAGCCAGCTGGACGGGAGCCCGACTTTTGGGAGCGAATGGCCGAAGGTCAAGAACCACTACGGTCTTCGCGGAATCGCGCCAGTGGAGCAGGATGGAGTCAAAATTTCGGACCTAACGGTCAAGGTGGTAGGCAAAACTATGAAAGGAAGTAGTCAATCGAAGACGTAATGTCACGTATATGTATCTGAGTGAATTCTGACTTACCTACTTCCCTTGTAGTGGGCAAATCAAGGGAGGCAAAGTGAAGTACTTACCTCGCGTAACTTAGTGTTTGAGAAACAACGTTAACATTAACGTGCACGAAAGTTCGCGAGATGGCCAAACTATACAAGCACGTAGCTTAGAAGAAAACAATGGATATTTAACCTTGATTCTCTAACCTCCCGCCCACTAAGAATAAATGATTGTATGAAGTATCCTACACGAAGGGTAATAATAAGGAAAAGGGCAAAGGCAGTATAAAAACAGACCAGGAGCGCAAAGTAATGTAAAGAGCTAGGCAATGATAAGAGCGTAAGGATAGATGCAAGGATAATGAGAAAAGTAGAGTATAAACAATTATGCTGGAAAGGTCTACTACCCGATAGCAAACCAGTCCCGCCGCCTCAGTGCTTTTCCTTGGTGTACATAATCTCAAACTAGCAGAATAAAACGGCTCGCTTCATATAACGTTTGTTTATTCTTCGTCGGTGTCGGTATCAGTGTCAGTGGCACTGCCATCATCTTGCTCGCCATCGGTATCACTCTCATCATCCTCGTCAGAGTCTTCGTCATGGTGGTGGTGGTTATGGTATGCCGATGGCTTAACCTTTTGGCCACGAGCAGATGCCATGACACCAGCGATCGAATCTAAGAATTTAAATTAGCATCGTATTAATCGCGTAGGGTTGAGAATATTTTAACCATACCTTCGTCAGGCTCACTAATCTCGTCTTCATCCCGACCACCAAACATACCGGGCTCATCGACTTTCAGTATGATGCTAGCTTTGTAGTCCGTTCCGAGATACGAGTCACAGACCAAATGCATCTGGAAATGAACCTCTCCGCCGTTTGGTGGGGCTCCGAATTGCAACTTGAAAGTCTGAACCTGGAAGTTGTCCGTCTTCTCCGGGAATTGTAGAATTGTCATTGGGGCGATGATCATACGTCCGGCTCGGCGGTCTGCAAGGAAGACGTGCCATTTAGGGAGTGTAGCAGCGGGGAAGAACGGGGCATGTGCGAGGGTCGGTAGTGCAGTCTCAGTATCGGTTACAAGGGCAGACTTTTCGACTTCGTTGGTGGGGATGGGGGACTTCTCAGAGACACCGGTTTGAGTCTTGGACTTTGTTGGGGCTCTACCGATCAAAGCATCGACATCATCTTCCGCGGGATCCTCGTCTTCAAGGTCTTTGGGATCGACTGGTGGAGGTTTTACACCAGCTGGGACGACGCGGACCTTCAGAACAAGTTGGCAGATAGCATTAGGTGTAACGACTTTGTCACCCTGAACCTTGAAGAACGCCTTTTCAACATGTAAGATTGGGATCTTCTGTGCGACAGAGATAGCTTCCTTGTACTGTTCTTCTGTAAGGCCGTCCTTTCCAATGCAAAGTTTTCTTCGCTTTTCATCAGGTAGAGACATGAAACGTTGAATTGTCCAATGATCCTTGCCCCCGAATTCTTCGATCTTTTCACAAAGTTCTTCGGTGAAATAAGGGAGTTGCAGAAGTGGAGAGCCGCCGGGCTGGATGGCCTGAACAAGATTTTGGTTGACGCGCATAGCGCTAAGAATGGGCTTTGTAACGGAGTAGGCAAGGGCAATAGAAAGAAGAGAGTTATTCCACGAGACAGCTTCTTGAGCGATATCGAGTTTTTCTAAAAGATTGTTAGGCAGATTTTCTTACTACGAAAAGTAGTGTTTAACATACCAGCATCTAATTTTGCGTCTTGAAACTTTGTTCTTGTCATATACGCCCATAGTAAACCGTACGTCTTTCGCTTCCATCCGTCCATTTTCTCAAGAGTCTTCATGACACTAATTGGGACCTTGTTCTTAATAGCAGATTCGATAACGTGCTCTTGGCCCTCGAAGTTCTTTTCGTCTTTCTGGAATTTCTCTAAGCCACCTGCACTGAGTATTTCAATGGCCTTCTTCTCGTCGCAATCTTCCTCAAAAGCCTTGAACAATCGTCCAGCTGTTTCCATCAAAACGCCATCCTTGGTATACTTCTTGGTACCATACCACCACTTTCCAACGTAGTAGGGAAGCACCATTCCGAACATAACACCATAGAAAGCGAGAACCCAGTATTTTGATCCATCGGCGATCGTCCATTGTGGCAGAGCAATACCAATGCTGTAAGACTGTTTTCCGTCGGGGTGTCCGTATTCTTGGTAGTTCTTACGAATCTCCTCGTCGGTAAGAGCCTTGTATGCTTTTGTAATCTCGACCCAACGTTCATTGGCGGATTCCATAGTGTCATTGCCTTCTAGCTTAACCTTGTCTGGATGGAATTTGATGGATAATCTACGATAATGGGATTTGATGGCTTTTTCGGAGGCAGACTAAGCGGACAAATTGTTAGCTTTATGCTATAGATGAAATAAGAGAGTTTACCATACCATAGATATACCCAAAATGCTATATGGGTCCCATATCTGGGGTGTAAGCGCCGACGATGTAGCCACGAGGTAGATCATATAGGAGAATAGCGACCATCCTAACGATAAGAAGATCATTCGTTTTATTCGTCTGGACTCTTTTCTCTTCTTTCGCTTGTGCTGTTCGATATGGTCATAATCGGCCGGTTTGAAGGAGGATTCGATGCGAGGGTTGTTTTGCAATCCGATCTCTAGATTATTCTGTTAGCAGCAAGTCCAACCATCGACACACCACCATAAGAGTAACGTACGTTTGCTAGGAGCAAAGGTAGAGTATGTGACCGGGGCAAGAGTTAGGAATAACATTGTAGCGACGAAGTAAGGGAAGAATTGCCCCTGTGCAGACAGTTAGTATGGTTCACAAGGCTCAGCACATGGACGAAGGGTGGATTCTAACCTGCTCGTCATAGTTGTAGTCTGTCGACATCTTGACGACGCTTCAAGGAGAGCGATGGCTTATTCAGCCAAGTCTCCGATCTGTCTATGGGTGGTGATGGCTGGTCGTGCGGGTATGGAGATGTATGGTGGGGTTGCGATGTTGTTGGTCTCGAGAGCTACTTGCGATACCTGGAGATTTGTTAGGAGTCGTTGCAGAAGGGTGGAGTGATAAGAAAGAGAGAACAAGAAGAAACAAAACTTCGAAAGCCGCAACGAATGAACGAACAGGAAGGACAGGCTATCGAGTCCAAACAACAGGAAACAGCGACTTACAAAGATAATTGTAAAGAGTAACTTTCGAGATGAAATGTGGCGGGAGAAGAAGATGGAACGATTTCTTTGAGAACACCGTTTTAGTTTTTGATAAAAAGTAGCCTGCGGGCCCTGGTTAGTCGTGCCTCCCCTGCTCCCGTTGGAAGAGGTCACTTTGTCCTTTCTCGAGGAACCAGGCAAACCTACCGGATTGGGATAGTGTGTTGTCGATGTGGTCGGAATGTGTTGTGTGAGCGGTGCACCTCGTAGACGACAACTATTTTTATCAGATGTCAACAAGAATATGGACGACAGCTCCTGTCTACTATGGAGGCGATGTAAATAGTACTTTTTTTTACAGTAAAGATAGTATATTTGGATAGTGGATTATCACATAATCCCAGAGCCAGCTACTCAAGTCGTGGTATTTCTAGAAACTCTCGATGCCGAACATGTGGAGGCTTGAGCCTCAATTGCAACGCCACATGCTGTGGCACAGTCAGGCTCTCACAATCTGGATTTGAATACTTGGGGACGCTTAGATATATGAGATCGTTGCAATACTTGAATATTAGTAGGTAAGTCTTTATCTCGTCTGCTGTGTATAGTCTTCGATAATATCAACATTGATATCGTCTTCTGCGCTGACGTTAGCTACGTTAGCACTTCTCCACCGTATTTCGTCCCATCCATTCGCTGCCAAATCCATTGTATGCAAGGGGACGTCATAAGCGATTCGATCCAGGAACAAGTCCCACAGACCCATCAAGTCTCACTACAAACCAGTCTTGAAGATTGCAAAATGAGGCAAAAGCAGGTACTCGTTCCAGGAATTCCACAGAGCATGACGAAGCTTCTATCTGGGCCCACATGTAGTCATGGCTGGTGTCCCACTTAACAGGATATCCACTTTAGGGATCGGTCAAGCCCCATCCTAGCAATAGCAACGTCCCTTATGGTAGTTTTGTATATAACATTTTGACTTCTCCGGATTTCCTTCTACATAAATTCCGGGTTTCTATTAGCGCTGGTATCGTTCGTGAAATTAGCTCGAATACTCGACCTTCTTTTGATGTTTAAGCATATCGATATTACAGTTCCCAAGATTCTTCTCCTTCGTCTTCTTCTTCTTCTTCTAAACGACTCACAACATCCTTGATTCCATCTAAACCTTTCCCATTAAGGCCTTTGTAAATCTAACATATCGGCTTTCCTGCGGACCAAAATATACACACTCTACTTTTCTTTTCTGGAAGCAAGTCCGCTCAACATGGCTCGCAAATCTACAACATTAACAACACTTTTACAGCTCTGCTATTTCTGTAGCTTCATTCAATATGCGGTTTCACAAAGACCTACCACACCTGATATCAAGATACCGTAAGAATATTTACCCATCGTATACCTCAATATCGGAGATCAATTTATGAGTCTTACAATCTCATCATATAGGCCAATATCCGACAATCGGACGATATCAATTGTAAATAATTGCAGTTTCCCAGTCTATCCTGTAAGTTCGAGACTCTGCGTGCACTCCATAGACTCAAGTCGATTGGTTTCATCTTTGCTAATACTAATTCCACCAAATCTATAGGCTGTTTTAACAACAAACGGCACAGGTCCATACACCACTGGCTTCTACCTCCCAAGTAAACAGAGCCGTGACATCTGGGTTGGCTGGGATTGGTCTGGTCGTCTATGGGCTCGTACAAACTGCAGCTTCTACCTCGCAAACGAAACTACATCCGTCAAAATCCGTGATGTAGTCGACAATATCACCATCCCGGATGGCCAGAAGCTCGCAGGAAATTGTCTAACAGGCGACTGCGGGTCAGCAATCGAATGTCAGCTTTCAGGGCTAGCCCCAACAACTCTTGCAGAATTCACAATGACGGGGTGGATGCAACAGACATTTTACGATATCTCATTGGTTGATGGCTACGATCTCGACATGAAGATTACACCGTTTCATGACAGTCCTGAAAAACCTCGGGTTAATAATACACCAATTTGTGTCGCCTCAACGACACTTTCTTCGCCTTTATCCGGTACAGATCTTTACCAAAACTCTCTCAACGAATCATTTAATTTCAATCATATCCACCGCTGGTGTCCACGCCAAAATTTACTCTTTCTCTCACAGAAAGGCAAACAATCCGTCTTCCCCTACCCTGATGATGACGACCCGACTATTGGCGGAGGATGGACACCATGTCTGTCAGCATGCGCATACACTCAAAGTGAATGGGACTGTTGCACAGGCAAACACGATAAAGCTGAGACCTGTGGACCTAATTTATATAGTAAGCGGGCAAAACAAGTATGCGGGGATGCATATAGTTATGCCTATGATGATTACTTGAGTACATTTGCTGTACCTAGTGTGAAGGGAGAAGGGTTTGAAGTTATGTTTTGCCCTGGCGGCGTTAGTACAAACATCTTGAAGACATTGTTGGGTAACGGGAGTGGCAGCGGGCTGGAAGGTTTGGGGAGGGGTTTATGGATATCTGTGGCTGTTATTTTCGGACTTTTGGCAAGTGGATGGTGAGCACTGGATTGCAGTTGGATATATCCTTTGATTTAAGTCTTGGTTCGGTTTTGCCCTGAGGATTTGGAAACGTTGGCTCGTTTTAGCATATTAACGGTTGCAATTGTGTAAGTATCGCTGGCGATATTTCGATAGCATGAGGCTTTGAGGCTACTTTGTTTTAAACTTCGATTTTGATACCAAGAATTCGATATACAATCAAAATTTTCTCTCTTCTCTTTTCACCCTATATATTCTATAAAGTGAAATGTGTCGATCGAATTATATCTGTACCATAACATAAGATCAGACAAACGAAAATATTGAGAGCAACAAGTTTGTGAGAGTAAATTAATTCAATTGTGGCACTCGTGAAAATAATCGGGTTGGAATAAAGGAAGATATGGGCATAAGCCTCTCAGTGCACCTTGCAGGCGCGGGCGCAAAGATCCCTCCCGTGAGCCAGGACACTTCGACAAGTAACGTAAAGAAGCTCTTTTGGTTCCACAAGGTTATCACGCTCTACACGTCTGTGGTCTTGGCTCTCGTAACACAGCCCATCATTGCCAAGACGGTGAAGACCATTCGCCCGCCCACCAGCACATGAACGATATCATCATCATGAATGAACAAATTGGCCATCACTCAAGAAGGTATTTTGTAGCCTTTAGCACCTGTTGGATAAATTACTACTTTATCCGCAAATTAATGCATGTGGCTTGAGCGGAATGAAGCAGAAGATCTGACCGAACCCTTGATATAATGACATGCCACCAGCCCTTTGCGACGTTGATTGTACGACATGAATGCAATATTATACCATGCTTCAGAGCTCTTTTGATCATCCACCGGTGCCGGTGAATAGAAGAAAGCAATGACCCAGCCATATCGTCATTTAAATTCCATCCTATAAAACCTAGAGCTCGAGCCCGTCGGCATCGCCATTGAAATTTTCTGCCTGATGGTTATTATATAATATAAAACCACGCCTTGGCTTTACATCTTACCCTCACAATCTGACCTATTACCTGAAGTAGTGTCACCAATCCTTCAATTTCGAGCGTTAACTTGAACCAAGATAACGTTAAAATCTTAATCTTTCTCGTTGTAACATCATAAAGCCAGCCGCACCGATCTCCCCGACATTCACAGCCCCAGCCGGCCGCTAAACTTGCAAGAGCCGAAAAACAAAGTCAGCAATTCGATCAAGCTTTTGCCAGTAAAGTTATTGTGTCATAGCTCCCGCATAACAATATCAATATCAGCCTTATTAATATAATCTTGGCCTCTGTTGCATGGGATCAGAGGCAAAATTGATTTAAAAGCGACGATAACAGGCAAACAATGACAGAGAAAAAAGTCTAGCACCATAGTAATCTGGACCAGGTCTGAGGTATAAAGGGACTGATAGAAAGTTTCGAGCTTGGCCAACTTCACAGTTATCAGTTCAATTTATAAGTTTATAAATTACTTACCCTTTCGTCACTACAAATAAAGGCTTCGGTGCCCCGTGCGCTAAGACAAGACTCCTGCATATTATCAACGTTCAACCTTCGATACACTGATAAATCTTTCATTCAAACCAAAAAATCATACAAAATGCAACTGTCAAGATTTTCTGTCCTCTCTCTACTGCTTGCCTCCCTCTCTACGGCAATTAGCCTAGAGGAAACCCTCGATGCTCGCGATATCGTTCTCGCGAAAACCGCGGGCGAGGCTATCCAGAAGCGAAACCTTGAGGTGGGTCAAACATTCTAAGGATTTTAAGCTTAAATTCATTCGCGGTGACACCGAGCTAACGACCTATAACCAAACAGGCTCGCACGCCAAAACCCAAGAAAGTTAAGACTGGTGGTGGGGGCAACGACGAAGAAGAAGACGACGACGACCAAAACTCTGCGTATGTTGAAAGTTTTCCTTTAGTTTCCTACAGAATTTTTTACTAATCTATATGGATAATAGGTCATCCGTCCATCTTAACATGGCACTCATAACTGGAGCCGGCGCTGTCGCCGTCGCCGCAATGATGCTTTAATTATATTGCTCGAGAATTTTGCCCTGCGATCGCAGGGTATCACAACTTTTGCACGTTTTGAAATCCATACGATATGGGAAAATTGTTTGTTTGGTTATTGAAACTCGGATGGCACCTGGGAGTATGTTTCATTGGAGTTAAGGGCTTTCAAATTTTTTGTTTTCAAGGTTTTTTCGTTTTTCTATCGTTAATTCGGAGAAATATGTCTTTTTTGCTGGCACTGTATCTGACTGCGGCGTGCATGCATGTGGAGGGTTCTAGATTGCTTGTTACTAATTTTTACGAACAAACCAGCGGTGTTTCTGTCAAGTCATGCACAGTCAAGATAAGAGATACATTGTAGGATTTCAGCCTTTCAGCCTATTATATTACTAGGATTTTACATAGACTGGGAGCTCTTAAAGCTTTGTCATGGAAACATCAAATCGATGTCTGTATAATGAAAGTTACCAGAAACAACGTATCTAAGTACTCAAGTAATTATAGACTATCTTGTGTATAACTGTTAAATACTATTTCGTGATGAATAAAAAGTATGAGCACTACTAAAATTCCTCATATTCTTCTTTAACGTAGTCGTCGGGGTACTCTCCTTCGTCCTCCTCTTTAAATTCTTGCTCCATGGCCCCCTCGTTTTGTTGTTGGCCTGTCCCAAAATTTAAACTTCCCAGTAATTGCGATAACGTTGAAGCCGTGGAGCCTCTAACTTGGGTGTTACCGGTTGGTGCTTCCACAGGTTCTAGAAGTTGCGCCATTACATCTGGCATCCCAAGATATGGCTTGTAGTCATCTGTTCCAGTTGTGTAATCTGCAATTCTTGTAGGATCAGAATTAATTGGAGTACCGGGTGGTGCATCCAGAGGACCAGTTTCCCCATCCGAAGGTATATAATTAGCATAGCCCGTCTCAGGATTTGCTAGTTGTTCGTTAGAACGAAGACTTTCGCCGGAATAGTCTTCCCGCTCGATTTTCGAGTTAATCTGTTGATTTTGTTGGGTTTGGCTATTGGGTCGGTAGTTTCCTTGCTGGCCTCCCCAGCCTCCCCAGAGCTGGCCCCCGGATGGCTGCTGCTGGCTGTCTTGGTTTCCGTATCCTTGTGCTTGATTTCCATACATCTGTCCTTGATTTCCATACGTTTGGCCTTGGTTTCCGTACATCTGTGCCTGATTTCCATACATCTGTGCCTGATTTTCATACATCTGTGCCTGACTCCCGTACATTTGCTGCTGCATATTGGGGTTGCCAAACATTTGCTGATAATTCCAGCCAGCCATCTGCTGCTGGCCTCCAAGATTGTTAAACATCGGGTTCGGCCCCCCGATATTCATGTTCGAGTACATATTGGCGTTCATGCCAGTGCCCATATTTTGATTCGCAAGATAGTTATTGAACCAATTGGACGCACTTTGTACAGGCACTTGACGCTGCGCCATCTGCCACATCATATTTAGTTGATTGGCCATATTGTCTGCCTGAATTTGCGCCTGGGCCCATCTATTTCTTAGTTCCTGCTCGTTAATTGCTTGAATTTGTACCTTTCTCAAAAGTTCATTCTCTTGCACTTCTAATTCGTTAAGATTCAGCAGATACTCTGCGATTTGCATGACAGTTATACGTCCATCGATTGCGAGTTGAAATACGTTTAAAAAGACGCTATCGGGTAGTTTGCGTAGCAGTTGGACTAGAAATTCTTCTGTTTCATTTATACTGATCCAGTAAGCAAGCAGCTCCATCATCTTTTGGGCACTAGCCTTCTTGAATTTTGCGGTCTGAACATCAGACTCGGATTGTGTATCTGTTGCTGCTTGAGCACTGGGGTTACTTTGTTGCTGAGTCTGGCCTTGAGCTTGGTTCTGCGCTTGCTGTTGTAACTCGCGATATTCATCTTGCTGTGCTTTCAGTTCCTTGTCTAATTTTTGCTTGTCCATTGTCTTCGTCTTCCTCCTCCTCCTCCTCGTCTGAACGGGACCTGTATCCTCTCGTTTTATACCATCACGGTATGTTGGATTGTTCCTCTGTGCCTGGTTTTCAAGCGGTGGCAGCACCGGCCCGGTCCGTCCAACCGTGTTCTCACGAAACTGGTTTCTATCGATAATCTGGATATCGTCGTCGTCGTCGTTATTATCAGAATTCGATGGTTGGTTCTCCGACTGCTCCAGCGATATTGATGGTATAGTAACCACCGACTGCTGGGCATTCTGATTGACCCTGTTAGTAGTACCTTGTGCAGAGGTCGGCAACCCATCCTGCGACCCTCTCAAAACCACAACTTTCGGCCGGGCCCCAGTTCCAGTTCCATAATCATCCCACTTAATATCCTTCCTAGGCAGAGTCCTTCTATTCCCCGAAATCAACTCCCCCATTGAAACAGCATTCTCAAGCAGAAGATATGAATCTTTCAATTGCTCTTTGTTTGAGTCATCCAATGATACCGCCACACTACCCTGCGGGATCAGTCCAGGCCATATCTTATCCACACCCCCCAATTCACCCCAACTCTCAACCCCCAACATCGGACGAAACTGATCTCCCCATCCTAAACTCCCCTCCATGATATCATTAAGCATTATCGTCTGCGCTGTATCAACCATATCGTACCAATGAATGATGTAACGGGGCATGCCGCTACACTTCTCATCCCCCCAGAACCCCATATATTTGATCGGCCGCGCCCACTGTCTGTCAATAGGTTGCGGGGCGAACTGGTAGATTTGCATACCAGTAACTGGATCGATTTCGCCATCACCGCCAATGGCGATTAGAGGCGTACATGGCTGACGGTTGACAAGAACTCTCATGCCGTGGAAATCGGCTACGGGTGTCGGAGCATTGCCGTCGCGGATAACGTTGTAGGACCAGGCGTAGGCAAGGGGAGCCTGGAGGGTTGCGAGAAAGATAATGGTGTATATCATGGTTTCCTTGTTCCTCTTCCCCCGGCCTTAACAAAGTTATAGTGTCTTTATGCTGATGGTCTAGGCAGCTGATGGATATTGAAACGAATCGCACGTGGGTCTAGTCGAATGCATACAGTGTGACTCGTAACATCTGCATGTCTAGCTTGTGGGGCATGCATGTCAAAGATGCGCAAATATACCTGTATTGCGTGAGTTAGAGATCATATTCGCCCTACAGAGGCAGGAAATAACAATTTGCGCGGGTTTCGGGATCGCTATGAATAAGTGCACTGGTAAAGTCGACGCCGCCGATGGCTGAGAAACTCCAAAAGATATACTATTCCAATCCTGGGAAAATAAACTATCGGATACACACTTTCTTCCGCTACCGGTAGATACAACGAAGGGAATACAAACGAAGAACCAAAACTCCGCATAACTCGGAATAACGTAAAGAAAAAAGAGTATGGGCTATAAATATATACAGGAAGGGTATAAAGTAATGAAGAGAAACACATCCCAAAGGATATCATAGGTATCATAAGCAATACCTAGAACCATAAGACAATAATAGTAACTTAAGCCGTGTCCATCCCCAAAGGATATCAAAGCCCAAATGCCAATATTCGCCAATAAAAAGAATATAACGAGTCCTGGGAATCATGAAAAAAAAAACTGTACGCCTAGAAGAACATCGAACCTCCAGTCTCTGCTAGCTCAAACTCACACCCCAACCCCGCCTTTTCTCCCAACTTTTTTAAATGAGCTAGAATACTCTGTCTAACATCTTTATCGTCGTCGAAATCGTCTTTGATATGGATGATAACAACCTTTAGCCCTTTGAGTGGCAGTGACGTATCCACTGGACCCCCCGCAGTGCTCACCATTGAAATCGGTGACACGTTTTGGGTGGGAACAGAAGTGTATTCCGGTTGATCGTCGTCGTCGTCTTCTCTTCGCCTTTTTCCACCAGATGACCGCTGTTGGGTACCAATATTTGATGCAGTAGTTAAACCCTCAACATCGGTAGGTGACCTTGGTACATCGCTTTCGCCATCCGAGTTGTATTGGCTCAAAGGCTGTAGGTATTCTACGTCGAACGGATCGACTTGCAAAAGCGACTGCGAGCGTCCGGCGTAACCATTGTTAGTTCTCCGCCTCTTAGGCATCGAATAGCGTCTCGCTTCTCGCTCTTTCTGCAGTACAACCTTGCTTGCGAGAACTTGCAACTCCTCAACGATATGTCTCGGTGTCATGTGTCCGTATAAGAACTCGTCTTTCTGGTGAATATCGTAGCTGGACTCGATGAAGATAGCTTCCAACACGCCGCTATGGACCTTCTCTGCCGCATAATTCCAGATATATACGTTTCTTCTGGGTTCTGAGATCGATACACTATCAGGCTCCACATCTCCAAATATCATAATCTCTTTAGACGTATAGTCATCTCTGATGAAGAAGCAAGATGAATCATACACGCATTTCTTTTGCCAAGTAGCTGACCGGAGAGTTGATGGTTTGAACACGCATTTCTGCGGTCCTCCATCCTCCGTCGCTATCATCGCCGCGTCACTACCGCGGTGGGTGTGTTTATGCATACAATGCCCGTGAGACACAGGCCATGCTTGCACCGACAGACCCTCGACAATTTTGCGGTACTCAATCTTGCCATCAACAACTGAGGCATCCACGAGACGCTGATAAGTGAGAAAGCCAACACCGTCATTTTCATCGCTAAGATTTGGCCAGATTATGTCGTTGAAGACGTGAAGTTTTAAGGCTTCGATCGTGGGAGGCAAGGCTGCAATTGTCTTTTTTGCGTTGTGTGGGAGCATGCCGGCCGTGTTGATTACAAGGCCCGAAATATGATCGAGGTGTGGATGTGTGATGCAGTAACCCCCGACCAGTTCACGGAAGATGTGGGCAGCATTGGCGCGAGGTGTTTTGAAAGGCAGGTTGCATCCCTGGAAATGCGAAGGAGGATTAGAGGCATTTGTTTTTACGGTGAGGTCGCGGTGTTGGATCGAAGAGACTCGGCGTCTCGTAGAGTTGGGGGTTGTTGGAGTTGTGGGGTGTTGAGGGGACGCAGTGTTCTCGAGAATACGGATGATGGAAGCGAGATGGCTACCGGCATCGACGGCGAGGATAGAGCCAGGCGACCAGTCAGTGGCAGTGGATCTGACGAGAAAGCCGGTGACACCTTCCTCGATGGGTCCTCCTCCAGCTCCCTATAAGCCCAAAAGTTAGCAGGAGTAACCCGGGAACGCACATATAGTTATGTGCGTGCGACGATGATGACGATGCAAGGTGGTAACATACCAGAGTAATGACCTGGAAAGCTGGAGGACTGGTAAGGCTCGCCAGCTTGACGGGAATTTTGGACTATCGGGGATCCACTTTTGATAAGATGGCGTCCTAATGTCGACAGATGCACGACTTGGGGTATGTTCAGGCTGAAGGACCAATTGGGGAATAGAAATGTGGCCTGGACTTTTGAATGGTTCGGCCTCCTTTTCCGGATACCAACAAAACCCGCTCCGACGAATGCAAGGTGGATCGTACGTAGGTATGGAATGAAATCAAGACAACGATAGTCTTCCTTCGAGTTCGGAATAAGGGATATCGATACGAATTAAATAGGCCCAGCCACCGTCCAGGAATAATGAAATAATGTTGAAATGGGCGGAAAATTCTTCATCGGGTGGCAGCGGTGAGGGGCGTCATCAGCCAGGGTTTGCTCTCAATCTTGCAGCAAAGACCGGCGTCTCCCAGCATCAGTGCAGCGGTTTTGGCAGCGGTTTGGCAGCAAGTGGCAGCAGTGGCAGCAAGCACCCGCAGTACGGAGTTTGGTAGCGGCAGTAGTCCTCCTGGCACCTGCGTAATCCCGCTGCTGCCCAGACCTCGAGAAATGCGCTTTGTCCTGACCCACGTGAGGCTCTTTCCGTGGAATGGAATCTTGATCCTGCGTTACGTTCGAGAAGCAGTCGACGAAGTTGATCGATTCGGAAGTTTTTTCCCGGCTGTGACACAGATCTAACAGGTGAGTCGTCTATGCACAGACAGCAGGCGAGTTATGTAGAAGCAAAGCATGCCCTGGCTAGCGATCTGGTGAGCAATCAGATCCTTGAGAGAGTGGTTGAGGAGGCGAAGCAATTGGTGCCATGGACCGGGGCATGGAGGAGGGTTTACGTACCAGGATAGGGATCATTGGCAATTGTGGTTAGTGTGGCTGGCTGTGGTTGGTGTGGTTGGTGTGATTGAAGTCGATGCATCACAGGCGCTTAGCTAGATTAGGTGTTTCGAGGTTGGTTCTTTCCGTTTTCGGTTACGTCGATGTCAAATGCAACAGGCCCCAACGCAGCCTTCCCTTTGAGAGGTGTCTCTTTGTTGTCTGCCCTTCTCTCTTGCTTGTTCTTGTTCGTATCCTTTGGGGAAAAACTCGGAGAAAAAGGGAAAAAAAGATCCTGCATATTATAATCTAAGTTTCTATCCATTGTCTGGGCATACATGAGCTGCGTGATGGGTTAATCTATACGATCTAGATGTGATTTGGAGTTCCGATCCCGGATTGCTAGCTGCATGACACCAATACCATTTCCTGGGCTCCTCGCCACGTAACTCTCAAGCTGCCAAATACTCCTATCAATATATTCCACATCTCTCCAGAAAATCCTTTTGAGCCGAGTGATATACGAGGCAAGGACTTTTGCTGCACCCCTATATATTCCCTTCTCCTTCTCTGACAGCGGCAACTCCGACAGATGCAGACCTGTCTTTCCCCTCATCATAGCTACATACCCACATCGGATAGCGACTGCACTCTTGCGGAGCTTAGAAAATTTCGGTACTCTGGGTAGTATACCGCAATATTCGAATTCTATAGCTTCAAGGCTTGTGATGCAAGATAAATTTTTTGCAATCTGTCACCCAATAATTTCGATCAGTTCCCTTTCGCACAAATAAGAAATAGCTGTGAGATAGAAGTGCTAACGACAAAAACTCACCTGTCGCACCTCATTCAAGGTAAACCCTGTTTTTATATTCATTCTAAACTCTTTGATGTTACCTAGATTTTTCTCATCCAAATACATCATCCGAAGCTGAAGTCCCCCAACACCACATACTTTTATTCCCAATTGTTTCACAGAAGGCAGATCCCAGAAGACTATTTTGTTCAGTTGATCCGCTTTGATCTCGGGGACAAGGTTTATACCCAGCTTATCATGACACCCCCAACTGAAGGTGTGTACTTCCTCTATTGTAAGTTCTTCAAGGAATTTTGTAGCTCCTTGCATGACAACGAGCCATGACTCCATCCATTGTCTCGTATCGGTATGTTCTTGGCTAAATCCCGAACTAATTCGCATGAAGCGTAACTTAAGCTTTCTCAATTTCGCCTTGATATCCCAGTTCTGTTTCTTTCGCATCGTCATCTTATGCTCAGCACTGTAGGCACTAAATATCGCAGTAATTCTTTGCGTAACAGTTAGCTCTTTTAAATTTACGTTGTTCTCGAGCGAACATGCTACGATGTCAAGAGCATCGGCAAGATTAAGATTGCTGATATCGTCACAGATTTCTAGCCTGGTAAGATATGAAAACGCCGAAACTAAGGGCGAGATGTGGTGGAACGACATGAACGCAGTTCGGTAGCATAAAAGTTGGATCTCTTTTGGTCTTGGTTCCTCTCGTCGGGTTCCTGAAAGTTCATCTTCTTCGTGATAGCCAACGTAAGCACGGGCCACTATGCTTTCCGTCTCGTGGTATGTGTCAATCGCGAAGTCACTATATATTGATAGACCCCCAGTTAACCGGTTAGTATATCGATTATGAATTAAGTAACCCGATCTTTTCCCCGGGCGAGGTCTGGTTTTAGACAAGGAGAAGGGCTCAATATACAGATACGAGGAATGAAACTTACCGGACATACCCAACTACATCGTCTCTCAAGTATTTGTTGCAAAGGTCTGCATATTCCGTTCGAGCTAGTGGGAACTTTATTCGTAGCTTGCGGTATAGAATTTCACTGCATATTTCGTGAAGGTGTCGGTTTATTCGAGCGAAGTTGGCAATGTCTTTTTGCTGCAGAGACGGAGATTCTAAGATTTGAAAAATTAACTCGTTCGGAAGGTCTAGAAACTTGACCCCCGTATCTTCGAATTCAGGTTGCGAAGTCATTATAGCGTTGAGGGCTAGAGCGGCTCGGATCGTTGATTTATTACGAAGTAGGAACTAGGATGATGTCTAGACTACGTTTACCAAATTAAAAAGGATTTAAAGTCGGTAGATGACAGAATGTATTTGCTATATTAAGAATTCTGAGAATGTGCGAAGAAAAAATAGAGAGAGAGAGAAAATAGGCCACGTGCGATAGTTATCTGAGGAGATCTACCCTTCTCCACGTGGGATCAAGAAGCGTGAATTTATGAACATGAAGCGCCGATCGATACAACTTTTACGACAGGCGCACGCAAATGCTTGAGTGTGTATTAAACCCTCTAAGGCATATGATGACCGATTCCCAAGCACCCAATCTCCTCGACCTGGCTCCAGACTTGCGTAGCCACAGCATAGGCTGGCAATTCAAAGTTATCAAAGACTTGTCTTGGGACACGCTGGACAAGGTAAGTCATCAACAAAACCCCATCGCGGCCTGGAAGCTCTGCAAAAAAGCTTACCAGGCCAAGGGCTTTGAATGAGACGATAAGCAATTCCGTCGCCTTACGGCAATCCTCCTCACCGTATACCGGCATTTCTTCTCCACCTAGCAGAAATGGAGGTACCCAGTTGTTGACGTTGAGGATATGTATGTGGATCTCTTTGAGTCGGACGAGTAGGGAGAGGTTCTTAGTCATCTATAGATATAGGACGTGTTTTCAAACGTTAGTGTCGACTCGAAGACCGATTGTCCTTTTGGTACTTAGTTTAGACTGGCTTGCGTACCTCCTCAAAATCTTGACAGATGGGGCTAAGGAAATGGAACCCGTATACATTCGATAGACTTGCGGTGTCAAAGATATCCGACAATGGTGCAACAGTCCTCCCTATAAAGTTGATCGCCAAATACCTCAAGCCAGGGAGGCTCCAAAGTCTTCGTCGAGTCCCTTTTGGGGGTTTCTTTAGTGTACCTTCTGCTGGAACGACATAATCTAGCAGAAACTGCATGATATTATTGGTACAACCTTCGAGAACGGTCATAACATTGTCAGTTAAGCCCCAAGTGTCCTCTCGAATTTCGTGTGCCCATCCCGCTAGGATGAACTGGAGCGTGAGGACTTTGAGCTTTACCACAGTCCCTTGTCGTAGGATCTTTTGGATACTGCCCATATCCAGATCCTGGGACAGTTCTTCAGTATTGGGTTTGTGCACAATCACCAGCTCCTCGAGGTTCGGATTTGAAACGAGAATTCCGCTAATTCCCTTGAGAATTTCAACCCATGGGAAATATTGCGGGCCGTCTCCGAAAGTATACATCGCGAACCTGCGAATTCGATTGAAGCGGCTCAAATAGTTCTTGAATAACCTTTCATTAGGGCCAAGTGTGAGATATTTAGCAGATGTATGACTGTATGCTAGGGCACTAAGCTTGGAAGTCAGTCTAGCATCAAGCTTGATAGTATACTTGCTAATACGTGTTCAATCATAACTCCCAATAGGCCTAGCTATGTGGCAAGCTAAAGATGCTAAGAGCACTCAGCAATAAGAAACTTACCGGACATGCTCTTTCTTCGTGTGGAAAGCCTGTACCATGCGCCTGAACCTAGCCAACTTTGGTTCTGGAACAGGCGGTACCATATCGTTGCCTGGGTATGGGATTGGGTCGATATCAATTCCCAATGTACGGTAGAGGACCCGGTCAGCAATCTTTTGAAACCTTCGTGATACCCGAGCAAAATTGGCGAGATCCTTCTTTTTCAGGGAAGGTTCCTCGAGAAAGAGGCCAATTAGTTCATTTGGACACTTCTCCATTGTGACGGTTTCGAAAATTCTCTGCGGCTGTTTTCTTCTTCTTTGGTATGCTCCTGTATTGCAACTGGAGCTCATACCTATCTGTTCATGCAAGCTGCAAATTCAACTCAGTGACGGGAAACTTTGGCTACCGCAATTGAATATGGATCGAACTACTCAATGATTTTGAGCTTTTAACAGCCTGAGTTTGATGATACTATCAGAATAAATTGATAGTCCAGCTAATTGTGTTAGTAATTGCCAATGCTCCAAAGATCGTTAGATCTCATACCTAGAAGGTGATATGGGGACGAAGGGGTAGGCTCGAGACGAGAAAAGACTGGAAGAGGCACAAAGAACCCCTTGACGCGAGCGAATGCTGATATTCGATCGGTCTCAGGGTTGATGGGTAAGATATGGCGGATGAATTTGAAGGAGAGGTGAGTTCAAGAGAGAATCAGTTGAATGTTGGTGATTGTGATGAAGCTAAGGTTGATTTAAAATCGGAATTGATGACCCGGGGCAGTTTAAATAGGTTGTTTGTAATCTATGTCGGACGGACTTGGGCGCTTCCTGTCGACCTGATTTCATCCCTAGAGTCTGCAATCATGATGCTATACGTCTTACGAGTAGGGCAAAGCCCAAACTTACAGAGCGTCTGTTTAGTTATTGCATTGGGATGCGTGAATCAATTGAAAGCTTCTTTGGAGAGACTGGTCATCAGGAATGAATGGTGTCTTGTTAGTTTCTAGCATGGTATCTAGGGAATTGTCTTTGCAATTGCTGAAGTTTAAAACGACGCTGGATATTAGAATAATAAGAAAATGAGCTAGTGCATGATGTTGGATTATCAGAATCATGATATATACAATACATCATAAGACTCTGTATTAATATTCTCTCTATATATATATCTTTATATTGCTAGTTATTCAATCTAACTTTGTTTTTAAGATATCACCGAGCCGAGATATATCCTTCTTTTATATATCTTACTGGCTCTGGCAGAGATGCTGTGTTCTTCTCAACCTTTCTCATCCCTTTTGATCGAACAAAAGACATGGTCGGTATTGGTATCCTGCTGTCAACCGGATACTTGAGGGTACAATGTGTCGTCGATTTCTGATAGCCAAGGGTCCAATCCACACTATCAAGTCTTTCAAGGTTGTTTTTGAGAAGGCTGAACTTTTCACATATTGGGATAAGTTCCTCGTTGGTGTATTCTCGAGCTTCAGGCCATTGTGGATCCCATATGCTCAGTTCTTCTAGGCTCAGGAATGAGGATAGGTTTTGGGAGAGCTAAGGGGTTTATATCGTTAGCTCTGTCGCACTATCCGGATTCAATAGAATACATACAACTTCAAAATCCATATTCATAATATCACAAGCAAATCCGAGCTTCTTAGCCTTACTCAGGCTGCTCTTTTCAATGGACCGAACCGCACCCGTATCGGGGAAATTATGCGCATGAATCTCGACCTCTCGGATTTTCGGAAACGACCATAATTTCACCGGTGATAGGGTACACTCTTTACTGTTGCTAATACCCTCTATTAAAAGTGGATCCGTTTCGTCCAATTTGGAGTAATTCGTAAAAAGCTTGAAGACCGTAACTTCATTGGTAGTACCTTCAAATACCTCCATCAGTTGATGGAAATATTTGTAACCCATCTCCGTCGGCTCGAACCTCCTTCCTAGTATTATCGTCAAACCCCTAAGCTTCGAAACAACACCTTTCGATAGGATATCGTGGACGCTTTCCATGTTGGCTGGCATTTCGTATCTAGCGTCGGGCTGTGCCGCGAGTCGGTGTCTTAGAGTTAAGTCTTCAAGCGTAGGTTTTGAGACTAAGATACTGGCAATAACTCGAAGATATCCGGTCCATGATACGGCGGCTCGTTCGTCGAATTCTATGCTTCGAAGGTTTTGAAACGGTTCGAATAAGCTAATGAAGGGATCTCCATCATTTAACGGGCCATAATAACGAGTTACGATGTCCATTTCTTTGTAGTATTGATAGCCTCCTAAGATTGACATCTCTCTTTTGTTCATTCCATTAGCAATCATTTCTCTAGATATTAACATATAGCTTTCAAAAGTTCAATGGATATATATATATAGCTTACCGAACGAGCTCCGCTCTCTTTTGAAAGGAAATCAAGTGAGGGTCCGGTGGTGGTGCTAAACCGAGCATCATCGAAAGACCACTAATAACCGGTTCCAAAAGTACCTCCACCAGGAGTCCGAATCCACTAGCAAGTCTCACCGAGCAAGTTGGAATAAAAGGTGCAATCCAATCGAACCGTCGATACAAGCTTGGATATACTATATCCTTGAACCGCCTGCAAGTAGCAGCAAAACACACCCGATCCCGAGATGTAAGGACGTCGTCTTCAATAATCTGTAAAATGATTTCGGTAGGCAGTAAGGCCAAAAGATTCGGCTTGATAGAAGGCTTCCGTTGAAATCTAGCCGGATCCGGTAGCAGTCCCATTTTGGTAGAAGTTGATGTTAATCCCGGTCGAAGTGTTGTCAGAAGGTTTGTGGAACCAAACCCGTGTATCACAATCATGATAGAATCGAATAAAAGGGTCTACGAGACTATATAATATAATTTAAAACGAGAAAAGAGTGCTTGATAAAGTGTACCGAAGTCCGTGGGGTCAAGGAGCTGTATTAGCATAATCATTAAAGCTTGTGGCGCTCAAATATATATATTAGAACCAGAAATCCCCAAGTATTGCTATCTCGAGGAGCTTGCACTTTTCTTATCCAGGGAATAGCTTCAGCTCCGGGTCGAGGTCGAACTAGAAACGTTAAAAATGTCCATGCCAAGCCGGAAACCCGACTTCGACACATACTTGAGCGTAGACGTCCATTATCACTCGATGCAAGCCTCCGTATCTGACTAAAGTTACCGGACAGTATCATAAGTTAACTATAGCAGCCTATTCGCAATTAAGTGCAACACTGTAAGATCCGGGACCCACAACCATACATTCGGCTCTTGACATATCACTAACGTTGCAGAGTCTACCTACCATGCAGGCCTTTTAGGGCTGGTAACTGCGCATGCGCCTGCCTACAGCCACAAAAACAGCTCAACAACAGCCAACTGGTCCGTGGCGTGCCAATAGTACGAATGGTAGGGCGAAACAAACCAAGGTATATACGAGGTATGTGGAGAACTGTGGTATTCGGAGCACGTTGTATTATTGGTAAGAGCCGAAATGCGTAATACGGAGATTTAGCATGTGGCCATGCATAGTGGGGGCATATAAGCGGCAGAACGCGAAACCAAAAATAATCTTAAAAAAACCACACGAAGCCTGCATTGTATTTTGAGTACAAAATAGAACCTTTTCGAGGGTACTCCACTCGTAGAACTTGGTCGTTTAATGGCTGAAGGGATTTTGTAGCGCTTGAGTTCTAGAGGAGTGCTGGATTTGGATGATTCTCGAGCAGATTGAAACGGCAACACGCTGACAGATTGTGCTAACAAAAAAAAAAAAAAAAAAAAAAAAAGGGAAAAAGGAAAGAAAAAGAGACGGGTTAAAAAAGGATAGACTTGTGAACCAGGCATATCGTCGGGCTCTTTGCATAGTTCGAGATCTTTTACACTCATTTCGTTTGCAACTCAATTCCGTTGTCTGACGTGGATGCAATGAAATATTCACGATGATGAAAGATGATATCATCATCACAAGAACTCGTTTGCTCGTAGAGTCCAATACTCTCTAGCCTTTTATGATCGGGATATGCGGCTTCGTGATCTTGCCACAGCCTCTTTGCATAGAGGGAGAGATACATCGAGCCTTTGTAACCAAAGTGCTCTGCTGCCATGTCGCTCGTGGTATATTGGATCACCACATTGATGGTGGAGACTTCCGGACACTGAGATAGAAGCTGAATGGTCTATTTACAGGTATTAGTAACAAGTTTGCAAACATATATAGTTAGTAAGAAGAAGAAGAAGGATATATCGATATAACATACAATATCTGGTTTTTCAGGATAGTACGGGATCGTCAGTGTCTTTATTTGTTCGAGCAACAGATCCTCAGGTGTATGGATCGGGATAACTGGATGTTTTAAGATATCTTGTGACCGTATAACCAATTCGCGGAGCGCTGGAAGGCGTAGAAATAGATAGTTATGGTTTTCACCATTCTGCTGGCTGGTGTTACACCAATTCTGGAAAGGTATAGACAACTTCACCTCAGCAATCTCCACCGTCGCCGTAGCTGGGCCACAGAACCTGAGAAGATGAAAAAAGTTTTCAACATCGATATTAAATCGATAATCCTTTTCGTCTTCGAAATTAATGACCAATTTCGACAAGCGGGCATGATTTGCCGCCAGGGGTCTGATATGTTCGCTCGAGAATGGAATATCGAGGTTCACACTGTCGTATGTGAATGCCGGGGCCTTTTCCTCAATCAAATACGGAGTGATGCTTAGCGTCTTTAGGCTCCGACAAGTGGATAAGACTCTAGACATGCCGTCGCAAAATCCAAGCCAGGTGATTCCACAGGTGTCAATTAATTCAAGGGAGTGGAGATTTTTGAAGGGTTGTGTCGCTTCTATGATTCCGACGTCAAAAAATTGTCTCGCTGGATATTCTACGTTGAAATCTGGTGCTAATTGCAGCACACCTCCTCGAGAACGTACTCTGACATCGGCTGTCAAAACTACCGACCTGTTTGAACAAAATCATGTTAGTTTTCCCCCATTAGATATCGTCACAACTTGTTGGATTTTATTCCAACGAGGCGACACCAATTATATATACTGACTTAGTGTACTTAGCAAAGTTTTGTACCAATACTGGCCAACTAGCCCTTCCCAATCTTTCTTCGGCTGGTCTGTTTTCGCAGTGGACCTTTTCGAAGATTCTCCTGACGGCCACAGCACGACACCTCTGAGAGCAAAGTGAAAATTTCTTTGCATCTGCCAAAGGCATATGATCGACTAACACCAACATGATCTCTGTCGGGAGCAACTCAATCTTTGCCGTTTCTCTTTGGTCCCTCTTTGCTTTTGCATCTAGAAAAGCTTTCCTGTCGGAAATAAAAGATTGCACACATTGTTTCAAGATGAGATTTCTCTTGTAGAAGTCGCCGATTGAGCTGTAATTGACGCCCAAATTCAACATAGTGGTTCTCTTTAGTTGCTGAAGAGCTTGCTCTACAGCGGAGCCATTCTTTCTTTCTTCGTCGCTTGAAGTCGTCATTGTGGTAATTGTGGTCGGATCGGTAAGTTGGTTTTGTGAAAGAAGTTAGAGTTCTGTCAACGTTGCGGTTGAGGATTGAGTGGGTGGGATTGGTAAAAATTCGTGGGAGATGAAGTTGAAATCGAAGTTCTGGAGGAATGGTCGAGCTAGCGTCGATTCATAGGTCGAGGAGCAAATAGTAAGTCAAGGTCGTGTTCATATCTACGGTTGGTAGTCTAAAATCTAATGTTTGGGACTATACACTAAATCTTTCCAGCCTCGTCACTAGCCTCTTTTCTCACTGTTACGCCGCAGCTATTTCCCAGCCTTTCGATAGAATCCGAGTGGCTATGAATCGCTACTTAGAATTAGGTAAATACTAGGATAGATAGCATAAACTTAACTAAAAGTTAATTCTAAAAGATTTGGATAATTTTACGTTAAACAGGCTAACCAAATTCCCTGCCCTCCTCGTGTCTAGTCTCAAGGCTAAACCTAGTCTCGTAGACTAAATTATAGTATCTCTACATATACATTTAATTAACATGCATATAATTTATTCAGTTAGATCCCTCAACCTCCCTCTCGAACCAAGCTAAATCCTGCCAATTAATCCTAGGCGGCAATTCACCATCCTCACAAGGCAAAACCTCAATCCCCGGATACTTTCCATGATAATCACTACACTCCCACCCATCTTCAACATCCACCTTTCGAAACTTCGTTCGCTTCAGTGTCAAATTTACACTCCCGTCGTTATTTCGAGTAATCTTATACTTAAGCAGCAGCGGTGAAGCATATGCGCTGTACCACTTCACAACTTCGAGGTGGCGAAGGTGTTTGGAAAGAATCTTGGAGTCTTCGAATGCTGGTGATATACTAACTTGAAAGATACGGTGTGCATCCTTGCAAGTTGAGCAGCGGATGTAGTCGTGACTGTGGGAGAGACGTACTTCCTTCAGATTTGAAAAAGGTCGGAAGCGGTCCAAAATCTGCCAATTGAAAAAGTTGTGAGAAATCAAGTTGTACGAAGGGGTTGAAAAAGCGCTAATGATAGTGATAGACAGACCTCAGTATCCGTCATCCAATCCTCAGGTCGTGGACTTGAAAAAACGCGAACATTCCTTAAGGTCTCCACACTCACGATACTCGATATCGTAGCTCCAGAAAGTTGCAAATCCTGAACCTGGAGAACCTCGAGTTGAGGGAACGACAGCGGCCTACACTTAAGCAACAATGTGCCCTGCGATTCAATACGAAGAAATCCGTCCAATATCAACGTTTGTAAACTCTCCGTTACCTGCTTCAGCCTTCTTATAATCTCAATGACCTGATCCACCCGTAGAAGTTCGGAATTTCCAAGTTTTTTATCGAGAGCAAAGAACGAAAGTCGAAGAGTTTGAAGCTTCGGAAGTGGTTCCCGAAGCCATGGTAGATTTTCGTCTCTAGGCTGGGATTTGGGCCCCCTACCGCGTTCTCCTAGGTTTGGTTGTATACCAAGACATCTTAAGTTCGGTTTTGTTTCTAATTGGTTTTTTATGATAGAGAAGAAATCGTGCCATGACGTTTCACTCATTTCGAGAAACCGTAGACTTTCTACTTGGTTGAATGGCAGCAATGAATCGCGGATAATGCTTCCGTGACATCCTTGGACGTTGTAATGGTAGAAAGATTTTGATTCTGTGAATAGTTCGATCTCGCTGTATACGCATGCATATTCCAACATATCAGAATATCAACCAAATGCTCACGTTTTCATGATGTAGTTTTATAGAGTGAACTACAATTTCCAACAAAATTTACTAACCGGACATGCCGCGCCTCCCGAACATAACAAGAATAACACTCCTCGGGCTCCTGAAGCTCTTCATCCGATAGTCCATAAGTAAGTTTAATCCTCCGGAATAGATGTCGAAGGGAAACACTTCTGATTCGGTGACATCCGAGGCTGAATTGTTTGAGGTCCGTCAGCGACAGGAAAAAAGCAATTCTGTCGAGGAGTTCGTTCGGAAGATTCTCCATATTTGGCTACAACTGTGCGCGATGGGTTACCGGCTACTTTGGAATATTTCCCAATTGCAGGTAATCGTTGAGACGGGATGTGCTTGCCTACAAGCTCTGCTATCAGGTGGGATGATATCCTTCGAGTTTCATCCGTATGTCTGACCAATCGCTGCCAAATAAATGCAACATTTTCAACGCAAGCAGTGAGATCTTCAGGGCGGGGAAATTTGGTGTTGGCGTGAAGTTACAACGTTAGGAGTGACACGACTGGTAGTAGCTGATCACCATGCCACCAAGTAGCCAGACGCTTAATCTTGCTCCATCGCTCACATATAGGAGATTCAGGGTCAATCACGCTCTTGGAAGTTAAGTGGGGGGACATATCTGGTCTCGTTCCCAGACGTCAAAAAGGGAGGCAGACATATCTAAAGTTCGAAATAGCGGTTTTGACATTTAACCACTATATATTGATAGAATTAATACAGCTAGTGGAGCTATTGAGTTTAGGCCTATATACATGTTTAAAAAACATCCCGAATGGCGATAGCATAGCTAGGCTGTGTAAAGTTATTGGGAAGAAGGAAAGATAGAAGAAAGAAAAGAAAGAAAATGAGATAAGGGGTAGTGCTGAAGACTTGAAGCTTATGTATAAACTTGTCTCGATATGTATATATTAGCATAGGTGGGTTTATTTCTAAGGAAAGAATCGTCTTTGTAATGATAAGAATCGATAAAGAAAACGTAGAAAGTGAATTGATAGTTGGGATAGCAGCCGGCTTTGATTAATAATAGTTTGTCCCTATAGGATACATCAGTAAGGGGCCGGGGCCTAGAAATGCATGGTTCGTAGTCTCGTGGGAGTCTTACCTCGAATCGAAAAATAGAAAAACCTCTTTCCCCTTAATACCGGCTCTTCTGCATGAAATCCTGAATAAAACATGGTCATCAATGCAACCTCACTGAATCTCATGAAATTCAGTCTTCGACCCACAAATTGCCCTTCCAGTAATCCCAGTGACTGTTGGGATTTAGAGCTTTAATCTCGTCCCAGATTGCTTCCCGTTCAGCGACATCCATAACTTTCTCGACATGAGCCCCATCTTCGTTTCTAGCGACACGGAAATTTTGGCCGGTTAAACCGGCCTGTCCGCGGATACCAGAAAGTGTTGGTACCACCCAGCAGAATTTGGACACCTCACTTGCCCAAGCATCCCAAAATGCCGGAGGGAGAGTTGCCAAAGCGTTACCATTATTGTTGAAGGGTTCTCCGATGTTGATCATGAGGTATTTCAAGCCCTTGAAATGCCGGAGCGTGGCAACAAGCTATTTGAGGTTCAAAGGAGGTTAGTTTCGACAGATGCAAGATATTGTTAATTTCGTACACCTTCATCCAAAACATGACATGCTAAAATTTTACTCATAGGGATTAAAACGGTATCAAAGATACTTACGTCTTCTACTGTCTTCTCCGGTGGACCCATGATGACAACATTGGCAGTGTGGTCTGGAACGGAGATACCAGTGTACATCGCCAAACACCTGACGTTCGCAAGGCTATCTAGCGTCACAAACTGCGACAAATGCTCGAAGTAGCAGATGGAATCCAGATCAAAAAAGGTCAGGGAAGGCATTGAAAACGGGTTCAATGCTAGAGCAACTTGCTCAGGACTCAGCCCCTCGAGCTCGTGACGCCTAGCAATGGTTCTGGCAACGGGGGCTCCTTCGAGGTTGAGACAGAAATCTTCGAGGGAACCGAGACGTGCACCGAAAAGATTGAGGAACGGCTTGAATAAATATTCACCTCGCTCATTTGGTAGATGGGGCCTGAAATGGAGGAAGATTTCTAGAATCTTCAAACGGGATGGTTTGACGATGTGGAGTCCCTGCTGTTGGAAAACACGGTATATGATATCTATGGGACACGGAGTTACCCCAGAAAGCCAGAGGCTTAGGATCTCGAGGCGGTGTTGGCGGTTTAGGATGTGTGCTACGATATTGGCCCTGACTTCCCACGGCTGTGGTGTGATCTCTACCAGTCGGAACTCCTTGAGGCCAGGAAACCTTTCAAGAAACGAAGGTATGGTCATCCCAGTAAAGGCGACTTGTATTTGGCCAACAAGCAATCCTATATCGAAAGCCACATATATTGTGCTGTTCTAACCTGTTAATGACTATCTAGTTCCGTCTCAAGGAATCTTCAAGGATACTGACCGGACAAAGTGTGCGTTCCTGAATAGGAATTCGACTTTTGATTTCTCTGATTCCACGATTGGAAATTCCAGGATCACTTTAGACCACAAGCAACCCGCCGAAATAGAACAACAAATTCGGGAGCAGGAGGAGAATGCGATAAGGGAATCTTTGTCCAGGAACTTTGCGATGTTCTCGCCAATCTCGGATGGGTTGGTGGCGAAGTAGTCCCTAGCAGGCTTCGAGGATGAAGAAAGCTCCGTGGATCCCTCATCTGGGCCCTTCCCGGCCATTGACAGGACCTTGAATGCAGCAACGAGGCCTGCCATGGTTTTTAGCATATATTGTCTAGTGGATGGGATGTATACCTAGGTTGGTAGGTGGAAGATGATGTAAGGATTGGGATCATTTTGCATTCGGGATTCACAGGTCTTTTGTGGACTGCTGTCGTGTTTCCAGCGTCCATTTTATTGCGTCTTCATAGCATATGGAGTAGGGCCGGAAGCCTATAGACGTGAAGCTCTTCTGCTGGATGTCTTCAGAGTTTCCGCTCTAGTCTTTATGGGAGGATCATATCAGCGCTATGAATATGGGCACAAGTTTTATCATATATTATATCAGTTGGAGTCTGAGATTTTGGACTTCAATCAAGATCGATTGCGCTATCTCCAATACAATTTGGATATTGTATCGGCTTTTGGGCCACTTTTCGCCCAGTTTCGAAGGTTCACTTTGTAAAATAGCTACCGAGATTTGAATATATACTACGGCCAGGTTTTTCAAAGTTTAGATAATCTTTTTGAGATTGTTCATGTTCAGGAAATATATCAACTGTAGGTATATACATCCCTATATCCTAAAGGGTGATTCATGTATATATAATCAATCTAATTCAATACCCAGAGGTTAAGTTTAACATGCCACATAGTACTTAGTGTGGAATATACGTAAAAGGGAAACAGTCCTTAACTTACGGCGAATTACAACTTCGAAGATCTTATCAATTCGGTTATTAGATGGCACATAATCCAACAAAGGTCCCGATATATATGGTAAACGCGGCATGGTACATAAGAGAGAAGCAGTTTAAATCCAGTCATATGGGTACGGATGCCATCTCTCTTAAACCTCAATTTAGTATATTGGTGACCATAATCGTCATTTGTATTAGACATTAAACCCATTCATTCTATCTACAAAGGCATACATATTTACCTTCATCATCCCTTCCTTCAACCCCCACAATATCCTATCCCATCAAAGCAGAGATCAATGTACACAGAATTCCTAAACCTGCCATAAAAAATACCTCCAAAATATTCACAAAAGAAAAAGGCTTACCCAAACGTTTGTTTCCAAGTCAGTCTCCGGGGAGTATGTTCCTAACCAAAGCTGCTACTTATAAAGACCACTGTTGTTATTTCAAGCAGTCTTCTGTGGTAGAGGCGGGAGTTCGGTTCCGAATACCCGATCCCAGAATCTACTGGTGACACCAAACCCGTTTTCGTAGTCGGCGAAATGGTGTTGTAGGTGGTATTTCTTAAGTTCTTGGTAGTAAGATGGAAGTCTAGAAATATTGATATTAGTATTTAATCTTGAAAGCAACAATAATACGGAAAACTCACTTCTTATGGTGAAGGAAGTAATGTGTCAAGTCGTAGCAGATATAACCAAAGATACCCCCGCAGAAGACACCCGTGCCAATATACCAGTCGTGGGCGAACAAAGTATGAGCTAACTTCCAGAAGGGAGTGGCAAGGGCGATAAACAGGGTTGGAGGCATGACTAAACGATATCTGTCCATTGGAAGATAATGGTGGATTCCGTGAAGCAAGAAGTGTGCTGTGATGGCAACATTATTATCCGGAAGATACCTACATAGAATAATTAGTAACGTAGCAAGTAACAGTATAGAAAAGGTAGCATACTCATCCAAATGGAAGAGAAACCTATGTAAGATATACTCCACCAATGTCCATATTGCGAGACCGCTCGCAAAGCACAATGCGAGAGTTTGTGTAGTCAAACCTTGGCTCGCCATCCAAAGGCCATAACTCACGCACGGTAACCAAATAATAGGAATAACATACCAAGCAGTCTTACTTAACGGTTCCAAGAAGTTTCCAAACAATGGAGCGGATTCTCCACCTTTGTAGTGTCTTGGCCGATGGACTTGCTTGAGATAGAACTCCTTAGAAAATCTGCCACGCCAAACTTGCATAAACATTGGCTTGTTCAAATCGATGAACTGATGTGTTTTGAAGTCGCTGCCAATATCAGTTTCGACCGAAAGGTCTTCGGCTGTTGACATGCCAGTTGCTTCGTATGTAGGGTTCCCATTTGGACCGGCGGACCTCTTGGCGACACCGTTGGCGGATCCGTTGGCGGATCCGTTCGTAAGCTTAGCATCCTCCGGACTCAAAAATCCGACAAGAGAATCATCGAGAATCTCATATGCAGCATCAGAATGAACGTGCGATTGAGGGTCTGCAATAATCTCGGAGATATCCTTGCCGGCATAATCGAGAATCAAATCGTCACCACCGGGGTGGTCCGGCAGGAAATCGGTCAGGTCGTAGACTTTGGTGCCCAGGGTAACATAACAGGACTTCTTTGACGAATGGTTCTTGGCAAGCTCAGCCAGCGTAAAGGTAGGTAGGTTGGCGGACGGCATCGTGGTAATCATAACAGCGATGATGATGTTGATATGGTCGATAGATGCTGCGGTGAAGTTGCGAGGTTGTCGCTGGCTATTGCACTGGTCGAGATTATAAAAAGGGAAACGGAACGTCGGACAACGCGGAAACCGAATATCCGTTCAAAGTCGTAAACAAACAGCAGCGAAAGAAGTCCTGAAAAGAGAGCAGCCAAAGTCTTTCCCGCCCAACTCCGAAATAACCAAATTCGAATTTGAGATAAAGGGAAAGTAGAGAAATTCTAAAACGAAACTGCGGGAAGGAGGCGGATATTAAGGGGAAACAGTCTAGGAGCTTGAGCTGTTAAACGAAGAACGATCTGGCAAGACTCGGCTAGTGCACCAAAACCTGCAAAGTTCTTGCGGTCGCCCCTTGCTGAGAACGACCAATCGCATCTATCGAACTTAAAGTTGCTATGCTTTATCTGATCGCGGTGGATTGCTTGTGGTGTGACCATGGCGAGCCCACGTTAGCTTTTGCGTATGGGTGATCATGGGCATGTGTAAGCACAGGCCGACGATTGTTTACTTCGACATACGGGAAATTAATTGACGAGGATCGGTTGTAACAGCTTGGAAGAGGGGGTTATTACGAAGAGAAAACTCGGGTATCGATGTCTATAACGTTAACGTTACAACGGTCTAGATTCGGATATCTCGTATCAAGTATATCAAGGCGATAGATCTGGGCATACGCACACACCAAACGCAACCTGATGTCTGGGGATGTGTACGTATGTGCTTGAGTATACGTATGTGGAGAACAGCCGCATAGTGCAGGCGCCAGACAGATGGTTCTCCCCGACATTTATGCTTAATCCCAATGTCGCGAAGCTAATCCGAAGTTAGTTCAAGGCCAGTCTTTGAGGCCTCGTAAACATATCCACACCGGGACCATTGTTCTCATCCTGGCTGTAATATTCTATAATCGATGTGTATTCGAGCATAGTTGGGTATGTCCAGGAGAGCCACTTTCGTATGCCGGTCTGCCCAGAATATAGGACGTCGTCATCACGATGATCCATCTTTCTTCCCCCAGACGCCAACCACGGTCTCCACAACGTCCTTTACGACTCCCATTTCTTCTTCAACGCTTCCACCAGCTCCCATAGCCGCAAAGTTCATCGAATTCCCCAGGTAAACCGGCACCTGTAGCCGCCTCGCCAGTATCCTTGCAATTCGCTCCGTCGTCTCCAACGTTGCCATATCCGGTATCAGAGGCGTACATATTGTTTCCTTGTTATTCCTCTGCGACGTATTAAACATTAGCATTGTATACAAAAGGCTCAGATAGAGGTATGGGTAAGTACCAAAGAAGGCATAGCATAGACGAAACTACCAACCCCCACTTTACCACGAGGGACGGCGACATCGCCTCCACGGATAGGATTCAGGACATCTTCGGCTGCAGATGTCGTAGAGGAGCTATTCACGCCTGGTATCGATAACAGCGATAGGTCGAATGATGGGTTCGCGGATGTGGTTGTGAGGAAAAGCAGAATATGGCGAGATGCCACGGTCAGGTGAAGATGGAGAGAAGTATCCGCTGTGCGAGGCAGTGGAAGAGACAGCTGGTGAATCTGCTGGGCCTCCGTAGAGACTAGCGGAGCAGCCATCGTGGAGTCTATGTAATTCGACGAGGGCGATGTCTTGCTGACCGGCAGTTGTAAGAACTCTGAGGTTCCGTGGGAAGTTTGGGCTTCGGTATATTCTGTATATCAACGCAATCGGCCGAGAAGGCTCTACAAAATGCACACCACTTTCGACATCGATAGTCTCGAGAGTTGATTATGTCAATCCTGAATCCACGAACACCGCTGAGCATCATCATTATAACTTTTGATTCTGTCATTATATTCTCAGTACATCCCACAAAGAAACCCTCAGAAATGCAAATGAAATAGCCTCACAGATCCGAAATGAAATATAATGAAAAAGTGCTTGTGTATATTTGGCTTCGATCATCCACAACCAGCCGTGTAATAGCTACAAAAAAAGGAGACTTCAAAATCCAGTTCTCAGGCTTGCAAGGGAATCCGAAAGAATACGAAATCAAAGGAACAGACTTGACACCCGCTACCCTCCCGTGAAATAATAAACAAAAGAAACAAAGAGGAATAAAAGAGGAGAAACTGATAAACCCAATCCCACCAAGGAACCCCAAGATAGATAGATAACGAGTGACCTGTGCTAAAAGCGTAACAAAAGAACGAAGAGCGCAATGATTTCGATACAAAAAAAAAGAAAGGGAAAACGCCAGAAATGATGAACCAGTATGGGCGAACCAAATGGCCGTAACTTTGGTTCGTAGAGGTGCGTGAAAACCCGGTGTTCTAGGAGTGGGGAATAGGTCTATACAAAGTGATGTGTGGGCACGCAGGAGCCTGGCTGTGATATTAACAGCCTCGGGAACCGGTTTTCGATAGTGAATCCAGGGTAGCTGGGGAGCTTGGGAATATAAAGCAATCCCCAGCCTCTCATCGCCAAAAGAAATCAGTCGAACAGCATTGGTTTTTTAACGAGCAACGCTCGGGCCTTCGCCCCCGTTGCTTCTGGACGACATGACTTCACCATAACTGGGGATTGGCGGCGAGACTCTTCGAATTACTGCTTCGCTCTGGCTTCGCGTTCGGGTTTGAACTCTATTGCTGCTAGTGGAGGGTCCAAGTAATCTCCGTCTCTCGTCAACATATCCGCCATCTGTATCATCGCTGCTGTCCTCCTCCTCGCCGCCACTAGTGTACTCAGGAGGGGGTTGCGAAGGGTTGATTGGAGCTAGGCTGATGTCTGTTGGACTCCGAACCGGGCCGGGGCTAGTAGGGGGTAGATTTCGCGGCTGGGACTGGGTGTGCTTGTGCGATTTTTTACTCTTTCGTTTTCCGGACGTAGATCCCGGTGATGGTGGGTGAACGTTCGTTGTCAGTTGTGGGAGGTTCTGAGATGCAATAGCCTGGTGGTGTTGTGCAAATGCTCGGGCATCCATCAAGCTTTCACCCTCACGGACACCGGCTCTACCGCTTTCCAAGAGGATACTTCCAGCTTCATTTCCGTACGGGGGTGGCGGCGCGAGACTTCCGGTCATCGGAGCCAAGCCCCACTTCTTGACATTTGCTTCAATGAAAACGAACCCAAGTTGCCCAAAGTTGATATGTAATTTTGCAGGACCTTTCGCGCCGACTGTTGGGAAGAAATTGTGCGATTTCAATCCGTGACACACGTCATCAAGCTTCTTACCATTGCGTGTGAAGAAAATCGTACCAGTCCTTGGTCGGTACCCGACGCCAATAACGTCGCCCTGTCGGAAAAGGTTGGCATAAGGGGTCGGGTTAAATGGCTGGTTATATCGTCGTGAGCCGTCAGAGAGATAAGCTACGGAGTGTTTATGATAACCGGGAAGTCTGAACATTGGATATGGCTTTGTAGTCATTCCGATGGCGATAAGTGTCGTCTCTGGCTTCTCGAAAATCTTGCACTCCCAGTAGTAGACCTCGTTCTGCTTGGGAACAGGGAGGTTGCTTTGAACGGAACATTCGGTATCATAAAACTCAACCTCAGTACGGGCCTCGACAAAACAGTTGGCAATTTCCAGCTCTGCCTCGAATTCCCAGGCAGATACACCCTTTTCTTGAATTGCAAGGAATTGAGAGAGTGAGATGTCGGTGGGTATAGAATCGGGCGGATTGGCTTCGATAAAAGCTATATTTCAAATATGGTATTAGAAAAACGGTCAAGTTGTTAGAAAAAGGCCAATTTCGTACCTCTTGCCCTCCAATACTCCTGTCGGTCCATTTCATCCATGATCTCTAATGCTTCGGCTTCCTCCCTGAGAAACGCCTGTTCATCATCAAACTCACCCGGTCTGCCCAGTCTATCCAGTAATATTCTCCCTCGGTTCGTGAATCTTAGAAAGTATATTATGGCGATTACCAGTAGCACAAAAGCGGCAGATCCAAAGGCTGAAAGTAATGCGATCAGAACTCCCCGACCGGGGGAGTTATCGGTAGAGTAAGCCATTACGGCCATTAGAACGGAGAACTAAGCCGACGCGACGGCTGTAAACGTCCAATATTATTATTATGGCAGTAATAGATGACGATGATGATGATGATGATGATGATTATAACGAAGAAATCCCAGCGGAAAACGTCGATGGTCGGAAAGGATCGGGTAGGGAAGTGTCGGAGGCAGTCCCAGAGATTGTTGGTCGGCAAGCGATGCGGGGACGCGAGTTCGACCGGTGGCCTCTACCATGTACTCAGAACGTCACAAAAGGGGTAGAAAAGTGTCAAGATTCCGGTACGAAAACTATCAGAGCCGTTGGATCGGTGGTAATGAGAATAACGGCGGGGATGAGGCCGGCGATGGAGGGCGATATGGTTGAAATGGGAGGAGGAAGATGAACGATGAGAGAGGACGGAGGCAAACGAAACGAAGGCGGGAGAAATTTGGAGATGGATCAGGTGTGTGTTGGCAGGCGACGAAGAACTCCACCGCTTCCTTACAATAATACACACCAAAAGACCAGGTCGGGGAACTCGGATAAACGACCTTTTCAGAGCAAAACTGGTAGACGTTTCCGATGTTTAGGCACGCCAGGCGACAGGAACAGAATATATCTCAGCTGCCATCAATCTGTTCTTATTCTTTTCTGTCGGGACCAGCCAGGGCTTAAAAAAACCGAGCGGTATGTATCTGCTAACTAGTCAGGGTGGCGGAGGCGTCGAAGAAGTAAAGAAAATTCAAATACCTGCCCACCAAAACCAGCAAGGAGGCCTGTCCACAGTATGCTGAACGTTTCTGGAAGAAAAGGTGTCGAAGATACACGGCGGATTGTGTCTTATGACGATTGTAAAGAAGGAGAACAGGATTCGGTGTTCAAACAGGGTCTTGCTTCTAGTTAGCTCCTCCGCTCGAACCGAACCCGGCTTACCTGCCTACTTTAATGAGACTTTCTGACGGGTAGGCGCCTCTATGTTGAAACTGTCCCTCACTCGCTGCCAATACCGGCTCTCAAGAATGCGACAGAGTTGAATATTTTCAAAGAATATTGCGGCTGCGATCCGTTGGATTGAATCGAGTCGTGGCCGGTTGGTACTACCTGCATACAACAGAAACATATACTATGCAATGCTGGTTGTTATAGTATCACGTCTCCCGTTGTCCAACATTGATTATCATTTGTGTGTGTGTGCGGGTACGTTTCGTTTCACGGTGGCCTTGTCTTTTTGATTTTCAAACGGCTTGTTCAATTGAGAGAAAGAGAAAGCCAAGATACATGTACTTTACAGACGCTGCTTCTAATTTTGTCACCATTGGCAGAGCACATTTGCATTCTGAGGGGCTGTAGCGGGGCCGGCACGGTGCACTGCGCTTGCTGACATGTCCCCCATGCAAATCATAATCAGTTATCCGTTGTAGCTTCTATATTCAGACCAAAGCGGGTCGCACACCTTCTCCTATACGTTACTCTGTAGATATCCTTATCCGATACTATCTCGTTATTAGTATGCTATCGCAAGAATCTTGTCGCCTGGAAAACTTTTGGGAAAACTTTTAGCAAAGGGAAAACTTTCAAATTCCCAACTCGCCCTGTTTGCTTTCCCCAAATCCGAAAATATGCAATCTCCCCAGGGCAATCTGGAGAATTCCTGATGATGATGCCTCAAAGTTTAACCCTCAGACTGAGACGCCAATCTTGAAACACTAGCGAACAGCCGCAAGTTGCATGTGGTCCCAAAAACAAACCAGCCACTGAATGTTCCAACGTTGGGACAACCGTCTATGCACGTTTTATACTCCTGAATGATATTAATATTGCGATATATGTCCTGCATTATAGATTGCACATTGATGTACCTGTCGAACCCGGTTAATTTCCTTGCAACATGTTGAGTATCGGTGCCGCCGCTAAACTTTTCGACATCCAATACATCTATGGAAGGACCATTGCATGTGTTATATCGAAGTTACTGTAAATTCTATTCATGTGTTAGACAATATAATGCAGTGTTCCAAAGATCGGATAAACAGCTTTCGGATTTGGGTTCATATCTTCAGACTTTCTATGTCATTCAGACTCGAGTATACTAGTATCACTGGAGTCCATTATATTAATCATACAACTGATACTAGACGACAGTACTGCCTGTAGAACATTGGGCTGAGCATGCAGTGCGAACCAAAACACTTCAAACCAATATCCTCGTATATACATATACAATCTATGTGTGTAGCTTTGTGGGCTCGGGGCTGGTGGTTTTGCGCATATCGATCGACAACTCCGCCCTACGCTTACCAGGCATTGGGCATAGGGACAGGTAAACTCGATATTGATATATTGATGTCGATATATCCTCAATTGGGTCGGTCTTACTGAGCAACTGGCCTCGAGGTCTCACAGACGCCCTCACCAAATTGGCTTTGTGTTGCGTAGCAACCACAACCTGCAACAGGTGCAACACAGGGCAGCCACATAGACCTGCGAACTTTGGGCGACTCTCGATAGTATCACTACCATACTCTATACGAGTAGACAGTTTAATAAAACAGGCTGCGGCCTTAAGCCGTTTAATATGTTTTGGCATAGCATAATATCTATTGGGTTTGTAAAAAGATCAAGCCAAATGTCCGGCTCTTTAGCGGGTTTCTGCTTATCGCGGAGAACAATGACCTTCATAGCCTCTCTTGGAATAGGCAAGTATTGTGCCTACTTTTGTACCAGCATTGTAATGATAGTTGATAAGAAGGCAATTGCTTCTAGGAACGCCTTGCTCAAGGTCCTGGAAAGCTTGAGCTCTAAATTTCACCATAGCAAAAGTAATAACGTATCGGATTAGTCTCCCGATCGATATCCATCGCTCATAGGACCCACCAAAGTCGCAATTTTTGACATATAACTACCCAAAAATCGACAGTCAATTGACTGTTTCTACTGACCAGACTGATAGCGAAATATTGCACAATTGATTGCAAAGTCGCCGCACACCAGAAAGAAAAGATATCCCAGCAAAACTACATCACCACACACATGACATAACTCGAATATCCCCACTCCTACCACCATCGAACCGGTCCCAAATCGAAGGCCCAAGTATTTATGAAGTGGTAGACAACACGGTGAGGATCAGCCCACAACGCGCTATCCAGAAATCTTGTTTGGCGAGCTCCCGTTTCCAAAAAAAGTCACCACATGGCCCCGAACTCAAAAAAAATCAGGAAAAATCGAAACTGGATCATCCCGAAAGGTCAGGAATGCAAAAAAGAGCTTGTAGCGCCCTCCGTGAGGCTCGAACTCACGACCTTGGGATGACTGGAGCTTGGGTTCAAGCCTCATAAAAGTCCCACGCTCTTCCGATTGAGCTAGGAGGGCTATTTGATGTTAGTATCGATTTTGTGTAATATTTAATCAATACTAGTGTTTCTTCGGCTTGGGAACTCGCTTACCGTTGCTGAGAACGCCCTCAAGCTTGCTTTGGGCTCAGGGGTGGTTTTGGGAAGGGTGGATGTTGGTTGGATGAATTTGCGATGGCTGTTGTGCGAGTTCGATGTCCGTGTATTGCACACACCTACGCCAAGGCCAGAAATGATCGACAAAAGAAAGAACTAATGCAACGGCATGTATTCTCTGAACTGTATGTATTTGGTACCTAAATATCTAAGTTAAAATAAAATAAAATAAAAAAAATAAAAATTTTTATCAAAAAATGATATGATGCGCATATACACATAATACGGAATGGCCAACAACTCTATTGACCAACGTTCCTGAGTTCGATATCTATCATTTTCATCTTCATCAATGTTCAATGTAGTTATGTTATCGAATGCATAAACTTCTTAATTCTGGTTTGGTTTGGTAGCTTTGGCTCCGTTATCCACAAACCTGGCTCCTGTACACCAATTCAAACAATTTGATAAGACAAATCAATACGGTGGCTCTTCGATAATTTGATAAGCATACAAGCCTCGAACGAACAGGATATTAGGTTAGTCGGTAGATTGGTTTGGAGGAGCAACATCATCTAATGATTTATGTCAAAAGGAATTAATAAAACATTGAAACTCGTAAAAGAATATCGGTTGTATAATAATCAAAATGGTTTATGGATTTGGATTATAAGAGTAGGTGGGTTTATACTTTCTGGTGTCTGAATTTACGGGCAAATACTGTTGTATCGACGACTTTGAGTTTCAGGCGGCTAGTCGATGCAGAAAAAAAACTACTTAAGTATAGGTCAAGATAGTATCCTATTGTCTCTCACTAGGGCCCAACAGCACACCCTACTGGCTAGATTCAACTCCACATCCACATATCTGAGAAGTATAATAAATAGATATCTCCAGTCCGCCTAGCAGCACGGTCACAGCGCTGCAGCGTATTATTGGAGCAAGTACAACTTTATGATATTGATGCGTACCACAAACCTAAGAACGTGTTCACGTATATATACAAACTGAGTAGAATCAGTTAAAAAGATACTATACTAAGGATTTTTAGGTGATTCTTGGAAAGCTGTGAAATCAATGTCCTCGGGGAAACTCTCACTATGCGGGAGGTGATAGAATGCATTCTCATTCTGCGCCATCATAACGTCGTGCGACTGATCATTTTCTACTTGCTGGTGGTTCTGATCAATACCCAGAAAGTCGAGGAGACTACCCAGGCTACCGACAAAATCTTCAAATGGGTTGCCATCTCTATCCACTGGAATTTCAGATACACCCCCTGGCGAAATAGAAGCGTGATTAGACCCCCCAAGTGCACTACGTATCTCAGGCGGAGTATCTGGCAGCCAGAAATCGAATATATCAGCCACTTCCGGGGTATCTAGTAGCCAGAAATCGGACCCATTAGCGCCTCCATCTGTCTCCTCTGCAGACGAGAGATGTGTGGAAGAATCGGTATATGGGTCATCGCTATCCTCCCATTCGAATTCTTCGGACTCTTCGGGCTCTTCGGATTCTTCTGTAATAAAAAATTAGCCATCTACGTGTCGAAATGTTTCTTTAGTTTTGTATGTTTGGAACTCACCCGAGACTACAGATACTGTCTCACCGCGCCGAAGTCGACTTTGCAAAACGGGACCTTCATTCCATCCAAGTGTTCTCAGGTCTGTTCCCCTAATCCTCCATCCTGAGGTAGTGATGTCTTTTATCAAAAATTGCCCTGGTCTTGGACGAAAGCGGGCAAGCAAAGTGGATGCATAGTCTCGATATGGATCGTTCCAGTCAAAATCTATTTCCTTCCAATACCTAATGTTTCTTACCCGAACCTTCTGCAACTGTTGCTTATCAAATACATTGGGATCGAAAGCTAGAATCATCAAAAGACTGTGATTGTTGCATATTCCAAGTTGCGGGGAGGCATTGTTGTAAAGGGCTATGAAGCTCGGAACAGGTGTATTCCCAGTTCTAGCTCGGACGAGAACGTCGCGAGGGCCCTTCTCGATATTAAGGTCTATTGGTAGGCGATTGCAATTCTCCTGCCCTGCGATGCGGGCGAGGAAGGCAAAATGGTATTCGTACCCATTTAGCTTGGTGTCATCATCAGTGAATGCAATATCATAGGCGAAAGAGAAGCGAAAGTAGAAGGTAGCTAAGAGAACTGTGGTGGCTGAGATGGTTCGCAGCATGCTGCCAGGCTTTGACCAATATCCAATTAAGAACCATCAATTTAAGGATTTATGAGTTCATGGAGAAAATTCCTTGCGATGGGTATACGGCAATCCTCATCTTCGTACATGGGGAACAAGCCGCATCCTCTTCCATATTCGTAAGTATCTAGCTATGTAATATTAATATTAATCCTAGACTCAAATATTCTCTAAATTGCTCTTGACTTATTGATTCTACCAAGAGTTTCACACACCCCAGGTGCGCATACATACAAGGAAACTCTCCTTGTTAGGCGTAGGTTCCGCGCGCGCTCGAGTTTATATCCTTATGTGAGCTCTGATTCTCTGCTGCTATTATCCGTATATTTCTGGCTACCTCAAACTAGAATTCTTAAACCGGGGGTCACCAAACTTTTGTTGTTTGATTTTTAATGCTTTTCATTGATACTCGAAATTATCCGGATATATATAGACTACGACAGCTAAATATTATTTTATTTAGTATCTTTATTGCCCACGGGGCGAGGACATCTGTAATAAAAAGTCATAACCACGATTCCCATCCCCAGCATCCCAATCATCATCGGAAGAACTCTCAGAATAATCATCATTTGATGATAAAGCTAGAGCACCATCGTAATTATAAACTCTAACTTTATAGTTGGGCTTGATATAAACCATCGTCTCCAGGTTAAGATTCAAAACCTCTCCTGGCTCGAGTCCAGCTCCTTCAATAAGCTGAGTAGCAGGGTCATCCGGCATGAAATCCGGATATATTTCCCTCCACAACTTAACATACGAAGGCAAAGTGGTTTTTATACTTTGCATCTTGCCAGGCTCGTCGTAGTAGGCGAAAACATGTAGTATCTTATCTCCTTTGCATGGGGGATCTGTTGGGATTCCACTCGCGCCATATAGTGCGATATATGGAGGAACCTTTCTGTCGGTGAGTGAAGTAGAAGAGCGAACCCAGACATCATTTATATCTTCGTCTGGGAGCAGAAAACAGGGGGGGTCGGTCTTGTCTACAGAATTTGTAGAGGTTTCCCAAGGAATTTCTATGATTTCATCCGACCCGCCGAAAGCAATTTGATATGCCCAGGCCCAATGAGCAATAGTCAACAAGGAAAAGAGTAACGCCGAATAAGCTATCATCTTGAGGCCCGCCAGGCGTAGACGATGTTCTGGTCGCAGGATTACCTAGCTTTGAAAACTAAATTAGGAGACTTCAATTGTACGGTTTACTTTTACCCTAGCTCTCAAATACCAAATATAATGAATCTATCTCTAACATTCGCAGCTTGTTATATTTGCTGAAACTTTGGTATTTGAGAATATTTGCGAAAAGCTTAACACTTGTTTACGATATCGATAGAAAGTCCATCTCCCTAATGCTGGTTGCTTAATTAATTATGCTTTATGAACCATGGTGACATGCATGTGCACATTTATACGCCTTACCCTATAATTTTAGACACTATTATTCACGATATTTGACTTCAACATTATACTTTCTCTAGGTTGGAATAGACGGAAGGGACCCAGATATTATCTCTTCTGAATGCTTAAATTGAGGCTGGATATATTGATGATCAGCAGGAAATTAAAAAATCCGCAGTATTATGATATTAGAGTGAATCTGAATGAAAGCTATTCAAGGATATTAAAACACCTACGTCCCGATCGATTATTATGTCCACCATGCCATACTCGGTTTAGATAAGAACTATGCACATTCTTTCGAGCCTGCTATATCTTTAAAATTAAGCTATAAGTAGAAATACTGAGAGTCGAAATCAGGATTCGAATTTAATATTATAGCATTAACTCTAGGATCGCTAGACTCATCAGGATAAACAGATGGACTTCCAGGCTCACGTAGTAGTGGTAGCATGGGAGATAGTGAGTCCATAGGTTGAAACTCACTAGGGAGAGCCGACGATGTTAGCCCCGCCAAAATTGGATCGTATTCCGTTTCTTTCAAATTCACCCGAATCTTCTCTCCTGGCGATAGTTCATCCGGAATCTCGCTGATAGACTCGTCTTTTTCCGCACTTTCTCGAAGTCTCTCCCCCAGGTAGTTTGGAGTCGGATCTTGAATTCGATGTCCCCTTTGAGGCCGCAATACATCCCATCCAAAATCATCAGGGGATTGGGACCTTGATTGCGATTGTGAGAATCCTGATGGCATTTGTACCTTTGGTAGCTGTGGGTTCGGAACACGGAGCTTATTCAAGCCTATTGTGCCAGGATTCGTAGAAGGGATCCGGAGAGGTGAGCGTTCCGGGTTATTCCTAGACAATCTGAACCCTGGTGAACCCTTTTCGAAAGCATCACGTTGTTCAGTCATTTCTGTTAAGGAGTTCTTGTATCTTATCGGCTGCCCTCCACATCTCAAGGGGTCTTTCCGCTGCTGCGGAACTACCAAATTCTCTTCTGCCCCTGCCCAATCCCTTCGTGTCTGCGGATCTGATAGCCAACCCGGCAACTGATCATCGTCGTCTCCTAGTCGAGGCCTTACTAGCACAGAATCCGGGCTGTTTGGAAATTGCCGTTCTAGAGTCCCAAGCCTCATGTTCAAGTTCTCAAATCTTGATGGTTGTATGAGAGGCTCAGGTCGCACACCCACACCCTTTTGATAGATATCAAATGTCTTGGTTAGTGGTCTCCCCCACTCCCTTGCTCGGTACACCATTATTTCGTTCGGTAAACGACTCCACTGTCCATCCTTCCCCTTATACAGAACGTCACCTTCGTTAGTCGGTAGCGGAGGCTTACTACCAAGGATCTTCTTCCACTCTAGGCTCCCCTCTTTTAACACCCGATACTTCGCTTCATCTGGGTAGTCTATTTCTGAATATTTTGGGGCTACTGCTATGTGAAGCTCTTGGTCCACATATTGGAGCTTGTAAGGAAACATGACAAGTGTGACGTTCGATCTTATACAGTCACCGTCATAAATCGCAATTGCATCCGGAATATCTTCGAGGTATGGATAAGCCGTCCGGAGTCGAATATGCCCGAGGGAGCTGTCGTACTCTGGACTAGCAGAGTGACACCCCGTAGGCTGTAATCGTGTGAATTCCCAGGGTATATATCGACATGTTGGGTCAATGTACGGAATGAATGCAATTTCGACTCCCAAATTTCCTAACACCAAGGTCGAAAACTTTACGAATAGTACGGCTATAAATATTGCTGTCAGGGCGGGCATTTTCCGAAAGATTGGAGCTAGCCCTGGAAAATCCGCTGATCGAATATGTGTCTTCTATAACGCCCAGCTAGTTGATGCTATGTACGATCGTTTAAATTTCTAAAATGTATAGCGGGCAGTTTTTTGACCGAGCTAATGGTAGAACGTCTTTCTTAAAGTTTTCCCACCGTCACAAAAAAAAGATCAAAGCCCCTCAAATTCCATTTATATTATTTAGGTCCGAGTAAACTGGTATTAGTAGCTGTGACTGAAAATATCTCTTCATTTGGGGATATATCCACCACTGAGAATCTAAAAATTTACCGTACATCGAGTGGTAGTAATCTCGTAGGATCCTAGGAACTTTGATGTTAGTGTTAAACTTCTATCTCAGGCGTTGATACATATTTAACTACAGTTAATTACAGATGCTTACCGAAAATAGGGGGAATTTACTACTAAATCCAATTAAAATATACATATTTGCATAATGGTATTCTTGTCTGGTCAATCCAACTGCCGGCGCGTGGTAGGGAGGTATAGACATTCCAGTTCTTTGATTATAATAGAACTTTAGAAATAATACTCCAAGCTTGCAAGAGAACAGAAACGCCGAATTCAAACTTTGTAGAATTAAATCAAGCCGAAATCTGTATTTCAACTTATTCTAACTCGTCTAGAGGGTTACCTTGATTCCAATCCGTTTCAAGGTTGCTATCTGTACCACTTAGTTCCCGCATTAATCGCGTTGCCCCTACCGGCTCGGGTTCCTCAATACCTAAATTTGTACCTAGACTTAAAGTGTCCGGGATATCTTCCATCTGAGGATCAAGTCCGAAATTTAACAAATTGTCCAGTTCATTCGCATCAAGAACCGTATCTAACCCAGCCATAGGCTGAAAATGACGCATCATGAAAATTCGAAATGCGTCTAAAATGGGATTTGTCCCTGGTATAATTCTCGGCCTGGCATTCGGAGCATCAGCTAGTTGTGAACCGGCTGTGCTTGCAGTTGGGCTACCATAGCTTAAAGCGTTTCCGATCCCCCCAATGTTCTCCTCAATATCTTCTTCGATACTCTCTTCGTTATTCTCTCCATCTTCACCATTATCGTTGTTGCCATTATCTTCGTAATTATAATCGCTCTCATTCTCCGAATCTAGGATATCGCGCTGGGGGAGTTCAAACGACGTTTCGTCGAGGCCGAAAATTCTATTAGTATCTTGATCTATATGCCAATAACCACTACCCAAACGCCACGCCACCCGACCCCCAGCAAAGTTTCTGTCATTCTCAAGAACCTCCAGAATATCTACTAGTCTTTCAGTCCGCTCAGTATTAGGCACCAATACCGCCCATCGGTTAATATCACGTTTTAACGTGTCCGCCACTTGTAATCGATCTCCCAGTTCAGGTTGCCATTTGATAATTACTTTTAGGTTGTTATGATTGCATCCGGTTGGTGGGCGGCCGTTGTTTCCGTAAAGACCTATGAATCGTGGGATCGGTTCTTGGTCGGGCGTGGTTCGGATAAAAGCGTACTCTACGTTGTCCGCCCATCTTGGGGTGATATAATGGCATTTTGTGTCGGAGTCGGGTGGGACTGCCGTCCAGACGACATCTTCATCCGTGGGTATTATATCACTACCATCATCATATCCTAAGAAGCCGATTTCGTAGGCGCTGGTGAAAGCGAGGTGGGTGGCGAGGCCGAAGAAGGAAAGAGATATTATATTCGCCAGAAAGCTATACATTTCGTGATATATGTCTGTATAATATGGAGCCAGTCCCTATGGAATTGACTTGGATGAATTCTTTGATACTATAGTTAGTGCGGTATCCGAGGATAATATGATCGCCCAAGGCTTCCGATAACACACTACGTAAAGATTTTTAGACACAATGATGTCTCATAAATTCAAGGATCCCGATCCTGAATTACCTGTAAAAGTATTTGAAAAGTATGATTATCATTTTCCACGTCTAACGCGGCTTTAAAATAGGCTCTAAAGCTCTCAAGAATGGCTGTGTACACACGAATTGAATGCGAAAATTGCGTGGAATCCATGAAAACGGCGCTAAGAAAACGACCAACCGCGAATGCGCAAATATTTTAGATACCCTCAACCTCACCCCACCAGGAGTATCATACCTCAAGTTATAAAGTGACCAAAAAAAAACTCTACTGTATCACGCGTGGCATGAAATCTAGACCCTTTCAGGTCCCGTAGCAACAGGATAACCATTATTACCCATGCTTCGGCTTCGACTCCTTCTATGTCCGTGGTGTCCATGACGTCCTTTATCATCATAGAAGCTTCCTTCTACAAAAGTTCCCCATCCGGCTTTCCTGGTAAAGACTGCATTCTCGAACCCACCGTATCCGACTCCCTTTCCAAAGTTGACACCATTATGGCCTCTTGGAAGGGGGATGTGGTTGAACCTCCAATCCCAGATAGCAGCGTAGACCATTCTGTAAGCTCCGAAGGCGAAGATGGTGCCAATAATGGCACCACCAACCACGTCATACCAATGATGGAATTCATCTATTGTGAGAGATCCTGCGATTAGAACTGCTCCGAGGAGTGGGGCATAGACGCAAATCATCTTCCACATTGCAGGATGATAGTTTGACCACAACTAAATCACGATCATCATTAGCAGCTATTCTTATAGAAGTGGTATGATATGAAGTACCTTGAGTTTTGCGTTGAGCCACAGGAACATAAAGACAAATCCAGCAAATGCCGCCGTAGAATGCCCAGATGGAAAACTTTCCAATGAATCATTGATGTCATTCTTATCTCCAGTGCAGATCGCCTTGGTAAACATAATGTACCCGAATCCACTGCCACCACCCGGTCCGACACCTTCGGCACTACCAGCTACTGATCCCGCAGCTGGTGGCAAGGTAACACGGGGTTGGCAGACAGCAAGGAAATGGGGGCGTAAACCACCAATGAGCCATTTGATGAAGACCTGGAAGACAGCAGCGTTGATGAGAGAGTAGAGAAGACCGACGATAGCATTATTAGCATCCCAGAAGGATTTAATGCGAATTTGAAGGAGGACGAAGAAGAAGATCGGAATGATTGAGGCAAGGAAAGCGGCGAGCCAGATCGGAATGATGTTTTTACGAAGAGGACTACGGCGGGCGCAATGTTAGGGGCTATTCTATAAGAGTTATATTTCGCACTGGGAAACTTACTATGCCATCTCTGGGTAGACGATTTCACCATTAGCGTAGTATACAGGGAAGTTACGGGTTGGTGCTGGAGGTGCCATGTAAACCTGTTCCATTGATTAGCATTTTAAGTCTGTATCATGAATGAAGGAAATGCATTTACCCCTAGACCGATTGCACCCATGACGGCCATGGTAATGATATCTAACCAAATCGTCTTGACCCATCCTCCAAAGGTAGGCCTGCGGTTGATAAATGCATATGGAGATGCTGGCGAGACGCCCGTCTGATTCCCAGTGCCTGCAGTAGAGACAGAGGGCTTATCACGACGACTAAAAAAGCTGCCTCGAGGAGCCGCTGGGTCTCCCTGTGGTGGAGGTGGGTTCTGGGTACGAGTGAAGAAACCCATCTCGATAGTGATGTCTGTGATGTTATGTTGATGTAAAGGTCTGGAGTCTGGAGGATGCTTAGATGGCCTGCTGGACTAATGTCTGCAACCCTGGCCAAATAGAGAACGACAGACGCTTTTGCGTTGTCGATACCGTTTCCAACAACTGTGTTGATGTTACACGAACTTTTGTAACCTCTTGACTTCCAGTCCCTTGACGATGAAGACTGTGGGAAAACTTCAAGACCTGTAAATCAAACTACGTTGAAAACGGCCTCTTTATATCTTTTGCGATCGTTGTCAAAGCGTTACTTTCACTCATTCTATCATCACCCAATCCGCGCATCTCTGCCCAGCGAAGCTTGTTTTCGTCAACTGTATGACGTCGGTAAGCGTTCCGCCTTGGCAGTGTTCCCTGAAATGACATAATCAATATCTGCAGCGAAACCGTTATTGGCTGGCCATGATCGGGATTGTGGCCCCAATCGTCAAACATTAGGTAAATTGCCCGATGGGGATATCCGAGTTCATAGGGTTTGATGTCATGGCGGGGCTTGAAGTGGAAGGTACCTGGAATGAAGCCGTTTAGATTGAGAATCAGCTGCTTCATATCATGAACTTTATCCTCTATTTGTGGAAACATGGGAAAAACCATTAGAAGCGATGGCAAATCGAATCTCGGATCTCGGCATCGATATTAATATATTATGATGTCGGCTTTTTAAAAGTATATAAGATTTAGAGACAATATCTCAAAATTAGTCTCGGGGTTAGCTTCAAAACCCCTTTCACCCACGACATTAATCCAACAATCCCAACCACTTGTACTAATATAGCTACTTAAGTAATTAAATGACGTATGTATGTATATGTGCCCACTAGTTTTCCTCTAGTCCAATCGGCCCATGCCGTCTATAAACCATTGTTTCTTCTTTAGAAACAGCTACTGAAATCCAAATTCAACATATCAACAATTGGACCGGAGCTTCCCATCCAATTTCCAAAGAAAGTACTCATTGCTTCTACATCTCCTTCGGTCCATCCGCCACCTTCGAAATCTTGCATGAATATATCTGGTAGCTGCTCAGCCCCTCTTCCCTCAGCAATATTTACAATATTGTGATCTTGTGGGAGAAGTAGCGTATTCGACTGGTGTGAATACGTTCCCAGAGGGTTGTGGTTTCGGGAATCCACTAGTGCTTTAGCAACGCGGCAAAACACTTTGGTGACCTCGAAAAGACGAGCAGAGTCTTTTGTCACATGTGCGATAGGTTCGATTGAATCGAGGAAGTCGTGAAGGAGCTTTACATCGGAGGGGTCGTTTGAGGCCACGGAATGTAGGAAAACAACGATGAGTGGTGTAAATGAGGTATACAACAAGACCCTGTTCCAAAAAATGTTAGCTGCAGGCTACAAGTTTAATAGTAGATTCTTTTGAGACAGGGGAGAAAAAAATGGGAACTTGCGACATATAGTGGGTAACAAACCAGGAGACATAGGCGTCCATATTGTTGGATCCAATCTTTCTCTTGAAGATTGGGAGGAATTTGAGATGACAATGGAGTCCCATGGTTGCGGCTTCGAAACAGGCGGCTGTAATCTCCGTGGTATGTACACCCTCGCCCATCGACGCGGCACGGTGAAGGGTCGTTTGAACGGAATAATAGATTATATCCGTAGGACCAAAAAATAGGTCGAAATATTCAGAGTAGTATGCGGTTTCAATCGCGGACATGATCTATTTTAACAAGGAAGTTAGATTGAACTCTGATTTATCTGTGAGGAACGGTGATATCACATCGGATATACGGGACTTTACTTCTCGCCATCGCTCGAGCCAAGGTCTCAATTGTGCATCGAGGTCGCCGATCAGAGCATGCCGCTCAGCTTGAGATTTCTTCAATGCCGTTGCAGAGTACAGCTGGTCGTAAACCATGCCTTGGAGACGGCTCAAAGAGATGAAAGCTATAGAAGCATGATCCCACGGTTCAACGCCGTCGACTTTAGAGACCGAGAAATATTCGGTGTCGATGTCGAAGTCCTGGAAATTAGACGCCCGACCGAGGGTCAAAGAAAGGTTCTTGTCGACGCCATATAGGGACCAGAACAGGTGGCGTTTCTCATCGGCAACATTTTGAGGATCGCTCTTCAACGATCGTTCGCGATGATATCCTAGAGTAAATACGTGTCGGGCAGCGGCAGAGCATAAAGTCCACGCCAAGAGGGGTTTCGAAGATAATTGTGCAAATACAACCTAATTGCGAAGTATGATATTAGTCGAGAACATAGGTTGCAAAGTGCCAATATCAAATCTACGGGGAGAGAAGCATGCTTACCCCGAGCGTTAATGCCTTCACATTGTCGACATGAGGGACTGCTAGAATTTCGTAGCTCTGACAACCAATGTGTAAATTCTTCTCACAAAGACTCAAAAATTTGGAGGCGTCCCAGCCGCTTAATATAGGATCATTGAGAGCAATATATTCTTCAAGCAAGAAGAGTAGAAGACCATGCATCGTTGTTAACTGCCCGAGTGAGACGGGTTCGGTGGGGAAATAAACAGCCTGGCAAATCTTTTCAAGAGCCATCTGATCACGCATAGCGTATGCTAGATAGTGAACAGATGGATATTCTTTCGAGATGACTGTTAGTTTCGTTTTTATGCTTTCGTTGAGCTCTACGACTAACCTTTAAGTTTTCTCAAAAGGGATATCACGAATTGAGCTGGGAGAAGTTCCATTTCAGGCAGGCTCTTAGGCTTCTCATCCGGATCGAAATATAAATCATCAAACCCATTCGAAAAGCCGTCTATGGATGAGGTGTTCATCAAATCTTTTAATGAACTTAATGCATCTAGGATTTCATTCGATTTCTGTCCTTGTTTCGCAATGAGTTCACCAGCCATTACAGTCTGAGTAGCAAACGAAGAGTCGCCTTCGAACGCTGGTGGTGCAGGCGTAGGCGTAGACACAGATCCACTTGCTATGCCATCGGATGAAGAGGCACTATACCCCGCCGAACGAAAGCTCGGAGTTTCCGCTGATTTATTTTCCGTTATTGGTTTGCGATAGTCCACCATGTGAGTGGGTTCAGGCTCGTTCAACGAGATATTTTTGACCATCTGCTCGATGGATATGAGGCGGCTATTGATCTCATCGATAGATTTTTGGCTACATGGCATTAGTATAATTTTTGCTACCATTTTGGAGGCCTGAGGAAAACAAGAGTCTAGTCATGAATTCGCATACTAGTTGGAAGAAAGAACGACTCGAGGACGATGCTCGATAACCCGCTTCGCAGGCCGGCACTCGAGGTTGGAAGTCATACAATTGGAACATGGGTCCTGCCGGTTGCATTTAACCTATTCACACACACACCAAGATTAGAATAAAGCCTGGAGTTCCGTGGACTGCGCGCGCGCAAGAATGGGGGGATATTATATTCTTGAGAGCGCCATGCCATGCTTTAGTTCGCACGGACATGCATATCTCGCAGAAATGTTATATTTTGGGAGAGACAACGCACTTTTCGACGCCTGCAATTCTCGCACTATCGAATTAGAGGTAAGTATATGATTTAATCCCATGTCGACCTAAGTCAAACAATGCATGATATCTTATATTGATCTTCGTCTTGGAGGGTACAACTTACAGCCTGTGTCAATACGGATGGTGTTATGTTTGCGCCGCCCATACTTGGCCCGCCAATTGAACTTTGGAACTCCATTTTTGGGAATTCTCTGTTACAAAAATGAATAAGGAAGAAAGGACAGTTGGATTGCCTCGGACTTCCGTGGGAATTCAGTCCATAATCTCTTGTCCGCGGAAACTTAACGACATCCCACTAGAGAAACAAGAGAGGTTATAACCTTGACCGCAAACGTCGGGGTCCGCGGCGCCCGAAGAAATGATTCACCGAATCTGGATGCAACTTAGGTAAAGTGGATGTCGCACGAGGTTTAAGTTGCCAGCTTTGCTTGGCATGCATGTTCCACGCGGCAGGCAAGCAACGGTAAGGCTGGGTTGCATTTACATTTGATAAGATATTATGTCAGCTAGTCGCGGGAAGAGATTGGACGACGTAATGCCAGGTACGAAGACTTCGGGAGGGCTATCAAGTTGAAGACATTCTGTCCTCTATAGGCTACTAGAAGCAACGTTGGAGCGCCTTGCGGGTGAGTGAAACTTGTGATCAAATTGAGTGTTCCGGCTGTTTAGACCAGAAGTAATTTCACGAAGCGCGTGTGGATAAGGATATCGTCAGCAGGGCTTCGTAGACATTACGTTGACTTAAGTGGGAATAGTATTCTTCGGGCTGGTCCTGAATACAGATCTGGATCTTATAGAAGGGTGTATTATTAAGTATGCGTGGACCTTCCAACTACCGCGCTGGATGGACGAATAACATCGTGACATTGGCGAGATCTTGGCATGTTATCTTGGCAGTGGGGCAGGTTTGAGTGTTTGATAACGGGTTGTATGTTTGACATTGTGTTGTGTTTGCCTGGTAATATCAACACAGAAACACAGCATAGCAAAAGTCACATGACAGTGTCCGCATTTGAGAGCGACTTCCTGCCATATCCACGTTCTTCCCTTCCTAGGGCACCAACCCTCGCTAAACAATCCACACCCAATGAGTACCACTGCCAGTTCGAGTCCTCCACCATCTAACGAAGGTATCAGAGCTTCTATCCTCCGCTTTCGACGACATCTTAATCGCAGATACCATCGACAACTCCGAGAATTCGCCCCTCATCTCCCTCTCAGAAACATTAGTAGTAGCCTCGTACCATCAGTCGCCATCATGTCTGACATTGAAGAAGTCGAAGTTGAGGCTCCAGCCACCTTCAGCAACGTCCTCCCCAAGGAGGTCACCGACGAGATCGGTTCCGTCAAGCTGTTCAACAAGTGGACCTATGAGGGTGTCACCGTCAGCGATCTCTCCCTCGTGTACGAAGCCGATATCTTGAGAATCAATCATCTATCATTTGTTCTTCTACTAACTGTCATCTAGTGACTACGTCTACCTCCAGGCCCCAGTCTACACCCCTCACTCTGCTGGACGTTATGCTACCAAGCGTTTCCGCAAGGCCAAGTGCCCAATCATTGAGCGTCTCACCAACTCTCTCATGATGAACGGTCGCAACAACGGCAAGAAGCTCATGGCCGTTCGCATCGTCAAGCACTCCTTCGAGATCATCCACCTCCTCACCGACCTCAACCCCATCCAGGTTGCTGTCGATGCCATTGTCAACTGTGGTCCCCGTGAAGACTCTACCAGAATCGGTTCTGCCGGTACTGTTAGACGTCAAGCCGTCGATGTCTCTCCTCTCCGTCGTATCAACCAGGCCATCCATCTTTTGACCATCGGTGCTCGTGAGGCTGCGTTCAGGAACGTCAAGTCCATCGCTGAGTGCTTGGCTGAAGAGTTGATCAATGCTGCCAAGGGTTCTTCCAACTCTTACGCCATCAAGAAGAAGGACGAGCTCGAGCGGTATGTTTTTATTGATACGCATTCGTTTATTCAGGTCAGAATCGCTAATATTCTTTCAACAGTGTCGCCAAGTCCAATCGGTAAACGCTCAATATTTCGACCCTCTTATCGCCAAAAGCATTTTCTACCTTTTCATGTCATATATTTCTTACTTCTTCCATTAATGGGATATTTCCTTTCACACTCACACTTACGCATTTCTGGGCTACCGGAGTTCGAAGGCGTTTTCATACTCAAGACAAACGACTGAATGAAATGAAATTAATACAAGACTACCACATCCACTTTCAAGGTTTTCTTCCCTTCCTCAATGCCATACAAATACTTGCAGAGAAGTAGCAAGGTTCCGCCCTGCCCACGTAGAATATTGAAAATCGCAAGGTTCCGCCCTGCAAAGCAGGTTCTTCGATTACACATATCGAACGGTTCGACAGCGATTCTATCTGTCCTAGCGTCGGTATTCAAATTTTCAACTGTATGTTCTTCGTAGGCGGATTTTACTAGCGTCATATTTTAGACAGTTTAGCTGGGTATTGGAGACAATAGCCTCCACTATTGATATCCGTCCCCTTCGGAATCGTATCTCGAGCTTTTCAAACCCGTGATTCCATTCTTAGCTAGCTGGTTTCGTACAGAATCAAAGAAATTAGAGTTTTTACCATGGGCGTCACCTTGATAAGTCGCCTGACGTAGAATTAGTGTAACTTCCTATATCTGACTGAAAACCATGCAATGATGCCAGCCTTATGGTTACATCGACAATAAACATTTGTTCGGTGGTCCCGCAACTTAATAGGGATTTAACAACTAGCGGACTACTTTGCATCCCGAGGCCGTGAGATGATGAATTTTCCGACGGGATATAAGGGGAAAGGTGACCGTCACCCGGAACGCGTCAATGCCTGCATCCGTCCTACCACGATCACGATATCTGCGTCCGGCCGACGTAATACATTGCACATCGTGGAACTGGCCCTGAAAACTTCTCCTCGAGAGTTCCGCCCAGCAGCTTCGTACCAGGCCAGCCAGTCCGGGTCCGCTGCTATGGTCAGCATACTACATTGCCCAAGACGGAGCTGGGTCAGTCTCACTGCGAATCCAAGAGTCGCTAAGAAATCGAATGAATCATCCACATTGTCTTTGGATCTCGCCAAGCGGCGGCCAAGTACGTGGCCAAGCGACTTGCCGCGCACCTTATTCATTTCATCCTTTGCGGGCTCCTCGGGTCCCGCGCACAGTGCACCGTTCCCATAACGTTAACACACGCACCTATCACAATCACAATTAAACAGTGTCTGGTTGGCATTCTTGATTCGATTGTTTTTAAAAAAACTCGATCTTCTTCTGATTTTTAAATTTTCTCCGTTGCTTCATAACTTTTGATGTTAAAAACGCTTTTAATTCGAAGATTCTACTGACTTTATTTTAATATTTATAATACACTCTCCACCGAGTTCTCGCATTCCTTTTGTGCTTTTATAACGTTATAGATACCTCGGCGTGTTTGAAGTTCGGTCCTTTGACATCACTTTTGTCTTTCACGCTATCTTAATCCCTGAAAGCCCATCGGGCTTGTCCAACCAGTCGAAGCAGGATTATGTAAGTCGTTAGCTAAGCCTCCAACATGCCAACACAAACTCGGGCTAACTTTGGCCGAATCCTTCCCAGATCAGATCATCGAGGAGTCTTCAGAATTAAGCTGTATTCTGCTAATTTCCTCCTGAAGAAAAGTCGTGGCTCCTCCTATTGCTCCGGTTCCGTCTGTTCTCTGTCTTCTATAAAAAGTTATCACATTTTCGATATTGTACTTTGGAACAGCAACATCAAAAAAAAGTTACACTTTATAACTCGACCCATTGGGGTCAATAACTTACTAAGATGTCGACGATTCCAATGGATGAACCTTCGCTCCCTTTTTCTGAGAAGTTGATTGATGAGGGTATCAAGGATGAAGTGCCCACAAGTAGTAGTGGAGAGGCTTCCATAGTAATACTTGACGAGGCTGAAGAGGAGAAGAAGAAGAAGGAGAAGGAGAAGGAGGAAGGGGGTTTCGGTGCTTACTGGGTGCGTACATCTGGCTTTACTCGATATAATCAATTCAAAATCGGAGTTATATATTAATAAAACATGTTTATACGATCTAGAGAATATTCACATACGCTTCCACCGGCGACCGTATCCTCTATGCTATCGCCCTCTTGACGGGTATTGCCAGTGGTGCTGCTATGCCTCTCATGACCATTGTTTTCGGTCGTTTCACAGCCAAGTTCACAAATTTTGCGGCCGATCCTACTCAAGGCGGCGACCAATTCCTTCGCGATGTCAATTCTTTCATCCTCTACTTTGTCTATCTCTTCGTCGGTCGTTTTGTTACCACATATATTGCAGTCACAACCATCACTATCGCCGCCACTCGTACCGTCAGGAATATTCGTCAAGCGTTCCTGGAACATCTACTCCGTATGGAAATCTCCCATTTCGACAAGGCTGACAGTGGAGCGACGGCTACTCAAGTTACGACTAATGGCAACAGAATCAACTCTGGTATCGCCGAGAAGCTCGTCTTGGTTGTACAGTCTATTGCTATGTTCTTATCCGCCTTTATTGTTGCCCTCGCCGCACAATGGAAATTGGCACTGATTACCATGTCCATTATTCCGGTTATTGTTATCGTCACTGGTGTTTGTGTCGCCTTGGATGCCACTAACGAAGCTACAGTTATCAAATTGTACTCTCGGGCGTCTGCACTAGCACAGGAGACTTTCACATCCATCAAGGCTGTTCATGCCTTCTTCGCCCACGACAAGATGCTTTCTAAGTATAATGAGTACTTGGAAAAGGCGCATAAAACTGGAGACAAGAAAAGTCCTATATATTCTGTCATGTTCACCACTGAGTATTTCTGTATATACGGTGGGACTGCATTGGCATTTTGGCAGGGACATAGGATGTATCGGAGTGGTGAAATTCAGGATGTTGGAACCGTTTTTACGTAAGTCGTCATTTTTCCCGACCGTCGTATTAGCCCAGGTACATCTGGTCTCGTAGGTACATCCGATATCACGACAGATCGACTAACAATATATTGATTGGAAATATAGCGTCGAATTAGCGATGATGATGGCAGCGTCTGCCATGTCTGTGATCGCACCCCAAATTCTTGCCGTTTCTGCCGCAGCAGCAGCAGCATCTGAGCTCTTCACCATCTTGGATACACCCTCTAAACTCGACCCTCTTGACAAGTCTGGCCATACTCCCGAAGAGTGTATTGGCGATATTGAAGTTTCCGGCGTTAACTTTGCATACCCTTCCCGTCCCACGGCCCAAGTTCTCAAGGACTTTACAATCAAATTCCCAGCCGGAAAAACAACAGCCCTGGTTGGCGCCAGTGGTTCTGGAAAAAGTACATGCATTGGTCTCTTGGAGCGCTGGTATGAGCCTCTAAGCGGATCTATCAAACTGGATGGCAAGGAATTGAAAGAGTACAACGTCAAATGGCTTCGCTCTCAAATTCGTCTGGTCCAACAAGAGCCAGTCCTATTCGCCGGAACCGTCTATGAAAACGTCTGCCGTGGCCTTCTCGATGAACAACGTGCCCTCCCAGAAGAACGAAAGAGAAAACTCGTCCAAGAAGCTTGTTCCCTCAGTAACGCCCATGATTTCATTACGCAACTGCCAGAAGGTTATGATACCCAAGTCGGTGAGCGTGCCGGAAAACTTAGCGGAGGTCAAAAACAACGTGTCGCTATCGCTCGTAGCATCATTTCCAACCCCAAGATTCTTCTTCTCGACGAAGCTACTAGTGCCCTTGACCCCAAGGCCGAGAAAATCGTTCAGGAAGCCCTAAACCGTGTCTCTGAAGGGAGAACAACAATAACCATCGCTCATCGTCTTTCTACGATCAAGAAAGCTGAAAACATTGCTGTCATGTCGAATGGAGAAATCGTCGAAGAGGGAACACACGATGAACTCGTCGCTCTGGATCGTCACTATGCTGCTCTTGTCCGCGCCCAAGATCTCGGAGACAAAGGCGAGAAATCTGCTGGTTGGAACTCAGACCAAGAAGATGGCGAAGAAGAAAACGAAGACCACCTTGCTCTCTCTCGTACCAAGACAGTTGCATCCAAAGCTGAAGCTTCTGCCGCATCGAAGAAGGCGATGACAGAAGGTACTCTTCGCTATGGAATTTTCAAATGTATCTGGATTCTCCTGGCCGAACAAAAAGAGATATATGGAAAAATGGCTTTCGTATTCTTCCTTTGCGCTGCCGGTGCTGCCATCTACCCCGTTCAAGCTGTTCTCTTCTCCCGAGTTTTCGAAGTCTTTACACCCATCGACAGTGAAGTCTATCAAAATGCAACTCACAGCGCCAACTTCTGGGCACTGATGTTCCTTGTCGTCGCTATTGGTTCTGTTGCTTGCTACGCACCCCTCGGTTGGGTTGTTAATCTCGAGGCCCAGACCATCAGCCACAAATACCGAAAGGAAATCATGGAGATTGCATTACACCAGGATATGACCTTCTTCGACCATGAGGAAAACTCTTCCGGCGCATTAACCGCGAAATTATCCGCTCTCCCACAACAGCTTATGGAACTACTGTCTATGAACCTTCCACTTATGTTAATGGTGGTTTGTAATGTTGTTGGCAGTTCGATCATGGCTCTTGCATCTGGTTGGAAATTGGCTCTAGTCGTTCTCTCTGGTGGTATGATTCCACTTATCGCTGCAGGATATTACCGTATTCGACTTGAACTCAAGCTCGACGAAGAAAATGGCGACCGGTTCGCTCAAAGCGCGAGTATTGCAAGTGAATCCATTGCTGCTATTCGTACTGTGGCCTCCTTAACTCTCGAGGAAGAAATCTTGAAAATATTCAAGTTGAAACTAGGTGAAGTCGTCAGCAACTCGTTCCGCAGTATCTTGATCAGGATGTTGTTCTACTCAGTCTCACAATCCCTCGACTTCTTGGTCATGGCTCTCGGCTTTTGGTATGGTGCCAAACTCCTTGTTAGCGGCGAATACAATACCCAACAATTCTTCATGATCTTTATCGGTGTTATATTTGCCGGTCAAGCAGCAGGGCAATTTTTCGGGTATACGACTAGTTTGACAAAGGCGGCCGAGGGTGCTAATTACATCCTCTGGGCGCGGACATTACGACCTGTTATTACTGTCAACGACGAGAATAAGGATAACGGTCCAGACGGCGATAATGACGTCGCTTTGGAATCCGTGGACTTTGCATACCCTCAGCGACAACAGAGCCGCGTTTTGAAGGGTATCGATATTCAGGTATGATTTCCATTTCTCGTCCGAACTACAGCTTATACTAACATGAGCATAACACCAGATCAAACCGTCGCAATTCGTCGCCCTCGTCGGTGCCTCCGGTTGTGGTAAAACCACCGTAATCTCTCTTCTCGAACGGTACTACGACCCAACCTACGGTCAAATCAGCCTCGGCGGGCAAGATATCAAATCCTTTTCTCCAAAACTCTACCGACGTCATTTATCTCTAGTCCAACAGGAACCGACCCTTTATCAAGGTTCCGTCAAAGAAAATATTTCACTCGGTCTAGAACACGAACCTACCCGCCAGGAACTAGAAAAGGCATGTAAGATGGCTAATGCCTATGACTTCGTCATGGGTCTTCCCGAAGGATTTGAGACACCTTGTGGTTCTTACGGCGCGCAGTTCAGCGGTGGGCAAAGGCAGCGTATAGCGATTGCTAGAGCGTTGATCAGGAATCCGAGGGTATTGTTGTTGGATGAGGCGACTAGTGCGTTGGATACTCAGAGTGAACGGTTGGTGCAGGCTGCTATTGATGAAGCTAAGCAGGAGAATGGAAGGATCACAATCGCTGTGGCACATCGTTTGAGTACGGTTGTTAACGCGGATGTGATCTATGTATTTGCGAATGGAAGGGTGGCGGAGGAAGGCACCCACACAGAGCTATTGAAGAAGAAGGGCAGGTACTTTGAGATGTGCTTGGCTCAGAGTTTGGATAGGAGTGTTTAAAATGCAGTTGGAAGATATTGGCTAGACGGCTAGTTGGAGGTCAAGGACGGGTTTTTAATATTTTTCTGGATAAGAATGAGTGGAACTTTTGCTTTAACTCTCCACGCTTTCTTCTGGTCTCCACACTTATAAGTATGATTTTGTAATTTTTATGACTCTTTGTCACTTCTTCAAACTTGGTGTTTTTCTTCTTCTTTCTTATGAAAGCAGAGCCTTGGGTTACTTTTGGCGGCTTTAGTATATAACTTGGACATATAGACGTATAATATTTAGACCCTTATTGATAATTCAAGAAAAGTTTTCCCATGTGTAATTACGCGTATGCGATTTATTCCACGATTAAGAATAGAAACGACAATAGCTACTTACCTAGTCTTCTACTTACCTACGTATACACAGTAGTATATAGCCTCAGTGTTATTATCTTGTTTAGGAAGCGTAGGTACTCAATTACGTAAGTTGAAAGAACTTATAAACATCTCCACCTCTTTATGCTGTAATATGAGGGATTGTAGTCATAGTAGCAGTCGTAATAGTACTTGTGTAATAGCAATATATATTATACTAGATCTATCTACGAATTGGTTCTTAGAGATAGTTGTGAATGGCTTCAAACTTTGTATGTGCTCGGCGGTATCACAAGAGGGTCCTAAATCATATAGAACCTCATAGATGGAGTGTTGGGATAGGGGGGTACAACAGTACAGTTCTCGTCTTCAAGACCTTCCCCATAGTAATCTAGAAATGAACATAGGGTATATATATTCCGAGTATCGATAGGATATCATAATCTGTAAGATGGCTTAGGTGGTAATACACTAGAGATTCGGCTCGGACAACTGGGCAGCCCCGGCTTGGGTGCATACAAGCTGCGAGGGCGCGGGAGCCTGTTGAACTCTCAGTTAGAATCCAAAAACGTCTTACGGGTTATTCCTTTTTTTGCACTTTTTTTTTTCACTTTTTCTCTTTTGGGAAATATTTTTGGGGATGGAGATGTTTCGACGGTATATTTTATCATTTTGGGGGGGTGATAGTGCATATTGGTGGTGGATGTCTAGACCTCCTATTTATCTATAGTTCTATGCCCATATTATACCACGAAGCGAGCGAACCTTCTACCCCCCTTCTACCCCCCTTACGCATTCGACTCGGGTAAATACAAGTCCCAATCCCTATCATTGAGATACTCATTCACCGCCCATGCCTTCTGCCTCTCCAGATCCTCCAAATTCGTCTGTCCCACCAGATTCACCAAAGGATTAAGCTCCATCATATTTGGATTATACTTCCTTATAGGAGCTGGCCCATAATTACTCGCCGCTCTAGCAAGTTTCCCAATCTTAATCTTCCTTTCATGATCATGCACAATACGATTTCTCCATGCTGACTCGGGATCTGTATCTATTAGTGCAGGATCTTCGTCGAGCAGTACGTTTTCTTCGATAGGACGCTTTTCTGCGTGTTCTTGAAAATGGACTCTTGTACCGATTCTTTCGTCTTCAGCCATTTGGGGTAGGCTGAGACTAAGAGCTCGTGCACGATCATAATAAGCAGGAGGCATCATGGATCCCTCACCGAGGCTGTATGGCTCCTCCTCCATAGCAATGATAGCGATTGCAACTCTCCATTCATCCACAGATCCATCTTCGGAAGTATATTTAAACCCTATATCTCCTTGTTGTAATCCTAAACTAACAACCGCCCCCCATAGTGTACTCGTATACCCGACGTTCTGATAATAATCATACAACGAAGTTGCCGTAAAAGTAGCATCCCACCCAAGTCCCTCAGCGAGGTTTGTGCGAATGGCGGTTGGTGAAATGGATTGTTCTATGCTAGTGGAGACCTGGTAGAATCGGACTATGGCGGAAACGGTGGTATCGTTACATTCGTTACCTGTGAAGAATGCTATTGCCTGTGGAGGGGCGCCGATATCGAGGGTACTATCGCCTCGGATGCGGATTGACGATAGTGCTTGGGTTTTGTCGCCGGGTATGGGGGTACATGATCGATCAGTCAGACTTATGGGAAAGTACTTTCGATCGATATCTTCGATTGTCTGGGGCTCTTGGTGACGTTGGAAGTTTATTAGATAAGCGGAGAGCGGGGTTATTGAGATATAGAAAAGGAAGGCAGGAGAGAGATATCTATGGAACATATTGACCGAGCTCTAAATCTATAGACAGGTCCTATGGCTGTGCCTATATTTATTATTAATTGATGTTCTAATACCGAGTATCGGGCCTATGCAAGCTGAAGGCTACTTACGGCCATAGGTATACCTTTTAAGACTTACTACCGACTATACAACTTCAAACCAAGGTAAAGTGGTGTTTGAGTCAGTTAGCGCCCGTTCGGCCTTGCAAGTAAAAGGCCTAAATTTGATCTTGTAATGCTTCTATAGCTAGCTATAGGTTCCCTAGCTGGGGAAAGTTTAATAGTTTTTCTAGTAGTTACCTAGTTCGGTACTTTATATTCAAAGGTATGAGTAAACAAAAATATCATTATTTTTATATCGCGCGAGGCTCAAGTACAATTGATATAAATATTCCAGCTTAAGTTTGATCATGAGACAGGTGAAAGAACTATACTAGATTTGAAGGTCGTTTAACAGCCATATCTCTGTTTTTAAATTGAACCTTTGTACATGGATATAAGATTCTTTGTAATGTAGTTTCCGAAGAGACTAGTCTCGTTCCCAGCGTCACAAAGGAGGCATCGATGCATCGAACCTCATGAGCTCAATTAATATGTTCAGTTGGGTTTATTCTTCTTTCCCCTCCCCTTAGATGCAGGCACAAGCAGATCTACAATATCCTGTTGTGATTTCTTCTGATTTCTACTCCTTCTAATATCCGCCCTAGACGACATATCTTCAATAAGAGATTCGAATTCCTGCTCTTCTCCATTATCAGCAGCAATCTGATACATCAATCTGTCTGCTAACGGTGCTTGTGTCTTCTTCCGCCTCGGCAGTTTCCTTCGCCGCTTCTCTGCCGTCGCTTTCCTTTCATCTACTGTTGAAGTTAGTTCGTCTATGATCGCTTTCATTTGCCGTTTATTTTGCCAATCCCATTTACCGCGCCCTAGTTCCCTAATGCCTTGGTCTGCGATTGCATATTGCCGTTGAAGGTGGTCTGATAATCCAATTGAAAACCCATGAATAACCTCCCCAAACCCGGGAATATTGTGTAGCGGTATAGAAGTAAATTCTCGTGATGGTCGACTGGGTCTGACACCAATAAGGTCACTTAGAATACTTTGAGAATCCACGTCGATGTATTGGTGCTCTTCCTCTTCCATCCCGCTTTGAAAATTACTTTGTTGTTCCGAATTGATTTCCTGGACGTCGACGGGCTCGGGCTCGGGCTGAGGGTATTGATTTCCTTCTTCGACGGGTTCCGATGTTGTTTCTATCTTTCCCACCGGTTCTAATACCGTACTTTGTGCTCGTTGTCCCACTGTGCTAAATGGTTCTTCTTTTGTATCTATCGGCTCTTCATTCTTCTCCTCGATGGCGGGAATTTTCGGCGGTAATGTATTTTGTACCCCCAAATCCTGCTCCTCATTACTCGACCAACCCACTTCATTGTTTTCAATCTTGATTTCAACAGGAATCCGATCATCCTGCGAACCATTCTCCGGTCTAACACTCTCACTTAAAACCTCATCTTCAATCTTCGGATCCCTAGGTACCTCCCCCTCCCGCACACTCCACTCTCCTTCTTCACTCCCACCTTCAAATTCCATATCACCCCCCCACTCATCTTCACCTTCTATACCCTCAGGAGCTACATCCTTAACATCCAAAATATTCGCCCACTTCTCCGTCAACGGCTGTCCAACCCGAGCCCTCAAATTCCTTCCCACAAATTCTCCAGAATCAATATCTCCAATCCCAAATATCCTGGCCCACTTCTCCGTCGTCGGCTGTCTCGTCAAAAACGGCGCTTCATCTATTCCCTTACTATACTTATTAAACCCCACATCCTCCCCCAAAATCTCCTCCATCGCTTGATCATCCTTCAAAACCGATTGCGGTCTATCAAATCTATCCATGGGTGTAGCCCACATCTTCACCCGCGCGATCTCAGGATTAACGGGTGCTAACGTATCCCCCCAACGACCACCACTATCATACGCTATCTGTCCGGGTACTAAATTCAAATCCTCGATGAATAACCTCCATTTTATCGTCCCGGGTTGTATCTCCTCCCAAGATCTCAAATCCCATATCGTCGTTGAATCTTTCATTAACGCTGCTAGTGGTTCAAAATCTGCTATTTGGAGGGTGTAGGGGCTTCTAGTCGGTTTGTTACAATACATCACCAAAACCGGTATGTTCCCATGTTCATCACACCACGCCGAGTCAGCGTAGAATATAAACGCCCAGGGTCCTCTTCCAAGATCTTGATTCGTCCATAATCTGATCCCGCTCGCCCAGCCGAATTTCGGAGAGTGGGTGATCCTCTGACAGGACTGTGGCTCCGGTTCGTTATAATGGCGAACGGTGTGTGCATCTAGCTTTTCGCCTTTTGCGCGAAGGAAGGCGTAAGAATATGCATTTACGACCGCTGGGAGGATTATTGGAATGAAAAGAGGCACGAGACGACGCATTTTATTCTTTGTACCGTTTTTCCTCTATACAATCTCGTAGCCTTCTAGGAGATTTTGCCAATTCCGAATCTATGATACTTGTGAAGACATCCTAGGTACTTACCGCGTATACCTACTTGTAAATATATTTGAGAGAGTTTAATCGAGGATATTTTTTTGTTCAAGTTTTGGGTAGGTTACACAACCAGATGGCAATGCAAATGGGAGAAAATACCACAACTGACTGTGTTGCCATTAAGAAGCCAGGTTTGACTTTGAGGAAAGCTGGAGGAAAATGCTTTTCGAATTCTTTTTATTACTGCTATTATAAGACATCGTGGAATTCGTTCATATCAAAACTGGCATGAATCTATCACCTCGCAATCACGTTAAACCTAACGAATGACACTAACCGACGGACTGACGGCAAGGTAAGGGTAGCCATCATCCGTTTGCGTCGTTCCCCTAGACATGATAAAAATATGTAAGGTAAGTGTAAACAAAAAATAAAAAAAATCAGAAACGCAAAAGCAGGGAACCCAGGAAAGCAAAGGTAACTGAAGAAAAACGAACAACCGGCACAATAATTACAGTCGAGAAATTTTCATTCGTGAGGGACCTATAAGACAGATATTGTAAGGCGGAGGCTAATAAATGCCTTCGATTTGTGAACTCAGAATTTGGTTATGATGCTAGGAGTGTAATGATCAAACCTCATTCCTGAGAGAAGCTGTCGTGTATTAAATTTCTTTGATAATAAACTTTTTCGTTGGGTGAAAGGGGGGATAATACGTCGGCGATTCCTAGAAAAGAATATTGCAGTTTTTCCTTCCTGCGAGAGTGAAGGGTGAAAGGTGCATACGATGGTAGAAATGGTGTATAAACGGTGGCATCCAGAGCCATCAAATTTCGAGAGTGGACGGGGGATCCTCTGCTCCAATGTGAGTGCTTCGATGTCTCTCGATCCGATAAAGAAGTAACATCGTCGTCATACCATCGATCCTCCAATAAAGACCTCACATCGCTTTGACGCGTGAGAACAAACTACTGTAGACAGCGTCTACAACCGGAAGGGCAGATATCTGACGCCCTCCAAAGAATCTGCCGTTGAGACCTTTGATAGCGTTCTCGCCACCAGCAATCTTCTCGAACTTTATGTAGACGTCGCCGGCGGAGTTAGGGTCGACGGAAATGTGCACTACGTGACCGTATTTAGTTTCACATTCTGCTTTAACGTCATCTTCGAGATCCTTAACCCAGGCATCGCCATCTTCTCTAAAAAAGAGTAAAATCTTTTGTTAGTATTGTACTCATACAAAAAAAATATCAGAAAAAAAGAAGAAAGGGGGGGGGGGGTTTCATACTGAGTGGGGTCGAACATATTCTTAACGACAACGCATCTGCTTGCAACAGTCGAGTTCGTGGCAACTGGTGGCTTTGGGGGTGGAGCGATCTGTCGTCGCTGTTTCTGTTCCCCGTTCGTCTCACCATTTTGTTCAGGAGCAGGCTCTTCGACACGGGCGAGCTTCCTCATCAAGGCGTCGCGGCTAAAATTGTTGAAGTTGACACCAGCAACGTCAGCGTCATCGAGGGCACTAGCAGCTCCACTCGTGTTGATATTTTGGATCTGGTTGTGGCGTTGGCGGCCTTCGTAGGCTTGCTGCCCGTTACTGAAACGTTGAAGCATCTGTGCAGTAGATTCAGGGGTGAATTTGTCATTCCCAAGTCCGACACGGATAAGGCGACCTCCAAGATCAAACCCATTCATCCTTTCCAAAGCTTCCTTAGCGTTATTTGGGTCGCGGTATCTAAGGCCTATGTTAGTAGACTTCGCAAGATAGGAAACAAACATCGGGACACATACTGAACAAATCCATAACCTCTGCTTCTCCCAGATTCTTCCTTTTGCAATTGAACGAATTCCAAGTCCCCGAATGGTGCGAAAACCTGTTGAAGCTCGTTTTCTGTGATGCTGAAATGGATATTTCCGACGTACAACCTATGGAATGGAATAGTTCGACGATGGTCCTCGTCTCTATTTTGTTGGCCACCTTCAGCACGAGCTTGCCGGTTCTTCTCTGCCTCTGTAAGTTGAACTATGATGGGAATACCCAATAACCGTTGACCTGTAAGCGCGATAGCTTTAGGGACTGACTCTGCCTCTTTGAATTCAACATAACCGACTCTGGAAGATAATCGTTAACGGCTGAGTTCTAAAATATTTTTATAGGTCATACATACCCTTTAGATCTCCCGCTGACGCGATCCTTAACAATCTGGGCCTCCTTGACGCCACCAACCTTCTCGAAGAACGCAATCAACTCCTTGGTACGAAGTCTAGCAGCTAGTTGTTGAACGAAAACAGTACGTCTATCCCGTTCGTCTTCCGTGAGTTTGGGTGATCCGGATTTGGACCTATTACGTGGAGATCTAGAACGGCGTCGGGTGCGAAACTCGTCGAAATCGTCACGTTCTCGTCGTCGAGAGTTGTAGCGTTCCTCGCGCTCGCGTTCTCGGTCACGTTCTCGGTCTCGATCGCGGTATTCTCGATCACGTTCTCTATCTCGGTATTCGCGGTCACGCTCGCGATCCCTTTCACGGTCACGGCCGGAGGAATACCTATCAGAATATCTATCGTCTTCATGGCGTCTTGAGCGGTGTCTAACGACGGTAGCACAATGTTAACAAAATTTCTCAACCGAGTATGTGGGGTTCGGAAGTAACTATTCATACCTCTCGCTTTCTCGGCTCCTGCTGCGACGTCTTCTGTTCTTAGACCTAGTACTTCCAGCATCGCTACGTCTGCTGTCATCGTCATCATGATTAGATGCTCGGTCGGCCCGACTCTTAGACTCAGCGGCCTCGGCACGGAAGGGTTCTTCCACGAGGGCTTCGATATCAAGAGCAGACATTTTGTTTTGAAATGTTGCTTTTGACCCGTTTTATCAATGGAATGGGATGTAATAATCGGTGGGGCCTCTCGAAGAGAAGTTAAGTGATTGCTGGAATATCGTGTGACGAACTGCCGGAAAGGTAAGGATTCTGTTCTTTTGTTCTTTCCCCTATGATCTTGGGTAAAGGGAGGCTTCAAACCCTCTTTACGGCCTTCCAATAGCCTTTAAATCCGCCTTCTAGATGGCCTCGATGCCCCTTCCTTCGATACTTATCGAAGAGCTGTTGAGTTTCGTCGTTGCGATTAAAGTCGAGGTTGGTGATGAACGTTGTTGGTGATGAGTAATGATGATGGTGGTGCGTTGACGGCCAAAGGGTGGAAGGCTGTTCTTAAATCTTGGGGGCAAAATCAAATTCTTTTTTTGGAAGGCGCAACACAAAAAAAGCAACAACCCCACAAGGCAAACACCAAATTTCCGGTAGAGCCGCATCGATTCCAGTTTAGTCACAGAGCTATGATAAACTGATATCATAGCAGCCCACTTGTAAATTTTATGAACTCTATATTCTTACAATATTGGCAAGAAAGTTTATAGGTTCAAGGACCAAATGAGCTCTAAATATTCTTTGTAAGTAGTCGGGTTCTTGATCTTGCAGTGCTGTGAATCTCGACGTCCCCAGGTCCAGATATCTACATTGCTTGGCTACACTACTACTTGAGTATTTTCGATAACAAATTTCAAACATGCATGTTAATGGTATCTCGATTTTGGTAAAGGACAAAGATAGTAGTATGGACAAAAAAAGGTAAAGGTATTAAAAGAAAAAAGACCAGGTTATCTCGTTATCATAATACAGTTGGAACCAACATGACAACCACTCTCCACGCCTCCTTATATAACCACCTGGGCATTTACCTATACTGCGCCGGCATTTCATGCGGGAACGCTTGACTCCCAGGCGCTTCATTAACATACCCCGTATTCCCTTGATACGGCGCTCCATATTGCGGATACGTATTTACTTGCCCAACTGGTTGAGCCCCAGCATTATTCCAATTATAATCCCCTCCAGCAAGCTCACTGACAGGTCTAACATTCTCGTGTCCCTTATTGACATCGTAGTAGGGAACATGACTATACCCGGCCTGACCGCCCTGCGGCGAATTCAAAGGGTTATGCATCATGGGCGGTGGAGGCGCAGGGAGATTTTCTTCAGAAGCTGGTTGTCGTTTCCGTTTCATCATGAAAAACGCAAGGATCCCGAGACCTGCTATTGCTGCTACACCACCAACTGCACCGCCTGCGATGGCGCCAACATTGGTTTTGCTTCCTCCTGAATCTCCACTTGGAGAGGGACTTGGTGGGTCGGTGACCATTGGTGGTTCAGTCGGTGTTGGCGGCTGGACAAATAGCGGTGCTACACCCCTAGAATCCAACTCGACGATATTGGACTCCGTAACGTTAAACTTAGCTGGCGCAAAGCTAAGTTGTCGATTAGTGTAATCATGGACCAAGTAGGTATGTCTTGCAAACGGTGTTCCAAGTACTGCTTCATATCCCAGGTTTGTTGCAATGCTGTATTTGCTCATGGGGTTTACCTGCAATGAACACGCATCATCTCCGTTCAACTGATATCTATACCCCAAAACACCGTATGCCGGTAGAATAAAATGGTTGGCATTAACAGTAATATTGACTTCTTCGAATCGGAATTCAAAGATTAAATCTGAGTCCCGCATTGCGCAGTCAACGAGGTATCCACCCCAGTTATCGTCATATATGGCACCTGTCCGGTCCACTATTCCAGGGATAACGGCGTCGGGAAGTGACATTCGACTTGTGCTGAATTCGACATTGGCGCGAAGGTTTTGGACAGGGTTGAGTTCTTCCATGTCCCCGGGTGATCCGAAAGAGGCGCCCACAAGTCTTATAACTGTGATTTCGCCATTTGTGGAGGCGTTAAACGTCACAAGGTTTCCGTCGTATTTAGCAGTATCGACTGATCCAAAGGTGAGGTAACTTTCATTACGTTCTAAATTCAAAAATATCAGCATCATATCCATACCCCGAAAGACTGTTACCCATCAACTTACCAAACCAGTTGAAATAAAGCCCATGCGTCAACGACTTGATCTCCCTTCCTTGAAGCAGAGACTCCATAAAACTAGGAAACGTCTGTCTATCACTATCATAGACACCGATTCCCATCTCAGGTGCTTGTGTAAAATTATCCGCAACACCAATATAGACATTATCTAGTGTCGAGTCTCCGAATTTAACGGTATCGGTACCGTAATAACCTCTTGTGAATCTTGTTTTGTCCGATTGAGTTAAACTGAGGGTCGCATCCGATACATTTCTAAACGTCGTGGATCTATTTGGGCTGTCTAGAATGTAGGTAAATTTATTAGCCATTTGTTAACCGGTATACTTAGACCATGGGGGTTTCATACAAAGACCAGACCAGTCTACATAGACACACTGGAGATAGTTATATCTACTCTCCTCCCGACTACAATTTGCTGGCTTCTTAGATCCAACCCAAAACCAAGGCTGGTCTGTTAATCGAACATTGACGGAATCCTCCCGCGATCCGACTTCGAGGTTAACGAAAAAAGCATATCGCAGTACCTACAAACAATACTATTGTTAGCATTAGACCCGCAAAAACCTTATAGCTGGGTAGCATTTGCCCGAAGAAAATTGAAAATTGCAAAACTCAACGACTTCCACAACCAACGTACGCTATATTTAAATAACACCGGATCCGTCGCTACTCTCTTGACCAACTTGACACTCTCACTTATATAATCTGTCGCTCGGTCGTATATAGAAACTGCTTCAACACCTGTAGAAAGCGTACTCGCTAAGGCCAGCAGCACTGTGCCACTGCGGGACAGCGACAACCCAACCATTTTGGGCAAGGAAAATCCAAAATCTCAAATACCAGACTATTACTTCCTAGATTCCGAATCGCGATTCGAAACGAAAGTATATTCTCGCACAGGGCGAAATGTCGATAGGTACCGACCGTATTCAGCAGGTTCGAACGACTGCGAAAAGGTTTTGGTTATGTTCCGTCGGAATCCGCACGACAGCGGTTGACTCGGGTGGCTGCTTCTCAGGGGTCGGTTTTCTGGAGCTTCGTTGGCAGATCTAAAACATACAAAAGACCGTTGAAAGAATCCCTCTATTTAATTTTTAAAATTCAAAAAAAATATCGATATCAAAATTCATTTATATCGCCCAGCTCAAACGCCTTCCTAAAAAATATATCTTGCAGGAGCAACCGAGAAGAAGAATCAAAGAACGCACAGAAGAATTATAAGGCCAAAGGAGGGGGATGGGGCTGACAATTATAAAGGAATACCAAGAAATGCAATCAAACGAGAAGGGCGATAGTCCTAGCATCTGCTTTCACGCCCAGATGGTCGCCGTGGGTCGGGAAGCCTGGTGCAGGCCAGGATCAGGTAATCCATGGACTTGGCCGACCCAGGCTCGTGGGGCACATTTCGTACGATACCTACACTATGTATAATCAGGATCGTCTACAATCAAGCTTGCGAAATGAAGGTCTTCCATACCGTACATGTACTCATATGTGTATATTCGCAAATCTGCTTACCCATGATCCCTTCCGTGTAATTCTACCCCTATAATCGTACCGACACATCAGCCTTACCTTTAATCTTATCACGCACAAAGGGTGGTGTGAAACCATGACTGTTCAAAATACCTAAAGTCATTGACAACGAAAAGACATGCTAATCTGCAATCGAATCAGAAACCTTGCGGCCCCATATCTGCATGTAGACTACCCGGCGAGCCGTTTGCAAAATTCCTCAGCCCTGAAAATGACCATCATAACCTCGTGTTTCGAATTTATCCTTCATCAAAAGTTTTCCAGGTTTTCCAGGGAACTGACAAGATTACCCGACTGCCATCAAAAGCTTACTGCCTTGAATAAATGAGCCGCATCCAAGGACATTACTACCCAATTAAGCTACTAGTCCGACCTCCAGCCAAACTTTGAACCCCACAGAGCCAGGAATATGCCAAGGACCGGTGGGTTCATATTTAGCAACCGAAAGGGCCAAAAGCCTCGGAGTGGAGTAACAACACAAGGTTTGAAGTCTGTGTATTTGTCAGTAGCTGAGGTCATGGACAGGGTTTCTAAGGCCGTGATTGATGGAGATTGTGGTTGTGATATGTGACGATAGGCGCGGGAGGGGGCAAAAGGTTTGTGGTGAATTGCTTGAGCCACGTTCGTAACGGTGGGATTTAAAAATACCATAACGTTGTGTCACAGGAATTCAAAATGTAACACGACAGTGTGTTGGGCATCATTTCAACGCATTTTTATATTTTATCGGATGTTAACAATTAGTATAGTCTCGAGCTCAGTGACCACCCTTATTAACGATCTAACCACCAGTCTGCTTTGCGAACAGTGGATTTATGAAGTAAGATTAGCTTACAAGGCTTAAGGATCTGATAAATTCAAATTTCCCATCATATCGAACTTTCGCGTCCACAGCTAAACAAAAACCGTTATCGATCCCGGGGTGTCCTCGTCAAGCCTCCATACATGGCCGCAACATAAGTTCGGTAAATAGCAAAGCCTTGGTCAGAATAAAGAATCCGTAGAGACGACAGTGTGATCGTTTCAAAGGTGTATTCAACCGCAATACCCTCAAGCTTCATACAAACTAGCCAAAGGAACATACCCACCACCACGAGCCCTGTTCTCCTCCACAAACCTCTTATACCAATAAATCGAAAAAGTCGGTCGACAAATCATGCTCAATACAGCCTCCTTACTCAACGGTTCATCCGGCGCATATTCCCCACAATGATGGCCAAAAAGCGGTTGAACATGATCCAAGCAATACTTGCACAGTGCCTCCATATGCAACGGATCCAACGGCTTTTTATCCTGACGGACAGCAATAAAACTTCCGGGCGAATACTGCCATTTCTCAGGAGCCCATCCAAATCCAAACGTTCCGAGGGCCACGGGATTAAATTTTTCGGTTGGGTTGCATGAAAGGTGAAGGAATGCGGCTTCTTGGTTTGAAGCGAATCCCATTCCACTGGATGATGACTCTCCTGAGTCCGCCCAGAGAGGGTTTCGGGGACATTGGCGGGTGAAGAGGGGGATTCCAAGACGGTCGGCTATATCGGAGGTAGATTGTACCTGCTTCGAAAAGATTGGGTCGGTGATGGGGATTTCGACAGGTTCGTATCGGGGTCTGTGGCATTTCTCGTGGTCGCCAAGGCAGTTTACCCTGACGCCTTTGATTGTCTTTGGGGTCGACATGACTAACTAGGTATTATCGATAATAACGAAGACTGTGAGTAAATATTTTCGAACTCTACCTCGATTTGTGCAATCTAGAATAGAGAATTAATGCATACAATAGCTTACCAAGGAAACATGAAGAGTGTATAGATGGATTATTACTTTCAGCAGAACCCTAGGACAACTTCTAGTAGTGCCCATCCTTTTATTTTTAAGTTTCACTCTGTATTAACTTCAGGCATCTTGTAGCAAGAGAATTACAGGCATCTTATGGCTAGTGCACTGTATCGTTTGTGCAATACGAGACCACCGTCTGTACGACGTAGGCATGTGGCACATATACAGTCTCGTTGGTCGTACAGGTACAAATACCTGCAAGCCTCAAAATACAACAAAGCTCTGCGTTGTCGACCTCCTGTTAGCGTTTTATAGTCTCAATGATTTTCTAGAATCCTGATGCATGATATTAAATTACTGAAGTTATATTTTCAAACTAGTTAACTTCGCTATCAACAATACTTCTAGATACATATCCCGGGAATCACAGTTAGAAGTGTCATAAAGCGACACCCACGTGGAGGAAACCTTGATCAAGTGTGTCCTTATTATATGAACGTGGAAAAACTAGCTTATTCACCAGAAGAGGCTAATAAACGTAGATCGATCTAGATATCGCTATAACCTTCAATTCTCTCAAATCTCAATTGCAATAGGTATCCCGATTCTTTATCCCAAATGAACTTCCGCCTGGAATCGAGGCTAATGGACTTCATCCTCCCCAAGCTTTACTCCATGCACCTTTAGAACCTTGTATCATATCTACCCCATAATTTTTGAAATATATATATCAAAACTACCAACAGACGATAAACCGAATACATCTAGATATCTATTATTCCTGATCTCGAGACTATACCTTCGATCTCAAAGATATATCTCTTCTTTATATGCCCGTTATAACCCGCCACCATGGCCTCAGAATTCGAAACCGTCCGCACAAGAATCCTAACCGGCTCCGGCTCATCCACTCCAACCCACCGCCCCTCCCTCCCCACAATATCCCCCCTAACCCCCTTCCATCACCACCCCCCTCCTCCCGAGCCGACCGCAAACCCCTCTCTCAAACCTCCCAACTTCATAACCCTCCTAACCACCCACCTCTCCAACCTCTCTACAGCCCGCATCTCCCAAGGTTTCCTCCACATCCACCCCTCCCCAGTCCACACACACCCCTACCTCCCTTCCCCTCTGCCCTACTATACCCATCTAACCGACCTCCTCCGCCGCATCGACATAAACCTCTCTACAATCCCTCAGTCCAAACTGCAACGTTTCTTCTCCCACCTCCTATCACGACAAATTCACTGTAGCAATCTTCTCTCGAACACGGGCACCGATTACTCCACCACCCAAAGGATAAGCACTTCAATCTTCACTTCAACCGGAATAACGGAACTAAACCTCCCGCATACGAGACAATATAACTCAGAAATAAACCACATAACTTCCTATTCGAACACTTACAACGATCATTCGCATATCCACGCCAACCCCACGGATTTTGGAACAGTATTAAAGGGCAGAGACGATGCGTATAATTACACAAAAGCACTTGTTCACTTTTTAACAATACTAATCTCCCCAGGCGGAGAACTCACCCAAGAGCTTATAAGACAGACCCACCGCATCCTCGTCACCAATAACCCGGTTATAGACTCAAAAACATGGGATCAATACGGCGGGTGGTACCGCGATTACCGCGTTTTAACCTCAGCAGACCCTATTCCACATTCACCCTCACAATCCACATCTTCACCTTCCTTCCCAAACCCCCAAGCTAATCTAAATATTAATACCAACCTCAACATCAACAGTACCACCTCAATTCCAGGCCGTCGCTCAAGCAGCGTTTACACCTTCACCCAACCCGACTTCCGACTGAATAGTAGCATCTCCTCCATCCCTCCCGAAAACTACATCCCCAGACGCCTTAGCAGCTACAGCAGCAGTATCTCCAACCCTTCATCAATAACCACACCCCCTACACCCCCTCGTAGAGGAAGCAGTATTTCCTACCCCATAACCCCCATAACCGAACTCTGCGGAGAAGAAGGACAACAACAACATCAGCAGATAAAAGACGAAGAACCCATCCCAGGACTACCCCGCCAGAAATCATACGCTGAAACGATCCCTGGAAGACCACGGAGGGAATCAATAGACCCCAGTGCCGTATCAATGTACATGTCGAGACTTATCTCAACCTACCACGCCCAACTCGCCATGGACCGTTCGAGCTCCAAAGATCCCAATCAAAGAAACATAGAAGAGATGTCAAGAGAACAAGAAGAGGACGAAACAATATCTGATCCATTCGCTTTAACCGCTTGGTTGGTGACGGAGTTTATGCATATCCGCCCTTTTATAACTGCGAACGAAGAGATGAGTAGGATAATACTATCGGGGGCGTTAATGAAAGAACTAGGGATAGTCGTAATTCTTGGTGATCCAGAGGATGGTGAAGGTGGGAGAGAAGAGTATTTGGGAATATTGGAAAGATGTGAGGAAAGACATAGAGAGAATGGACAAGAAGGGTATGGAGAGAGTTATGCGGAGTTTGCGGCTTTGGTGGTTAGGAGGGCTGTTGAGGGTGTAGAGGAGATTGCGACGATGGTGGGGAGGTCGTAGAGATCCTATCATCATATCATCTACAAAGTACATATCTTTCGCTATAGACATCTACATCTAGGGGCGCCATGTCTGGGACTATATATATAGGGCTCTTTACAATCAGGGGACATTATCAGCAACAGCGTTTAATAATCCAGTTCTTTGTTTCGAATACCAAACATCCTAAGTATCTACATAGCCTCATGCTCATCATATCTCAAACATGACATCTACCTATCGGCATCATGCATGCATCTAGAAACTTAAAACTCAACGGGCCAGTATTGGTCTCTAGAACCCTCCTAAATCTGTAACTTATTCTTTTCGATCATGACTCGTACAGCCCCAAGTGCCATGATAACATATAATAGACGTCTTGAAACTAGACTAGACTGACTAGATCTAGATTTATAACCCCATCTCGAAACACTTCAACCCACATCTATTTCAAACTTTTAACCTTACAATCATGATCTCATGTCACCATGCATACAGCATGTATATATTGTATCACCTAATCTCGAATATACTTATAAATTGATATAAATACTCTCCCATAATTTCTTCCTCATAGCTCATAAGATCTTAAGAACATACACACTGCTCATTCTAATATTAATTACTCCAAACGACCCCCTAGCTAAAATTCCCTAAAACACCCCCCAAATTTTACCGAAATATTACCACCTCGACGATAGCCAATCTACACCCTACCTCCTCACGAGACTAAATCTTCCCCACCCTAACCCTCAATCAAAACCAACCAAAACAAAGCAAGAACCCCCACCTTAAACCATGCCTACCCCAAACCCTCCACCCCAACCTCTACCCCTCTCACCACCCATCTCCCTCCCTGCACCACCCCCTCCCTCCCCTCATTCCCAAATCTACCCCTCCTACCCACACACCCACACAATCCACCACCTGCTCTGCACACACACCCTCCAAAACCAAATCCTAATTCCCCAACCCACTTCAACCCCCAAACCAAACCGTCGAAACCTCCTTTGCATCTGTCCAAACATTCCCAACGTTCTTCCAAAGATATATATAAACCCAACGACAGGGGTGGGAAGTATTGTTGGCGCTGAATTGGCGGTTGAAGTTAATAGTACAAGTGTTTGTAGTGATTGCTTGAAGAAGGAGGAGAAGGTGAGGCGGAAGAAGGTGAGGAAGACGAAGAGAAAGGGGGGGTGGGAGAGGTTGTAGGAGATTAAAATTTAAAAAAGCTATAGAATAGTTAGGAGATAATGGTATTTACATATAAGAAATATATGGCGGTTGCATGCATCTACACCGTCAATTAATTCATTCTATAGATCTACTTCAAGGCGGTACTAAAATAGATCTTTTACCTAGCTAGACTGTGTTTAGGCATGAATATTATATTACATAGTATAGTAGGTACTTACTTTAAGGAAGTAGTCAGAATATAACTACGATACAGCCACTGCTGGCTTCTGAGACGTCTAGATAGTATAGAAATGCCCAACTGGTTGCAACAGTTAACTTAGGACATCAGAAGCTCATCCTCGACATTCTACCTCCCATGTAAAACTAACTACACCACTATATCAAAAGCTAAAGCACTGGAATGGATACCAGCCTAGATAAAGTAAAGTACCTACCCTTTATAATAGTATCCAAAAGAGAGAAGAAAACGAATGTAGTTATCCATATACACTAAAATATATCGCCAAAAGAGAAGTGAAAAAGAGGTAATTACCAAAAAATCTTCATCGTCGTCATAAGAAGACAAAAGCCAAAAAATGAACATATCATTTCAAAAAGAAGAAGAAGAAGAAGAAGGTAAAACATGCAAATGAGATTTCCTCCACTCTTTCGATGCCAATACATGCCTACACGTTATATTCATACCTAGGTATATTCACAAATATATGCCATTCCTCCCTCCTCTTCCGCTCAAGATACCGCTCGACCGATCGCTTACTCAATCATGCTATACCCTTACCTCCTAAAAATCTACAAAATGAAAAATAAAAATGCTAAAAGAAAGAGATGTATCTACGTCCAAACCGGCGCTTTGATCAAAATGCTCTTCCCCCTAACCTCCACCGCCATAAACCCAGCCACTCTCACCTTCTCCAATCCAGGCGCTGTCTGAGTTACCCCGCTTCCCGCTTCCTTCCCATTATTCACAACCGATTCCGCCAAACTAGTCTGGCTCGGATTGGGCTGACTTCCTTGTGCCGGTGGTGCTGCAGTAGCAGCCTGTGTACTTGCAGCAGCAGCAGCAGAAGACCCTCCTCCACCAGCCGCACCCGAAAGTTTCCCTCTAATGCCCTTCAACACGCTCTGCTTCTTCCCTGACTCAGCGCTCTTAACGCTATTCGAGGGTTGCAGCCCAACCTCATCCTTTGTAGGCGGAGGTGGGGGTTGTTGTGCACCACCACCAGCCTTCTCAACCTGCGAGATAGGTTTCCCATCAACCATCAAGGTGGCGTTCTTATCACCCTCTGCTCCACCGACCGGAGCAACTAACGGTTGCAAACCTGTTTCTCCCCTCATGAAAACCGCATCGAATTTCTCCCCTGGTAGAGGGTACCAAACTCTAACGTCTCTGCTTTCTAGCGGTAGATTTTCAAGTAATCCAACACTAAGATCAATGATAGTATTAACCCCACCAGGAAGTCCAGGAGGCAAAGGTTCATTCAAATGCATGGCCAAACTAGCCATCAACTTCTCCTCCAACGAGATCTTTAATTTTTCGACGTTTTCTTTCCCGATGGGACCGTCAATCATCGGTCTAACACCATCAACGGTGGACATACGCCAAGTACACACTTTAGCGCTTAGATTGTCGTCCTCTTCGATCGATTGAGGTTGAGGACTATTTCGCCTTATCCCATTCTCGATCGCTTTCAGATTCCAACTGATATTAGGCTCCAAACCAGGATGGAAGTATCGATCCAAGATCTCGTCTACAACCCAACGGCTCATGGCTGCTCGGCCGACAACGGTCATCTCACGGCCTCCTTTGACTTCTGCACCAGGGTTGACAACAGGCTGTAGCCATCCTGGGATGACTTTCCAGGATTGACGGATCTCGAACGCCAAGTTCTTAATTGCTCCGTCTAGACGTTCGAATCGTCCGCTGTACTGGTTATCATCGAGGTGGGTGCGGGACTGTGACATCCGCTGATTTGCCATGGTGTTTTGTAGCCGCTCAATTTCGGCGGCGCGCTCGAAGTAGAGGTTTTTGACTTTGCGGTACTTACCCTCTGCATTATTCACCATAATTAGTATTAATCCAAATATATGTAACTATAAAAATGGTATTAAAAGAGAAAATAGAGAAGAGGAGCTTACGCAAAGTATCAAACTCCGTCATCAACGCTTGCACCTGACTGGGTGTCATCCCAGATCCACCACCATTACCCTCAGGTTTACCGGTAGGCGTAGCACGACCATCATTCCCCAAGGGTTGTTGCCCAGCATTAGTAGGCTGATTACCAGGCATGGTGTCTACGGTGTGAACCGAAGCGCCGGGACTAACAGGCGGATTATTACTATTTCCTTGTTGCTGCTGCTGCTGCGAAGGTGCAGCTAAACCACCACCGGGATGGTTCGTAGAAATTTTGAGGTTTGCAAGATCAGATGAAGAACGTGCGAATCCAGCTGGGGGTTGCTGGATGTGGGGTTGGGAAGGATGGGATTTATGACCCGGGTATTGCTGCTGAGGAGGTGGTTGATGCTGAGGCTTTTGCTGCTGCTGGGATTGTTGTTGTTGTTGCTGTTGTGAAGGAGGGGGTGATGAAGTAGTTTGCTGCTGGGATTGAGGTTGTTGTGGTTGTGGTTGTTGGTTCTGTGGGATTGGTTGCTGTTGCTGTTGTGGTTGGTGAGTTTCGTACTGGCCAGTCTTGACGTTATAATATTGAGGTAAACCAGGAGTAAGAGGGCTTGGAGCTTGTTGAAGCTGAGAATTAGGACGAGGTTGATAAGACTGAGTGTCAGTATCAGACCTCCTCAATGTCCTTAAAGCTTCCACGTGCTCTATTTTAGGAGGTGGGGGTAACAAGCTCTGAGGGCGGGGTGAACGAGGACTATTTTGGTAATTATTTCCGTCTTCTTCTATCTGCTGTGGAATCTTTGGAGAATTTTGAGGAGACGAAGTAGATTTCCGAGTAGACAGACGTCTACCGATTGAAGACGACGAAGATTGTGGTTCTTGGGTAACGGATTGGTCCTGTTGAAGTTGAGGCTGCTGCTGGTTGTGTTTGCTGCTGTGTCTGTGGAACAAGCCACTGATACCACCAGAAGAAGAAGAGGAGGAAGGGTCCTTCGCGAGCAAGGGTTTTCTCAAGGTAGATTTGGCAGGGATTGCGGCAGCAGAAGGAGGGGGCGGTTGAGCATCAGACTTCAACTGCTGTTTCTGAGCCTCGTATGCCGTATTTGAGGTCGAGGTAGAAGAATAGGATAGGTTGTCAGCGGTGTTGTTATCGTTTCGTAATGACTGGGAGTGGTGGAGGTGCTGACTTTCAGCCGCACCGCTAGACTGGCGAATCAGACCGGCGGGGACGTAGGGTGGAGGAACAGGATGGTCCTGATGGGAGTATTGAAGTCCTGATGGACCTGAAACGGAGGAATGTCTCGCAGGGCCTGAAGAGGCAGTAGGACGGCCGGCAGCCTGAGCTTGAGGGTTTAGCTGTTGGTGGGCAGCTTGGTGGGCAGCTTGAGCTTGAGCGAGGGCTATCTGCTGGTGGACGGAGAGGGACTCTGGAGGAGGCGAGTACGCGGTGTACTCGTGCTGCTGCTGCTGCTGCTGCTGCTGCTGCTGATTCTGGTTCTGGTTCTGATTCTGATTCTGACCCTGAGGCTGTTGATTCTGACCCTGAGGCTGAGTCTGAGTCTGAGGGAAAGACTGTTGAAGTTGAGGTTGAGGTTGATGAGGGGAAGGAAGGGAGGTGGAGGAGATGTTGTTTCCTGCTGGCAGAGCGGTCGCTGAGCGATTCTGCTTGTGGTTGTTGAAGAAGGATGGGAGGTGAGGCATGGCTAACCCTTCTCTCTTACTCGCTCACTCTCTCCCGCTCTCTAGAACCCACTTAACTCTGACTAGATTGTACTTCTCTTATACTCTGCCGGATGCTCCTGCTGTTCGAGTCCTCCAATTGCAGTGGTGGCGGTGATGGTGATGTTGGGTATGTGTGGATTGGGATGTCTGGAGTGGGTGGATGCGGATGGAGGGATTCTGGGCAGTGTGGTTTTGCCAGTAACCAGCCAACCATGCATACAGAAACTACTTACCTAACCGGCCGGACTGTGCAGGGTCAGGAATCGAACCGTTCGAAAACAGGAAATGCTGTGCCAGTGGTCAGAAGTGAATCCGATCGCGAAACTTCAATATGCAATTCGTATGCAATATCAATTTGAGGGGTGGAAAAGGGGAGTCAGCACGATCACAGACAAACGGCTAATATCACCAGCTAGTTCACTTCACCAAAGGCGCATATCCCCAGTCCGTACCTAAGTAAGTAAGTACCCTCTGACTTACCTACTATACTTGCTCAATCACTTACACACTTGCGGACTTACATATAGGAGGGTACTGGGGCAGTCATAAAAAAAGTAGCGCAGTGGGGACGGCGACATCAGTTTGGACTAGTTAAATGTACGGGATCATATATGTCAAAAATAGCATCTACTCCCTCTCAACCTGCATCCGAATATCCCCACTCTCCTCAAACCTACTTACTTACTGACTGACTTATACATTCTAGGCATGGACAGCTATATCCATCAGTAGCAAACCTTGAAGGATCCGACCAGAATATGAAGATAGAGAAAGAGAAAATCAAGACCCTGGCCGAGCAAGACAAGAATAGCTCCAGCTACCCCTCAAAAGTCGGTCGAAAAGCAGGATATATGTACGAAGTGGGTATTATAAGTAGAAGGGAGGCAGGTCTGGGTCAAGGCTAAGCTTCTTGGTGGCACCCAGAACTGTCTCACAGCTGGGAAGCAAGCAAGTAGCCGGCTGCTGCTGCTGCTGCTGCTGTCTAATATCAATGCAGTAAGAGTCTCGCTTCGATGCATCCTGTCCTACTCAGCCTCTCTTAATTCTCCCGCATACGCTTCTTTCACAGACAATCGGTATTAATTTTAATTAGTCAATGCATGCACGAGGCCGTCGTATCGATATCGGTTCATATTCATGCTGAAAGCTTGTTCCTTACCTCTCTTCCCCTCAATTTATATACAAAGCATACAAGCAGGTAAATATAAATATCCAATCTAATGCATAGTTGCGGACATATATGGGTCGATCTGTGGGTTGAGTAGGTACCTTGATTTATATCATTCGTTGTTAACTTCTTGCTAAAATTATATAAAAAAAAGGAAGAAAAGGAGGAGAGATAAGGAAATCAAGAAGAAATATTCCATCATACATGCATTCGTCATATAGAATTCAAAATGTTAATACCCCCAATCACTCAAAACATCCGAAGACTTCAAAGAAGGGAAAGAATGAGAGGGAAAGAAAAGGTAAGGAAAGGAAAGGAAAGGAAAGGAATATCAACCGCTAGTTTGTCAATAAGTAAACTAAAAGGCACACAAGTAATAACATAATTAATCCCCCATCTCCTATTTGGTACCGATTTTGTATTTTTTATTTATTTTGTTCTTGGAGGGTAAATGATTTAACGGAACTTGGCTGAGCATCGGCCCATAACTTCGCCCTGACAAACAAGTTCTGCGTTAAACTCAGATCCATCCAAAGTCAGGTAGATATCAAAGTAGACACGATAGAACGTTCCCTGCGGTGTGTCCATTCGCTCGAAGTCCTTCTCTAAGTTCTTGCGGCTGAGATCCGACGTCAGTGTCACAACCTCCTTGATACCTATTATTGTATATATCGGTTAGCCAACTCCTATTGTGATTGTGATGGTGATTATAGAATGGCTGAGGAAGAAAAGTACTTACGCGAGTCCTTGGTATACTCTGGGCAAACGTCATCATCACAAGCATACAGAATATCCTCGTACATGAGAGTCGCTCCCGGTGCAACTTGTCTGAAGAAAGAAACCTTCACAGGCTCGCCAATCTTGACCCTCTGTCCCTTCGTGACAAAGATTTGTCGTGTATACTTGCATCTATCCTTACCATCGAGAGACGGTACACGGTAAGCCTCTGGGTGGTGCCCTTCCTTAAAGGGTTGCAAAGTAGCCATGAGGTAATGACGACGTGCAACACGCGATGTGACAACACGTTCAGTGATACCAGCCGTAACAGCTCCCTTGACGATGGCAGCCACGGAGTCCATGGGTCTGACCACCTTGTTCTGGAACTGCGGCGGTACGTGCAATTTGATCTGCTGGAAGAGATACTCGGAAGCTCCGAAACCACCGACCACGAGAACATTCTGCAGTTGCCTGTTCTGGGCCTGGATGGCAATGATCTGATTCCTAACCAACTCCAAAATTCTGTTTACTACAGGCTCGAAGCACTGCAGAATCTCCTCGTTGGTGAAGGTCATGTAACCTTCCTCGATACCAGCATCGGGGAAATCGGTCTCGATACCAACGTCGACGGCCCACTTCTGTCCATTATTTCGGAAGTCTGCCTTGATTCTGTTCTCGAAGTCCATGATGCACTTGGCGTAAACCTTGCCGGCGGTCTTGGATCCATCCGGCAGCTTCATCTTTCGGATCTTCGCTCTCAGAATATTCGAGAAGTTGCGGTTCAACGCGGTACTACCGCAGCTGTCACCGGAACCGGCAGTACATTCGGCAACGGAGAAAGGTACCTCTTCTTCGACCTCGTAAGCGATCAAATCGACGGTACCACCACCGCAATCGACGATGAGCACGGCATCATGAATCTTAAGATTTAATAGACCCATCTTCGAGCAGAACATGGCAGCAGCTTCTGGTTCCGTAATCAATGTTAATCGGTTGTCGTTGGCATCTCTCAGGAAACCTGCCTGGATGGCAGCTTGTCTGGTGGCAGCCTTTCCCGCATCGTTCCAAATGGCTGGAACGGTCAAGAAGTATTTGATGTTTCGCTCTTCTCTGTTAAACACTTCACCGAGGGACTTCTGCAGCGCCGCACGCATGGCCTGACGAAGCTTGAAGAGATAGTCGGCCGCAACATCGATTTCCGACTTTCCTGGTGGCAGTGGTGGAAGATTAATGGGATCAATGTAGGTATTACCCGACACCATAAGTTGGAGCTTGAACCATTCAACCTGCACAGTATAAAGGATTAGTAATCGAAACTACACAGCGAAATGTATTGATAGATAGAGGACGGTACCTTCTGAACACCCTGCTTGGGATATCCGGTAGGTGCTAGAGCATCTCCGATATCTGGACCCCAGCCGACAACCTTTTGGTATTGGTCGTAATATAAAACGGTAGGAACCTAACAAGGGGGTAAAAATGTATCAGCTATTTATAATACCACTAAACGTCTTTTTTTTTTTTTTCTTGGAAAGCTTACCTTCTGTCGGGTGGTGTTGCCGGCACCTGGCCATTCGGCGATAATCGACTCCTGTGGTTCTTGACCGGGTGCAACGAAAGCATATGCGACACCGGAAAACGTTGTTCCCTGTTTAATAAAACAAAAAACGAAGGAAAACCTGTTAGTTGGACTGTATTTGGAATATTATGGGTAAGCAACCCCGAGTTTTTTTAGGGGGCCTGCTTTGGGTGATTTTCGTTGTTCTTGCTGCTGCGCTCTTGAGAGTGCGGCTGAGTGAGCAGAAACATGGGAAAGTGGGGTTTTGTCTGTAGTGATATCAGACACCCAAAAAATTGAGGGACAAGCGAAGAGCTGTGAAAGAAAGAGAGGGAAAAAACAAGGGAAACACGTGTAGGAATCGAAAAACGATAAACGTGTGAATCATGTAATTTAAAATAAAATAAAAGAAAAATGTGTAGAAACTCACAAAATCAATGCCAACAATCAACTGTGATTGACTCCTGCCGGCGCCTGGAACTTCATGAGCGGCATGGGCTGGACCATGCTGAGGTGGATGCTGTGGCTGTGGTTGTTGCTGCTGGAACGGAGGTGGACCTCCAGGACCACCTTGAGGATATCCAGGACCTCCAGGACCTCCAGGATGGCCTTGGCCGTAAGGAGGAGCTTGACCACCAGGTCCTGGATAAGGAACTCCTGGACCTTGAGGAGGACGGCCGTACTGAGCAGTATTTATCGGAGGCGGGAACTGGCCGTGTCCGCCATACTGCTGCTGACCTGGATGTCCCTGAGGCATTGGAGAACCGTTTCTACCCTGAGGACCGTTTAGACTCGGAGGAGGAGGGCCTTGCTGTGGAGGACCCTGTTGAGGAGGACCTTGCTGAGGAGGACCTTGCTGAGGAGGACCTTGCTGAGGAGGACCTTGTTGTTGTAAATGAGGAGGCCTGGCGTTCGGCGGCTGCTGAGGAGGATGACTTGGAGGACCTACGGGAGGAGACTGCTGTCCACCGTGAGGAGGAGGCTGCTGCTGATGCTGAGGTTGAGGAGGACCCTGAGGAGGATAAGGATTCTGAGCTGGCGGGGTAGGACCAGAAGGCGGACCTTGGGCTTGACCTTGAGCCTGTCCTTGAGGGGCGCCGGTATAAGAAGGAGGCCGGCCGAGAGAGTTTGACTGTGGAGGGGGTGTTTGCCGCGCTGGTTGTTGTTGGTTGAGAGAAGACTGGGAGGCCGAAGGGTGTAGCGGAGGAGTCCCGTTATTTGTAGAACCTTTGCGGTTGAATCCAAACTTCTTGAAACGAGAGTTCACTTGTTCCATTTCGGGAAAGGAAAAGAAGAAGAGGAGGAAGAGGAAGAGAAGAAGAGGAAGAGGAAGAGGAGGTTATTAAGAGGAAGAACAGAAGGAGGGGATGTTGGTTGGTTGGTGGTGGTGGTGGTTAGTTAGTTCGTTGGTGGTAGTCTGATGTAGTATGGAAGTCAAGTGGTGGTGTGTGTGGTTGGTCTGATCTGATTTGATTTGGTGGGTGAGATGGGAACTGCCCCTAACCACTACCTATCCACCAACTATGCTCCTATGGGGGTAGGTACTGTACGAGGTAAGTCTGCTCACTCAACAACTCTATTCTCGAATATAACTATTTCTAATGCTTATGCAGATGCAAATATCTCTAGTCAGTTCTCGACCAAATCCAGATTGATTTGTTTGAAAGATCAATTGCCAAAGGACCACTACGCTGCAGACAGGACCTGCATTGCAGTGCACTGGGTGAATGACATCCCAACAGCAGGTAGCAATGGATAAAATCAGAGCTAGTTAGCCAGCATCTAGCCTTGCTAGCTACTGCTACTACTGCCTAGCTACTGCTGGTACCTTAGCTGTAGGTCGCCAGGTCCTGCTTGTCGCATATATGGACACATGTAGTACTTATGTCCTGATATGACGATTACAGCTCCCGAATCTATGGTAGCTAAGAAACCCTCCGCCCAAAGAATCCGGTCTGCTACAGACCAAACCGAAGGATCAAGCTCAAGACATGCCTCCACAGAAAAAGGAAACCGCCAAAAGGCTCAATGCAAGATAAATACCCAGGCGCATTTCCTGGTCCTGATAACAATTAAAAAAAAAAAGGAAACTTACCGGCTTCAAAAAAAAAAGCGTATGCTTGGTTGCTTGCTTGAGCTCTCTACAATGGTATAACTCCCGTCTCTCCCGCTGACTATGTATACGCTGGCTCTTTAGCTAAAGTACTTACTTCCAAGATTGCTGCTATGTAATTCTTACGCAACAACAACAAAGGGGGAAGTTACACCTCCTCTCGAAAAGATAACAGTTTGAAGGATTTGGAAACCTGCAGCCGGCAGCAAGGGAAGGGGGAAGGAAAAAGGTGTGCTTTAGACTGCTTTGCTTTGCTCAAAGGTGGGGCTTCCGCTTCAGGTGGCGTTAGGGCCCGCTTGACCCTTTTGGTTTTACGTTACAGCTCGATTCCCGGTCGATTCGATTCCCGCAGGTTGAATGAATTCAGATAAAACAAGAGGCGTGATAATGAACTCGATGCAAGAACGGAGGCTGCAGCAATGTCACCGACTGATTGGCCGGCAGAATTTTGGTATTGGAAGGTATTGAGGTTTTTGGTGTTACAAAAGCTAAACCTCGGAGCTCGGAGAAAGAAACGCTGCTGCTATCCAGGCTGATTTTGAGGCTTAAAATCCGTCGTTTCTGGTTCAAAAGAAAAGGCTTCGGGATTTTCGATTAACGATTGTGACACTGCGCACTGCTTAGCTATGGGACGAAAAAGAAGAAATCATAAACTTCTTTGGAAATTTCTTTGGGAACTTCCTTCCTCAAATACAAAATCCTCGTATATGTTTCAAAAACCTTTGTCTTTGAGTTGACGGGTAAGAGCTTAGCTACTCTGACTGAGGCTGATGAGATATTACGATATCCGAGCTCGAGCTGAGCCCATCTGGGGCAAAACAACCGTATCAAATGCACAGTCGCTAATATTTCAATATATCACGATATCACAGCGGGGAATATTCTCGATGAAACGAGAAATATTTAAAATCTAAAATCTACTAATATACCTACTAACTATACTTTTTAAGTTTATTTTGCTTGTTTTCCAAAAATCTTTATTCTGCTTTGCTTCTCATCCGAAGGTTTGAAATTCATGACTGAGGGCACCAAAGCATCAAGCTTACCCATCTGCACGCTCTCGCTTCCAAAACCCCTGCCAAAACTTCAGGCCAATAGCCTCTTTTTCCACCAAGTCCAGATCCAACAGGGTTCGGAAAGCCGCCCAAAAAAAAAAGCCAAAAGTGCACACTCACTGGGCAGCTAATTAGCTAGGCCATGGGGCATCATATTGCCGAAAACAAGGTGGTGGTGACGAAAGCTCAATGCATATCGTTAATTCTAGGGAAAAAAGTCCCATTCATTCCGCATCAAAAATTCAAAAAAAAATTCACAGCCTTGATCCTCAAACCTCCAAGTCTCCAGGTTTCGGATTTCGGCATTGATTTTCTCAAGCTATCTTTATGTCCTAAACCTGCCGCATGCTTCGCTATAGATTCCGTTCGATGTTCATGTCCCATTGCAGAAATCCAAGCTGCCGATGCTTCTAAATCTGAACAGGTGCCTTTTACACTTTTCTCAATCTTCAGCTTTGCCACAACACTACTTACATCTCCACTGCCTTTTGACTTTTCGCATGGTGCGCAAAACGTCAATCCCGCAATTCATATCCTTTCTAGGAAGCTTATCCATATACGAGCTCTATAGGCTGTTACTTACAGGGACTTTTGCTTTATAGGCGGAGAAACGCAATTCCGGGTACCATCCATACATAAGTGGGTACACGTATACGCTATACGGGGCTGCATTTAATGGTCTTGGCTTTGTTGGAGAACGGCGGCCGGTGAACGAGGCGTTCATTAAAATCGTAAAGTAGTATTCAGCCTTCTGAATACTGGATCCTCAACCCCTTAAGCGTTCCCTATACAGTAGTTATGCGTATATCGTAGCAAGGATATGTACGACCTCGATATATGCAGGTTTCCGGATTCCGGGTCGGTGCGCCACCGAATATTTATACCCTGATATTTACAGCCTGCAGCTGTATCAAACGGGTTATTTCTCCATCATGATATCACGGCGCCCGTTTACAAGGATAGTAGAAGCTTAGTCTCGTATTATAGAAGTTATATATATTCGGTGTGTCCATTGGGCTCCGTGAGTCCTAGTAGATGAACTGGATTATTAGCACGTCATATCGTTCAAGATCATGGTAAAAGGTATTGATGGAATGATTTCTAGGTGATGGCAGACGCATGTATATGTATAAATCGATATCTTGCCAACTTCTCTAGCTTTGGAAGACTACCTAGTACTAGCGCACAAAGACCTGAAAAGATTTTTGATATCGAAATATTAGGTAATAGGAGATATCGAGATAGCAGTATAGCTATAACATTACCCTCATAAGTGAATGTTTCACACATATGATCATACATATTGTGGTCGGAGCGACCCCCAGACTATATTGTGGTGTATGACGTCTAGCGTCTGTATCCGTCGCCTCGTAGACCAGGTATCCCAGTGACATTCTATCCATCTATGGTAAGATATAGGGTACCAGCCCAGTCGTGATGTTACACAACTGTGGGGCTCTGTATCACATCGATATGTGGGATATTTTCGTGTAACCTCGAACCCGGTCCGTCGAGTAAAGGCCTTCAGAAAAAGACAACGCAAAGCAAACATAGAGTTTCCCTAGAGGTTTACGGATGGACTACGGGATGTGGTAGCATCATGATACCTGAAAATCCTTGCGAGGCGATTGTATACCGAAATTCGTGGTGCCTGGGATGTATATACCGGTCCGTGGGTTTCTGAGGATTGAGGATATCCGGCCGGAAATCTTCCAATGAACTATAGAAGCTAGTTTCGAGTATCCTTCGAGTATATATGCCTTAGATTTATAGTTAGATCTTAGTCTTCAATTGCAGTTCCTCTTGAAAGTGTGTACGTAAAATGTCGACTTACCTACAGCTTTCTCAATATACTAGAGCTGTAGATGCTAAATAGTGTTGTTAACGTTTAAAGTTGTTGCGCTTGTATACGTAGCAAAGTCGCTCGAACTATCATGAATAATTTGTTCTTTGAAGGAAGAAAGGATTATAGTCAAGAGACTTGATAGATGTAACCGTACGGTCCGTCGATGTCTCGGAGTCAGTCTCTTGAAGTAATCTTTCCATATGTGGTTAGTGTTGTCTATTGAAGCTCTGATAGGTTAGCATTGGTACACAAACTTCCTGAATAGGTAATATTACAAATATTATACCACAAAAACAACTCTTCGAGGCTCATGCATTGAGGGCTAATCAACTTGAAAGCGGATGTCCATTGATATGGTATTGATGCTGGCCTTTCGCCGTAATACACTATCAAAGCGTTTAATCCGGGTTAGAGCGATATTGGGGATAGAGACTAGTGTCGTGCCGGAGCGTCCTGAAGGCCCAGAAGAGTGTAGTTAAGTAATGGCTGCCATGAAACGAGGACAGTCAGGAGATATTGTAAACTTCCATCGAACGAAATCTACATTTAATATAAGATCGTAAATTCTTATTTTTGGGGGATGAGATTAGGTCAGGTGATGAATACTCTAGCAATGTGCCCAAAATGGAAGGGGAGTGCAATGAGGGTTTGTTGACCAGCAAGTTTGCAGTGGTTGAACCCTCGCTCGGCACTCACCATCCTCCATGTATAAATTCCTGCCCATTAGTTTGAAGCAACCTTCTCTCTTCCTCCTCCCTCCTCCTCCCCTTCATCACACCTCAGTTTCCCAAATCATCCTCTTTCGTGATCCATCCCTTCTCTCTCCATCATTGACGCGTTCTAGCTAGCTCCCATAACTCTGCTCTCTATCGTCTACACTCAATCCCTACTCTTCATCTCCTCTTTTTCGATAGCTAGCTAGCTCTCGTCTCTATTGCTCTCATCTTCATTATTCTACTCTCGAAATCACTCTCACCTCCTTCTCGCCAATCTCATCTCCTTCTCATCCCTCTCATCCCTCTCATCCCCCTCTCACTATTCTCACCCCCTTCTCATCACCTCTCTGAATCTTTCAACCCCTTCTTCATTGAAGCTCAAAATAGTCTAGCAAGATAGGTGTTGATTCACCAACCTCGTTTTCTCATCATGATAATCCTTGGTTTGATCCTTGACTACATCATCGTTCCCATCGCGGGCGATATCGTCCTAGCTATTCTCTTGTGTACAGCAGTATACATAGCCAATGCCTTCTATTCCAAGGCTCACGGCTCCCAGATGAGGCTTCCTGGGACGTTGCTTTTGGAATCAGAGGAGCTACTTCAACCAACAGTTTCTTCACCATCGGCAACTGATTCCGGTGTTGTCTTCTACAAAGGTGATGATTGTATCAGGATGATTTCTTCGGTTGGTTGGTTTGCAGCTTCGGACCAACTTAACCCTAATGCACCAGAGTTTTATCCTCGCGTGAGTTCTAAGCTCTTTTATTTTTCATTGGAAACAGCGGTCAGCTAACTTTGACAAAGAACTTGCAGCAAAATGACGAAGAGCCTGAAGAATTCGGACCCTGGGCCACCGAAGCTGACAGAGATGTCTCATCGGATGGAGTTTCGGATGACATCAATGCCTACGCGGAAATTCATAGGTCCAGAGTCGAGGGGCAAACCAACCCTGCCATTGCAGACGCCATCAAGAATGGTATTCAAAATGTTTTGAATCGGGTGAGTTGTTTTCGATCTCCTGCTTAACCTTCATTGCTAGTCATATTTTCCATCCGCCCTTCTGTAGACATTCCTAATGGTTAGCTGAATACTAATATATCTTCTGCATTCTCCCAGCGTGCTGCAAGAGGAACCAACAAACCTGCCCCACCTCCTCAAGTCTCAGCAACTGGTCGCAGACTTCCCCAATTCCAATTACACGCAGCAGATCTTCGCCATCTCCCGACTCATCTCGACCCGAGATTCAGAGACGTCAAAGATTACGCTAGCAATTGGCAACCACACGGCCGTCCTCCATCAGACGTTTCTCCATCCAAATTTTTTAAACCCATACCTGAAGGCCCCGTTGATGCCTGGGTTGGCGATCAACTCCATAAACAACCAATGGAATTTTACGTTGATCCAGATTGCAGAGCTTCCACGCCTGGCACTGTTGCAGATGGTATCATAGACACTTATAGTACGATCAGACCCGAGCAATCAGAGCAAGGCTTCGAAGACGAAGACGAAGAGGTTTGTACTTGGCCAGCTTTGTCACCCGATCGAAATAATGAGTCAGGTCAAGGTAAGCAACTTCAACTGAATGATGGTAAAATTCCTGTCTCGAGACTGATCACTTCTGTTCAACCCACCAATGCAGATTTCCCATATAACAATGAACCAGAGCAAATGCCTGTCGTTCCAGTCCCCTTGGGGGAGTATATTGAATTGAAAGAAATCGCCGAAAAGGCTAAGAAAGAAGCTGCCACATTCAGTAAGTTAACTATTTTATCTTTTAATTGTATCCCCCCTATCCTGTCTCTGGCTCTTGAGGCTTCCCTAGTCCGCTAGGGCAGTTATGCCTGTATTAGCAGGGGAAGGAAGCTCCAGGTTCTACATCTTCACCGCTCATGCCGTTGGGCATGGAAGCACCACCTGAACGTCCCACTTCTAAGCATCGCGATCCCATAACCTCTCTCCTTTACTTGACTCAATTTCTTTCCCTCTCTCCCATTCCTACAACCGTTTCCTCTCCATCTCCTTTGTTGCCCCTTCTTACCCTCACTTCCTTCCTTCCTTTGTTCATACCATCTACATTTCCCACCTTCTTTCGTCTCAATCTCTACCCTTTCTAAAATGGCTGGACCATTTGCACATACTCCACATCCTCGAGATATGGAGTCATCTGATGAAAGTTCAGGGAATTCAAGAGTTCACACTCCAAGTCCCTCGCAGAGTGAGTATATTGGTCGCGTCTTAGGACTTTCAGGATTCTTCTTCAAAGTTTGACGCGAAACTTATACGCTATTTCCTATCATCTACATTCCGAGCCAACTCTTCATATGAAGCAATCGTTTCCTGCTCCGGTCCTTGATTTTCTCGCACGCAAAGAAGAACAACACAAGCTAACCGTATTTTAACCACAGAGGAACGTATTGAAGCAGAATTCAAACGCCTTCGCGAAGAGATGGCCCGAACTTTCGAGGAACCATCTTCTCACAACGGTCAGCTCAGCGACCAGGAGCCTGAGCAAAGAAACCGTCCAACTCAGACACGTCCCCGAGATCTACCGATAATTCTGTCCCCTAGTTTGGGCCCTCAAATCCCTTCTAACTTGCTTGGAAAGTCGATTCTTCGACGTGATGAGAAAATTCCCACAACTGACACTACAAAACCAAAAACCCGGCAAGAAAAGAAGATTGACCTGCTCAGACGTGTTCTTGAAAGGGATGCAGCTACAACTGGAGCTTTGAGGGATCTTGGTATCGATGCTTTGGCTGTGAGTAACGTTGCACAATAACAAACATTTCCAACACTATAAATACAACAGCTAACAATGGATACCTTATAGTACGGAGCCGAAACCGGTAACTGGAGCTATTTGTCACCCTATCAGGGAAAGGTCCTTTTCTCGACTATGCTCCAGGTCGCAGCAGATGAACGACAAGCTTCCATCGAATTCGCTGAACAAGTTGGCCGTGCTACAGCCAAGGTTATCAAGTATAATAAACAACCCGACGAGAAAGTCACAGCAGAGAAAGAATTCTTCCAGAACATCTTCGAGAGCAGGTTCAATGACTTTTGGGATGAGATCCATCCAAATCTCACCTTTGATAAGGATCCCCTCGCTTTACATGGCCATCGTCAATACCCTCGATTCTACCCGGCTACTGGGCAAATGCCTCCTCAACCTCCTCACGGTCATGTCAAACCGGAGTTTCCAGGGATCCGCGATGAATTGGAGATGATCTTGCGTAAGATGCGTCGTTTCTCTAGACAATACTTCTCTGGAACTGGTGTCGACGAACTTTCTCCTCAGTTGTACCAGTGTCTTCTTGTTATGTGTGGCGGATCTCGCGATGTTTTGAACGCCCTTTTGCAACGTAAGGACACTAAGCACCTGCTTGTATCCGGATTTATCAAGCGAATTTTGTTCAGCATTTGCCTTGGTAGTGGCTGGATCTGGCAGGGTTACGACGACAATCTCTCTGGACTCTTCTCACTCGAGCACACCCTTTTTACCGACCCTGGTAAGTCCTCTTTGTTTCCCGCTTAGGATTTATTGCGTATTTGACGTTGAGTATATAAACTGACATCTGATATTTACCGTTATAAAGCTTATAAGTATCAGCGGACGGTCGCTCTGACCTGGCGTGCTCACCGCTTTACGCAATTGACTTATCAGCCATGGTGGGACCGTATGCTCGACACCCGCATCAAGATGGTCGCCGATGAGTTGTTCAAACTGCTTGGTCCAATGCAAGGAGAAGATAGGTCTAAGAACGGTTTCCGTCCGGTCGATCTATTCGTGGATCTTCTGGAAATGGTGGAGGGGTTCACCAAACTCTCCGCTAAAATGTATCAAGTAGAGGCGTTGTGGTCTTTTCATTTCCCCGGGAATGGGGAGTTGTTTAATGGGGCTAGAATGGTCTGGGACGACGCGTCCCTGAACCATGTGGTTGCAATTGTAGGGTCAGAGTAGTTCTCTAACCCTCAATTGGCAGCCGATGGAACCCCGGTGCTGTTCTCTCACACACCGATGTTGACTTATCAGACGCCCGAACTTGGGGAACCTCACCCCAAGTCTGTCCTCGTTGTCAAGGCGGAATGCCTTGTCTCGCAAAACCTCCCCCGTCCCGCCCTTCCTCGCCTCGTCGTACCCCTCCAAACCAAGGTACAGGGTCACGCTCCGGAGGAGGTGATTCTAGCGAGCCCTGGGGCTCAGGCTCATGAGTTTGGTATTGGATTTCGCCACAGAGGACGACGCATTGCTACCATGCCAAATATCCCATACAACCATGGCATGAACAATGCCAACGATCAAAACGGGCCGGGTACCTCCTCTGCGAACATCGTTCCTCCGGCCATGCAGGGCCGACGTATGGCCTCGTTCGAGGAATTTTTCAGCGACGGACCTGCGAATCCACCTGCACCGGATATTCGCCCGACGAGGAGCACTCCTCGCATACCTTACTTTGGCCACGGGGAGGCTAGGGGATTTGAATCCCACAATGCTCTGCAGGGCATTCCGGAGACGGGTCTCGGAAGCCCAGCCGCAGGGTATCAGCTTCGATACCCGATTGTCACCCCACTCGGCCCACCGCAGGTAATTCCGCTCGGGCCACAGGTTGGGTTGCCGTACAACCCACCTGGGTTTGAAGACACGGTTCTCATGCGGCACGCCGCCAACCATGCGGTCGGTCTACCGGGCCCATCGGGGTCTTCGGGGCACCTCCAAGTCCCCAATCACGACTACCAGGGTGTTACGCAAACATTGCGTAACTTCAGGCTCTATGACGAGTATGAGCAGGCTGCGCGCCAACTATCGGGGGGCCCTTATGCCCTTCGCCAACGCTCGGCTCCAAACATTTCGGCCGTCCATGGTGCTTTGGGTCCGGAGATACAGAGACATGCAATGTCTCTTCGTTATGCGATAGACCCTACCGGTCAACTTATCCGCACTCCTGTTAGGGAACCGGTCGGACTACACGAGGCTGGTACGGGATTCCATCAGACCAATGGGGTCGGAAGTCAACAGGGTACCAACTTCGCCACCACCCAACGTGGTGTCAGCAACCCGAACTTCACAACTTTTGCCGGGAGACGTTCGTACAACGAGATGCCACAACGTCAGGCTACTCGCCGTACAGATGCAAGTGAAAGTCCTCGACAGAATGTTTTTCAAAGATCGTCCCCACGTGAAGGTGATTTCCCGGTAATCAGCTTTACCTCCACCGATACGAATGAGAATGACGAAAATGATGGCATCCTTCGAAACCCTCATTGAATAATTTATTGAATACCAAAGGATGGTCGACGGCGATTGAGCACTAATTACTTAACATTAACTAGCATGCATAGTCTATCGCTTATGCTTTCTTTTGCTGTTCGCAAGATACTTGATTTTCTTTTTATCGCTCTGGACTAGCTCGAAAGATCCAACAGATCTTAAAGTGGATGGCCAGATTCTCTATTCTGCGTTTCTGTTTATCAAATTCCTGATTTTCCTTTTTTTTCCCCTTACGATATGAAGGAGACCTTAGGAATGTTGCTTTTACTGCGGGTCTATATGCCTAGGTTTTTAACCAATCCTGGTTATTCCCGTCTTTAAACGCCATTGAATTCAGATCCTTCATATTTTTAGAGGAAACTATCCTGTTTTGTTCTTCGGCCAACGTTTTAGCTTTGGCCCCACTCTGCATGTAACTATCTCCGAACCCCCACACACTCTCCTCCTTTCTAACATGATCTCCTCGAAACTGGTTGTCACTGCCTACTTTACATGTATCAATCCGAGGCATGTGGGTACGTACGTGCGATATCTAGTTTCAATATATCCTCTGGTTCGGAACTTCTCCTCTCTCCGAAGTAAGAAAATAAACTTGTGGTTCCGCTTCGCATCGAATTCCTAAGATCAATAGTAAGCTTTCGAATACAAGATACCTGATCAATTGGTGTTGTAGTTTGTGTTATTTCGCGGTCGAATCGGAGACCCCTGTCTATAAAATATTCGTCATCCTTCACTAACCGCATCTTGGAAAATTTAACCTAAGAGGTCTAGTTTAAGTTCCCGGTTATTCTCAACGGCGGCCGAAGAATGGAGACCCGCGGATGCACATGGAATGTTCTGAAGGAGGTTTAAAATTTATATCATAGTCAGAGCAGAGGTCTATCTCGTCATGAAGTTTGAAGCAAATCGAGTCAGTATCGATCTCCATTCCGGAACCTGAGGACCCGCATTGCACGTGGTGTAACCCGTAGAATGATTTCAAAGAAACATTATCGATAGGCAAAAGATTCAGGGTGCTGGACATTACTCAGCGTCCACCATACCATATGCACGGCACACAGACGATAGATCGTGATCGTGGTAGACATACTAGAACCGTTGGTGGTCGGTATATCGTCCCTGGCAGCTAGCTATAAATGCGGGGCAGGTCTCCCTTGTAGATATCATCCGAACAATCCGTCCGCCCACATTTGCCCTGTAGCTGCCTAGCCTAATCCAGAGCCCTTGAGCCGAAGCCAATATTCCCATCGCAATATAGAATATAGAATAATATATAATAGCAATGGTTCAAAGCACCTTGGCGGGGCAAATTTTCGAAAATTTCTTGCAGGTATTAAGCCATAGCATGCTTGGACTGATCATAAGTTCGGTTATTGGCGCAAATCCAGAAGCCAGTCAGACTTCTTCTTCTTCTTCCGCTTCTGCGGGTTCGACGCAAACATTTCGTGCGTGCTTGCCGGAATCGCCGCCGCTGGGCGCTAGGACTAGTTTTGCTTCAGTTAGTGACAAGGGCCCGGCTAAACAAGATTCTTTGACGAAGGAAGAAAATTGCATCGTCGAGAGAAAAGCTCGGAGAAAGAAATTTCATTCGGGGTTCGTACGTTTCCTGTCGGAAGTGTCTGAGTCATAACAGAACTTATATTCTTTTGGAAGTCTCTTCCGTTCATCTGGTTCGATTCGAGTTGAAAGTTGAAAGTCAAAAGAATCAAAACTAGTGTTTGGATTCTGTTGGTGGTTCAGTTAACGTTCAACGTTTCTCCTTCCATTCTTTCTCCATCGCCATCATCATCGCCTGTCTTCTTCTTCGAACAAACTTCCAATTGCGCTTTTGTAGTTTCCCACCAAATACTACCGAGTCCAACTCACCTGTTCCTGCATATTTTTAACCACCACGTTCGTTCGTTTTTTTGGTGCTGTCCATTTCCCACCTGCCGACTTTTGGTAGGCCGTTTTCTGTCGGGTATCCGTTCTTGCTGGAATAGTGGGACAGTACAGTGTGCCAGTGTGGGTAGCTTCGGCTCATCAGAACCGCCAAAATGCCAATGTGAGTCGAAACCTCAACAATCCCATCTCAAAAACACCGTATTCAGCATTATGGCTAGGGCTATAGCTAACGGGAATTGAATAATTACAGGCTTAAAGATCCTTCTCTCAAATACAAACCGTTCAAGCCGGTTGATCTGCCGGATAGACAATGGCCCAGCAAGACCATCACAAAGGCCCCGCGATGGCTGGCTACAGATCTCAGAGACGGAAATCAGTCCCTCCCCGATCCAATGGTTCGTTCTACTCCTCCTCCTCCTCCTCTAAATCACAATTGCTATTTAGTTGTCGTGTGTTTGTTTGTCTGTCTAACTAGTTCTGTGCTGTGGGTAGAACGGTGAGCAAAAATGGCGATACTTCGAGCACTTGATTGCCCTGGGCTACAAAGAGATCGAAGTCTCCTTCCCATCGGCTTCACAAGTCGACTTCGACTTCACACGGAAAATCATTGAAACCCCCGGTGCCGTGCCCGATGACGTTGCTATCCAGGTTCTCTCGCCATGTCGTGAAGACTTGATCAAACGAACGGTCGAATCTCTCTACGGTGCCAAAAATGCCATTCTCCATCTATACCTCGCTACAAGCCAGTGTTTCCGTCGCATCATCTTTGGAATGTCGCAAGAGGAGACTCTGGCTCTTGCCCTCAAGTGCACGAAGTTCGCACGGTCGATAACTAAAGACTCGCCAGACCCGAAGGTTAGAGCGACACGCTGGCAGTTCGAATTCAGTCCCGAAACCTTCTCGGATACCTCGCCAGAGTATGTGGTCAGGTTCTGCAATGCTATCAAGGAGGTTTGGGAACCGTCTGTTGAGAATCCTCTCATCTTTAACCTCCCAGCCACAGTAGAGATGTCTACTCCAAATGTCTACGCGGATCAGATTGAATACTTCTGCCGTAACATCACAGAGCGAGAAAAGGTCTGTGTCTCTCTCCACCCCCATAACGACCGAGGTTGTGCCGTAGCCGCCTCTGAATTAGCCCAAATGGCCGGTGCAGAGAGAGTCGAAGGCTGTCTCTTTGGTAACGGCGAGAGAACCGGTAACGTCGACCTTGTCACCTTGGCCTTGAACCTCTACACCCAAGGTGTCTCTCCCAATGTCGACTTCTCAGACATCGGCAAGACCATCGAGATCGTTGAAGACTGTAACAAGATCGCGGTTCACCCCCGCCAACCCTATGGTGGTCAACTCGTTGTATGTGCTTTTTCCGGCAGTCACCAAGATGCCATCAAAAAGGGATTCAAGCTCCGAGACGACAGCAACTCCAGTTATAATGACCCATGGGTCATTCCTTACCTCCCTCTTGACCCGCAAGACATCGGCCGAACCTACGAAGCCGTCATTCGTGTCAACAGCCAAAGTGGGAAAGGTGGTGCCGCTTGGGTTATACTACAGCACATGCACCTCGACCTTCCCCGAGGTTTACAAATCGCTTTCTCGAAGGTTGTACAAAAGCACACAGAGGCAGTTAACAGAGAACTACAACCTACAGAAATTGTTAAGCTGTTTGAGGACTCCTATTACCTCAAAAACAACCCTAGGTTTACCCTCATCGACTACGATATCAAAACAGACAGGGCTGCTAGTCGGGGGAGGCCTCCCCAAGGTGTCGTAGCCAATGGCAATGGGAGGCCTATTGAGGAACAGCCGAAAAGACATTTTGAGGGGATAGTTGCCTTGGATGGGATTGAAAGACCAATCAAGGGTGTGGGAAACGGTGCTATCTCGAGTATGGCGAATGCGTTAAGGGTTCTCGGCATTGAGCTCGATGTTACAGATTATAAAGAACATGCTTTGAGCGCTGGTACTCACGTCAAGGCTGTGGCTTACATTGAATGTTCGCCATCGAAGGCCGGACAAGGTGTCAAGTCGGTGAAGGAGGAGGCGGTCTGGGGGGTTGGTATCCATGAGGATGTGGTACAAGCCAGTTTGATTGCTCTCCTTAGTGCAGCGAGTGGCGTAAGTGATTCCTTTCTATGAACTATCTCCAGAACCTCTTTTACTAATCTAATCATTTGGTAATAGTTCCTGTCAAGCAGACCTGGTACACCACTGACCAAGCCCGCGCCCAACGGTGAAGTTTCGTCTCTGAAAATCTAAAAGATTGTAATAGGTCTATATTTCGGTCTGAATTCTCATGCGAAAAGTTTTACGAAATGGGTATTATGTCGACAGATTGTTATCTTTGTTCAGATAGTGAGTTTGATTGTACTGTCCGTTTACAAAATTTCAAAAGTTGGATTGTACATATGTACATTGGATTTCTTGTATTTATCAATTGAGCGAAAAAATTATTTACTATAGAATACTATCTCTTGTTTCACAAATATAGGCCCCTGTGATCAAACGCCTGGATCTAAAGTGTAAATCGGAACATTCAAACTTCATCAAAGCATATATACAGGCAAAGGCTAAAAACCCGACTCATCAGGCTCCTCCTCTTCAGTAATTGTCCTACTGGGCGGTTGATTTACCGCCGACGCCCCTGGTCTGGGCTCAGTATCAACCTCCGAAACCTGGCTCCACGTCGTATCCACCATTATTCCCTCCAGATCTTTCCCCCCCTCCTCATTAATCACATAAAACTCTCCTTTCTCCTCCTTCCCACCTCCCCCCTCCGCTCCTCCTTCCTCCATCATCCCACCATAAGTCCAAACGCTAGCACTAACACTCCCTCTTTCATACCCTCCAAAACAATCAAACCCCGAGAAAACCTCACTCTCAGATGCCGGAATATCAAAATTTGGGCCAGCATAACTGCCCATTCTGCCTTTGCTCGCTGCAGCAGCAACGGTGCTATGTCGGCTACTGCTAAAACTCATATTCTGGCCACTACTTACGCTGAAATTCCTGCTGATGATACTATGTCTACTCGCAATACTCGGGTTTCCACTACTATTCCTCCTACTACTACTACCACCAGTAGCGCTCCCAGCATACTCACTATTTCGATAATTACTAAATATCGAGGAATGTCTTGTTCTCCCTCCTGTAAGTCTATTCATACTCCCACCGATACTCCCCGGGAACCTAGACCTTCCGTTTCCGATACTACTGGTCTCCCCACTACCATGGGAGATACTTTTCCCTATTCGGTATTCAGTTCGTCCAGATGAATTTGAATTGGACCCTCGTTGTGTAGTTGGCATGCGGTTTGTCATTCCGGTATTTTCTCTACCTCGACGGATGTGGCAATATATACTAGGTGAGCAGGCGACCATTGTGGCGAATAGTAATTCGATGGAGGCCCACATTGTTCGTGATAATTGGAATTGTACGTGTTGGAGACCTTGGACCATACGCACTATACAGATTGCGAGAAGGAAGAAACCGATTGAGAAGAGGGCTATCAGGCGGATTCGTCTATAAATAAAGTCCAAATTAGCTTCTATACCAGTATACCCCCAAACCCGCGACAGAAAAAAAAAATAAAAAATAAATAAAAAATAAAAAATAAAAACCAAAAGAAGAGAAAAGACTATCGTCCATAGCTAGGATAATAGCTAGAATAAAAGCATGTGTAAGGGTATACATACTTCTCCCAAGGCACTCTAGCCATAAACAACAGCGGGAAAGGTAACGCCAAGATCATAGCATCGGTAACCATATTCCCGACTTCATAAGTGATCAACCACGTATTGGCCTGTACGCACGGTCCAGGATCGGGGTATAATTGCCACCATTGATGTAATGGTGTACATTCGACGAGCACTACAATGTTGGAAGCTACCCATGTTGCAACGATGATTGTGACGTAGGTTATCATTATGGGTCGCTCGTAGGGGAGTTTTCTGATTATGCGCCAGAGGAAGTCGAAGATAACGAATTTGAGGGACCAGAGGCTTTAGAAAAGGATGCTGGTTAGTAAATGTATAAAAGTTCATTTTGTAAATTTATGGAACTTGTATCTGAATATAGAGGAAGACGTACGCTCCAACTAGCATAATACGGTTTGGGACGTTTAATTTACTTCCAATCTCCAAATGATGGATTTGGGTAGGCGTTAATTCATGTTCTCGCTCTTTGAACTCTCCCGCCATCAACGCTACTCAGGTCAAAACCGTCAAGTTAGAATCGATGCAAAATATTGTAACAGTAAACATATCATGATATGTCATATACTACACCTAAGATGTATATATACTTTTATAGGTAATTGTAAACTTACCGAAACTAGTTCCCCATTTCATAATATAACTACTAAGCACCACCCTAACAATTATATGCGCCAGAGCGATTACACTCCACGTATCCCCCGCATTCCAACTTTCCTTATGCCATCGTCGTAAACCGAGTCTTAGAAATAGGATCAAGATGCTCAAAACCGTACAAATGAATAAAGAGGCTCCGTTGAATGTCTTTTTCATTTGGGACCGCGGCCTACGCTGGATACTCAGCGGCCGAGTATTAAACAATGAGCTAGCAATTGGAGGGCAAACACGGTGTTTGAGCACGATGATCTGCAGTATGGGATACTGGATTTGTGGGAAGGGGATTGATAGAGGTGGTTAGAGGATATGTGGAGGTAACGTGGTGTTTTTGCGAGGTTAGAGGTGGTATTTCCTAGAGATTTTCTTTTGGGGGGTAGAAGTTCGATGGAGTGAAGCTAGAGAATTTTCCATACCGTAAGACTTTTCTATTCATACATTTAGAGTATGAAAAAGAAGTGGTGGTTTAGGGTTTCCAGTTCATAGTGTAGGATCATAGGATCTGATGGATTGGTGATGCAATATCTGGATTAAGGTTATCGCGAGAAGTCCATGCAAGCGGAAAGCATTTGGGTGATATGCGAGGCCAACTTCCATTTCTGGGTTCCTATTACAGTTTCTTAGCTTCCAGATGCCACGTTACTTTCCCGATTACTAAAGCACGGATGATGTTGGATTCATATGTGGAATATATAATATTAAAAATGTATGAAATTGTAGATTTATTTAAATTTGGGTATCTTTCTTTGCATATTAGTCTCTCCTGTATATTTCGCAAAAGCATCAATACGACCCCTTGATTCCTGATCGGGCTTCAATATATCTTCTCTGTTATCAAATTCCGCTCCAGTTGCCATTCGACTAAAATCTCCCGTATTGCCCATAAAATTCACTGGTGCTCTTTCAAACTCTTCTAGATCCTCCCTAAGTGTCTGTACTGTATATAGGCTACTTTTGGGTATAGACCATTTCAAAGGCATGCCATAATATTCCGAAGAATACATATTCCTTCTCGCGGGTGGGTTGACTCCCCTGCCTGTTTTCCCTGCGGTGATTGGATTATCACCAGCTTCGCTTTGTAATTGCGAATGTGTGATTCCAGGATAGACGTCTTCGGAAATTATATATTCGTAGTCATCTTCCTCTTCCTCTTTTCTTTCTTCTGGAGATGCCTGTGGTGTGCGAGGAAGATAGGGCATTATTCGATTCATGGTTAACATCTGAGGAATTGATACCCGACCCTCGAGTACTGGCTCCTCCCATTCTGATGCATCTAAATCTTCAGAACCAATGTTCTCATCACCTGTCGTAGCGATGTGAAGTAACGGTGAAAGGCCCTTTATAGCCGGACCAGGAATATATGGACTTCCTGCGTCTGAGATTCTTGACCGTGAAAACATTTGAATCGGTGACGGCATAATCTTGAAGTTTTCGATTTGAGATCCGTCAGCTGTATTCTTCCGCCATTCTTTCCTCGATCTCGAGCGTAGCTGCTTTGCTTCTTCCCGGTCAACATCCGCGGTTCTGCTTCTCATGAAATCTGTAACCGGTTGAATACGGTAATGGCTTAGGTAGTTTCCCCCTTTAAGCGTGGATTTTCGAAGACCTTTGTCAAGGTACCAGTCGTATGGTGTCGGGGAGGGATTATTGATAGTTGGAACATCTGTAACTTCCACGACACTTGTCAGTGTATCCCATGTTCCATCCGTCAGTTGATAGACCACGTCTCCTTCATTCAAACTATTCCCATATCTTTTCGCATCTCCGAGAAGATTAAACCATTCCAAAGTATCATCTTTAATCTCTCTATAATGATTAAAGTCCCTAAATAGCGCTGGTAGCTCACTGAGATCAAACGATTGATCTACGGCGTCTTCGAAAGGTTGGTAGTAAAATACCACAAATTGGAGAACCTCGACACTACACTTTTTGCCTAGAAAGAATCCGATTGCTTCTGGCGTCTTTTTGTTTTGGATGTCTGTGCGACTTGTTCGAACTTTTATTGAAGTTATGGGGTCCTTTTTGTTTGTTTGAACAAAATAGCAGGAACGGCCTTGAGGCCAGGCGTCTTGAAAAGTGAAGGTGTTTTGTGGAGACTGTGATTGAGTTTGAAAGCCGATTTGGACGGCGGATATGATGATAGGGTGGACTATCAGATAGAGGCCCAACGGTGAGAGTAATTTACCCTCATTATGCATTTTATAAATGTGAATAGCTCGAGAGGTCCCTCAAATACAAGTAGGTAACCAGCTGCCCCAAGTTCATCGATACATCTCGAGATCTGGATCAATTCATTGTTTCGGGCATCTATGCCATACGTGGAGGACCAGTTCAGACTTGATGATTTATAAATGTTCGCGTATAAATGCCGCACTGAATTTCAATTATATGGCTGACACGTTATAATAAATGGGCTTGTTAACATGGAAGTTTTTATAATCACCTCATTAGCGCTCTCGGGGCTATGCGATATAGACTTTTATATTGCATTGTCGAAGTTCTATAGGCTTGGTGTTCAATAAAGTATCCCTACAGCGAATATATAGAATATATCTGCCTGAAATATTCCCGACGTATACGTATATACGTAGTCGACGATTAATTTTCAACCGGTAGACATAGTTCTATCGTTGGAAATTTTCGAGTCTTGCAAAAAGAGTAGATTATGGCACCGCTTGAAGAGCTCTGGGAATAAGACTGGGTATTGCTCATTGCATTCGGACTAACTATTGATCAATTGATATAAATCAAGATGAATTCGCGACACTAGCTATTTCAATCTGTATACTCATCAACATGTATCCTTTCTTCTGTACAGAGCTTGAATACCGTATTTATCAATTTCATGCAATCTGAAGCAAAACAGAATGAGCTCGTTTCTTCCAAGTAATATTCATTCTGACAAAATTTTTGTACAGACTCGTGCCGTTCTAAAAGTACGAACTTTATCCAAGGGCATGGATATATCTGCTATAGGGGACTTCCAACGACACGCCTTCAAGGTTGACTTTGCAGTATCTATAGATCTTCGTTCAGTAAGTTCGTCTGTGCCCATCCATCGAATATCTCGTCGACGGTCTGGCTTGTAGCTGGGAAATCCAATTGTTCCAATTCCTCTGTTGTTAACAGTGGTTCGCTGGAGCGGCCTCGAGTCCGATACAACCTCAACCCTGAACCGATTTCGTCAAGTCGGGGTCCTGGGGCCCTACGTAGTCCAGTGAATTCCGGCTCTTCCTCTCCTCTCTTTGGTCGCTGTCGGCGGTTTGACCCCTTTGGGCTCGTCTTCGTGGATGCTTCGTCTTCATCCTTTGCATGTGGGTTTTCCTTCTTACTAGTTTTACTGCCTGTAGGATTAAACTTTGGCTTTTTGGTCTCTGTGGTGGACTTTTTAGGGTCTGGTTTTTTCTTGCTTCCTTCAGTCTGTGGTTTTGTTTCCGTGGTTGTTGGATCCTGTTTCTTGGGTTTCTTGGGTTTCTTCGGAGCGGATTCGACAAATTCGCTGCCTTCACTGTCAATCACTTCATCCTCTTCCTGGGAACCTTCACCGGGATCTTCAATAGATTCGTCATTGTGATCATGTTTTTCGTGGTCTGATATCGTCTCTTTCTTGTTGCATTCAGTGGAATTCGTGGTCTGTGGTTTTGATTGCCCTGCTGGCTTAGGTTTTGGTGGTTGACATCTAGCAGGCTTGACTTCTTCGTTCCCATTGTCTTTCTTCTTCTTCTTGGGATTCTCTTCTTCCTGGGAGCCTGTCGTTTTATCAGCGGATGTTCTGGCCCCGGGTTTTTTCCCTCCCTTTCCTTCTTCAATTTCTTCTTCGTCGTCTTCTTCCCCTGACCCTTTCCATGTGCCGTCATCGTCCTTCTTCGGCTTGCGTCTCGGTGCTGGTTTTTTCTTTGGCTTTAGAATGGTGGTTGTGGTAATCACAGTAGCGGGATCAGTAGAAGTGAGGACTTTATGCTCTTGCTCGTTTTTCTTGGAATTGCCGTTGTTCTTCTTTGCTGGATCTTCACCTTCCTTCCTGCGTTTTGGATCTAGCTCTTCTTCTTCTTCTTCACTATCCTCGCTTTCTGAACCTTTATATTCGCTCCCGTCTTCCTTGTCTTCGCCTCCTGTCAAGCTTGCCTCGTCTCCGTCCCCAGTTTCGGGTTTCCCGTGCCCACCTCCGGTTACCGTGCTATGAGACGTATCTGAATAAACACTCCCCTCACTCTCGCTTTCTTCATCATCTTTCTTCTCCTCTGCAGGGGCAGGCTTATATGTCTTCCCAAGAGCGTCGTAAGATTCCGGATAACATCCGGGTAAATCATAAATTAGTCGATGGACCTTATCACCTTTATCAACTAATTTGAGGAGCCTTACCGCAATCGCCGCATTAAACTTGTGTTCGAAAGGTTCATCGAAGTAGTCCAATTGAGGTCGTGGCGCGAACGTCCACGTCTTGTTCACTTTATCTTCAATGAAGCTATCTGAGTGTTGAATACAGTGTGTTTCCGCGAATGGCCAGTATTTTTCGTCCACTAGTCTTACGATCTTCATATAAACACAGCTAGGGTATATAACATGATATCGTGTCAACTTTGTGTGAAACCCGGCTTTAACCTTGCCACCGTCGTGCCAGTCTACAGTGCGTTTCTGCATTTTCATCATCATATTGGCTAATTCCTCGTAGGCTTGTTGTTGGCTTTCGCTGGAGAGTCTGGGGTCTTTGGCGAGCAGCGGGGTTTTGTAAAGTTGGAGCATTCTTTCGTATGTTTGTAGAGTGATGGCCTCTGCGGGGCCGCTGAATAGCATGGTTATGCGAGATGGGTTTCTGATGGCTTCTCTTCCTTCTTCGTAACATGTGTCTGATGGATCTAGATGTTCAGGGCAGAAACGGAGAGGGACGAGGGCGATGCAACCGCATCCTGGGAAATTGAAGTGAGTGTATTCGCAGACCATTGTATGGGATTTTGTAGGGTTTTCTTGTATGAGATTCTGTAGGCCTCAGGCCTATATTTACGTTGCAGAATCCAATCCAATTACTATGGGCTGAGGTATGTAGTCTAGGGCTTGGATGTTCGATGAGTATTGAGGAGGAAGAGGGGGGGGGATATATAACTTGTAAAGTGATCCTGAAGAATAAGGAAGAAAAACACTGTTTCGAGGACTTATTCTAGCTGAAGCTTATAAGCTTTGAATATCTAGAACTGAGATATGAGGATCTAGAGGAATATTAATTAGTGAAGTTTCTAAAATCTGGAATTTCGAGCAGGAATGATCATATGAGGACTTGGGAAAATACACCGGTGTTCAAAACGAATGTTTCTGTATGATACTAACAATACAAGAAACCCACGACACGAACGCGTCTCTTTCACGAGGATTAGAATCTATTAGCTGTTGTATCTACTTTTACAGAGCTCAATGTATACGACATGAGTCGACAACCAACATGGTGGACAAGCCGTAGTGTTTCTTTGTTCTTTGGTGTTTCCAGAATAACACGCGAGAATGTGTTGTTCTAAGAAGCACAAATCTCGAGTAATCCTCGTGCACGGTTGCTTGGTGTCTTAGGCTTTATTATGCGGTTTGAAAGCAGATACACTGCTAATTTTGGAAGACTTGTGGGAAAGATCTAATTAAGTAAGGCAACCTTGTGAGAAAATAGATTTTAAGATCCGAATGTTTCGCACACAATCAGCGGATAATGTTGTGCCCCAAAGCCGAGTCTATGCCTGGCCCCGAGGCTAGTCCAGTACAGTTGATCTGGAATCGAGGCCAAGTTGATCAGAACAATAAATCTCCAACATGTATATGTCCATGCTACTATGCTAAAGCATATAAGCGTTCCCATAAGCCGGTAAAGTGAGATCTTGAGACGTTAGCGAAGCTCTGGACTCGAGGCCGGCGAACATCTGGCGTTCAAACCCCATTGGCAATTAATTGGCTGAAATGGTCTTGTTTGCCTCACGATATCAATCAGGATGTTTCGTGTAAACTGGTATTATGAATGCTAGTTGCAATCTTATAGCTATCTTGAATTATTGACTACTGTTGAACACTAGAGTCAATATAATACAATGAATAGATACGAAAACGCCAGTCTCGTAACCAAACGAAAGCGCCCAAATACCAAGAAAACGCCTTATCAAAACTATAACAACATTCAAATGTCGGCAACATGTATATTCATATAGACATAGAAGTTCAGTCATACGCCCGTATGCATATGTATCTAAGCCTGTATCTCGAGTTGGTAAGTCGCCACAATCAAAGAAGATCTAACATACGACATCGGGCACCTTATTTCCAATATTCTAACCTTCCGCGGTGTACGTATTCAAAGCTCTGAAGGCGCTGGACTTCCAAATTCGCTCCCCGGTTGGAACATATATTTGTTCCCTTTCCTTTCGTTGTATTGCTTCTTCCCATTTAGCAATACTTTCTCTAAGCTCTCGTCGCTTCCGGGGGAGGGGCTGAAGCTCCAATCTAATTGTGTCCTTTTCATCCATTGTTCAGCGTCGTCTTTCAGGTACCATTCGATCTCTGCGGCATTCGTCCCACCTTTATTCTTCCTCTTGGTGATGTTATTTCTGCTTTTATCCTGATGCAAGACTCGGTGGTCAATTTGGACCAATTGCGTCCTGACAACATGTGAGAAATCAACAAGTTGTTCGAAGCAGCGGAGATGGAAGAAACACTCCAGAGTATCAAAAACATTGCGTCTATCGTACATATGCTGGCCTTCAGGATCGTTCTTGAACACAGCAATCTCGTCAGTGACGTATTCCCAATCCACAGCGACTTGGTAGTTCCCAGCAATTATCGTTCGTGGATGTTTATAGTTCTTTTCTCGCATCTCTCCTGACGCAGTGCGGATTAGCTCTGTTGTTTCGACGCCCTTGCAATGACGGTATCGACACCACGTCTTATAGTGGTCATCATAGACTCGAGTATTGGCGTATGGATGTCGTTGGATCCAAAAGCATGGGGTACGCCCTGGTTTCAGTGAGGGGTAGTAAAGCAACTCGTGGATGTTTGTTTGATCGTATAGCTTGACTTTGTCATCCATTTCGAGGTATGCTTGCTCCTTTTTAGACATAGAACGATGTTGTTGGTTTCGAACTTCCACCCTCCGGCGCTTAGCTTGACCTTGGGAGTTTTCATCGTCTGCTTCGGATCCAGGATGTGGGGTGGATCGTGTGGAACTTGGACCGGGAAGAGAAAGTACGTTACGGGCTGGAGGAATGTATTGCGGTGCATAAACAGGTGGCCTCAAGACATTTGATGGACCCGGAACGCTCGTCGGTTGCCTGAAGGACTGGTTTAGCCCTTGATAATGAGAAATATTTAGTTCAATCGGCGAGGCTGCTTCTTGATGCGACTCATCTACTTCATCCTTCTTCGGCCTACCACGCTTTCGTTTTTCTGAAGGCTGAATAAGCGGCGCAGAGGGTGCGAGCATGTGTCGAACATAATCTTGCTTATTAAGTACAGGTATCGGCGTATTGGTTGGTGTCGGCTGGACCACAGCTTGAGTAGGATTAACGAGGTCTGTCATCATAATGTCCCCTATATTGTCAAATGGTATCGAGTCCAGAGATGACAGGAACTCGTCAATTTCGGATTGACTGATCTCTGAGGATGTAGGAACATCCTTGGGGTTTCCAACATCTGGTACGGTTTTATATACCGTGCCAGGACCTCGAAGGGGTTTACTATGATGTCTCGCCAATTCATAAAGCCTACGATCGTATAGCGGGTACTTCGCCTCGGGACTATTATCATGAGTACTTTCTTCCCTTTTTGACTTCCTACGAAGTTTTCTCGGAGAAGAGGACGTGGGAGTCTGAGATAGTAAGTTTACATTGCCTTGAGAGGGATGAGAGCGAGGTGGCTGAGGTGGGGCTACAATGTGAGTGGATGGGTGAGGAGGGAGGATTCGAGGTTCTTCAACGGATATGCCTGGCTCGGCTCTCAACCGCGGGTCGATGGCAGAATCTGGAACATTGAATGAAGGTTGAGTGTATTCGCTAGGTAGAAAGGAGAGAGAGCCTCCGTTTTCTTCGAACCCGCTGTAGTGTGTATCATCGAAGAATAGACTAAGCTGATCTTCCTCGGCGAAACTATTGATGTAATCATCTAATTCATGCTGGAAGCCATATCCTTCGGACTCATTTGAGCCACCAGCAGCATTCCCTGAACTCATGACCCCAGAGAATGAATGAACAAATAATGAATGAAAGGCCTTTAAAGATATGGATTGCTACGACAAACTTGCGGTGTGAGTTGTAACCGTAGATAGAGATGCAATCGTTCGAATATAGTAACTAGATTCTTCTTGAGCTAGTAAACTTGCGATTCTGTTCTTGACAATGAACCGGACAGTTGTTTGCAGAGAGGCGCCCTCTGTCCGGGCTCATTAATTTGTAAGATGATAAAACTGGCACCGGCGAAACATATTTGCAAAGAGCTTCGAATACATAGGCTTCCGGTGTTATGACAACCAGGGGTAAGCTGGGAGCTTTTTTCAACGTCGCAAAATACTAGGCTTGACCTCTCCGACCATGAAACATATACACAGATGGAACAGTAACCTCTTGGGTTGATGTGCTCTCGGAACCACTCCATCATCGGGCAGTGTATTGAGAATGATTGTCGTTGAGACAAGCACAGATGTCCACGTTATAGAGAACGGTGCGGTTGAAGCGACGTGCGCTTCGAGGCCACGGCTTTGTTGCCTTTGTTGGCCTTGTTAGCTCCAGCTTTAGGCCTGAGACGGAGTGGCACGTGCCACATGTTGGACAAAGTAGCCGCGCCAGTACCTCCATAGGCGAAGTAATGCTAGCATTCGTCAAGTATAGTTAGTCTGCCGGGAATTGGGTTTAGTATAAGGAGGCCATAGGAACTTCGTCCGGGATTTCAGGCTCGTGACCAAACTGTGGCAGATGTGGCGGTATCACTCCTGGTCTTGCAAATCCGAAACCCAGCCGTTTCTTTCTTCCGGGCCCTCGGCGTCGGTTTGTGAAGGGCTCTCTTTACGGATTACCCGTTTTCTCGGCCAGTCCCTAGCAACGTCTATGTTCCGTCTCGGCCACCAAAACTCCAAGAACATCATTAGGAGGTAGTCGATTACCGCACAGAGAACAAACAGCTTCCCTGCCCAGACCCCACATCCATAATAACGTTTAAGTCGATCGATAAGGCGTGAGCTTCGGAGCCTCATGATCCCATCGTAGACCTTTTCAGTTCGCTCCGCGACGTCAGTCCATGAATACATTTGTCTGATTTGATCATGGAACATTTCCGGCCGAACTGTGCCTGATTTGATAGCATGAATAGCCCTCGATGTCGCAGCAACTAGGTCATCTTCCTCCGGCTTTGCGAAAACGGTCATTTCCCTCGGCAGCACCTCTGGAATGCCGCCAACTTGGGTGCACACAACGTAGAGACCGCAAGAGGCTGCTTCAACGATAACTGTCCCGAAGGCCTCAGTTAATGAGGCGTGTAAATATATTTGGCCTCTTATCATGACGTTCCGAACATCCTCGTGCCGAATCGGCCCAAGCATCTCAACCCGATCTTGTAAGACATTTTTCTCGATCATTTGCTCCAAATCAATAGCCTTAGGCCCCGAGCCACCAATGATAAATCTGACATTTTCATGCTGGGCACATATGCGCGGTATTGTGGCGACGAGTAAATCGCAGCCTTTGTTTGGGAACAGGCGAGATATTACAACAATCGTAATCGTAGAAGTCGGTGGAGGGGAATCGGCAGGTCTAAAGTCTTTGGAGACTAATGCATTCGGTATTGCTGACACGGTGAAAGGGTCTAATGCAGCTCTAAGAACAGTATTTTCCTTACTATGAGATAGTTAGCAACCGATGTATATTTAAGTCCAGAGCATGCTTACCAGGTATGGGAGACGCAAATAACATGGTCTACATCACTCAATGTAAACTTCAGAAGCTTATTTGTGAGGATACTAGCAGCATCCGCAAATCCAAACAAGCTATGATCTGTGAAGCATGTTTTCAACCCCATGGTCTTTGCATGCAGTAGACCCTCTTGACAAAATGCAGACAAACTGCCATGCCCATGGACAATATCGATCCGTTCTCGAAGGACGATTTGGCGTAGTATTGGAAAAAACGAGAATACCGTTGGCAGCGCAGACTCTCGATAGACGACCCAGAATGGGACATAGTAAACTTTGATGCCATTTGCAAGGTATCGAACTCCCGTACGGTCCCCATATGAATGCGTAATGATAACAACTTTGTGCCCGCGGTCAACCAATTTCTAGTAATCCAATCTTTCAGTTCGAGTTCGTGTATGTAGGTGCGAGTTATCGGAGTTACTGACACTTGAAACCTGGTAGATATGACTTTCGACGCCTCCGGGCTGGGGAAAGAAGAAGTCTGAAACCATCCTGATATCACAGCTGTTAGCAAATCCACCAGGTGTTAAAGAAAGGAAGTAGCATACGCTATATTGTAAGACATCTTGTCAAAGATACAACCGCGGTATCTGAGGCGAACCTCAGACCACCGATCCTTCTGATTGCGAGACTATGATATATCGATATTCATATGGACAAGTCGCGGGTTTGGCGTTGTTATGAGGCTCTGTCGCAGCCAAGACTAACTAAGCCAAGACTTCGCTTTGCTAATTGCCCTCAGCGCCGGCCGAAATTTTGCGACAGAACTTCTTCTGCAACATCCGCCTTTGAAACCTGAACCCACCCACGGCACATCGACATGTCGAAAAAACGGAAGAGAGACCCCGAGACATCGGAACCTAGTGCTGGGGTATCCGCCGATGCGAAGCCTTCGAAATCAAAAAAGGACAAATCTAAACCCAAAGATACGCATCACGAACGACCTGAAAGCTCTGAAAGGTCGGACGGGAAACTTGCACCACTCGCCGATGTCACAGAAGTCGATTCTGATATGGAGGAACATGTTGCAGAAGTTTCAAATGATAGCATGGAGGTAGACAAATCGGTGTCTTTGGAAGATGCAGCGACTACTTCGAATGAAAAGCAAAGTTCAAAGAAGGACAAGAAGAAAAAGAGAAAAGACGAGGATTTGTCAACTGGGCACTTGTCAATTCTCTCCAAGTTCGACAAGTACAGGGCTGAAGTTCTAGCCTCTGGCCCAAGGATTGTTGCCAAAGAATCCGTTCCAGAGGAGCCATTGCAGGGACTTCATCCACTGCCCCAACCGGCTCAAGCACCAGTTCAAAAAGTAGACCCGAATTCCGTTCTTCCAGCCTACCTTTCTCAGCCCACTACAGTATCGACGGGTCAAAGGCCGCCGTTTAAATCCTTCAAACTCCCTGAATTGCTTGTGGGCCGTTTAGAAAAGCTAGGGTTTACGGATACATTTCCTGTTCAATCTGCACTGTTACCTCTTCTGCTCCCGGATAACCGCCTGCCACCATCGACTCCTAGATCAGATCTTCTCGTTTCGGCTGCCACAGGCTCAGGGAAAACGCTTTCATACCTACTTCCCATTCTCGCAAGCCTAATCAACCGGATAGTACCACATACTTATGCCTTAATTATTGTTCCCACACACGAGTTAGCCACGCAAGTTCAGCGGACGGCGCATTCACTTGCTGCCGGAACATCTCTGAAAATCAGCACTGCGATCGGAACTCGCTCTTTTGAGATCGAAAAGGACCATATCATAGCCAACGACATTGGAAGTACTGGCGCCGATATTCTGATAGCAACCCCGGGTAGGCTGGTTGAGCACATCCGAAATAATCCGCAGTTCACTCTTCGGCACCTCCAGTGGCTAGTAGTCGACGAAGCAGACAGACTATTAAGCCAAAGCTTCCAGGATTGGGTGGAGATTGTTGGGGATGAGTTACAAAGACCTTTTTTGGTAGAGGATTGGGAAGGCGGCTTTGATATCACGTCAATGGGCCTGAGAACCCCCAAACGTGCCGCCGATACAGTCAGAAAAGTGATATTGTCGGCTACCATGACCAGGGATGTTGGTAGACTCGCAGGATTGAAACTTAGGCGGCCGCAATTGATAGCCGTTGACGACATTGGTGGCCAGGAAATGTCGATAGACGGATCTGATAACGATGGAGAAGACCAAGAAACGGCTGACAAGGGATTGAGGGAGCTTAATTCATTACCTTCGACTTTAGAAGAGCACTATTATCCCGTCTCCAATCCGACGCAAAAGCCACTGATATTAGCGAAACTCCTCTCAGATGGCCAGACAAAATCTGGTATCTTGATTTTTACAAAATCAAACGAGTCAGCATCTCGTCTTGCAAGACTTCTCGAGTTACTATTTGCCAAGAAGCTCGGCAAGAAGCGAAAAGGAAGCAGCCAAAAAGACTGGAGCATTGCAGTATCTACCTCTGATAAACGGAAAAAGGAAATATCTGCCAATACCTCTAAATTTAAGGCGTCAACGATTGATATATTGATATCCACGGATTTGATGGCGAGAGGTGTTGACCTTCCCAATGCACAGCTGGTTATCAACTACGACTCGCCAAGAAACGAGAAGGATTATATCCACCGTGTCGGTCGAACCGCCCGGGCGGGTAACAAAGGTGTCACATGGAGCTTGGTGGAAGATAGCGAAGCAAGGTGGTGGTGGACAGGCATCGGGAAGGTCCGAAGAAGCAATTCTGATGGTGTCAACAAGGAGAGCGCGCCGGAACTCAACGATGAGGCCTTGCAGGTATACGAAGGGACCCTGGAGAAACTAGGAAGAGAGGTCAGAGGATCTTGAAGGGTTCACAAATATACAAAGTTGTACGATATACATGTACGAATATCTCAGCGACTATGACGTCACAAAATCTATGAATGCGATGCAATGTTTTCGGACTTGGTGACGACTCATGACAAGCTCTTATGGCTCGTGCTTCAGTATTACGGTATATACAACAGGCTATGCTAGCACTTATGATTGCGAAAAACAAGAACAATACATCAAAAACTAGTTGCGCATAGTGAGCAGCAACCTGAAATCAACAAAAATCAAGCCTTCTTCTGCTTCAGCTCTTGGCTTCCGTACAATGTGATGACAGCGATACCGATGAAGGCGGCAATCACGCTAAAGACCAAGGCAACGATACCACGGGCGGTGAATCTATATTATAGATTTTTGTTAGCAAAGTTCTAAATCTCATCAATGTCTAAGGAAGATACTTACCCTGCGGGCAGTGGGGCTGGGCTCAAATTCTGTCCAGTGAGATCCAAGTAGTTTTCGGCATTGGCAGCAGCATTTCCGACTACTGGGAAGTTCTTTTCTCTACAAATGGCCAAATGATCTTCCGGGATAGTTTGGGTCTTCTGCAAAACATCTGGAGCCTCGATGAATGTGGCAATGAGACCGGATTCGATATGCCACTCGATATGACAATGGAAAAGCCAAACGCCGGGGTTGTCAGCACGGAAGCGCAGAACGACATTACCACCGGGGTTAACCAAGACCGTATCTCTTCGCATTGGCTTTTTGGCAAATTCAATAGATTCATCGGAAGCATTGAAGAAACCAGCGTCAACATCACTACGATAGGCGAGCTGGAAAGTATGACCGTGAAGATGGAACGGGTGCTTTCCGGGGTCGTTGTTGTTGATGATTAACTCAACAACATCGTGGTGCTTGAAGACAATGGGGTTTGTATCGCGGCCGTAGATTTCTGGTGTCAAGCTGAGATCTCCGGCGTTGAGCGCGGTGTACAGGGTGGGGACTTTGGGGGCGACGTAAGTGATACCATTGAAGAATGCGTAGTTTGCGCCGTCTCCAAGGTTGTCCATCATAACCTCAAGGGCAAATGAGTATGTAGGTTCTTCCCAAAGATCCTCACCATCAAGTGGAAGCAAGGTGAAATCATCAAACGGCTCGAATGCATCAACGAATGCAGGTTCTGGAAGGGGCCTCGCAGCGCTGTAGATGAGATGGCCAGTAACGTTGGAGTTTAGGCCGTCAGGGATTTGATCAAAGAGATCCTAGAAAGAATACATTAACATCTCGGGCGCCGTGTAGATTTTACTAAAACTATGGTCACTAACCTCGTCCATACTTCCAACAATAGCGAAGTTCTGAGTGGTTTCGTTTCGAGTTGTCAGAAGGAAAGAAACTCTCTGCGCAGCAGTGAGATAGATCATTTCTGCTTCCGCCTCCTCGGTGTACTCGCCATCGACTTCAATAATTCTCATGGTATGGCCTTCAATCCAGAAGTATTGGGCTGCAAATGCGGCCATGTTGACCAAGCGAACCATATAAGTTCTTCCAGGCTTAACATGGAATGGCATTCCTTGTGTTTCATTCATGAGCGCAGAGTTAGGGACTGGCTCTGCACCTGTTGGGTTCCCAACGGACAAGAACTTTGCCAAAAGTGGAGGGTTCTCATCGTGGTACCAGTCGCTGAGCGAAATCACAACTTCCTCGTCGTACTTTTTGGCGTATGGGCCCTTCGGATCGCGCACTATTAATGGCGCGCGGATGCCATCGGGGTATTGGCCTTTAATATGTGAGTGATACCAGTATGTTCCTGGTTGATTGATCTAAGGGTTTCAAGTCAGGATACCTTTCTATTTCGCCACAGAGGACTATAAATATTATACGTCCCATAACGTACGGGCCGCTGGTTTTACCAGGTAGGCGGCGCTGTTGAACTTACTGTGAAGTTATAAGTCATTTTCTGGCCAGGAGCAAGTGCGCATTGCGTAACTTTCCCAGGTCCGTCCATTGCGTTTGTTCCATTCTGGAACAGACCGTGCCAATGAAGACTTGTTTCGACATCTGGCAAGCCGTTGACGAGATTGACGACTAATCTATCGCCTTTCTCAATTTCGATTGTGGGAATTGGCCATTTTCCATTGATACCAATTACACGGCGCTCGAATTGACCGTCTGGGTTCGCTGTTGTGTATGTTACATTAAAATCATATGTAACAGTTTTAGAGAATACTGAGGGAAGAAGAGAGAGCAAGGAAGCCGCCACGAACGACTTCATCCTGAGACGTTAACGCGTTGCGTTGGGAAAGATGCCTCAAGCACACGATAATTACAGAGGATTTTGATGATAGTATGGAATGAAGGGAAGATAGCTGAGGAGTAGCTGAATGATCTGATAAGATTATTATTGTTTCATGGGAAGAAGCCACTCTCCATGAGGAATTTGAATTATCGGATCAATCCGCCGACTTTAGCTCGCGACCTGGCCTACATTGGCCACGGGTCGATGACATCCCACTCGTGAGTTTTTACCTCAATGGCCGCTAAAACTCGAGCTTTAGCGATTTCATGCAGCGGTATGGAGTCTACAAGGATCAACTTCCCAGCCCCGACATATGTACATGCTTCTGCAACTTGAAGCAACGTCGGAGCGCCGTCTCGCGAATACAATTTGCAGAATGTGATAGATGGTGGGGCCGACTGGTTTCGAAAAAAAAAAAAAAAGTTTTCCAGCCCTGGAGAGGGCGGATCAGATAATCAACTGATCAAACGATACCACCTTCGGCATCTCAAAAGGATTTGACTTTCCATTGGCGAGGAAGGTGGTCTGGAAACAAGTTTCCTGTGTAAGCAGGAAGGCAAGGAAATGTTTTCCGCCCTAGCAATCAATTCATGCGTTTAGTCGAGTCCTATTCTCCCTCAATGTTAGAAACCGCCACTTCAAGCTTTCGTCCGAGTCTTGGGACCCGAAGCAAGGGATTGTAAGTCTTGGGGGAGTGGGGTTCTCGCAGCTGCCCAAGTCATTGCCAATGCGGACTAGAAAGGCTTGATCAGTGACAGGTCCCTTGTCCCCAGGCTTTAATCCACGTCTTCGGAGGAAATTTTAAAACGTCTCTCTTCGCCATACGGTAACGACAGAGCAGAATTACAAGTTGCGTTGCTTCGTGGTATTTTCAACAGTCTTTTGTTATAAATCTTATCGGATGCATCAGATTGTCGTCGAAATAAGTTTGCCATCAGATAATGCATCACGATCTCAAGGCATCTTCAGTCGTATGATCCGAGGTTCCCAACATTCTCGCTAAAGGTGGTTCGAGGCTCATGAAAATTTTTCTTTTGGGGCGCCATGTTACTCCCCGAGACAGCACGACTAACAAAAATCCCAGAACTTAGCTTAACAGAGTTAATGGCGCTTTTCTGTTAACTGTTTCCTATTCTCGATTGAGGGCTGACTTATGTAACGAATTTGCATCCCACGCTCCAGCGAATCGCGCTTTAGAACCCTGCGCACTAGCAGGGTGGGCTGATCCCCGGGTGGGGCTACGATAGCGAAATAATATGACTGGAGCTCCAGGATCAAAGTCTGATCTGATCGTAGGCTGACAATTCTGTACATTTGCTCCTGCCATGATGGCATACCTTTATTTTGAGTTCCAATTTTGCATTTTGTGTAGTCCAGAAGTTTGGTCACAAAAAACCTGAATTTCCTTGGCCGATTTCGGCCGATGTTGAAGCTGGAGTGAAACGGTACTGTTTTTGGTTAACCCGCGATTTGTCCCGCACCTGCGGGAAACACCGTGTGCTCAGGCGAGTGATTTTGTGAGCCTTCATATTCATGTTCCGATAGATCATAATACTGGGGGAAGACTTTAGAATCAACATACCTCTCCTGTATTTCATTTTTCCCAATGATTATATCTCTTTTCGTACAATTATTAGCATCTATTTGTAATTGTAGTTCGAACTCGAAGCTTTTCTTACAGCAAAGGATTGTCTCTGAACCCTTGATCATCTACCCGTACCAAGCAAAGTTATCTGATCCGTGCTGCCAAGCTTAAAGTGGTGCGACCCCGATAGACAGGGATTAAAACTCAATGTGGATCCGGACGCCCTCTATGCAATCGTGTGCGACATCCCACGCAGTCAGTAGTATATAATGCTGAAGCGAAAGCTTGCAGGATGTCTTGAAATTCCTTGCCTGATAGTCGGTTCAGAAATGCCGGTTTTAGTCTCAAAGAGCAGGGTACCTAAGATGTAGATTTTTTCTTTCCCCTCTTTTAGATCTTCGGCATGTTTCCTTCTCGTTTCGTTTCTGCCTGTTTAGATAAGTCACCGTTCAGTTCATGCATATGCATAGGCGGACGATCGATTCTTGATTCATGATCATTGGACCCATGTTCGGTGGCGGAACGAAAGACTGTGGACCCGGAGAAAACCGTTAAAGTCAATGCCAGTACGAGCGAGCGAGGCGGCGAGCGGCAGCCAGTATTCGATAGCTACTCGTCAATTGTGCAGCGCATCGATCACCTGCTAGGCTGGGGTTGCAGGAACTCCCTGCATTCGTGTGCTAGCTTCATTTCGAAAACGATTCCGCGGTTGCTAGTGGATTTGGTGCCACGGGCACAGGTCAGCTTTTTTTTCTCTTCAGTTCTCGCAATCTGATATGATTTGAAGAGCACGTCTCTCTTTCCCTCTTTCCCATCTTCTCTTAAAGATCAAACATTATCTTTCGCCTCTTTTATCTGATCCGTTTCTGGCGGTTTATCTTTCGGATCTAAGAGTTATCTAGACAATTGCGCCCAAGATGGTGAACGTCTTCGCGGTCCCAGGTATGTAATTAACACGCATAACACAAACCAAAACTTCAAAAAAAAAAAATGCAGTGCGACTCGAGCTCATGCGCTACTACTTACTTTGCTGGAAATATTTAAATCATGCGGAATAAAAGAGAGAGCTAATTCCTCTGCCTGTTTGTTCTAGTATTCTTTATCGTCTTTCGCGAGTCCCTTGAGACCGCAATTATAGCTGCTATCCTCCTATCCTTCCTGAAAAAGACATTTGATACACCGGATAGTGATCGGGCGGCATATGTGCGCTTGCGTAGACATGTCTGGCTGGGTCTAATAGTCGGTTTCATTTGTGTTCTCGCCATTGGTGGTGGCATGATCGGTGCCTTCTACAAGCTGGGTGTCGATGCATGGGCAAAATCCGAAAACTTATGGGAAGGTATATTCTGCTTGATCGCCAGTATAATTATTACTGTAAGACCCACAATCGCCCTTTTCAAAGCTTCACGAAGATATCAAGGAAGGATTGATGTTAATGACTACGTTCTCTGCACTGGTAGATCATGGGCGCGGCCATTCTGCGAGTTTCGAAACTTCAAAAGAAATGGCAGGAAAAGATTACAAAGGCTCTACAAGCACCCAGGAAAGAAACCACTTTCGGACAAAGACTGGAAAAATATGCGCTCTTCATCTTACCCTTCATTACCATCCTTCGTGAGGGACTCGAGGCCGTCATCTTCGTTGGAGGTGTCGGTCTCTCCTTCCCCGCAAGCTCTTTCCCCATACCCGTTATTACAGGTATCCTCGCTGGTCTCGTTATTGGTGTTATCATGTACAAGTGAGTAACTCATTTCTCTTCAGCAAATTTATTATATATGCTAATGTTTTTGATTAATAGGGGCGGCAACATGTTCCACCTCCAAATCTTCCTCATCATTTCGACATGCTTCTTGTACCTCGTTGCCGCCGGTCTCTTCTCTCGAGGTGTATGGACACTAGAGATGTACGAGTATGGCAAACTCGTCGGTGGCGATGTCGCAGAAACTGGATCTGGACCAGGCTCTTACGACATCAGGCAGAGCGTTTGGCACGTCAATTGCTGCTCGCCCGGATACAATGGAGGCGGCGGTTGGGGTATTTTCAATGCCCGTAAGTCTTACTATATATTTCATGTCGCGAGATATACATATGTTCATTCTCAATTCTAACATGCATAATTCACATCTCATAGTCTTCGGCTGGCAAAACTCTGCAACATACGGCTCCGTCATCTCGTATAACGTTTACTGGATCGTCGTCATTGCCTATTTCCTTTTCATGTACTTCCGGGAACAGAAGGAATTCAGTGCCTCTGCGCAATCGGATTCTGATCTCGAAGCTGACAACGGAAAGGGCGTTGTAGCAGCTGAGAAAAACGCTGTCGCGGTCGACGAGAAGAGTACCTAGATCTTGAGATCTTCACGCTGGGCCTATAGGCTAGCGACTGGTATATAGCAACTATGTTGGATTTCCAAACATCTGCAGCAGAAGTTCTTAATCATTATGTATGAAATATGCTTAGAAGTCCCGTAGCTTCTGAGTTTGCACATTTTGTCGCATTGAATTTCATATCTTTTTTGTCTTGTACACTGTGCATATAATTATGTAATTTCGGAATGAGTTAATGCAAAATACCCTTTTGTGAATATATTTCATCGCTGTAAAATCTTCAATCAATCATGAGCGCTGGGACTCGTTAACTCTTTGGGCAACCGTCTGTACCGCGGTACCGTGTGTATACCTATATAGTCTAGTCAGGTAGTATTATCCCCGTTCTGTGGATACTACGGTCAGCGCATTAACGACCACCTGAATTCGAGCCCAGGCCAACCAGTCCCATTACCCTTTGGTACACATACATATAGTGTAGTATATATACCATGTGCAGCCGCAGAGCCCCACGTAGACATATCTATCAATCTATAGGTAATGTTTCAAGCTAATTACATATATCAGCGTTAGCTGGTATACAATGGCTCCACGTAACTAAGGTTTCCAATCAGCAGTTACGGCAATTAATTAATAGAATCTCCAGTAGAATTAGTTAGAGACACTCCAAAAGACAAAGCTATGTATCAAATCTCTACCGGCAGAGCACGCTTCTTCTGAAAATTCGTAATAAATCGTAGACTTACAGGCATTGGAATTTCCAATGTCGGCCAGAGATTCCATATCAAAATATCACCCTCCAACTCAGAAATCGGCGTTTCTAGCTGTGCTGGGGCGGAATAGTAATCTGACAATGAGTTTCGACTAGCCATTTCACTTTCACTCCCGTCCTGTACCTCATGTATCCGTGATAAGGCAGCTTCGTTATCCAAAATACTAAGCACACCATTTCCATTGAAGTTTGAAAATATCCCACTCATATTCTCAACCGTATTGATATCTTCTCCAGGTGAGTTTTGCTTCGAAGTTGAAATTTCAGTTTGGGATTGTGTGTATACCGAATCCGCGAGATCGGATTGTGATGATGTATCTGAAGCAAACTCGGGGTTCAAATCAACGAAACCCGCATCGGTCTCGAGTGGTATACTCAGAGGAACAGGATCTTCACACCATTTTCCACGGTGTATTTCGATATGGTCTAGGTACCAAGGGAATTTAACTATACTTACAACCGAGTATTTAGCTTCTGTTCGTCAAGTCTATGTATATACCCACTGGTGCATGCATATTTATACATATGGGGGGCTTGAGGAGGCTCGGGGTCCAATGGACTTACGATTAGGATTTCGAAAAGAAAAGCGAACGGCGTCGATGACTGCACCGGGTGGGCTCACAAGGAAGTCAGTGCACGAACCGTCATTCCCATACTGCCAAGCTGTATCTTTATCGGTCCAGGTATCATTACCAACCCAGCTCGGCCGTAGTGCGTCTGAACCCGGTGCTTTCTCCCAGACTACTCGACTGATTTCTACCGTGCGGCCTCCAGCCAGTTCCAGATTGAACAATCCGACGAGCACAATAATCTGTACTATCCAGGGAAATGATAATGCAGCACTTCTCCACATCGTGGGCGCCAGGGAGATGTCCTCTCCTATGAATTTAGATATTTACTAAAAGCAGTTTTCAATGTTTCCGAACCATTTTTACAACTTACGTTTTGCAAGCAGGTGACTTCAGCAACTCTAATTTTCAAAATATGGAGGTCGATATCAAAGACGAAACTTGATTCCAAAAATATAGCAAACTGCCTCAACGTCGAGAGAAATACCGCTCTTCGTAGCCTGATCTTAGGATAAGACCTTTGCATTACCCAGTGAATTGAAGATAGCTATAGTTCTGGAGTTAATTGGATTCGTTGAGGCCGATATATAGTAACTATTGGGATTTGTACAAAATTAGTTGTCGTGTTTACAAGACTTTGTCTATAAACAAATTCGTCTTTATCTAGGTCCCCAGGATATATATATATATATATCTGCCGTTTCTCTACATAATTTTATATAAATACCAGTTGCAATTGTAGTAGTTACCATAGTTACGCAACCGCAAAGCTTTTTAAAGAAAGCATTGTCAGGCGTAAATAATACGCTAATCTACCACAGCTTGCCTGTCTGTTCATATGATCTTGAGAAGTCCCTGATCAACTAACAGATTTCTTATCATAGCAGTAGCTGGAGCTTTTCTTTGTATAAGAATACGGTATCACAAATACCTGGGCACCTCAGCACAAAACTAAGAAATGGTCAAATAATAGGTGGCATATAATACTTTTACACTTTAGTAACAGGTATCTCCTCAGGGCTATTACCCTCTATCTGAATTCCACCCGCGGGAATCCGATACCACTGATTCAGATCGCTAATAAGTTTGATACTAGTATCTTTCCGAAACCTAAGACCATATTGATGTAAGTTAATTTTAAAAGTCGGCTCTTCGTCTTCACCTTCAAATGGGACATCGCGAGATTCCATAACCAATGGCTCCAAATCGAAAACATCTTGCGTAGCTAATGGATTAAGCCCGGGACTTCCTAACTGCTCCATTTGCGTCCCATCAAATCCAAAATCCACAGGACCAATCGTGGTAACATCTGAGAAGCCATCTTGTTCTTGGGGGCGGGGATTTGTAAGAAAATTTGGCATCGGTAATTGACCTAGGCCGTTCGGGTTGTTACCAGCGTTTAGAGGGGCTTCGACGGTGCCAACATCGATAAACCCCTGGCCTGGTAGAATGAAGCCTGGTAGGTCTTGGGGGTTTTCAGGCTCCTCGCTCGACTCTGAATTTGGAGGAGGTAGTGGACTCCGCTTTTGTAAATTATTTTGACTTTGACCACCTTGATCAGGTCCGGTGTCCAGATTTTGATATTCCTCCTCAACAATAATTGTTGGAATATATTGCCCTTGCGGTAGTGTATTCGCATCCGGTATTATAAGATCCGCTTCAGGACCCCATATTTCCTCGTTGACGTTGGCCATAGATTCGACTTCATCACTGTCAAACTGTTCGGGATTTTGTTCAAAATCATTCTCAACTATTGTGGTAGCGTCTAAAATGTTTTTAATATCGTTAGGTGCCCATGTGGGGTTTTGAGGCTGAACCTCTTCTTCTTCTTCTTCTTCTTCAACGATGTCATTTTCTTCCAATAACCCTCCCTCTTCATCCCCATGTTCTCTAGGTCCGTATAATTCTGGTTCTTCTCCTCGTTCTGTTGGAAAGGCCACGGTGAGGTGATTCTCGTCATTGCAATTATTGCCGTCATGGATCTCAATCTCTGAAAGGATATATGGGAATAATGCTAAGTAAACGACTTTCAATATTAGCAGTGTATCTTTCACAGTACAAGGCCTCCACCAAATTACCAATCCAAATTCTAAGAAACTCCGGAAGGGTTCAACTGACGGCTCGGATTCCCAGTAAAATACACGATATTCCTGACAGATGTATGATCGTCTATAACAACATCATTGATACACTCCTGATTCGTCCATGATTTGTCGACATCCCAGATCTTTAGGGCCGAGTTGATGGTATGATTATATGTCTCTACATTCCCATTCTCAACGTCGACTCTATGCCGGAGTTCTACCCCCCATTCTTCGATTAATACCCAACGGGCGTCAATAAGGGTGGGATGTAATACACTAAGCCAAATAACGGCTGTAGTGCAGAACTTGAATCTCGTCATCCTAGGACCGGGTCTCTAAAACGCATAGTCGTATTCCAGTTGTCGAATTCCGCTTCCTTGAGGTTGTATAACGTGCCGCGCGTACGCCAGGAGATGTGATGCGTGGGTAGGATTGAATGCATTTTGCGAGATAATTCCTTAACGCGCATGTAAGAGTCAATTGTTAGAACCAGCTCATGGCTCTGCTTTCCAGCCTGCATGTCGAACCCTTTATGAAATTCATATCTACGTTTCACATATGGCTCTCTTACCCATATGGTATCCACAAGACTATGCGATCGGCGCTTCTATCCCTCTAAAATCTGATAACTTCCAACATAACCCTCTCGTAAACGTGGGTGATCAACCGTCCCCCTACCCCCTCTAAAATCCAACATGCAACAACACATCCTCCTCAGCATCCCAATTTTCCTAGTCCTAGTCCAAACAAACGCAAGAAAGTTAGAAGCCGTAAGTCTCAGGCTCGAGGACTTTAACACCGCAACCAACGAATGGAATACAAAACTGCTAAGCCCTGTGGCCTGGTACGACCGCATTGACGAGGAAGAGTCCAATGATCCTAAAGACCGTGCTTTCCTCACTGGACGATATGGAGATGTTTATGATTGTTCGAATAATGTTGTGCCGGATGGTGCCTTTTTGAGTATTATTGGGTATGATAGGAGGAATATAAATCGTATGTACAGTTTTTCGAACTGAATGGGGTTTGAGCGGTAGCTTTTGAATTTGAAAGCTGTATATAGATAAACTGACACGCTGATTTTACACAGCCGATTTACGAGAGCGTTTAAACCGCCTTGAAATCCACAGAGTGCAGGATTGCGAAGACGATGAACCAATAGAGATGTCTCTCGAATTAGAGGGAGGCTGGGGCGGCGGGGAGGTTGGCCTCGAAGGCGAGACCGAGCCTCCAAATCAACAGAACCAAAATTTCTGGGTGCGTTATAACAACGACCCAGAAAATACAGAAACAGAGCTCAATGGAGATGAGATGGAAGAAGAAAGGATCTACGATCCAATTGAAGAAGAACAACCACAGAATGATGACGACAGCTTTCGGTGGATATCTCCTGAGGAAGCAGGTTTCAAAAAACTAAGAAAACGACAAGCCCCTCCAGGAAGCGATGAGTACGAAGATGGAGGAGACGATGACTTCGTCGGTGGACAACCTGCGACAAATCAGGCTCAAATACAAAACCTCCCGGGCATGAACTTTAATACACCTCAACCAAATGCCAATCAGAATCGAAGACCTAACATAGCAAATCTTGAATCACTTACACCAGATTCAGGAAGTCCCCGGGAAGAACTAGACTTTGGGAATAGATTCGACAACCCTAACCAACAAAACCCAATGGCATTTAGACGGCTAACCTCTGACTTCGAAACTGGGTTTGGAGATGGTGAGGGCTTACGGCCAGGGGATCCACTCTACTGGGATCCAATGGACACCCCTGAGAGTGAGGATGAAAATGAAGTTATTCGATTCCCCCAAGTAGCACAGCGAAGGGGAAATCAGTTCCCTATTCAATTTCCGCAAAATAATGCCCCAACCGAAAATATCCAGCTTCCGGTAATTCCAGATTTAACGATCCAAGACCTCCTTGCTAATGCGAGAGCTGCTGCGCCTCGAGATACAGAGGAGTGGTTATTGGAACACGAAGGACATAACAATGAACCACCTCTGCTTCACAATGTTCCACCATCCCATTCCGACGTCAAGATATTGTTTGCGGAAATATGGCCAGAGTATCAACTTGGGTCAAATACCAGTTTTAGATTCGTCTTTGATCCTTACGTCTTACACGATGTTATTATCTAGATCTCTTAGTTTTATGTATATCAGTTCGCGATTGCAATGAATTCAGTTCCACAATTGATCACAAGTATATCCCGGAACTAGATGCAACGACTGTGTGATTGAGATATAGCTCGCACGCAATAAAAAACATTCAACCACATCTATAGATATCATTATAACCAGGTTTCATCAAGCGACATAAAACCTCGCTAGATCTGTATAGATCCACATACATCTATCCATAATACCTACCCAAACCATTGCATTATAAGAACGCCAAATAAACCCTCAAGCCCCCTCACAAACCGGCTTCACCAAAAACACAATCGGAGAACACACCGGCGCCACATTACTCCACATATACGAGAGTACCAGAGGCGCATTAAACCACTCCAAGTATATCGGACACCAATTGAACACTTCCCGATTAAACGGCCCATCCGCGATACAATACAGCTCTCCATATCCACCGGGGTACCTACCACTAGCTGGCTTAATTTCACATCTCAAATAACTATACTTGCGTAGTTGCATCTCCCCTCTAGTGAGATGATGTATGATCGAGAAACTGGAATACGGGTCAACGTTGGCGTATAAGGTCCCACCCTTGTGCCGAGTAATCAGGCGTTTCTCGGAGTCTAAGGAGAAGACTGTGGCCTCTGAGATTTCTGGGTTGAATGTGGGTTCGATGGAGAAACGTAGGGGTCGTGGGTTAGTTGGTGCGACCCACCAGTATTTTCCGTCGACGGCGGGTGCATCTGTGGCTTGGAGGTAGAATGATGGGTTTGTAGCAGATGGTGTGCATTTTATAGTCGTCGTATGTGTCGAGAGGATACCAATTATGGAGGTTTCGGTGTATTCCTCAATTTCAGTTGTGGATGTGCCCGTCCATTCAACATTAGTGTAGGTGATCGGAATTTCGATGACCTAGTGGCATCCAATCAGTAAACGTAACTTTTGATATTTTCCATTACGCAGTGGGAAAACCTACAGAATAACTAGTCTCCGTGACCTTTTCTTTAATAGTACTCCTAGCATCTTTCGTCACGGGCGGTGCACAACCTGTTAAGATACACGAACATGCTTGTGTCTCAATAGCTGACGGGCAAATCGATGTCGTTTTTTGACGCTTGAGAAGATCTTTGGCATGCCCGGCTTCATCCCAGCGACGAGCACGGGGTTGAACCGTTGTGACTACAAAGCGCTCAACAGTCCAAGTTGGCATGAAAGTAGTCGTCGTAACAGCGCTATACTCGGTTTCCTATCTATCCATTAGGAAACCCTCGCGATATAAATGGTTTATAAGGGAATCCATACCGTAAATGTATAACCAGAAGTCACTGTATCTTCAGACGCCTAGATTCCAATATTAAGAATTAACACACAATGATAATACAGCTAACTTATCGACTCAAGGAATACCTACAAGAACCTCATATGAGAAACTTTCCCACACAACCTTCGTAGAAGTTATCGTCACCGGATCTCCAGTTAACGTAGTCGTACTCTGTACACATCCCAAAACCGAAGAACACCAACTCGTCAACGACAATGTTCTCGTCTTTGTCGATTTGATAGCATCTGTGCACGACGTAACAGAGGAGGCCAAACATGATGCGGGTACTTCGGCGCTGATTGGTGAAATTTCAAGCGCTGCAAGGATGGCTATGAAAGCCGATCTTGCAGTAAAGTACTTCATTGTCGTCGTCGTCCGTTAATTTCGTCGTTCAAGTCGCTGGATGGCCCGTATTAAATCGTTATAGCTACTTGATAAACCCAAGATTGCACAGGGCAAAGTTTAAGAATACCAATCCTCTTGGTATCATAAACGGATCCATGGTCTCTTTTAACCTCTTGCGCTGGACAACCCGATCTCCAAAACTGAAGGATCAAGCAGACGCGCCGAGAGTCCACAGACAGAATGCCGAGAATCCCATGAGCTTGTTTGCATGGGAATTTGGCAATCTGGTGGCGGATTCCATGGATCCAACTGCATGTTCAGCCGCAAGGAAGCGAAAGATCGAACAAATCCCCTGCGTCCTAAGTCACACGTAGGGCCAAAAAATCGGCAAGATCGATCTAGACAATTGCAAGAGCTTTTTTGTTAGGCGATAGACCCGAACAAGAACGGAGTATGATAGTTAGAAAGAATAAAGCTTTTGTTTGTATAATAGACCGCTTACTAGCTATTATCTAGGAAAGTTCTACGTAGTAAATACAGGAAGGACAAGAAGGCCATGTACAAGCCTAGAGCGCGTAAACCAATTGCAAGCAGACGAGCTGTAGCAGAATAAAAGTAAAAACGTAACAAAGAAAAAATGCCGTAAAGTATAATTACACCATCTAACGAATCCAAATCGTAAAAATCTGGGACACTAAATATGGTATTCCAAGAAGGGTAGACCTCTCAAGCCTCTAGAGCTGTAGCAAAAGGCTGGTAGAGTATCAATCAATGGGACGACAAGGCAAAATCAATGAAACGACAAACGCCGACGCCACACATTATACTTGGAATTAAAGATAAAGGGTTGGACACACCGTGTAAAAGATCCTCATACCCTCCATTCGGCATGCGTCATTTGTGTTAGAAGCATCGCCAATTTGCCCTAGGATATTTCCGTTCATATCTTTTTTGGTATCTTTTGATTTTTTTTAAATTTTTTTTGGCATTTCATTCCAGTTAGTTTGTGTTTTTTTTCCTTTCCTTTATAAGTTTTCATAAATTATCGACGGTACCCTCATCATCAGATGGAATAAAATGATAACCCCCCTGGTTGAATAGAGGATCGCCAAAGAATATTTAGCTAGAAAAGAAAGAACCGCTCATGAGCTGATTAAAAAGTCGTAGCAGAAATTCCTGGGAAGGTGAGAAATCGGGTTATTAAGGCGCCAAGACGGTGAAGAATAGAAGTATTAAGTCGTGTTCCAGGTCCAGGTGCTAAAAGAAACAACCATCATCTTTGGAAGCGGAGGTTGAATAGAGTTCGCGTTAAAGAAGCCTCATTATTGCTGGCCGGATCGTTTTTTCCCTTTGCGGCTACTATTCTGCTTCTTGATTTGTTTGGATTCTTCGAAGGAGGCACTAGTATGAATCACGATGGCGTCCGTTTCAGGACCTACGGTATTCTGGGTGTCTGCTGCTGGTCGAATCGGTATTGCAGCAGTATTTTTGGTCGGTGCAGTAAAAATCCCAGTTCTAGCGATGTCGCTATTTGAAGTGGAGGAGAACGAGAGTTGTGGTGTCAATAGGAAGGTTGGCTCAACGATTTGAAGGGATGTGAAAGAGGAGTCCGGTGTAGTGACTGTGGAGATATTTCTGGTATTAGGTTGAGCTAGCGCACAGAGTACACAATGGATCAGCATTTACAAAGACGGGGACGTGGAGTGGAATCGGTAATTACGCGCAGAAACTATTCTTTGTTGCCTTGCGCTAGATGCCTTCCTAGGATCCTATCCTTGGACAGGAACAGGCGCATTAACCTTAGTTCGTTTAACATCGCCCTATAGTTTTAAGGTTAGCATGCAAAGGCCCAATCCACTAACAATAGGATGGTGATAATAGGGGAGGCTAGATGGGCGGGTGTCCCTAGATGTAAGCATCCCTGGATATAGCTTAACGAACAACGCACCTCAGTGGAATTCGTGGCCTCGTCATGGGTTCTCTTCATCCCGCTTTGGGAGCCTTCGATGCTGCTCGCGACCTTTCTAATGACTTTTCTTTTAACGACAGTCTTAGCTGGTTTGACGTCGCCCTTTGCGAAGTCAAAACATTCATCTGGAAGGTTGAAACTACAGTCATTGTATGTTAGCATTTGCAACCCGTACAGTTAAGTAATATTTAAAGAAGCAGAGGGATACCTTTTCTTCAAATCAAGCTTTACGCAATGCACCTCTTCATCATACCCTTCCCAGCTATGGCACATTTGATAGAATTCACGAGCCGGCCAGGTGATGTTAACTGCTCCAGTCCATCCAGGAACTAACTCAACCCCGATGTAAAATGTGGTAATCCAAAGAGGAACCCCATCCTTCTTTTCTTGATCTGAAACCTCACCCGCCATCTCTCCAGTTGCAGCATTTGTAGCCTCAGCCGGAGGGTCGCTCTCAACACGTTCACCATTCGCAATCTTGCGTGCCTCTTCATCATTCTTACAGTACTGAATCTGTTCGAAAGGTTTGACGTACGGCCTAGCACTCGCAATGACATCATTGCACATTTCAAGTTTCATGACCAGATGTCGAAGCTTAGACTCCACAAGACCGGACCACTTCACACTAGCCTCTTGCTCCTTGGCGCTGGCATTGACAGCGAGATAGTATTTGTAGTCTTTAGTAAAGAAGGTATGGCGGTCAAACAACTGTTTCCAGCTGCCTTTGCCCGTGATAATTCTATCAACAATATCGGCTGCTTTAGCCATCTCTCCGAGGATAACGGCTTTGGTTGAAGGAGTGATGTTGTGAGTCGAGCACATTGATGGGTAGGCTGGTGTGATGATAGGCATGAGATGATTCTTATCGCTTGGGTATAGCTATAGAAAAGGTTAGGTTTGAAGGCGATAAGAGGCTCTGGGTAAACATACTCTCGGGTTCCAGACTCTGACATTGAGAGGCCCATCCTCAATTGGCTTCAGGAGAACTGGCTGCGGCCATGCCCACTGCCCCAAAATTCGGAAGAATTTGGAGACGATTACAGCGCTGACAGCAGAAGGGTAAAGTTGGCAAATTCTGGCTACAAGCATGGCCCAAGCTACGCCTCCTGGGAATCCATAAACGTTTCCATAGATAGCCTTGCATTTTGCCCAAATCTTGATAGCTCGAAGAGCATGTTTAAAAACAGCTGGTGCAGGAACTAATGTCAAAATTTCGTCTGTAACTCTTGTCCCGTTCAAACTCCTCAACTCTTTCTCATCCAAACCTCTTAGCAAGTTCTTGTCCTCTAGGCTCATATCCGCCGGGACCTGAGTGACGCCGAGTCTGCAAAAGATCAAATCAATCGATATTCCGGACATAACAAACTTGATAATCGGCACAAACGCGTCTGGGACTGGCGCGAGTTCTTCGATGATCTGGGGTTCATTCGGTTTGTTGAGGGCTTTGAGTAATGGAGGATAGAACTTGAAGAAATCTTCACGTGTAACGAGTTTCGGGGCGACGACGAGGGTATCGATATCGGATCCTAGAGCACAAAGACGGTTCATCAGAGACTTCGAACTATGATCAGTGGGGGAGTATGGAGGGGCTAGTACCAGGTCCGACAACCCCAAGTCTGTAGCTTCCATAAGTAAACACCTTTCCTCCAGCGCCATTTGTAGCAAGTTCATTCTGGTTTTTTGATGTATACACCTGTTTAACGAAGTCTTCCGTGATTCTCTGTAATCGTTTTAAGACATCGACACTGCGATTCAATGAGCCAGGTTAGCTATTCGGATTGCTTTATGTAACGGTCGTCCAACTATAGAAAAGGAGCCAGCGGTACCGTTTCTGTGACTCTTCAGCACTCTCAAAACTGTTCATAGCCTTCAGCTCTTCAATCAGATCGTTGTTGATTTTTATTTCTTGGTCTGTTGGCAAAGAATGAGAAATCGCGGGCGTGACGCCCCATTGACGCGGTGCCTGGCTGCAAGGTAAGGAGCGGATTAGCAAGACTCGGTAGTTGAGGGAGAAGTAACTTGAAGGCTGAGGATATTTACTCTGTCATTCTGATTTTGAGAGGTGGTTGTCGTATTGGCGATGTCTGACGACGGGCAACGATGATGATGAAAGAAGATGGAAGAGCGACTTGGTTAGTAACATTCACGATGCACTGAACCTATGTGTTGTTTGCTTAGAAACCGCGACCAGCCTCATCTGAGCAGTGGCGGTGGCGGTGCTAAGTCGTGGCGCAGTCCTACAAACACTTAACAACAGCGACAACACCAAATCATGTTGCATCCCGATGTTGAAAATCTCGAAGTTGTCTATACACCAACACTCAGCTTGCAACGGAATTCCGGAACCTGTAAGGGGGGGGAATATGTCTGAATTTCATATTATTGTCCTACATTTGCTATGCTATTCTATGGATGCAATATTCTATAGGGCATAAGCAAAAACGCATAAGGGTGTATAGGACAACTTAACAGAGTTAGAGGGTGTACAAGATTCGAGATAGCTTCGGTAGTTAGAAGTAAATCCACTGCAGTCCGCACGCCTATACGTCCAGGCCTCAGGAACTTCCACTGCTCTAAAGGTACCTCAATTCAAAAAGTTGGAAGGAGAATAGTTAAATCAAGGATTGAAGTCAGGGTTTGCATCGGTTTGCGGGGCTTCTTTTGCGTGTTGTTCGCCAGGTTGTTCAGTTCCCTCTTCCTCATATTCAAGTTTCTCCCCGACTGGAACTCCGCCGGATTCCCCGCTGCTTCCAGTATCGTTGGGGTTTTCGATATCACTTTTGATATCGAATTTCTTCAAAGTTCGGTCAACAACTTCCGAGGCCTGAGGCCTCTTGACCGCAACCCAGTACTCCGATTCATACATATAACGGCCCATGCTCTCAACATCATTAATGTATCCGGACGGGTCGGTCGTTTTGCGTTCAATGATCTCAAATCCGTAGAGATCGATAAGGCGGATTACATCTTCTAGTGTGAATTCGAGACTGCCATTCCAAGCTTCATCATCGTCATGGCTATGATGACTGCGACTATGTTGTCCATGGTGGTTGTTTGAGCCAGCACGAGACTGGGTGGGATGAGAAGTTGATCCAACGTTTTGATGATTGCTACCACTAGCAGGCGTCGAAGGAGTTTGGTTGGAGGCGGAGGCAGAGGTGGAGAAACTAGCACCAGCATTGGACCTAGCGAGTGGAGTCTGAGGGGTACCCGGGGTATGGGAGCCGCCAATGTAGCCACTCGAGCTTCCTGTCTCACCACTAATCGAAACACTACCTTCATCACCAGTAGGAGAAGTCTCGTCAGAAGGCTGGTTTTGGACGGCGTCACGGGATTCTCCAGGGTCCACCCTGGTTTGTGAGCTATGGTTGCTTCCGATGGGTGGTTGTTGGGAAGTTCCATTTGAGAAGGTTGGGAGGCGTGGGACTACATTGAAAAAGTTAGTCTTGGGCAGAAATGAATGTAGCTAACATGAAATTCTTACTCTCAGCATCCTCTTGATTAGCTTGAATTTGGTCAAAGCCTCTGAGATCTCCATACTTGTGTTTTTTATCGCCAGGGTTCTTTGGTTCAGTCGCATCGCTACCTTCAAAGTGCCACAACAAAGGACCGTGGTTGATCCACGCTCCTCCTACAGTGAGGATATTACGGATTGTTCCCATGTAATCTAGAAGATTTCGAGCGGTGTCAATGAAGAAACAGGTGGCAACACAGTCAAATGTTTCGAAAGCTTCTGGAGTGTTATAGCTCGAAACGAACTCGCCAGCGGACATGGAGAAATACTGGCTTGGCTTGTAGCGGTAGGTTTTAGGCGACCCAGGTCGATTGCCGAAAGCATTCGCCTTCGTCGTAAATTCCAACTCCCGGTTAAGTTCTGTCCCAGGGTGGACGTCAGGTACGAGAACTGGTCTCAAGTGATATTCATGGCTTCGATGATGCGAGAAGCTGTGACAAAACGGATGGATTTGAAACTCTTCGGCAGCTGACGAACTATTATAGGAATTCACGTCAGCGGAAAGCATATCCTTTAATCATATACTCAAAATTCCAACAGAAGAAAATAAACTTACTGGTTGAGGATGAAGTTCGAAGCGATGAGTTGATGGAAAGAGAACTCATTCCCTTCAGTAGCATAGCCTTTGCATGCAAAGTCGAAAGCCAATCGTCCAAGACCAGCGCCAGGAACAAGAATTCGGACGTCACAGCGTGGAGAGACCATACCGAAGAGACGATCGACAGCTTCTAAGATTGGGCCATAGGTCATCTCTCTTTCGACGACTCCGGCTTCACTCCAATCTCGTACGAACTGCTTGATAGTGCTCCTCGCTTTGTCGAGGTCATCAGAAGTAGCAAGATCTTTCCACTGCTCAGCATCACTGGGGTCGACACCGAAACTGTACGCTCCAGATCTGAGCATACACTCAGCAAAGTCCGCATTCTTGTCGATAGCTGCATCAACACGTTCAAGGTTTTGGAGGAATCCAATTGACCTCAGGACGTCTTGTTGGGCACCCGGAAGCGAGTAGAAATTACGTCGGCGACGATGGGTATACGTCCAATGCGCAGCACGACGAAACAAACTACCATTTGGTAGATAACCTGTTAGTAGGGCAATTGCAACGCGTCTTCGACATAAAATTAGCGAATGGATAACTTACAAAAAGGAAGCCAATGCGGCAAGCAGAACATTTTGCTCTTCATCACAGGCGGGTTCAAAAGCACCTTTGTGGATTATCTCCCCATTATCAGCTTCACCTTCACGTCTTGTACATTGTAGAACTTCACGGCTACTGCCCTCAGAACTTTCGCTTGCCTCGCCTTCGATGTAGCCGCCTCCGACGAATTCGCCTTCAGGGTAGCCGGCTCCAAAATAGCCGCCTCTGTTTGGCGGTCGATTGAGATAGAGTTCCTCATATCGAATGAAGTCCTCGTATTCCATTTCTTGTGGATCCATGACGCTTGGGGTTGCAGGGATGTAGAGGGGTTTGATCTTGAAGAATAAAATGAAGAGATGGATGATAGGGCAGATATGAAGGGGGGGTGGGCGTAGCCTCGTATTGAGGATGAGCGATAGGGAATGGAGAAGAACAATGACAGGGGTAAATGATGAAGGTGAGGTGATGGGGGAAAGGATGGAAGGGTGATAGGGAAGGATTGGGGTGGTGATGGGGTGATGGGGAAAGGGTGGGAGGTGATGGGAGTTGATGGGAGTTGACGGGAGGTGTAAAGAAGAAAGAGGAGGGGAAGAAAGATGAGGGCTGAGAGGTCTGAGGTTTTACGGTCCAGGTTTGGAGCATATGGCCGAGGAGGACGTCAACCGGGACCAACAGTGCGTAACCCCCAGACTGGGCTATACCATTGGAGAAAAGGTACAATCTTCTTTGAAATACAGTCCCAAGCAATACCGGTAACTGCTAGGAGCCCTTCAAAGAAGATTTGGATCCAACCAAACCCTTTATCTGGACTGTATAACTTAAGTCGATTGATCGATCTTAACTTGGAACTTCGATATTTCAGAGATGAAGACCACCGGGGTAATGATCAATGTAGTGAGGTATATGTTCGCACCCAGGCAGGAAAGCAAAGGAGCATATGCAATATCGAAAACCAAACTTTGCAATTGAACTAACCTTCCTCATGGTCGTGAGCTTGACTATTAGTTCGATTGGTACCCGAGGTAGACATCTTTGATGTTTAATTTTATAGATGTCTACCCTACTTATGTTCTCTGTAGCTGTTTGGAGGTAATAGCAGTTACGGTCTAGTCGTATTAGCTGCAGTTGCTGTTAATTCAAGCTTAGGAAAAGGAATATCGAATATACTAGGCCAAGAAAGTTATCGATATCGATCTTGATATTGATCAATATCAGTTCGGTAGTACTTAGAGTATAACTAGGTACTTACATATCTATCAGATTTGGTCCCGGAGCCTTAGAAGCCTTAGTCTCTAGAATATGATATACGTAGAGAGGTTGGTAGCACGGCCAAAACCATATCCACTGGCTTCCGCAGCGTCTGGTGGGTTCTTCAACTGAAACGACGTTGAACCATACACTCTGGTGCAACAACGCGAGATATTAAAAAGATTGTTTGACGTTTGCAACATATTACGTCAGCAACACATATTTTACAACAACTCCCAGTCTTGTGCTCAACCAGTCTCGTAACCAACACAAGAAGGGTCACCGAGACTATCTCGTAACCACCGTACGACACAAGTCTAGACGCCTCACAGATTGCCTCTAGACTTGAGAATACTTTAGGGGACCTACCACAAGACTAACATTTAATGGGAATCGAGGCTACATTTAATGAGAGATATCGTTGAATTACAATATTATTGACTTCAGTATCGCCATGCAAGCAAGCAAAATCAAAGACAGTTAGGACCCGCTAACAAGCAATCGATCACAAGCTATAAACCATGCGAACGCCATAAACACAGTGCATAGTAATCAGACCACCTCCAAATGAAAACCTGTACAATAGCATCAGAATTCTCACACCTCATCCTTCTGACCCTTCGCTAAGGGAGATGACCCCACCTTGACATTCGCAACTTCAGGCTCCTTTTGCTCCGATTCTTCATCTATTCTCAATTCCTTCGCTTCCTCACTTTCATCGTCCGAGGCAGGCTTCTTTGGTGCAATATAGTCACTCATCTTCTGAAAACTCAAACATACCCCGAACTTCTTCTCCACGCCTTCGATAAACCTCCTACAATCCTCACAAATATCCCAGCTAACCCAGAACTTCGTACTCCTAGCCAGGCAAAATGCACTTCTAACCCCTGCTTCCTTTCCAAGAATACTCCGATACTTGAAGATATTGTGGACGAACTCCTCGGGAACCCACGTCGTATGCATTATCAAAAACCTTACCAGCATCTTTTTCTCCGCATGGCAGGCGTGCCAATGTTCCGCTGACGTAGCTGTGATGTTCTTACGTTCCAATTCTCGTTTCCAGACTACGGAGGCGCTTTTGGGTATTTCTTTTGGAAACTCATGTCCGATCTCCTTAGCCAGCCCTCGAACGAGGAATAGTAGTTGTTTGTTATTCAGTGGGAGGTGTGAATCTAGTCTTTCAGCTTCTACTAGACCACTAACCATGGAGATGTCTGGATAGTTAGGTCCTCTGATACAGCTGCAAACTGTTCGATATCCATCCGATTCAACGAGGCCGAGCACACGTGTTTTTTCGCCTTCATTGACAGTACAGATCTGCCAGTCAGTCTCTCGTTCGACTTTGTTCCTGGTTTCCCTCACAATAGCTGATTCCTTCCACCTCTCAGTTGAGACAGTATACCCGGGTGTGGAATAGTAGCCAACAATCTGGTCTAGCTTATTCAATTTCTCAGCGCAAGATTTCGCGATATCTTGTAGCTTCTTGATCGCTGCATGGTGTTTTGTCGGAGGGATAGGAACTGGGTCGTAACTTTTATCTTCGGCGATATCTAGTCGTTGAAAGGCTTCGAATAATATTTGTTCTTGCGTTTTGGTCTCTCCGGCTTCCTCGTTGACCTCTAAGCTGACTTCGATCTTAACCTCTTCTTGAACAACAATAGCTTTAGTGACAGCTGGAAGAGACTTCTTGGGCCGGTACTTCACCACAAAGAACCTTTCAAGATCAGGAACATCATCTCTAACCGTCATCCAGTAAGCCCCACTCTTGTGTACCTGTAGACCCACGGCTTCCTTTCCCAATGTACCAGTTAATATATCAATATCTCCAGGAAACACAACCCTGTACCTCCCAAAAGCCCCACACCCTGCAGGGTATATGACGGGTACACCAATACCGGCATCCGGAACCCGCCTATGTTCATGAAGTTCCTCGCAATACGGACATTCAACAACAATCTTGATATCAGAGTATCCAAGCACCAAAGTAGCCTGCGGGTCCTGATCATCAAGGTGTAATGATCGGATATGGTTGATAATATCTCGAAGGAGGAACCAAAAGCTATTAGAAAGTTTGTCCGCCTTCAAGATACTCTGAGCAAACCTTGCAGCCTCAGATTCTGGAAGAGTCTTGTTATGTGATTGAAGAAGGTTAATTGATCCCAAATAAACGAAGAAATCGGCACAGAACTTCGAAAGAGTGGTAGCTCGATGCTGAAACGCTTGAGCAGTTCGAGAAGAAGGAGTGTTGGAGAATATTGGTGGCGTATTTCTTTTTTGAGGCGATAGAAACAACTTTGGAGGTTCCTTCTTTGGAGGAGTAGTCGGCGGTTTAGTGCTTGATGCCATGATGGGCATATGATCGTTCTTTTGAGAACGTGTGAGGACTCTCATATTAAACTAAAAGAGTGATAGTGGCCACTGTTATGCCAGTAAGGCTGAGGCAAACGGCGAGTATAGTTGCGGTCTATCAAAGATTAATCGATATCCGACTCGACTAACCAAAAGGGCGGGAAATTGAACAAAAGACTGGCGCAACGGCTAATTATCGATACCAGCGGTCGAAAGTGCAAAATATCTGACTGGAAGCCATTCCGGAAGGACTCGTATTTATCAACATATTTCCAGGCATCTGATGACCGGATGCAATTCGTTGGCGCCGCACGACCTGTCGCTATCGATACGAGAGAAGGTGCATGGTGGATGTATCAGGCCTGGCACACCACAGAACGCATGCGCACCTGAAGACGTGTTCCGTGTTTTCGTCAATCTAAATACCAGCCTCGCGTGTCGGTTCCAGTACAAGAGATGAACTTTTCAGCCTTTGAATTTCCGTGGATGACTCTTCGAGTATCATGAGATGAGATGTAGAGATACAAGAGTCATTTTTTGCGTTGAATCGCATTGAAATTTGATTGAACAGCCCGAGATGGCTGGTGGAGGACAGGGGAGGGGTTTGAAAGGACTCATCCTTGGCTCAGCTAAGATGAGGGGCAATATTAATTGTGGGACGCCAGCCTCCAACACAATATATCCAACAGGCTACGCAGACATCGAGATATCGTGCACAAGTAACTTCAGAGTACATGAAGCCTGAAGATGAGAATAATACGTCCTGATATCTTTAGTGCTAAGGAAAGCTAAAAAGAAAGACGCTATCGATGGCTGTGGTTTAGTCTATAGTTTTCCTGTCATAGCGTTATGCATCGTGATGCAGTCCATTTCATTGGTTTTGAGCCGCCGTTTTCGTTCATGAAAAACAAACAAACGGAAACCAAAAAGAGAAACGAACGGACCAGTAAAAAAACAAAAAATAAATCGACACCTGTGAGATTCGAACTCACGCACCCGAAGGTACCAGCTTAGCAGGCTGGCGCGTTAACCACTCCGCCAAAGTGCCTAATTCATGTTTGTCCATTAACTTTACAGAATATATTTTGTACTTCGCCTTCGACACAGCGATTGCAGCCCTGAAACTGGATCGAACATCCCCTCCCGTCCTCAGCCCTGCCATGTGCGCATACGAAGATCGACAAAAGACGGAATTCAGAAATGAGGCAAAGTAAGGAGGTTCATTTTCTGTTATGTAACTTCGATTGGACGATGCAGCAATGTCCGTTCTCAGGCGCACAACAACAAACCATATAAAGGTTTCATGGCCTGTGCTTGCCAGTTGGCAGTCTGGTAATTATTAACTGTCCCAAACCAACTTCCAAAACTTCTGGCCTTATCTTTAATTGTTATTTTGTCGAATCCAAACTTGGCAGGTACTCAGGAGGGCTATGGTTACGAAAACTACTATTCAATATTTTCTCTAGCGAGCTCGAGTCTTGAATTCGAATTCCAGTTCAAAGGGACTGGGTCTTTATAAATTTAGAACTCGATGGCTACCGAACACGAACAAAAACTGGAACACGCACGAGTCTTGGATTGGATTCTTGCCGCGGCAGATATTGACCCGAATCAAGCTGCATTCGAAAGTACCCAGTTTTCATCCCAGCAAAGGGTTCCTTCTACACCTTCACGGGCGTTGAACCGTCTTCGAATTGCAGGTACCCCTGGCAGTTCTCACAAACGAAAGCGGTCGACAACTGGAACTGGAACAACAAATCCAGATGGCGAGCAATCAATAACAAAAAGGCGATCTCGGGCATCAAAGGGAACAGAAAATGATGCTGGCGAGCATTTGTACCCTGCGGACAGCGTATCGCAGCTGGAGGAAGATACCAACACGCCTCAGTCGTCCAGTCGAACCAACACGTATAAAACTGCTGCTTCGTCTGGGACACCAAAATTGGGCAAACTGGGAGTACTGAAACAAAGTACACCAAATTTTACATTTTTGGGCACTTCTGGGAGGGCGGGTTTAGCTGTAAATGCCGATAAGGAGAAGGTCCCCAGTGACCTCCAGAAAATTATCCGTAACTTGCGGGCTTCGCTTAGTCCTGTTGGAATGCTATGTCCCTGCGTGCAGGTAAAAAGCCGACTTCAAGCGAGAAATATGTGTTCAATGGCTAATACTATAACTTGACAAATAGGCTACTTTGGCTGAACAATGGCCCTTTGAACCTTGGGTCGGAGGCACGTTTTCCAGAAAACGGTGTAACAACAAACGGAGACATGCTCAAGAAGTTGAATTTATAATTCAAATAACGCAGCGGGCAGAAAATCTACAATCGAAGCTAACTGAAGAAACCGGATGGTTGACAATTACACAAAATATTCTGGAATTTGTTTCCGGACCTGCGCAGGAATACCACCCTGTGACAGTCGAGCCAGTGTAAGTTATATGCATATATGGGCTGTTCACTATCACAGAAGAATAATTGTACTAAAATTATAGCAGAACAACGATAGATATGAATCGGGACATGCTTCCAGCTGCTAAGGGCACCTCTACTCGTTTTTTCTCCAAACTTCTAGCAGTCGAATCAAGAGGACCAAGATCAATCCCATCAGTCTCACCGGGGCTCTTCCCAGTACGAGCAGATATAGCCGTTAACATAAATCTGGAAAACTCAGATGTAGAATCTACCAGCAAGAAAATCGCTGACACTTTTGGTGGATACCCAACGCCATTCACCCGCGCAGCCTTTTCGCCAATACTAACGGTCTCATGTAAATCGCAAGATGGTAATGGTCTTGAGGCTGAACTGAAATCCGTATTATGTGCCAGTGCGCTGTTGGAATCGTGGCAAAGGCTCGGAACTCCCAAGTCTGTAGCTGAATTCAATTCTCGTGCGTCTGCTACATCCGAAAGGTATCCTAGCATGCGAAAACATATCACCGTGGATGGAGTAGAGACAGTCGAAGAATCTGGCCTAGACCATGTATTCGCGATACAAGTCCTTTCCTATATGTGGTCCTTCAGCGTAGTCTTCACCGGGCCAGCAGATCGGGTTGATAAATCTACATCTCAACCCCGTACAGTGCTAGGTCCCTTCCACGTCGGAGATATTCGGACCCCAACAGGCGTATACGCGGTTCTTCGATTTCTCGACAAGTTATTCGAATATAAAGTCTCAGTCTGGTTACCAGGAATGCTTGAACGAGAAGCCTCCTAGACTCCGAGCAGTACTCTACATCAGAAACTCAATTATCTCCTTTTCTAGCCTAGCAAAGCCATGCATAGCGGAAGTTTGAGGCGTTATATATATAGAGGGTTTTATCCTTATAATTACTTTCATATCCTTGCTACTTACTAGGTATATTGCAACATACAATCATATCATTAACTATTTAGACCACGCCTCCTCAGAATACCCAATCATTGTTTCCGTATACTCTGTACCACTTTTAACCCATCCCTTAATCCCACCCTCCAGTATCACACTTTTCATCTCTGTATCTCCTTTATCATCAATATGATCCGCGAACCATCCTGCAGCGCGAGTTCCTCGCCCGCTAGAAGAGCCTTTATTGCGTGCAATTAGTAAAGACCAACATAACCCCACGAATATGATAACACTTACCACAATACCAAATAACCTGTTTCACATTACCAGCCTTGAATAAGTCGTATAAAGTTGGAATGGTGGGATATAAACTCTGAGCGGGTAGATTAATCGATCCACGGATTGTTCCGCCCTATGCTATACATTAGCTATTAAGGACGTACTTATAGCTGAACGAAAAATAATAAGAATATTGAAATCCTGTCATGAATGACATACTTCATAATCATTACGTCTCAAATCAACTAGAACAAAGTCCTTACTCCCTTCTTTCTGAAGAAGGTCTAGAACTTCATTCCTCGTAAGTGCTCCCGGCTTGGTCGTACGAGGACTTGGGAACGCAGCGTACCAGGGACTGCCGTCCGCGGTGGGTGGGGCTTCGCATGACATTTTGTGCAAGGGAGAAAAGTGAAGAGTTCTGATTGAGAGTACTGGTCGAAAGGGTAGGAGTGGAGGGTTTGTTAAGGAAGCTCTAGAGCAATGAGTAAGAAGTCTCCGGAAGGGAAGGAAACTCGTCGTATACATGAATTAATGTTTTCGAAAGGATCTAGCCTTGCATTGGAGAGAAGCATTATATCGTGTGGTATTTTCGAAGTCCACAACACAGATATCTGGTTCGGGCTGATGCCGACCTTGCTGACAAAGCTTTATTGAGTGTCGGGTACCACTCGCACTTTGGACTTTATTATACGGAATTCTTTGACCAATATATTACTATCTCTGTAGCCCTAGAGATGGGTAATGGCGTACGTGAGAAAAGGTTGCCTCGTTTATTTTGAGCGCTGCGGATGGAGCACATCCATGCATTGTTTATCCATACATTCTTTTGACTATTCCTTGCTGCAGCGCTGACCGACACTATACTCCAGGCACAATCTCCAAAGACCTCGACACAAAACTCAAACTCGTCGGCCTCATAAGCAAATAATCCGGCTAAATAGTATACTCCGCAATCTCCATTCCCGTAATCGGATCTTCTAATATTTTCCACGTCACAAAGATATCCTAACCCCTTGCCCTTCCCGACCACCCTCCTCTTCCTCCTCAATATCAATATTTGTTTCAAAACCAACATCCTCCCTTATATCTTATCCTCGATATTCAGATCCTCAGGAATATAATATCCTTTTTCTCACGTATCTGTGAAAGCTATGCGTTACCACCAAGTGAAGGGCCGGGTTTAGGAAATCCTTCGTGTATCATCGAGTCCAGCGGGTTTGCATGTAGACCTGCTTCTTGGTCTAGAAACTCTTCAAGGCGTTGTGCAATTAGAGGGTCAAATCTGGGTACTTCTTCACGTTCCATATCCTCCAGTTCACGGAACGTTTTGGTTCGTTTAGTGTTGGAGGCCTTTGGTGGTTTGAAAAGCCCGTATAGTGGGGATTCGAGGCATATACGAAGAGGATTCGATAAAGAACAATCTAAGACGTCTACGTGGAGTTCGATGTAATCGAAATATAAGGGGAGTAATTCCGCTAAATGTCATTCGTCAATACTTTCTTCTATTCAAGGAGAATTCTAGAAGTAAGAGGGGTTATACATACGGTTTGGATTATTCGGCGAATATTATATTTTATCCAAAACCGTCCCCGATTGGGCTATTATAAACGGTGAAAAGCCGTTATATTCCCATTCCTTGGAGTCCCAGTCACTCCATGTTTCTGATTCCCCTGAGAATACTGTAACTTCGCCTGTTTGGGGGTCTGTGATAATAGTGGCCTGTTTTGCCATTAACCAGCGGGCTTGGGCTTTAGGAAGAACAATGAGACAAATGCTCGGGATGGATACTAAAGGATGGATCGGTATTGAACGCCCATAGTATGGGGAGGGCGTTGTGAGTCTCATCCCTCTACCCCATCAATGTCGACCTCGAGATCTTAAAGCCCTATGGGAATGATGGTCTCACACGGATAATTCTCACGCTTCACATGCGAATTTGAAGTGAACTACAATGATACGGAGTAGCCTCGAGACCAAGCGCAGAACTCTCTCGTCCTACCGCGGCTTACACTCAATGTGAAAAATGAACTCACATGCTCCTATAGACTAGCTATTTACAAAAGTTGTGTTGTGCAGTGTTACATTTCCAAAAGAGGTAAAGCGGCTAACACAAAGCAAAATTTAAAGAACAAATTTCTGTGCGCGAAAATCTTCTGCATCTTCTCTCTTCCCAAAACACCATCATCACTCATCGATGACCACCACCAAGCGCAACTAACAAAGGTATGCCTCCACCCTCAATTCCTATTTTCAGAACCAGTCGCTATGCTATTCCATTTCGAATGATGAAAAAAATTATCAGACCTGTGCTGAAACAAGCAATGTGGATAACCAATATATTGCCAAAATAATTATCTGACTTCTCACCAACCTTTTGTTCTCTCTGCCCATTCAATTGATACAAAGTCATAATGGAATACAAAGCTAACAATGAGACATTAAAGATAGGAAATAACACCCCGATGAATTCTCCCACGATGGATAAATAGCCTGCTAGTATCATGTACATTCATAATCTCAATTCAATTCAATTCGTTTCATCTCATCTTTCACATCTCACTTAGTCTCTTCTCCACCCCACTTATCCTATTCCCCGTCTTTGCACTTTCCTTCGCCAATTGGATTATCCCAATGACATTTCTGGCCTCCTCGGGCTTAACGTGTAAATCTTTCTTGACGCCGTCAAGTTTTTCACCGCCCACAATTCTGCCTACGCATCCAATAACGTTCCTGTAGTACTCCACGTAGTCTCCTTTCTCCGGCTTGACCTTGCCGTTGACAAAGCCTCCATAAGCCCTCATAGTCGCGACTCTTCCAAAGATTCCTTCTAGTCCTTCTTCATCCGCTTCCACTGCTCCCTTAGGAACAGTAACCTCTGGCCACTCGTCTACCCTCTCTTCACCGTAATCCGATCTCTTCAAGGCTTCTATTCCATACTCGCGTAATTGGTCTTCCTGCACATCCATCCCAAACTTCTTATACCCCCCCTGCCATCCCTTGACTACCCATCTATTCTGTCTTGCCACTGGTGAGACCATTGTAGACTTCAATTCCACAGTCAATGGTTTTCCACCGTTGAAATCCGGCTTGGCATTGTAGTACATGTATAACGTGAAACTGTCATCGATTTCTAACGGTTCCGTTTGCCGTTGGTTATCGGTATGAGCCCATATCCATTCTGGGAGGCCGAATAGATGAAGAATTTGATCGATGAGGTGGCTTCCTAGATCGTAAAGGATTCCATTGCCTGGTAGATCCTCGGTTTTCCATGCTTTCGCTGTGGATGATGAAGCGGTTGGGAGACGGTATCGATTGAATTGGGAGGTTACGGAAACGATCGGAGTGAAAAGGAAGCCTGTATGTGAGGATGTGAGATATTTTTTGAGAGTTAGGAAGTCGGAATCGAAGCGGCGGTTCTGGTAAACGGTAAGGAGAAGGTTGTTCTCGTCTGCTATTGATATGAGAGATGAACAGTCTGCGTAAGTTGGGCAGAAGGGCTTCTCAACGACCACTGATGGTTTTGATATATCAGTTAGATAGGCTTTTAATAAGGATAACTAGCATTGCATTGCTAGTTGTCAAATAATGACACTTACCATGCTTCCCATTCAGAAGAGCCTCCTTTGCCAGGTCGTAATGGCCAGGACTTGGAGTACAAATGATGACTAAATGAACATTTGGGTCCTTGAAAAGGCTGGTGGCATCACGATAATGCTTGACATCGGGGAAGTCAACCGTGACATGGTCGCCTCTCTTAGAGCTCGAACCCGCCTGGGGTGGAGCAGCACGCTGGACTACAGCATAGACCTTCGCATTTGGAACGGCCGTAATTGTAGGAATATGAAAGGCCGTGGTAGAGAGGCCATAGCCTATCAGGCCGACATTGATAACGGTAGACATGACTTGATTCTTTTTTAGAGATATCGATATCGATGGAATGCGTAGGCTAGCTCTAGCCAGAAGGATGAAGATGTCAACGGGGAAAAGCGCAAATCCGCCTCCATTTATATCATAAAAATTGACATGCGACAGCTGTGGCCGATAACAGTTCCGCAAGCAAGACAGCTGACGATAGTCAATTCCGCGTCAACCGGATGCAATGGAGCTCATGGCGGGGTATCGACACGGCTTCTCGCCGGTGTTGGCAGGTCTCATTCCGGATGCAACCAACGTCATTTCATAAAAGTCTCAAGCCGGCAGACGTAGCCGAGAAAGGTGCCGACCTTCTTACTACCCCGGATTCCCGTATCGACGTCGACGGTCGACGGTCGACTTCAGCCGACGGAAGGTCTCGTGGATTTCATTACTCGCATCCCATGGCAGGTTGTCTCGGGTTTGAATGCTGCGGGTTCGGTGGGGGGTTAATATCATATCGGCTCCAGCTGGACTTTGATTTGACTCGGAGTTAATTAGTCCAGGGCGAAAACGAGGTGAGATTGGTTACACGATTTGTGTGGGACCACGAACAACCACCCACCACGCGACAACCTCACCATTCACGACAACCATCACGACGGTCAATTTCATTTACCATTCGTATCGCCGTTTCGATTTAGCTGGGGCTCTTTGCCTTCTAAATTAGCATTTGGACACCGTTAACCAATTTTTTTACGTGTCAATTGCGATTCGGAACATTCTAGACCGCGTCTCCTACAGGCAGTGCAGTGCAGTGAAGTGCAGCATATACAGTCACGATGTCTACAGAGGCACCCCCCTTCGCCATTGATGCCATCACGGTCATCTCCTTCGTTTTTATGCTTGCCCTCCTCATAGTAGCATATTTGATTTCACTATCCGCTCTCCCAAAAAGCTCGAATTTCACCATCCGTTTCATCTTCATCTGGCATCTATTCGACGCTCTTACACATTTAATCCTCGAAGCCAGCTTTCTCTACCATTCCTTCTTCTCATACACGCCCGATCGAAAACACTACGGTGCACAATACTCCAGTGCCCCATTCGCTCTCATATGGCAGGAGTATGCCAAAGCCGACTCAAGATGGGCAGTCGCCGACCCCGTCGTTGTTGCAATTGAACTGCCAACCGTATTACTCGAAGGGCCTGGGGCAGCGTATATCTGCTACCTGCTAGCAAAGGGGTCGCCGAACGTGTGGTTTTGGATCTTAGTGGTCGCGGTCGGCGAGATCTACGGAGGATGGATGACATTCGCGCCAGAGTGGCTAACTGGAAGTCCGGCATTGGAGACGAGCAATTTCATGTACAAGTGGGTCTACCTGTTCTTCTTCAACATGCTCTGGGTTTGGGTACCCGGTTGGCTATGCTGGGTCAGTTACAGTGAAATTGCGAAAGGTCTGGGGCTTGCGAAGAGGCAAGAGCAAGGGAAGAAGGCTCTGTAGACGACATTGGCGGGAAGGACTTCAGGTGATATTGGTTATTATGAGACATCACACACGAATTACCAAATATGCAGCTATTAGCCTCTTATGTATCTGCATATTCAATCGTCTCATGACTTTACCGCAAAAAAGACTCGCCACAATCAGAGCGTGGGGCCGTTGAATTGAAACATGAAGGGCTCTCGGGAACCAACCTTTTCTTTTCCCCAGAATCCCATTTCTGAAAAGTCTGGTCTGAAACCTTTTTCCCCGCAGTTCGTCTCGATTCCAAATCATTAGCTAGGCGACCAAGCCTCATGCATGTGATGTAGGGTGACAGAGTAGTTTATATTTTCAATACCAAGGGAAAATATCATGTTTTGTTCTGTAAGTGCTTCGTGTTTGATCCGAGAACTTGCTACCAAATTCTTCCGTGAAGTCACACCACAGTAACAGCGAGTTCACACCATCCCCGCATTTGCCACAAAACTTCTGGGACGGCGTAGGATAATTATTTCCTTCGTCAAATAAAAATCCATTTGCGGCATGAATTTCAGGAATTTTCCTCACAAGACATATTCCCGTGGAATTGAAGATTTTTTGGGAGCCTGAACATGTCAGGTCCCAGATATCTGGTCACCAACTTAAATTCGTTCGCCTCGAGCTAGTCCTGTTTCTTCAAACCTATTGGTGCGCAAAGATCTCCAAAATTATTTTGATATATTTTATTTAAGTCGGAAATATCGCAAAGCCGGAGGTCGCCTCTAGCTCTGCTAGTTAGGTAATTTAACCTTGGGAAGTCTTAAGGCTCACGAGACAATTATAAACCTCTTTGGTGAAAAAGCGATTTAGGTTTTTATTCCTTTCTTTCAGGTTCCTTTTTACATAAAAATTATTTTATTCCTTATTTTTTGAAAAGGAAAATTGTGAAAAACCTTTAAGCAGTCAGGCTCCTAAATTTCATTAAGCTGCTTCGGTTCGAGGCCGGTAGAATAGCTTTTATGACGTCCCATATCATGATATCAGGGCGCCTCATGAGCTATTGATATAGAGTACGACTGAGCCTAAATCTCATGTTATACTACAGATAGCATTCGTAGTCTTAAGAGGACCTTTTCATCTAGTACCCCATAGCCAAGGAAAGTTGGAGTTTCAATCATAATATATCAACCCATGCAGGAAATCCCTTGTTTCCTGCAAACTATTAACTTGAGGACATTTCGGATGGTTTTGGCACTTGATATTATAGATCTCAAGCCACTAATCTATGAGGATTTGTTGGATAAACGGCGTTTCTTGTTTTTACTAGCTGTTGGTTTCTATTGGAATGGTTACGCTTGGAGATATTGGGATGATGTTTTGATGTATACGCACTTAACTATTTGAGAGATCCGTACCTATTTTTTAGGACGTATGAATACCAGTACCATTGTATAGGTACCAGTACTTATGAGTGATTCGTTGATAACGTGGGGCAGCCCATGCAATCGAAGCGCTTATTAGATTAAATCTAGCGCGCTGTATTGTGCAGGACGAATTAGGCTGCGCTGCTGTGACTGCATCTAGATCTATAGGACGTATACGCGTACATATACGTACCGTAATCATGGTTCTAATTCAACTCAGTAGTTTAGGATGAACAGAAATAAATATCCGAATTAATTTCCTGCACATCGTATAGAATGCATGGTCCTAATTCTTTCGACATGCCAAACTGTAATATTAATATATTCAATCGAGTCTTTAGAATTGATGCTATATATAGCCGGTATCATGATTGACCACTTAAGTACCCAAGCTATAACGGGACGGGAACCTAGAATAAATAGAGCCTATACCTAATATATCGACGTACGTACGCTCCATAGATTGGGAAGGGGTGTATACCTACTGTGCCAGAAAATTGGTGTTATTGAATACCGTCCCTGCAATCCAATTTGTAGTAAATGTTTATCTTTAATACTGTTCTAATTCGTATTTAACGTCGTAATACCGCATTATGACGAAAAACCCGTATTGATACTATATCAATAAAACCCCTTCTTCTGGCATAGTTTGTGGCCGCTTCCTATTAACCTCCTGGAGCCTCGAGCCTCAAGACGAGTCGAGTCGACTACGCGCAGATCAGCTGATCAGGGTAGGGTGGGTTAAGCCTCGAGTCCTGAGTCCATACTCCGGCGCCGAGTCAACGTTAAGCTGGCATATTTCGAATTGATATGATATTAATATTTCTAACTTGAACCTTTCTCTTCAAGCTCCCATCCACCTCCCGTCCACCATCCACCACCAACCTTTCCTCCATCTTCATTCACCTTTCATCCATCTTTCATCCATCTTTCATCCACATTTCATCCACCTTTCATCCACCCTCCACCTCATAACCACCTTCTTCTAAGTGTCCCAAAAGCCTCCCCACAGACGGGTTTGCTATCTAGAAATACTCAAATCCATTCAATTGGTACGTCAACACCAACCTACAGTAGACTCTATTTCCCGAGTGGTGCAATCAACACCCTTCTAGTTCTATTAGCATACAAGACCTAGCTAACTCGATATTAATGCTTCATCTAACAGGAACCCAGTTTTTATTTTGTTAAAACTAAGCAACCAACCGCCATAATGCTCGTCCCACGCACGATGCATATCTTGGCAGATCTTCCTGCCTTCTGTGCTCGTCGCGGGGAGATGGACAAATCCACAGCCTTGAGAAAGTTCAAAAGGCACCTCCACAAAACGGGCCAAGTCCATTCGCTGCTCGAGCTTTTGGTAAGATAACAAATTCCCACCTCACTTAAATTTGTAAATGGATGATTCTAATAATCCCGTGCGATGATTGTAGAAGCCGGGCCACGGCTGCTATGGAAGAGCCATAGCGACCATCTGGCCAAATGACCTGTCCGAAGGGACAAAGAAGGCCAGGTTCCTTGTAACCGGCCGTCCTAAAATCAAAGGAACTCCTAAGCATATTAGGATTCCTATTAGGGAGAAGAAAATTTCGAAAAGGAGTGGGGGAGGTGGTAGTGGAGGGAGGGTAAAAGCCACCGGTGTGGCTTTCGTTAATACCTCCCAGTATTTCGATCCAATGGCTCTGGGCCTGAGCAAAGAGATGGCCAAGTTGATCCTCGAAGAAAGGATTGACTACATGGACTGTAGCATGGATATCTAGGGTGAGCCGTGCTGGTGTTGGATAATATGTGTTGCCGGGCGCTGGTTGTCGAAGTGTTCGCTGGCTCGAGACTTGATAATTAATATAATATCCACGTTACTCAGAGCACCCGAAATTAAAGAGCTTCTTTTAAAGCTAAGAACTACTGAACTGAAGCTAAATTTATGAAATAACGTCCTTCACGGGCTGAGTTCTACCTAGTAGTTGCAATGCAAGCGAGAACGAACCGACGTCCATTCATATGACATGTCTGCCGTAGAGGGTCATGTCACCGGGTTAAGAGAATGAATCGAACCTTTATCTTCACAAATATCAATATTAAATGCTTACAGAAGATAAGATCTCACCTTCTAATGAAAACTAGCTAAACTTGGTAAGCCTTTGCCGTCCTGCAGTTGGTATAATCTACGATAAGGGCAACTCGAGTATTAGGCCCTTAAGGGAACATAACTGCCCCCAAACGCGTTTAAACGAGGATCCTGCGCAGTGCCCAACGGTTGCACTTTCTTCCCTTACTCTCCAATTCTCAAAATCCCTCTCTGCATGTTATCAAAAACCTAGATTAGTACGAAGCTTCTTCCGTCATAAAAGCAAGTGGGATTTTAGTTCGGGTCTAATAAACTGCGTCCGATCCACAATTAAATTAATCCTTGGAAACGTTACGTTCCCGGTGCCACTCAGCTCGCCCTCGCCTGTCTCGAGACGACCCAAGAGCCACCCATTAGAGTTTACAAGGGTTGTGCTAACTAGTGCACAGCATTTTCGTTTCGAGGTTTTGATGAAATGAGTGAAATATGGATGTGGAAGCCTCATTTTTATGATTTTGGATTGTTGTAAGCCTCGATTTTTGAGTGGATAGTGGAAATTTTGAATGTCATTTTTGTGAATATGAAGGGTGGACGTCTACATGTAGGTCTTGGTTTAACTAGTGTTTGGACTTTTTGGACAGTATCTCGAGACGGGGGGTCGGTCTATTTGCAGCAAGCTGCAGGGCATACATCCGGTTCCAAGGTTCTACTATTCTACCCTGAAATTTACAAGCTGGCTATACCGTCACAGATACCAGCATTTACAATTATAGAAACTTGCAAGTTTGTAAAAGGGCTAATTATTTAGATACTTTCCGACTATACAGCGCCTTAGCATAGCCACTTTTTAAAGACCTCCGCCCAACCCGCTTGGACACTTTCCGGATCCCCAGACCCATCTCCAGCAACTCTCCCAGCAGCGATCACTAACGGCTTAACACCAGTCCATCGATTCACAGGCATATGCAAAACACAACCTTCCCTAAAATCCTGCTGCGCAAGCTTCAACATCTCCTGTAACTGCTCCGCAGACTCCAACCCCAAGTGCTTAACCACAGCCTCACCGTGTTCCACTGCTCTATCGACCAATTCTTTAGTCGCCATAGACATATTCGCCGCCTGCATTCTCTGTCCCTTTTCGGGGAGGGATTGAGTAGTGAATTCTTCTTTTGTCGTTTCCTCGAGTTTTGTGGAGAATAGTGAACTAAGTTTTGGGTCGACGTCGTTTCGCCGTAGGATTGACCAGTTTAGTTTGAAGACTGCTAGGACGTTTTTCCATTTTGTGGGGTCGTTTATTGTCATTTTTTCGAGGAGGAGTTCTTCCCAGATAAATATTCCACCCGGTTCTAGAGTTGAAGTCAGTACCTAGATTTGAAGTCGTAGTTCTGTCATGCTAGGTTGGGTTCAAGGATACATACTCAATATAGAAATACAATTATCGAATGCCCCATCCCACTGTTCTGGACCGATAGCAGCCGATAAGTAACGGATATGGATTAAATCGTACTTTTCGAGTGGAATAAATTGCTCCTTGGTATGAATATTCAGCTCGCTGAGGTTAATATCCTCGGCTTTTGATTTCTCCTCTGGTGGGAACATGGCGGGATATAAGTCGTATCCATCGAGAATGGCATTGATACCTTCCTCTCGAAGCTGGGCGCGGATATCGAATAACCAGTTTCTAATTAAGTAATATATTTAGCAGCGAGACTAGTATTATCTAGAATCAGGTGTCAAAGAAGGAACTTACCCAGGTCCAGTCCCGATATCTGCGATTCGAGGTTGTTCGCCTCTTCCTGAGATGCTGCGAAGATGTGAAATAACTTTTTCAGGAAGAAGGATTTTCATCATTTCTCGAGTGATAGCACTCTGTAATACCAGGCTATTCTTTGTGAGAACTTGGGACTTGTGATTGAAAGAAAGAATAGCCTACCGCTTGACTGCATCGTCGTCTACACCGAGAGTATATTCTGCGTAGTCCTTTGCCTCCTCTGCGTTATTGAATTCTAAACTCATTGTGGCAGTATGGTATATTAGGATATGGTAAGTAGATAAATTAGTGATATATGGAGTAAGTGTGATTTTAAGCTTATATATAAGGGTCCTAGGAGCGGCCTCTACACTAGCTCCAAGTTTTTAATAAATTTATATATATACTGCTTCCTAGAACATACTCACAAAGCGCCATCAGTCCCGTCAACCGGACATCCCCCGTCCCTCAACGGAAGTCATATACATCATATCTTGGATTCCTTGGATCCCCAAACTTGTATTTCTGTATCACATTAAACCCATCCAATCTCGTATCAAATACCTATTCAATCCAGCTACATCCCCCCCAATCTATCAGTGCACAACTTTCCTCGCAATCACGAGTCCCACCTTCAATACCCACTCTTCATAGCAAAAAACTATGGATTCTTAGTATCCAGATCGCTGACAACGATTGTAATTCGAATCGAATCGATTCGATTGAAACCTGCGCACAGACTGCACAGGCTAGTTATCGCTGACAATTCGAGGGACGGGTAGCTCGAATGGGTTTAGTTAACTTGGAGGTCCCCACCTTGTGTTGCTTTGGTGGGTCCTTCGACTTGCGGCTGATTTGCAGTCTCGTAACCAAACTGTGGCTGATTTGATCGAGGTTGAGTGTGATGTTGAGTACATATGCATGGGATGTATCATGGTGTGTGTGGAAGATATCGATCACTTATTGTGCTTAAGTTGCATAATGCGATAATCGGGTGGGTTCTCGAGCTAAAATCGGGATATGCGAGTCTAAGGATTAGTCTCTGACATTTGACGAGCAGAGGCTACTCAAAAATAATAGGTACTGGAAAAAGGTATGAGAACTATTCATATTGATAATATAGACATTTATATAAAAAGTCGGTCGACTTCATTAAGTTACTGTATTACATCATATAAGACGTAAAAAAAAAGGATAAGGTATCGTCTATCCAAGCAAAAATAACACCCGGACTCCATCATAAATTATAACTGCATGCCCAGATCCGCCAGGCGGTCACAATATCTCAGATATCTGTGTGCTTTGTTTCCCAACCACCACCCAGCCCGTAGCAGCCCCACCCCATATCCTTGGCCGAACCGCACAATCCCTCAGAAGTTGACCTCTCTCCGTGTGGCCATTCCAATCCCTTCCTTATCAAGTCCCCGCGAATATAAAGCACGGTTTCGCCGACGCCGTCTAATCGAACTAATGTATCGTCCGACGTATTCTCCACAATGTGTGACATTGGCTTAGGCAATGCTCTCAGCGGCTTTCGGTTTGCATCTATGTAAGGGGTATGGTTAGCGGGTGCATGTGCAAAGGTTATTGATAAGCCGGTAGGGACCCGGTAATTAGTGCTTACCATCTTGCCACTTTTTCATCTCTACTTCGCTTGGACCGCTGTATGCGTTCCTTACCATATCTCTATAATTCGTTTCGCGACACATAACTGTCGTGATTCCTAACGGCAACAACTTGGCTTTCTTTGGTGCATTCGCAACTTGAAGCTCGTTCATACCGCTATCAGCAACTTTATAAAAACGATCGAATAGTCCCTCCGGAAGCTCGAAAATATCGGGATCAATCCAGACAACATGCTCTTCTTTCTTAACCAACTCTTTCATAAGCATGTTTCTTGATCGAAACGACTTCTCGGTAGCATCTGGACCGACTTGGAAATCTGTGCTGGGCGAATATATAATCTCGACAGAAGCGATTGGGATATCCTTGCTGAGAATAGCTGTGGTATAGCGATCTAAGGACTCTCTGTTGGAAGTAAGAAGACCGATGGAGATTTCCTGTGGCGGAACCTGCTGCCGGCTGATCATATCCAAGAAGTCTACGAAAGTACGATCGGGCTCGCCGTCATTGTGGCCCCAGGACCTATCGTCCTTTGTGGCAACCAGGACCAGTGTCGATGGTAGCTGCTCAGCATCATGGTACTTGGTGATAAAGGAATGCTTCTGGACGTCGGATCCAGTACGTTCGTCGATTTTAAGCTCCGTTTTACGGTCTGGGACCTCCCGAAAGCGACTCGAATCGTGCGAAACGGGAGCTGATGTATGCGACGAGACAGATACTCCACCTATGGCTGCTTGCGGGGAGAGTGGGTTAAGAAATGATGACCCAAGGGCAATGAGTAATAGTATCGAGAGAATGAAAAGAGGTCTCCGTTGAGATGAGGGGGTAAGATACGCCATCCTTGCAGTCCAAAAAATTGCTATGAGAAATATAATGGATAAAATTGATAACATCCAGGCCCCAACGTCAACGTTCACCTTATAAACCAAGCGCTGGGCGCGAAAGTAGGCGAGGCTGACGAGATTGGCAACTGCGAAGAAGCGCGATTGTGGTGGCGAGTTTGAAGATCGAAACTTCCAGGGGAAATTCAAAATTCTCCGTTTCACAGTGACATATAACACACAATGGGGGTATATATTTTCGCTTAGAATTGAAAGACGAAAATGAGGAACAAAAACGCGCGATAGATGGTGGAGGGATAGTCGACGAGGGGGCCAGAATGTTGGATGCCGAAAGAAGGATTCAAGTTCAAGTTCGCCCAGGATTATTCAGAACACCACCCCTTTGAAAGAAATCAATTCTGTGCAACATGCCTGCGACAGTCTTATACAATAATATAGTAAGATCAGGCCTATAAGGATAAATGGCTATATATTCTTCCAATCAGGACACCACCTCCACGGCATCCAACATGCTTGGCCCTGCAGGTTGGAATGAACGGAGCGTCGAATTTTCCATACATGGGAATTTCGGCGCCAAATGTTGGATGTTGGAGTTCGACAGTGGCCTAATAATCGCCCTAAACGGAACTTTTGGTTTTTTGTCAGAATTGCTTATTCGACAGTTTGGCACGAGTACTTCGAACAAAGCGAAAATGTTCGACGGTAGATGAATTTACTCCGCCTTGCTCCCCGAAGCAATAACGTTGTTTGTCAAGAGGCAGAATTAGAGGCTGTGTGTCCATGCTCCTGCCTGTGTGCCCGTGGGAAACTCGTATATTCGGTGCGATATGTGGAATAATTGACCAACGGCCAATCAGACTTTGGCTTGGTACTGCTCGGATGCTGGGCCGAACCCCAATTCGGCAGAACTGGTTTTAAATATGTTAGATGCAAAAAATTCATGTAACCGTACGGTATACTGGAAGTTAGCCGGTAGAACATACCAAGATGGGGGTGGCTTCATGAATGGCGTGGCGTATTGCGCATGTTACATGCGTGTATGAGAAAACCAGCTTTTGCTGTATCGTGCTTTTCGGTCACGTCAACTCGATAGCCATTTCCGAGTGTTAACGCGGATATCCTACAGCGTTATTGCTGCAGTCAGAAAGTACCACAATTCCTCCCCATCAACCGCATTGATATCTAAAATATGAGGGATAACACGAGCTCCCAAAGTCTCTAGCGGCTCTGACGCGAGGAAAATCGACTCAATTGCCCATATTGCAGTGGTGAATTTTGGAATGTTCGACGGTGCGGAGGCCGAAGGTCTAGGTCCGGTTTCATCCTCCTGGCCCCAGAGATCATACAGCTGCCCTAGAAAACAACCGCTCATGCGACGGGCGAAAATTTCGAGGGCAATGTCGAAAACAATGTCCCAAACAAGAGGGTCAAAAGCACTTGGCAGGGACATGCTTGCAGCCGACGGTAGTGCTTATTCGGCAGGGGTGACTTTTCGTTTTTAGGCTGTTGCAACCAAAAAGCTAGTCGCACAGCACTGTTAATGTCACTCAATGCTGCGAATACCAGTATTGGTGTATTTGTAGGGAAAACTCACAACTCTAATGGTTTGTTCAAAAACATAGGATAGATGGGTATATGCATATATGCAGGCTACTTAAGTATGTAAGTATTTCGAAGTCTTTCGAATTTCGAGTTTTATTTCGATGCTTCGTGATTAGATCGTAATTATATTGATTTAATTGTAGCTGTGTCTCAACACTTTATGAGTTTGTTTGGCACCAATGACCCACACGACCATTGAAAAACCACGGTGCTCGGATGCGAACAACAGCTAGCTGCGTGTCGCATGTTCCATTTATTTCGAGAGCTAAGGCCAATAGAGAGGCTCTATGATTCAGTATATAAACAGAATTAGGAGTCTATATGCACTGATTTCTAAATAGACGAATTAGTTTTGGGTAGAGAGAATCGATAAACTCAGCCTAGCTATAGGGGCTTTGTTGACTATGGGAAACAGTCATGCTTGATGATAAACCCGAGAGCGGTACTGGTATTAGCTAATTCACTGTCGGATTGTCCGAGAGCTTTTAGTGTTTTACGACATACGGCGGTATTTAAACATGCCAACGATTGGACACCGTGCGATGTTGTAATATTCATTCTACCACCTAGTTCTAGAATTGCGTCGACGATTATGAGATTGGCATGCATATATTGCCTGGTTTAGCAGTCCTACTGTGAGCGCTCTTGGATGTCAACGATAGTTAAGTACTCATTAGTCTTGTTAACGTTGCCAGGCCCGGGCTCATATATACTAATTAAGTAGTTATTATATATAACGATAAACTGAAGTATATATGGAATATCATCGATACTGGTTACAGGCCTAGAGGCCAGCTCCCTAGTGGTTTCAAAAGCTTTCTGAAACGAATTCTTGATTTGTTGAGAGTGGATACTTACAAGACGTCTTGAGGACTTAATGATAGTCTTCTCTTTAGCAAAAACATCATGGGATATTCATGTGTATATGTCAAGACGAGATTTGAGCATGCTATGGTAGTTTGCCTGGGGTTCTCTAGAACATAAGGAGTTGAAAACCCCTTTAGGGTGCTTGTTGCGTTAATATCAATCACAATCTTGGCTTTGCAATTTGAACTATTTTGATAATTTCTTCCCTAAACCTTACGAGACCACCTAAACTTTTAAATACGGTCCGAGATATAACTAGCTTGAAAACACCAGAGGGAATATATATATACAGACAACTTCTGTTATCCAATGCATGTCGACTCGGGTATTGCCATCAACTCTAGTACTTATTATAACTGACCAGGGTAAAACTCGCTCAGCAGCCGAAGCATTTTAATCCAAGACTAGGTAAGCTGTGCCACTAGATAGCTGTTATATAATATTGGCATTGTGTGCAGAGCACCTTTACAGCCTGATTAATAGACTGGGAACCCGGGGGGGGAACCTGGAGAATAAATCTAACTCATCTTGTGGCCAGAGTTTAAGAACAATGCATACAGCCTTTGTGCACATTATTAATTGTACGAAGGATCTTAAGAGCAAAAAGTATATCCTCATAACGGCTCAGGTTAATTCTCTAGATACCTTCCAGCCTATCGAGGTGGTTTATCAATCAGCAGTGATTGAGTGCCAGTGTACACGTGTGGGACCTGGTGTCAGCATGAGGAGATGTGTTGTGTGGTATTCTGCACACCTCTTCGGGTTAGTCTCGCAGCTTTTGAGGACCAACCTCGCCGGATTCGGTAATTTACAAAGTCCGAAGGCCGTTCATGTTCTCCGACTTGAAGCTTCGTACGCCATTCAAATTCTATGATGTCTCCGAATTGGAATAGTATTTTTTTCTGCTTATCCTAGGAGAATTCATTGTCCTGGTCTGATAGGCCTATACTTCTCCGATTCCATCTTCAGTAATCTTTCGGCTCCATCTTTTTGCCAAAACCGCCAGCTCTTCAAAGTTAACTCGGCACAATGACGGATATATCCGAATTCACAAGTGTCTTCCGCGCTCGTATCAACCTCAACGATAAGCGTAAAGCGAACAAGCGAAATCGCCAAGCTCTTTCTTGCCTTGCATGCCGCAGCCGTAAACTAAAATGTGACCGTCAGAACCCGTGTACCGCGTGCAATAAACGTGGAGAAGGGTCGGCATGCACTTTTACAGTTCCTACTATTGGAACTAACGGAGCCGGGTCCGCTGGGATTACTAAGCCGTCTAGCTCCAGTAGCTCTACGACTGCGGACGCTAAAAGATCCGAAGCTCAGGCCAAATTACAAAAACTTGAAGAGATAGTGCAACAATTAATACAATCCGGAGCAGTCGTTTCTAAGCCTGGAGACAATAGAAATACTACAAGGAGGACAATTCGGGAGGACACGCAGTCAAGACCACAGCCCGATAGTACCAATAATGAGGGCGACGACTCCCAAGATGAATCAACGTCTGAGTATAAAAACCGCCAACAGGCCCCAGTTTTTATGTGCTACAACCAAGCTAGTGGAGGATACGTCGGTGCAACTCACTGGGCTGCCCTTCTCGAGCAAATCAACTGTGTCAAGGAGTCTCTTGGAGACGGAATGGATCAAGATTCCTCTGATCAATCGGTATCCGAGGATTCACCCGGGACCGACGATGCGGATTTGATTTTAGGCAATGGATCTGGTCATCTTACAATCGACGATGCAATACGAGCTCTCCCACCTCGTCATATAGCGGACCGTCTGCTTCAAATATACTATTCCGTCAAATTCGCGAATGCCCTTTTCATCCATACGACAAAGTTTCGGCGAGAGTATGAAGCATTTTGGAAGAACCCAAGCTCAGCTACTCTAGTATGGATCTCGATACTGTTTTCCATACTATGTCTGGGCTCGATGATTGCATCTCGAGGGAACAAGCTCCTTGGTTTGGAGTCATATGATATAGAAGCCACAAAACTCTGCAGCAAAGCTCGACAATGCCTCGTTGCTGGTCAACATACAAAGTGTCAGCCATATGTGATTGAAGCTTTAGTCGTTTACTCTTACTGCAAATACCAGCTCAATATAGACTCGGATTCTACCCTATGGGCGCTCGCAGGGTATGTGACCCGTCTTGCGCAACGGTTAGGTTACCACCGTGACCCTAAACATCTTGGTAAATTCACTCCCTTTGAAGCTGAGATGCGTCGACGGACTTGGTTTTGGGTATCCACTTTCGACCTCATCTTTTCATTTCAGTATGGCATGCCAGGAATCATCCACGACGACCAGTGTGATACCGAATCACCTGGAAACTACGTTGACGAGGATTTCGACGAAGATACAGTCGTAATGCCACCGCCTCGTCCTGCGACCGAGTTCACGAATATGCTATACTACTGTCACAAGATAAAAATGACCTCGGTCTTTCGCCGAGTTATTGGACAAGCGCTGGCGCTTCGACAACCCGATTATGATCAGATTTTAAAACTCGACAAAGAACTTGACGAAGTTCATGGCGGTATTCCTGCGGTACTGAGGTTGAACAAATCTATAAGAGAGAGTAGTTTTGCTGATGCCTCTTATATGATCCTTAACCGCATGGTTTTAGAACTGACTTACCATAAGTGCCTCTGTGTGCTACACCGCATGTATTTGACCTTCGAGAGGGACAATCCAAAATATGAATATTCACGAAACCGCGCAAGGACATCGGCTTTACGGATTCTTGATCTTCAGAGCGATGCCTATGATGAAAGTCAACCAGGTGGCAGGTTGTATGACGAACGATGGATGGTTTCTAGTTTGACACTTCATGACTTTTTGCTTGCTAGCATGATAATGTGTCTAGACTTGGGCGAGAAGAAAAACCCCGGGTAAGTCAATCCTACCAGAGTCTTGTATCTATATAGATGTAGGCTAATTTTTGGGGATAGTACTTCAAAGTGCTCCCGGTGTCTTGTAGCTCTGCAAAAGTCTTACAGGATTTGGTCAGAGAAGAAGCATATGTCTCGCGACGCACTTCATGCTTCTAACATCTTAGCTGCTATGCTCAAAAGGGCGACCGGCTCCGCCGCTGAACAGGCTAATGCGGCAAGAACTGCAACGCCTCATCCGCAAACATCCAATATATCTCCCGCCAATCCATTCACTGGTGCAATTATCGATCCTAATTCATTATCCCAAGAGCCCAATTCTATTTTCGGCATCAACGCTTTGGGGTTGGGTTCAACCACCGGCGCAGGGTTCGGGAGCATGCCAACCGATGCGTCAGCTCCTATCAATACTATAAGCAATAATATGGTGGGCATGTCCGGAGGAACGGAACAAGATCGCTCTGAGCAGGCTGGAGAGTTCGTACCACGACAACTCACGGCGCGAGAAGAGGCTTTCGGACTAGGCTTTGGAAACGACGTGTACCCTATGGTCGACGCTTTTGAACCGCTAGACTTTGATACTCTGATGAGTAGCGGCGGAAATATAGACTGGGTAGGCTTATATAAAATATCAACAGGTGATGGTAGTTCTCGAGTTCTAATGCATTTTTATCTAGGGCCTCGTTGACCGATACATATTTGACAAAACGACTACTTTGGGCGACAGTTCGCCGGTTCTAGACAACATGCAGATAATCACGCCGGATGGATCGGACTCTGGTAGTGGGCAGATGGGTCCGGCTTCCCAGTCGTCGACATCCTCTTCTGGCCCAGAACTACAACGTTCCTAAAATCCACATCGATCTCAAAAATACTAGGATTCCTAGTCGATAACATAGTAGCATTTCTTAATGGCTGCCTCTGTAATAACTATTAATAAAAATTATCTTCAAGATGGGTTATACATATGGGACAAAGGGTCGTTGAGCGGGAAGGTTGTATTTTGTTTATAGTTAATTTAATAAATTATAATTTTCATAAACGAGACCGATTTCTATCAACTTTGGGGCCCCCGCCATTTATTGATATTGAATAAAGATCAATCGCAGCCCACACTGCACAATCGATCAACGCCGCTTTCTGAATGAAAGCCTTAGATACTTTAGGTCAACTTTTGAAGAGGGTACGCGATGTAATCATAACAGGAATCTTCTTTCTCATGGGATCTTCGCCTCGACTGCCGCTGAGAAAAAGTTACGTTCCATCTAATATTCACGGAATTAGAATTAGTATGCGTACTAACCAGAGATTAACAATATTGAGATACTATCCTACCTCTGTGACCTTTCTAAAAATTTCCACTAGCTCCTCAACTTGTGTCACGCCGAACCCTTCAGCCAATTTCTCTAAAACATCTACGAAAAGAATCCTTTTAGCCGCAGAGTCTTAAATACAAGTTACAAATAGAATATATAATGTAGACTTACCTCGCTGAACCTGCGTTTCTTCTGCATATTTATCACTCGCATACTCCTCAATCCACTTCCAGAAAGGATTTCCTTCCGATGTTCTAACACTCGAGTCTTCTTTCTCTCTATTCTTTGCAGCAACCTGATACCCCACCGAACAGCTTATCAAAGAAACCATCAATGCGGCAATATCGCCGCTGTGACCGATATCGAGTATGTATCTCGTATATGCAGTAGTCGCTGGCGCCTCTGGTGTCGACTCCAAATCCTGTTCCGTGAGACCAGGAATCAATTCGGCACAGTATCTAACATGTAAAGCCGACTCGCGGATTGCGCCACTTAAATTGGTTGAGCACTCGTTAATTTTCGACATTGTTGTTCCTTTGTACGTTAGTAATGCCTTTGCCCTCACAAAATGTATGAGAAAGAGATAGTCCTGCTTGAGATACCATACGAAGTTTTCGGTGCTGAGCGTTCCATTGGCGATTTTCTTTACAAAGTCGTGGTTGACGTAATCGTTCCAGATTTTTGCGACGCGGGGGTGGTTTATTAAATAGTCGAAGAAACGACCTTTGGAATATGGACGTCTGTAGATGTTATGGACGTGGTTTATTGGGCCGCTACCTTTTCCGAGAGGATATGAGGCGGCTATTGCGCCGGATATATAGTCTCGAGCGTTGGATACTGCCGTAGGGAGGGGTTGTGAAAAGCCGATATTGCAAGCGATAGCAGCTGTGGCTATGGTGTTAGCGCTTCGTTGAACGAATAAATTAGTGGAGAATTATATATACTTACAAGCAAGACTGCACCCGGTTCCATGCGTATTATTACTATCAATATATGGCGAACTAAATATTTTCACAGTACCGTTGGAGAGAGCTAGCACATCCATGACAAAGGCCTTCCCTTTCTGTCTGCGAGCTACACTTCCATCACTCAGGAACGGTAGATGTCCACCCTTCACAAGGACGGCAGAGGAACACTTTTCCTGCAGCCTCTTGGCAAGGTCTACTACATCTGCCATCGAGTTTATGTTATCAATTGGAAAAGCAGCTGTTGGTAACACCCCGGGATTCGTGTAATACAGAAGGAGGTGTTGGGCTTCAGGGATATTTGGAGTTAGGAGGGTTGCCAATGGTATAAGATTGCTGCAAAGATTGGATATGGCTTCTGGAGGAAGGAGGACGCTTCCTGAGGTTGATATCATGACCTGATGTGACATGCCACGATGAGTTATCTTCTTATTCTTCTGAAGTTATATAAAATCATTGAGAGAATCTATATTACCGGGTCAAGAACAATCGTTTTGAGATCGTATTTCTTGATAGTCTCAACAATTACAGAAATTGATTCGGTACTGGTAAGCATACCTATTTAAAAATGAGTTTAGCTAGAACCTGTAACTTTAGTAGAACGTTTAGCGCAAAGATATCAAGCTAACATACCAGTTTTCACAACGTCAACCCCAACATCCTCGAGTACTGCGGACAAAGTTTTGCGAAGGAACTCGGCAGGAATTGGATGAATATCGACCACCCCTGTTGTATTCTGAGCCGTCAAACCAGTCATTGCAGTCATGGCATAGCATTTGTGTGCTGTTATGACTTTGATGTCAGCTTCGATACCAGCGCCGCCAGACGAGTCGCTGCCCGCTATTGTGAGAATTCGAGGAGGCGCCGACATTGTGGTAATGGCGAGATGATTGATATATGCGATATCGATGATGTAACCAAATACTTAGACGATCGATAATACGATAGTGGGATTGGTTGGTGTGACCAAATCCTGGGTTTTAGACTTAGTTCTCAACGTTGAAGAACCCGGGGCATATAAATGCTAATGAACGAATGAGCCAAGCTAAAGTGAGGCCGAAATAGGAACACGGCGCTTCAAGTCGACAAGATATAATGGTCCGAGTTCACTGGCTGTCCCGTAATGTGGGCCGAAATGAGTTGCACGTTTTAGTCTTCGGCATAGAAGAGACTAATATCGGCCCGACTTGCATCAAATCCGAATGACGTATGGGACTCTGAATCCACACTGTGGAGTAAATGTAGGTATTTAATTGGCTGCTTTTCCTGTTAATCTCACTGCAATTTAGGCTGCGTTCAATAGGCTTTAAAAATACCACGTCGACAACACAAGTTTCGGTTTTGGTCGGGAACACACCGAGGCTGTTGAGGGTACCCTTGTACCTGCCTCCAGTAGGATTTCTGGGCTTCTTCAATAATCGGAAGTTTTGAAGAAAAAGGCTGACTTTCGAATTCAGGATTGATTTGCATTCAGCTATAGGATCCCATTTGGCCTTTTTATCTATCTCATATCAACCCACATAATGGCAGCTACTCAAACACTTCGACTGGGGCGACGGACGTTGGCTCGGACTGGCTCCTTTACATGGAGATCTGGCTACAAAACTATGGCTAACCCTCGAGATCAGCTTGGCCTACCAATACCTGCCGGCTCATGGGACAGTCATGTTCATGTCGTTGGAGATGAGGTATTTGCTTAATCCCTTTAAATCGATCACACCATTATTGATACCTTAAGAATGAGCTTTTAAATCCGCACAGGAGTAACTAGGGCTCTTTGGATTTAATTTTCAATGCTCTATGCATATGCCTCAACTTAAAATATATCTATATAAACTAAGAAGGCAATTGATATCTTTTTGGAGCTTTATGAAACCTTTTATCTAAGAACATCCGCATTGAGTACTAGGCACGTTATCCTCTCCACCCCTCCCACCCTTACCGTCCAAAACCCGCCTCTCTGGCTTCCCTCCAAACCTTCAACACCAATCTTCACTCAAACATCACCCATCCGGTCATAGTATCTCTCTCCGTTTACGCCAATGACAATCGATGTCTCCTCGATGCCCTCTCAGATCTCAAAACCCAAAGCGCCATCGCTCGTGGCGTGGTAGGCATCGATCCTCACACAATCCCCGACTCCGAACTCTTTCAAATGCACGAACTAGGTGTACGCGGAGTTCGCCTCAATTTAAAATCCTCACTCGTCGAGCTGTCAAAACCAGAGTTTGAAAAGATATTATATCGATACGCGGATCGTCTGAAACCGTTGAAAACGTGGGCACTACAAATTCACCTGTCACTTCCACAGGTCGCTTTGATATCTGATATTATCCCAAAACTTGGGGTGACGACTATAATCGATCACCTTGCCGTCCCGTCTGCGAAGCAACCGGCGAAAGCACAGGATGGTTATAAAGACTTTATGCGTCTCCTGTCTCGTGGAGAGGTATATACCAAACTGAGTGGTATGGACCGGTTTCCTACATTACCGTTACTGGATGAGTATGCGACAGAAATTGTGGCTCTGGCGCCTGACAAGATTGTTTGGGCGAGCGATTGGCCTCATACTGGGGGTGTTGGGATGAACCCTGGTGGTGATAGGAACAAAGTTCAAGATTTTAGGGCAGTGGATGATGCAACCATGCTGAGGAAGGCTGTGGAAGTTTATTGTAAGGGAGATGAAGGGGTAGTCAAGAAGATTTGGAGAGATAATGCGAGGGAGTTATGGGACTACCACGGGGAAGAGTGATTACCCCATAAAAATTGTTCAAAGAAGATGTCATTCAGCTGATCAGAAAGTGAGAAAGTGAAATTTGTCCTTAAACGCCATTTATAAACCGAGAAATATATATTACAAAAATTCACCTTTTCCCAAATGTCCAAGCAAAGTTTTATTTCAAATCAATCCAAAAGCAATCCAAACTCGGGAAATACCCTTCGTCAAGCTCTCCATCTCTTACCTGCTACTGTTGGGGAACAAGAATGCAGTGTCCTTATGGTATATGAAACGGTAACAGTCTTTGTAGGATCAGGCTGCCAGTTTAGGTGTCTTGTTAGTATCTTTTACTAGAAATACTGTCTTAAATACTTTTTGCGAAGCGTATAACTTACCAGCTTCTCAGCATTCGGATTAGATGCTGTTTCGACAGCTATCTGGCATCCCTTTGAACACTCTATTGTTTTCATGGTATAGGATGTTGAGGCGTAAACTGTAAATATACCTGGATCCATTGTCGGGGCGGGTACAGTAATTGTGTTTCTACAAACTGACGTCGTGGTTGTAGTTGTGGTTGTGGTTGTAGTCGTTGTAGTCGTAGTTGTTGGCGTCGGCGTCGGTGTCGTTGATGGCGTCGTCGTCGCTGCTACTAATTTCGCCACTTGAACAGCTGGAGTCGTCTTTGAGGATGTACAAGAAGTAGTCGTTCTGGCTTTTGGCGTTGATGTGCATGATGTCGTCGTCTTTTTCGAGGACGTACAGCTAGTAGTTGACTTCTTGCTTAACGTACAGCTGGTGGTAGACTTCTTGCTCGATGTACAGCTGGTAGATTTTGACGAACGTTTTTCTATCATAACTGCTGTCTTCGAAGGGAATTCAAGGTTGATGGTCACTGTCGGTACTTCAGGCGCGGGTGCAGCCACGGCGGCGCTGTTTGATTAAAGTTAGCCATCAATTCGAGTAAAAGTATGCTATGGTAGAGCGTCTATAGCTAGGTTCTTCGGAGCCTACCTCGCCAAGCCGACCGCAGTCAAGACGAGTATGTTTAAGAACTTCATTTTTTAAACCCAAAGAACTTTAGAAATTTCTTCTTCAGACTTGAAGCAAAGATCTTGAAGAGTTTAAGAAAGTGATTCATGGGTGGCTGTTCTTTATAAAAGGATACACCCCAAGAGCGTACGTCCTACGTGGGAAAATAATGACAATTGAGATATGAACGAATGGTATATAGGGACTAGAACTGAGAATCCCAGTGTAAGAGACTTCTTACGGACCGAGACAGCTTTTATATCCCCTCGCTAAGTAGCTTCCGATTTCCTTTTTCTTATGTAGATCCTCCAAGGCTGTTACATTAAGAAATCTCAAGAGATACGAAGGTAGATTGAAGCGAAGACTATCTTGCCCAAGCGGGGCATGGCCTTTGTGGATCCGGGACCCATGTGCAGTGCCTTATCCGCTGTTGCATATTACCATCGTGTCGCCACCGCGCTATTCGTTAGTTTCTTTGATAGCTAATAAGTAGTTCTTTACATATTTAAATACCATAGTTCTAGTTCTGACCTTTTTGAATTGATCGATACACGCCACTGATTAGCTAAACCATGGTATTCATAACAAGGATATATCTCGAGAAAAGCAGGGCGAAGAGAGCTATATATATACCTATATATAACATTAAAAGGCTGGGTTCGGATAAATAACAATAGTAGAACAGACTTAACAGCATTACATCAGGAGCCGTCACCAAATGCTACTTCGCGGGTGCATTAGCGGTTATGGAAATGGATACTTCATTTGTGTTGGAGGTGTCGTTTTTGGCACTGCGAATCCGGGTATCCGGTGCTTCGCTTCCGCTTGCTGAGTCGCTTTGTCTCCTCGGAACAAGATACCTTCACGGCTTTAGAGTGTTTTATACACCGCTACAATCCGACCTAGTATTCAAAAAAAAAAAAAAAAGGAGGAGAGAGAGAGAGAGAGAGATGGTCCATTTGAATTAGATCAAATTTATTAAAATAAAAAGGTATTTTGCATTTGCATCAATAAGTTCCTGGCTAAGCCCAGTAGCTAACACAGTAATTTCCAACAGGTCAACGCAGTCTAGTTTCTGTCTTTGTTTCTTTCTTTGTTCCTTTTTACTAGATACTAAGTATCTGTTAGAACCTTTGGAGTAGCAATGTTCTCTTGGTCAATAGCAGCACCTAGCTACAATCTATATAGATTCGATTGGTGGCTTTCCCCTCGAGGCCTCTCCAAGTCACACCAGTTGGACTAAGATATTCTCGTCCTTAACACATTCCAACACATCTCCCTCCCGCCTGAGAATAAAAACTCCCTCCTCACCCTGAAAACCTATGCAAAGTTGAATCCCTTTATTTTATAACCTAGCAAATCCAATGTAACCCCATGATCTGCCGAAACCCCTCCTATTCAAATCAAATAAGTGAAAACAAATACCAGGGTTCTTTAGAAAACAAGCTTTTCTTGGCAAAAGCTTACGCAGCCCCTGGTCCCGCTCAGTTGCATGATAGGCGCTCTTGGACGGAATCTTTCCAGGGTTTTGTATGGTTGTATACATTTGACTTGATCATTTGCAATTCGGCGTATTAGATGTGATATCATGTTTGCACTCGAGTACTCACGGAAAGGGGCGAGAGCTAAAAGTTGATCTACAAAGAATGCGTGGGAATGAAACTAAGTTCTGTGGAATGCAAAAAAACAGGGTCCTGGGATATAAGTATAAAAAAAAGGGATGCCCCTCTTTTGATGATCTAAAAACCTTGCTATCGATCGACCTCTTTTATTACTCGTATCTTTCGATTACATGGGCCTAGGATGCAAAATAACATAGTCACCATGGCGCAACCTGATCACGAAGATTCCTCACAGCCCACTTTTACTTTATTCCCACGTCGAAACCCCGGGTTAACCTCAAACAAAGCTTTCCCAACCCGCCGCTCATTCCCATTCGTAGCTTTATCAGCACTAATCGGACTCTTCTTACTTGTTTGGATATACTTCTTCTCGATATTCCACAAACCGCATCACTCGGGTACTTGGCGACATCACCGGCACAGTTCTGCTCTCAAAATCCAACATATTATTCATTCGCCTTCTTTTCGCCGAACGGTTTTTACAACGCCCGCCGCTGGTTTCCCGGAATATAGGGATCTTACGCTTTTACTTACGATTACGAATGATACGACATCGTGGGGGTCTTTGACCGTTACATCCGATGCGGTTTTCACATTTGAAGATTTCATATCAAGGATACGAACTCAAGAAGTGCCGGTTGAAAGCCTCCACCTGGGTCTATTAACCAGCGATCTCCAAGCGTATAATAGCTACGTAACAACTCTATCGAGGTTAACACCGGTCGAACATATCCCATGGGCGAAAGCAGAGATCATATACCTCGGAAAGCTACCAGGTCCAAATGGACGGATGCAAGATAGCCATGTAGACGTGGGAAGGGAATCAAGACATACGCTTGATTTAACTTCTCAAACCGAAAGGAGGAGATACCTAGCCCGTCTTAAAAATTTCCTAAGCTCGCATATGTTGACCCCGGAGGTTGAGCATGTGGTCTGGCTTGATGCGGATGTATACGGTTTACCTACTGGGCTGTTTAAGCGATTTCATGAGTTGGGTAGGATTCCGGTGGGTTATAATATTGATGGTATGGTAAAGGCAGGGCTTAGGGAGAAGGATGGTATAATGGTCCCGGGTGAGAATAATTCAAATAGTTTGCAGGAGAGAGGTGTACCGGGTGCGGCGCCTCCCATTGGATTGATTACATTACGATGTCAGAGCTTCGATCATCCAGACTATGATAGAAACGCCTGGTCAGGATTTGGAAAACGCCCACCGAGTTGGTTATTGAATAATATCTTGAGGGGAACAGAGTACCCTGAGATGGGGGGCTGGGCTAAAGCAGTGTCACAGCTTACCAGCGGGACTGAGGATAATGATCTTGTGAAACTGGATTCTGTGGGTGGAACAGCTTTATATATCAAGGCGGATTTGATTAGAGAAGGATTGGTGTTTCCGGTATATTCAGTTATTGGTACTGAATGGGGGAAAGATGGAAGAGACGGGATTGAGACTGAAGGATTGTGTTATGTAGCGGAGAGGCTCGGTTGGGGATGTTATGCACTTGGTGGGACATGGAGAACTCTGCATGCTGATGTATAAAATATTTCATATCAAATAATTGTGGTATCGAACTCCAGCTAAGTTAAACTAATCCTAAACCCCTCTCATCCCTATTAAATATTGTATATATACATGGTATCATGGTATGTAAAGAACCCAAGAAAAATAAAATTATGAAGCGCAACAGCGCAGGCTATAAAGCAAGATGGTATCTGCTCCACCTTAAACGGAAGAATGTTGCTAATTCTTCTCACTTTCCCCAAAAGTATTCATACTCTTCACGTCACTGCTTTTTCTACCCCCTCTGCTCGATGCCTCATCTATCTCCGTGATATTTACTGTGATGCTATCTCTCGCCCCGGCGATACTATTTCTCTTCCCATCATCTGAAGTAGGCACATGCACATCCTTCTTACTATTTGCAATCGCAATCGCAGTCGTAATAGCATCAACATCCTCCTTCTCATCACCATCTTCGTCATTTTCGTTTCCTTCTTCGTTTTGGTTACTATCAACAGGGCTCAGATTATTCGCACTCGAAGTTCGAGACCGCTCACGACGTCTAGATTTACGTTTTGATTGGCGTTTCCTTCGATCGTTGGCGGCTTTCAAGAGAGGATATAGGACGATTATAGCCGCGAGGAAGACAACAGCTCCAACCACTCCGCCCACTATTGCACCGATGTTAGGCTTGGATTTGGGGGCTTCGTAGTGATATACTAGCTTTGTTTCTGTGGGTTTAGCGGAAGCGGAAGTTATCGTGGCGGTAGTAGTTGATGGAGTCTCGGAGAGTTGTTGAAGTGGAACCGAAAGAGTGGTTGTAGCTGCTTGGAATGTTGTGCGGAGGGATGCGCCTGTGCCAGATACAGTGGCATTTCCTTCGCCAACCGGTGTCAAAGTCGGGGTTGAAGAAAATACGATACGGCGTGGTGCTAGGTGCGTTAGGCGGTGGGTGTGGTCAAATACTGTGTAGGCTGAGCGAAGGAAAGGGAATCCGAGGATATAATCCGCAGAGGTAGTTGCGGGGTAGTCGGATATTGGCCGGATTGCTAGATTACAAAGATCTTTTTGTCCAGCGGCAGGAAAGAAGAGGAGGTCGATTGGAACTGTGATGAAGGTTCCATCGATTGATAGCTGAAGAGACTTGATATCAAGCTCTCCAAGTGAGGCAGTGCAGTTTCTTGTGTAAATCTCAGAGCCCTTCGATCTCTGCACATCAAAGAACAGGCTGACAATTATCTCAAACATTGCATTTGGGACCCAAAGATATCTGCGATTTTATTAGTTTTCATTCTGTTAGATTTTAAACAAGACGGTTGTGCAAATATACTTACGGTGTAAGTGACACTTTACCCACACCGAGATGCCCAGCGTCACTGTTTTCATCTACAATAGACTCATTTCTCCCCTCTCTGTCAATCCAATAGATATTACTAACCGGCAGAACGCCAGCACCAATATCCTTTCCACTCTCGAAAGAGCTTAACTCTCCCCAAAATTGGCTTTGATTGATCCCTCCAAAGCTCAATTCACCCGACTCGTAATCAACATTTCCTCTCCTATCCACGCTGGTGAAAGCGAGAGAGTAGGTGAGAGTATTGATAAAACCAGCTTGTTGAAGTACGGGTAGTAATTGCTGGCCGGGGCTTCCGGATGTAGGTAATGAAGAAAGCGATAATTGAGGAGCAGATGTCCAATTATCTGCAACTGCAATACCAACGTTTGCCAGAACCGAGGATCCTAGTTGAATATGTTCGGTCGCTTGTATAGCATTGATCTATTATGAAGTTAGCATATGACATACAAAGACCGCAAATTTATCTCGCTTACTGTATCCTGGCTATCGACCTCCAAATCTTGATAGTCGCCCCGCGGAGAATATGTTACCGACCCAGGAATCGTATCTGAAGAAGAAATCAGTTTCATTTCAGTCTTGTCTTTAATTAGACTTGATTTTAGAACTTACAAAACCCAGAAATCGTTGCATACGAACAAGCGACCTCGTTTTTAGCATTCGCACAATATGAGTCGGCACTAACACCAGCCGGTAATGTCGGCGCCCATGTCGTTCCGTCCAGACTCAATGAAAGAGTTAAAGGCTGCGGAGGTGTTCCAAAGGAAACATTCGTATAATAGCGTAATCCGTCGTCACTCTATATACATAAATTAAGTTAAGTCAGGCCACCCATTAATCTATTGGTAAAAACTTGACTCAGTCCATGCTTAGAACGTACCAGCCAGATTGGTTGCACAAGCCCTCTCGCAATTGCATCTTGTCTCGGTGCAATTGGTGACCTTCGCACGACTTTTGATATATCTCTTCTAATTTTTTCATCTATTTTTCCAAATCGCGGTATTGCGATAGCTTCGCTGAGGCGCGCTAGCAAAAGCGACGAGAGGACGAAGCACGAGAATGTGTTGATGTTGGAAATCATTATAATAGAGACAACGTTCAAACTTCTTCGACTTGAACGGACTGATGCCAGAAAATATTACGACGATGGGACAAAAGGCGCCCGGAAGTCTTAAAATTGTGACCAGAACATACGAGATCTCGAGATTGAGGTCCAATCAAAGTAGACCAAAAAACTATCCAGATCGACGCACCAACCGGCGACAGAGTTCTATTTATTTCTCTCTACGCCGGCTTGGATTAATTTCCCCCACTTCATCTCATTCTTATCTCCAACTTCGCCATCCGTCGAAATCCTCATATTGTTCTATCCTCTGAATTCTTGACCAAAACAAGGGCCCACACATGCAGACGAACTAAACAATCACCATTCTGAATCAAGAAATGAAAGAGAGAAAAATCATGGGAGTTTGACATCAAAAGCTAGTTCCCCACCTTTCACAGTCCATTTGACAAACATACCCTTCGCTATTGACTATCATCACTTCGAAGAGGGGAGAACGCTAGAAAAAAGTCTATTTCTCAAGCATGCGCCGATAGAAGGACTCCTACAGGTGAATTATATGCATGCAGATGGCGGGATGGAGAACGCCAAGTCGTTGATGATGGTCTTCCTGCGGGCTAGGAATGATAACAATCACGCTAGCGATATCCCACTCTCTTTGTTAACCACATTCGGTAAATATTCTGAGAAATGACATTTCCAGGGCCAGATGATCGCTCCCATCGATGACCCAGGTCCTTGGGATGCTGATATGTCTACAAATTACGCTTGGGGCTGTAGTGCTGTTAATTGGTATTCCATGTTTCGAGATTATCCCCTCTTTTATATCCGGTTTAGGACAAAAGATTTAGCATTCTTGAGGAATCGAATAGCCGGATTATGAGGTTCCAATGATTGAGACAATCAACTGAGAGATGATTAGAGCTTTATGAACACTCGACGTATAAAACAGTAGGTTATATAAATGCCAACATAGTTTAAATACCACAAATGTTCGTCTTGGGGCCAGACGCTCGCACACCGATCATGTTAGTTATTCAATGGGAGATATATAAGAGTAATTCCCCAGATACTACGAAATATATTGCTTTTAATTTATAATCTCGAAAATCCAAATTTTCAAGTATCAAATTTAGAAAACATCCGTGCTCAAATAAATGACGCCTGTTATTGTTACACCAGAAACTATAGTGACAAGCTGGTTGCGCAATGTAAAACGAAAACATTGCGCCAGGACTCTCAATTTCAGATATTCGCCAGGGTAAATGTGAAGTTTCTATATAAGCAAATCTACGCTAAACGGAGAAAAGATTCACCATAAACAATCAATTAATTAAGCCAGTGTTGATATTCACTTCAGAACTAGATACGGCACCATGCTGTGGTTTAAACTATTCCACTCTCTCATTAGTGAACCCCGGCTTGCAGAGACTGATGAACTAGATTGACAGATTTTGTACCTGAGAACTGTACCGTAGAACCGATCTTTCGCCATAGATAGTAAGGGCGAGGCTACGTGCATATGCAGTCGCCAAATCTACAGAAGTAAAAAGGGTAAAGGAAGGAGAAATCCCTACGGTTAATTAAAGTTTGTACCTGCATACGGTTGAGAGGGTGGACCATAGTCGACGGTAATGTCGAAGCAGAGAGAAAACGGGACAGATTGAAGGTTAACCCGCCCAGCTGACCAAAGATTGAAGTCTTTGACCCAGCTATCAGACTAATGTTAGGATTATTTCTTGCGGGCCCCAAGACGACCCCTCTTTGTAAGCCATTGTTTGGGTCAAGATTTTATGACAAAAAATAATTCAATTCTCAAGTTCTTCCAGCCCCAGGCTAGTTTATCCAGAATATACTTTGAATCATATAAACTCCATGTTAACACCATCAAGCCAACCACCCTCCCCTCTAGCACATATCTCGCCTATTTCATATAGCTCATCCAAGAACGCTGACGAAAATGATCCAGGGCCCCGAGAGCCATCCTTCTTAACCGCTCTTTCCGCGGCAACATTGTACAGTAAAATAGCTGCCAAACAGCTCATCAACTTATCATCCTTATTAACCGCTAAAGCCGCACAGATAACCGATCCAAGTGCACACCCCATTCCTGTGACCAGAGCTTGGAATGGATGTCCGTTATTCACTAAGACTGTTCTGACTCCGTCTGACAGAACGTCTGTAGCACCGGTTGTGACTACCACGTTTCCTGTTACCCATTGGATTAGCATATCGAAACCATGATAAGATAAATGTAAACATACTCTCCCTTCCAGCAACTCCCTTCGCAACTTTGATCAAGTCTTCAATGCCCCCGGCTGCATCTGAATCCACACCCTTCATTCTAACACCTTCTCCGGCTATTGTTCTTATCTCGCCTTCGTTCCCTTTGATGACATCCACATACCCACACTCGTCCAATATCCACCTAACCGTCTCTTTCCTCATCCCAGTTGCACCAACACCAACGGGGTCAAACACCACTGGTTTCCCCGCTTTATTATTCTCCCTAATAGCCAGTGCGTAAAGTCTTCTCTCTCCTGGCCCAGCAGTTCCCATATTCACTAGACAAGCTGAGTGTGGTGCAACCCCGGCCAAATCCGCCGCTTCTTCCACGTTATCTGACATAATTGGACTTCCTCCTACAGCCAAAGTTACATTTGCACTGAAGTTCTTGACGACTGCGTTGGTGATATGGTGAACTAATGGTTTATGTTCTTTGATTGTTCGGATTATGGTGACGACTTTGTCGAGGATTAATGGGAGGTAGAAGTGTGTGAATACTGTTCTTTGAGATGGTGGTGGCGATGCCCATGGTGGCGGCGACTTATAGAGCGACAATAGCCCTGAAGCCGCAGATTCCGGATCAGTGGAAGATATAATCGCACTAACAACAGCCACACCGGCAAGAGGTAGTCCTTCCGTCGGTCGGGATTTATAGAGAACGGCTTGTAAGTTAGTGGCATTGATGGAGCCGATAGCGACGGATGGAAGTTCTGGTCTTTTGGCAGAGATCAATCCAAGGATTTGGCGGACGCCGGAAGGGTAGAGAGGGGCTGAGGCGTCCGGCTTTGTTCTGGTAGGGAATACTGGTCCGATCCCGATATAGTCTGTGGTAGTAGACGCAGCGAGGGACGCTTGTGTCACGTTTGATACCGATAAACCGATTATGGCAGTCGGTCCGAGGATATTGCGGGCGGTATTGTAGTCTTTGGATATACTCGCTGTTAGATATTATATAACTGTGGAAGGTAGATTGAAGAGCGACCGACCCATATCATCCCATCCAATATGCGCGCCTTCGCAGCCAATAGCCAATGCGACATCGACTCGATCATTGATAAGTAACGGAACGCCATACTTTTTAGTGATCGAGTGAATACGCTTCCCGAGCGCAATAAACGGAGCAGTATCAAGATTCTTCTCACGGAGCTGTACAATCGTAACACCGCCTTTAATAGCGGCCTCGATATGCGACTCAAGAGTACAATTAGGAGGAAGAAGAGACGAAGAAGTTACGAGGTATAGAGTCAAATCGAATTTCGGTTTGGTGGGGGACGTTGGAGCCATAGAAGTTGACATTTGCATTTCAACTGCCGCTGTGCCCTTGGCGGTATCTGACATCATTGCAGGTGCTTGTTCGGACATTTTTTTAATTTTCGGCTTCGGAAGATTTTTATTGGCGAGACGAGGATATTCCGCGCGAGATGAGCAGGAAAAAAAAAACGAAAGTCCGGGATTTAGATAGGTATTATATAAAATGCCAGCGGGCTGTGGTTATGATGTTATGTCGGTCTTAGTCGTCGAAGCACAATTTTTCAGTGCCCTTAGCAGATACGTAATATAATTGCGATAACGTATATAACCTTGTCGCCATGTCGCCGGTGCGCAAAAACCTGCGACCACAGTACAGCTTAGCATAGCCGGCAACTAAATATTCAAAAGTTATTGTATACTAGTATCATAATCAGGCGACTAATGCAGCAGTAAGTCCAACATTAATCGGTTCCAGAAGGTCGCAAGGAGGTCAATATCTCAAATCCATTGCATTGACCGGGTTCAGGGAGGTGTTCTGCGACGCAAAAGGATTCGGGGATTTGAGAAAATGGGGTGGTACAGCAAGGGTTTGCATGTCAGATTCATTGTGTTTCGCTGTTTTGACCAACGACATGGCAAGTCATGCAATTGCGGTGCATGATAATATAATATACGCCGCGTATACTGTGCTCCTTTGGAGCAGAGTTTGAGATATCTCAATTAATAAACTTGGAACGGGATCGGATTTGTAAGACGAAAGGAAGGATATAGCGAGGCCGTTTGAGCTTTAGAAATCGAGGCTTTGGCTTAGTGATGCCACGTGGGGGGGACTATCTGGTCGGCACTGCCATGAAAATTGAAAACGTTGCCAACACATACTGCTGTTGCATTTCGATCACTTCTCTTGTGTCACCGTGAGCATGTTTAGGGAATTCCCAATTAGTATACGTATAGCTGCTTAAGTAGTATATATAGGCACTAATTTATCTATCAAAATTCTCCGTGGGATCGATTAGATATTTCAGTAAACTCTATGAGTGATTTATTCTAAGTACGTAATGTTATAACAAAGGGAACAAGAAGCATGACAAAAGGACAACGACAAAAGATATAGATAAAAGACAAAAAGAAAGGTCCTGAATTGATCTTACAGAAGGTTCGCAAAAGATTAATGGAAGCTCAAATATCAAATCCCAAACACAGATCCCATAAGTCCCTACTTACTTGGGTATATATACGTACTTGAGTGCGAGCTAATCGTAGCCAATAAATAAGTCTCTATGGCTTCAATAGACTCTCCACGTTCGTATACATCTTATCCCCCTAACAGTTGCTAACCCGTTGACGTCCCGCCCCTTCCACAAGCATATGCCCGTCCTCACTCCCACCTTCACTTTTTAACACTACCCCCTCCAGTCTAAACTGATCTGGATACCAAACCACAAAAATAACCTGTGTCACAAACATCAAGACCGCATCGAAAATATACCAAGGCCATTCATTCGCCAACAGATACGCATCAACACCCATAACATACTCAATAACTCTAAACACCGACCTGACCATGATCAATGCGCTGCAAGCATAGAGCATCTTCAACCCCGCCCTCCACGGAATAGTCAAGTGCGGCCCACTTCTTGGTGTTTCCATAAGATCTTTATTCATCCTGATGTGGAAGATACTACACACGTAGATGAAGAAACCGAAGATGAGGATTTGAACGATTAATCCGGCTGTGATGACCCATTCTCCGATCTTTTGGGTTTTGGCTTTGAAGGTCAGACCGACGGCATTGCCTTGGATGTTTAGAGCGATTAAATCGCCAGCGACAAAGATCCAGGTTAGCCATTTGGCTGGTACGACGGAAAACCGTTCTCCGTTTATAGAACAGATGAGACGGCGGAGGACCATGTATATAGAAGCTGCGTAGAATACAGGGGCGAGGATGATGAAACTACTTTGGACGGCGTAGGAGGCGATTTGTTCGGTGTGGAAATGGCAGAAGATGCGGACGCCGTAGCCGGCTACTTGGACTGTGTAATGCATGTTAGTAGACTGTGATAATGGGAACTTGAAACTTGGGATGGACGTACAGATTCCGCCGAGGGCGAAGGGTATGCAGAACCATGTTCGGGATTTTATTATACGCCAGCAGAGAACAGAGGTTACGATCGCGAAAAGGACTAGGAATAGTGCTGCTGCTGGGATCGAGGGTAGATATTTCCAGAGGTAGACGTCGGTTCCGTCTACAGGTCGAAGTTCAACCATAGCTGTGGTGGTTTATCTATCTGTATAATTATATTAAGGAGAAGGATTATTTTATCCAAATCGTTTAGATATATATGCAAACTTTGATAGATAGACTAGTCGAAATTGGAGAATTCTCTGGTGCTTAAAAGAATGGAAGGAAAAAAAGGGAAGTCTTATACTGTAGAGGTTGTAATGCTTTATGAGGATATGAAGAGTGACGAAATTGAAGTTCGAAGGCATACTTATATCCTCAACCCTTAAATCCTCAAAGTAAAGAAAACCAATATAACGTTAACAACAATAGCCTTACAGACCTCCTTAGATCACCGGTGTTCTATCGAAGATATAAAACCCGCACCGGTGAAAGCGACCTCGTCCGACCCAAACCGGCTTAGTGTACGCGTAAACTCCATATTAGGCTTAGTCTAGACATATCGGACCGCTTAAGACTTGGCCATGAATCCTTGGCGCTTGTTTCGTCTATGGCTAGTACGTCAGCACAGCATTGGTTTGACTGCGCAGCTTGGACGGGCTCCATGGGCTCCACCACGGGCGCTGCAGATTAATTTCTCCGAGATCTAAGCCTTGAAGCTAAATACGAACGAAAGAAGGTTTGGAGTTGTAGTTCATTCAGAAATATTGTGTATATTGCGTATATTGCTGTTGGGTTTGTGAAGCAGCAGGTGCTCTTGGTTTTTGTAAATTCGGTCATTCCGGGCTGTAGACGTAGACAGAATGATGAAGGCCTACACCTGATGTATTATCGTATTTGTGTACCTTTGAAATATGGTATGGATATATGTGTATATCATCCATATTAATATTAGAAGAATTGATACATTTAACTGGAAAGTACATCCTGCTCCTGCAGCGCCTCTATCGGAAACCTTAACCATCCCCGCCAACTTTCCCCCAACCTCTCACTGATTGCCTCGATCAAAAATCGACCACCGTCCCCAATCAGCCACATATACCTCCCTCGATGCAATAGCACAGCATAGAAAGCCAATACCACAAGCGCCTCTGGTTCACCTAGGCGCAGCAAGGCTACGTAATCCGGCGATAGAAGGATCACCCAAGTAAATAGGACAGCAACCCTCGATTTACCTTGTGCTGAATCGAACATACGTTGTAAATCCGTCGAGGTTTTTAGATAAACCTCGCGCGATGATTCCGGGATATTGGATGCATTTATGAGTTTTATAAGATCATCACATTCTGATCCGGTTGCATCCGGGATTTTTAGCAAAACTTGGGATAGTTTTAGGTGTGGTGCGATTTCTTGCTCTCGGAGTAATGGGGAGCATTGGTTGACTACGGCTAATACGCCGCGGTAGACGTTGATGTCGTGGGTGAATGTTTCGATGAATGAATTAAGGCTTGCGCGTTGGTAGTGTAAAGTGTCGCATAGGAGATGGACACCGACTGCGGATGAAAAAAGAAACATGTGGATACAGTTCGATGATGTTACTTCTAGCACTGGATTGGCTTGATTGAATAGTGAAAGAGCTCGGTTCTGGAGCCCTGTGGCGTAGGAATGGTAATGATTGATCTTTTGACGATCGGTGAAAGTTGTACTTAGATGCAATGCTGACATGGCAAGCATTTGGTGGATTAGGTAGGGGGTGGAGAGGCCATGATGGATGTATACTGCCGAGGGTATATACTCTGGTTGGGTAGAATCTTCTGAGGAACGAAATTCTGGACTCGATAAGTTCATAAAGAGTTCTAAATGAATCTCGTTTATACTGAAAGGATCTTGCGGGCTCATACAACCGGCCTGGATCGGGGGGCCTGGCTCAAGAAATGGCACTGTAGTAGATGGCACGGAACTGACACCATTTTGCCCTGTAGTTATGGAGTCGGAGCTTGATATCGACGGTGCTGGCGAGTCATTTGAAGTAGAGCTTGGTGAGGTAGCATGTACATCCGCACGATTATTTGGCAGTGCCAGAAGCATGGGCGGAGTATGGTTCCTTAGGTAGGAACATTCTAGTTCGGCCCCACGACAGTTTGCACATATTGGAGCAAACCCGTCACACTTTTAACCGGTCGAGTGACAATATATATTAGCCATCCCTCTGTATAAATGAGCCGTTGTGAAATTGTCTTACTCTAATATGTCGCTTCTTACATTGTAGGCAGCCGTTTCTTGACTTTCGATGTGGACGACGAGACATGGCTTAAGTTTCTCTCACCGTCAAAGTATTTTAAAAGTTGATATCCGTTGCTTAAATATCAATTTTATAAAGTGCTACTGTATGATAGCACGAGGCATAAATCCGAAGGGGCTTGCAACAGCGCCGGGGTTATGTGGACCTAAGCTCCCCAAGTTTAATAGGATGTTGTTTGTCGAGAATGGAGCAACGAAGCCAAATAATTATAAATTTAAATGAACCTGGACTGGTCGGACTTTTTTTTAGTAGAATATGGTCGGGGACTGATTACAATTGAAGGGTGATCTCCCTGATATCCGGGTACTATCTTCTTATTGATATACCGTATACTGAAGAGCCGAAACCGAATGTTACATTTGCGTGTTAAAGTACGTAATCACCGAGTTTCCAACACAGTTTTCCGACGAGCTTAATGCTGAAGGCGAAAATTGGCGGAGTCTGGGCGGAATTAGAATGAGCCGCACGGGCTTACGAGTCCCATTTGACTTGGTTTGTCACATTTGACTAGTACGGATTGGAATATGAGAATACTGTATTCCAAATATATCTCCAATGCAATTATGCATATGTAAAGCCGATGAAGCTTAGAAGAGACCTGTATTAGATATTATATTGATAAGCAGAGTGAACTCAAAATATAATAGCAATAGTGAAATGTTAAGAATGCCTGATCGACTTGACTTTACCCTTGTTTGAACATAAAATGCAAGGCAACGGCCTATCGATAAGCAATCACTCCATATGCATATTTAGGTTAGATTGCTGCCCGTGACAGGAAATGTCGCTAAAGTGACGTCTGGCCATCGCAGCACGAGTGGATGAATGAATGACAGAGTTGCAGTTAGAGTAGTTGCTATCAGACCATCGAAGCAAAGAGCAGTGATTGGTGGTGGACTGACGCAAGTGGAGCTCTGTGTTGGCACCGACGTTGGTGGTTGTCTTGCCAATATCGCCAACAGTGCCAGTTCGGGCAGCGTGACAACAAGCAGCAGCGTCGGTCGGTAAACAAACTGCCCGTTCGGGTTCAGCTGCTGCGACAGACGAAAAGAAAACACAGCGCCGATGGAATGCTGTAACTGTTAAAACGTAACCTCATCCCGGCCGGCACTTCCCCCTCGCATGCATTGTCACTTTGTTCTGTCCAACTTCAATCATTCCCATTAATTTGCCGTTTGTAGCTGTTCGTTGCACCCGATTCCAAGCTGAGTCGCTGCTGGTCCGGCCTGCCGCCTCTCTGCAATTTGGATTCCCGTTCCCCGCTTCTTTTTATACATACTTACGCCTACATACCTATCTACTTACTTACTTATCTATCTATCTATCTATATAATCTCACGATATCTCTCTGGTCATAGCTAGCTAATCGTCTATTATCAACCTGAGCGAAGCTGCGACTTGCCTGTTGTTTGTTGTCGATGTTTGTTTGCGTCACGTAGCTCAGTGCAGTGGTGCGCCTTTTCGAATAGTATATCGCCTAATACACACACACCATGTCTCCCTCATCTCGCTCCGCTTCTTCACGTCCCTCGCTGTCCTCAACACGGAGCACTCCACCAACCGACGACGGCGGTTCCAAGATGACCAGTCCTAAGAAGGCTCAGTTCCCAGATATGTCGCTGGAAGACTCAATCGACAACTTGGAGGATATTTCTACTTTCCCACCTGATGTCGCTTTACCGTCAGAGACTTCCCACGACACTCTCTTAGAAACTACTAGCAAGGATGACACCGAAATCGACGCGATATTCGAACAGAGTGATTCCGAATCAGAATCGCCTCTTCGACCCCCCTCCATTCCAGATTACCATTTTAGTGGTCCTAGAAACTACTCTCGCCTAACAGAACGGGACTCTGATGATGAGAGGTCTGGCACTCCGCCACCAAACCCCTTTGGGCCTTCCATCCGTTCTGCAACACTTAAGACCGCTGGTCGGGTAGCTGGTGATAACGGCATCATTCTACCATCTACTGTTTCGGAATCGCCCAGTCCTTATGTATCGCGGAGTCGGCTATCATCCGTTCGTGGCGGGACTATGAGCTCTGCCTTTCAGGATGTCCCGATTTTCTCGCCGTTCTCTTCCCAGAAGAAGAAGAAAACTAGAAACGGATTTCCCAGAGGAAACCCATCTCCAAGCCGCAAAGGAGGCCGTGTATTGGATGTTCCAGTTGCTCCTTCTCCAGATCCGTCTCCTTTAGTATTATTACATGTCACTCTTCTTCCATTGCCTGCCCAGGGCCCGGCATCGTCGGTCCTCGCCAATCATTTACGTAAAATGATCTCCCCAACAGTTGTTGCCCGTGGTCTTCTACTACCTCATCCCAACGATGACTATGAGGGCTTGATTGAAATGATTGCAGAGAACCTTGGTCTTGACCAAGAAACCCCTCCGCCTTTCAAGAAAACAGCGACCTACTCTTTTGATGATTGTGCATCACATTCAGAAGGATCATACGTCGGATCATCGGACGAGGAAGGCGAGGGGTATTGTCCTACATGTACCCGACGACGTCTTAAACCCGAGTATTGTCGCCACGAAAGGCCACGAAAGCATCGAAGACCCTACACACATACGGAGAAATGGTATACAATCAATATATTTGCTTCGAATGGCCTGATGAGATCTGGTGCATGGAGTCGCAGCTGGGAGGAGATGGAAAGAATAGATGTTGAGGTAACCGTTACGCCCGGGTATGAAGACATTGAACCACCAAAGAACCTGAGACCATCGTCCCAGCGGAGTGAAGGGAAAAGAAGTCTTCAAGGTGGCTTCCAGTTTAAGAGGCGGGTTCAACCGTTAGCGGGTGTTGAAACGACTACAGACGAGGAGATGCCGCAACCCAGGAGACTTTCTGCCGGTCGAAGAAAACCCTCTGGCCCTCGTGTCCCAAGTGGTTCCATGAGGAGTCGAAATTCTAGCAATTATATCAAACAGGAGCCGCTGAGTGAGCTGGAGATCATGCTACCTGATATCGATAAGGCGAAAGAAATCTACGAGGACGGAGCTGATCTAGACGTCCCAATTTTTGAACCACCGACGGAAGAAGATGGTGAATTCGTCCCTATCTGGGAAGACAAGGACGATAAAGAAGAGAAACCGGAGAGGTTCAAAAGTGAAGACTCCTGGACGACAGAGGATGAGGCCTCGCGACAACAGGACAACGACGAAAATGGCAAGCCACCGTCCCAAGGAAAAGCTTTGGCTACGGAGAAAGAAGAAGACCGAAGACTTAGTGCCTTCACAATGGATACTGCTATTCACCACTCTATCATTGGTTCTTCTCGGGAAACAAGCGTGGAAAGCGAGGCGATCGCTTCCTCAGAATCCGAAGACATCCCTACTGTATCGCCTTCACCTTCTCCAGAGCAGAGAAAGACCTCAAACCCTCACAGATTACATCCTTCATCCCGCCGAGCTAGCCGTGAGATAAGTCCCGCAGAACTCAGCAACTATGCTATGAGTGAAAAGACAGCTTCTCGCCCTACTTCGAGTAGGAACCCAGGGAGCATGGCAATAGTTGGCCTTGCTATTTCTGATGAGAATGCGGTACTAGAGGATCTAGATGACGATAAGGAAAATCACGACGAAAGCATCGACAATAAGGAAAATATTCCTGTTGAAATTTCGGAGGAGGAATCCGAATCGAAACCAAGGATGCGCTCACCACTCGCTGATGACGGTTCACAATACCCATCCGATATCGATTCCGAAGAACTCAAGCCTACCCCCACTCCTCTACGAAATAGACGGGCAGTCACCCCTAAGACGGCTGGACCGTCGCCAATGGCGTCTAGGTTTTCTTCCCCGGATATTTCGCCAGATATCTCCCCAATGGTATCTCGGGCTGGCAGTCCACAACCCCAACCGACGAAGGAGCCCATGTCTAGGGAAAGAAGGAGAAGAAGTATCAGGCGCAGTTTTGATAAATCGTTTGGTACCAGCTCTTCCCCTAGAAGTCGAGCTCAATCACGGAAGAACTCTGGCGAGTCAGGGACAACCCCACTCACACCTCAGGAAAGTTCTCCCAGAGGCAGATCGGTGTCGAGAAGCCCCAAGCACTCACAATCTTCCTCGCCTTCTCCACTAAAAGAGGATTCTCTACCGGACGGTTTCATTGACAAGCTCCGTGACATGCTAAAACCTACAATTAACACCCTTTCAGCAATACCACTGCCGACATTGCTACTGATTGCCATTCCCTTTGCCGGATTGATTGCATTTAGTATCAACAGTTATGTTGCACACAAGAATCTCGACTTTATGGTTCGGAACTATATGATGGACATGCGGGTAGCGCAGGAAATGCAACTGTTTCAGCAACAACAGCAAACCGTTCCCGATATGAATCAAGTGCCACTAGAAGTTCAATACGCCCCTGCTCCACCTTCTATTCTTGGAGATGTCATCGCAAGAGTGGAAAGGATGCTTCCAGGGTCTGGTTCGACGCTCTCAGCAGAAGAGAAAGCTAACCTCGAATGGCAGGAGGCTCAAAAGAAAGGTCTTGAATATGAGAGCGTTGTTTATGGTATCCAGGTTGGCGGCAAGTGTGTTATGCCTCAAGATGTTCCAGCAGCGATAAGGATGGCTGCATCGGAACGCGAGGAAGGCACTATACAGCAGGAAGCCGTTTCGGAATCACCCCTAAATTCCGTCAACGACGATCCTCTAGGCATCGATGACGAAGGCCAGGAGGCCGTTGGCTTTGCACCCGTTAAACTGGAGCCCGAATCTGAGACTGGATCCGAGGGAGAGCAACTAAGTGTTCCTACCGCCGACGAAGAAGATGCAAGAGGTCGCGACGGCCGGCAATCCGAAGAGAATGACCCTACCAGCCATGAAAGGGCCGGTTCTCGTTCCCTGTCTTCCGGTCCTTCCCGTAGAGATCGGTCTCAAGACAGAAACGACGCCCTAGAAGAGCCCCGTGATCACTTCCGCCCAACGAATTCACCCATCCACGATAACTTCGATCGTGCTTCCGAAGCCGGGGATATCGATGTTGGAAAGATTGATGTCAGAGATGCTGGTCCGGATTGGCGTGATGGTGATGTTCCTAAACTAGAGCTTCCACCTCCGATCCGAGAAATTCCTGCCAGCCCTAGTAAGGTGCAGCCGCCTGTTGAGGACTCATCGCAGGAGTCTGCGGGGCCAAGTGAAGCAGAAGTCTCAAAATTGCCATACCGAGATGTCGAAGAACCACAAAATACATTAGGCGATGGGGTCGAGGGAGAAGTTTTACCGGAAGCCGTTGAGCCCAACCCGGAAAAAGACGAAGGATCATTCGAGCCCATCGCCCGAACAGGATACACGCCTCAGCAACGGCCATCCGACTATAGTTCTCGCCCGTCTTCACGTAACGGAGATGTCGATGAATCCGATGCTACCTCTCATCCTCAAACCGTGGACGTGGATGTTGAATCTCAAGAAGCCCCTTCTCGACCCCCGACAAGAAATGGAAGAGCCAGTTCTCGGCCTCCATCATCCAGGTCCGCCTCAAAATCTAGGGCCTCTTCTCGCGGTTCGAGATCTAGATCGCGGCCTCGAAGCTCCGGGGGGTCTAAAGGTTCGGATTCCTCAAGCGGCACCATGGAGACCGTTGAGGAAGCCGAAATCGTGGTGGAGCAATCACCAGAGGAAGCTGCAACAGCCGTCCAAGAAGCTTTAGACTCGGCTCACGATGAAGGTGCCTCAACGAACTTGCCAGAATCCCCGGTAGAGGTTGTCACAGAGGTAAAAGATGCCGAGGGATCATTTTTGGAGAGGCTGGGCATGAAATTTGGACCCCAAAAAATCTTCGGGCCGATGCCCAATGATCCTGAGGTCCCAACGGCAACACCAGCTGAAGAAGTGTCCAGTGAAACGCATATTCCTGTTTCAGAACCCACAGTAATTGAACAGGAACCGGAAGATGCACTATCAGTTGGCTCAGCATCGCCTGCTCTAACGCCCTCGGAGGCATCCACGGATTATGGCCAGTATGAGGATGCCGAAGAAGATTTTGATTACGATATTCAATACCAGAATGAATACGACCCTGATCAGTACGACGACTATACATATGATAGCCAGGACGAATACCAAAGCATTCCCGAGGAGTTAATCGATGAAGATTACGCCTTTGAATATGAGGATGGTGATGGGTCAGCCTACGATGAAGTCGAAGAGTTCGATTACGAAAAATTCAAAGGAGGTCAGTAGGGTGGGTCTCCTTGACAAGCTGATGATGATGAATGCGGTTGGGTGTTTATGGCGTTTATGATTTTATGAGTGTTCTAGCAATTATATTTCTGTTGAAAATATTTCTCAAGGAGGCGAAGAAGTTTTCTTGATTAATACTAGATATCTAACCCATTTTAATGAGGCGGTATTTTATGTTTTCTCTCGAGATAAGTTTATTTAGCCTACACTTCTTTTGTTTCATTACCCATATGTTAGGATTCTGGTTTTTGCGACGTTTATGCATATATGGCTTCTCTGATATATCTTAATCTCTTTTGTTGTACGAAAAGCCCGAATACCTACTTAGCTTAGTACTTATCTTTACATATAGTGGTCATTCCTTTTCGAACTATACTGAATCCTAATTGTAATCGATCATTATTTAAATTCCGCTGAAACTTTGTATTCCAGGCAAAATAGTATCTAAAGTACCTACCCCGTCAAGTTTCTAAAGACCACAATGGATCATGGTACTCAAACACATTTTCACCTTTTACACCCGGCGCGGTGAATCTCGACACACCCGTTTGTCTGTCGTAACTATCATACGAGGACACTAATCTTTTGCCTCCTCCTGCAGGGAGATCAACGATGAACTGTGGCATCATAAAACCAGCGATTGTGCCTCTTATGTTTTTCTCTAGCTCAAGGCTTTGATGCAAGGGTGTTCTTAGATCTTCTACTCCTCTGACCATATCTCCCTGGTAGACGTAGTACTATCATATAACCTTTAAGTCAGCTTCTCTACATATTAACTACATCATCATAGTTAATGATAGGAAGGAAACCTACCGGTTGAACATTCATATCCGCAAGCCCATATATCAACTTCTTCATAGTCCCACAATCATCATTCACCCCCTTCAACAGCACCGTCTGATTCCTAACCGTAACCCCACTTTCATACAACCTCTGCGCCGCAAGCTTAGTAACCCAAGAAATCTCATTCGGATGATTAAAATGCGTATGCAACGCCACAGACTTGCCCATCATCCTCGCTGCAGCTGTGACTTGCACCAAAGCCTCCGCCCAGGAATCCCCTCCATCTAATATTCTACTCGGACATACGGCTAATCCTTTACTTGCGTATCTTATACGACGGATGTGGGGGATTGAAAGGAGGTGTTGGCCGATTTCGAGGATTTGTTGAGGGTCTAGGTAGTAGGCGTCTCCGCCGGAGATCACTATGTCGTGCAGAGTGGGGGTTGAGGAAATGTAGTCGAAGACTTTGGACCAGCGTTTGCGGGTGGGGAGGAAGCGGGATTTTTTTGTGGAGGGGGTTTCGCCGCCGATGGAGTAGGAGCGGGTGCAGAAGCGGCAGTAGACTGGGCAGACAGATATTGCTGTTTTTTTAAGTTCGATAGTTAGTTGAACTTATTTCATATATTGCGTTTATGGAAAAGTATTTAAAATGGGGGTATCGATTTAGGTATTTGGATAGTTAAGATATCCATACCTAAGAAAAGAGCTTTATCGGGATACCGATGTACCAAACCCGATACAGGAGAATCATTCGTTTCACCAAGAGAGTCAAGTGTCAACTTTGGATGATCCGGGAGAATTGATGATTTCATCGGGATAAACTGTTTTCTCAAAGGGTCTCCGAGGGGGTTATTTATCCAGTCGATACGACTTAAAATGTGGGGGGTTAAACGAATAGACATCGGAGCCAAGTTGATCCCTTCCATAACATCGAGTATGAATTCATCTCGTGAGGATATTTGGCTTTTTGATTGTGAGGTATCATTGTGTGGGATTTTAGTCGGTAGGACTGATTCGAGGAAATTGAAGAGCTTGGGGGTGTTTTGGACGGTGTTCGATATCTGTATATGCCGGTATATTTAGGATTCTCTCTTTAGTCTTTGTGGTAATTTGGACTGATACTGAGATGGGATATGTATACGTACTTGCCAGCTATATTTTAGAAAATCTTCTTCCTTTATATCTTTCCATTGTGGTATTCTTTGCCAATATGATTCTCGTTCGAGGTTACTGTAGGCCGGTTCTGGGATTAAAGGAACTGGCGCTGATACTGGCGGGTTAAAGGCAGGGGAGATACTGCTATAACATCTCAAGAAGCCTGGACGTCGATATCGAACTATGTTTTTAAGACTGTAATTGAGAAGCATGATTTCATGATATCGGGTTCGTGATAAATTACCGTAGAAAGTCAATTTAAATACTCAAGTAGTAGTTAATAGGACCAAGAAATATTACAAAATCTTAGGATCCACAAGGCGCAAGTATGGAAATTTAGGCATCTTTCTGAATATATTTATCTAAACGAACAGTAGCACTGGCCATTTAGTCGCAATACTACTGCTACCAATACTCATATATATCCAACTACCGAATCAATTACGTTCTCATTTAACCTTCAGATCGATCGATTTCGAATATAGATATTCGATATCCGCTTCCACAGGCTCGACCATCGATAATCACACGGAATGCCTCTACAACTGTGCAATTAATAATATTCTATGTGTAAACAATCCAAAGCAATCCCCTTGCATTGGAATTCCTTCATTCAATAACGCCAAATGTGATAATTCAATAGGTTATTTTCTGTATGTCCTTGATTGGTGAAGTGAGGGATTTTACAGGTCCTAGTTTGTACATGTGAGCTAATGCTATTGGTCGAGGTTGTACATGTACAAAAGTTTCGGTTCGGGTACCGGGTGGTATCGAGTATGCAGCGCATATGCATATCCGGTCTGATAGTTAGACTTGTCGAGGTTAGTGTCGTTCTAGTCTAAGATTCCTGTTCGGCATATATAGCAGGACTAAATTCGTTTTCGAATTTCTTCGAGGTCTAGAATTTTCCATACGCCTGAGTAGATAAGTAAATAGGTACCTTGTTTTTATCTGAAGAATTTAAATGAAAGTCATTGCTTCTAATCTCTAAACATTAAACGATTAACTGGCGCTGGCCGGCTGTCTATAATATCCAAGTAATCTAGGTAACCATAAATCGAAATCAAAGATCATAAAGCCGTATACAGTGATACAAAAAAATATTTTAAGTCCGGCCCGCTCCGTTTGTTTCAAAAAGCTTGGAATGCGGGGCTGTCCCAATTTCAGCCCCAATTTCAGCAGGTCGGTTCCACCAACTGGATTTCGTCATCGGCGTCGATGGGAAATATAAGCTGCCGACTTCCGTTGGCTAAGGGCTTCTATCAGTCTCCCAACCTCCAATTCTGCCTTTCTATCGTTCTGTCCCACATTCCTCCGCATTGCATTAATTGATCGATCAAAACCAGCTAGAAAACCCAATCGTGAGTCTTCCCGATTCCCTAGTTCGGGGAAAAATGTTGCATGTTGGTATCTGTGAGGACAATCTTGGAAACTACTAGATACATTCCAGCGAAATACCTGGCGACGTAGTCCAAGATGACGCGAAGCTTGGAACAAGAGCGGCTTAAAGTGCTTCTTGGAGCTCCAAAATTGCAACATCACAACACAGATGCGTAGGATTCAACTTGATTTCGAAATTTTAGTTGTCGAGATCGATTTATATTTTATTTATGAGCACGAGAACAGAATTGGAAAGATGGGTTTAACGCCTGCGTGTCGAGTATAGATCCAACTAAAATCTACCGAAAATGAAAGAAGAAGGCCCAGTTATCTTCCCGAACGATGCGGTGTCCTATGCAGTGTACAGGTACTGCAGGGAGCACTCCGTTCCGTTACCCGAACACCTCCATAAACTTGCAGAGTTCACCGAAGAAAACCTACCCGACGTTTCGGAAATGATGGTCTCAAGATTACAAGCACAGTATCTCATTTGGACTGCAAGGAGCATCGGTGCGAAGAAAAGTACGGCCCTTTCGAAAACAACAAAATCTATCAGGTATAGTGTTGTCTGAGGCTAAAAAAAATATGTTTCTTAGTTCTTGAGATCGGCTGTTTCTGTGGGTTTAGTGCACTTGCTTTCGCAGAAGCTTTGAAGGATGTCGAAGGCGCAAAGGTATATTTTGAGGTTTCCCAAGCTTGGAAATTACTCACGCTAAGAGATAGATTGTTACTACTGACATCAACCCCAAAACCTGTGAAATTGCGCGCAACGCTTTCCGGGATGCTGGTGTAGACAATATTGTGACTTTGATCGAGGCTCCTGCGCTAGAAACGTTAGTCCATCGATTCCGAGTGTTCTAATAGTACTTATTCAACTGAATTGGAATTTCGTGAACAGGCTCTCCAATCTACAGAGCGACGGACCATTTGATTTGGTGTTCATTGATGCAAACAAGGAGTAAGTACCCACCTAGCCCATGGACCATAATATCTTTTCTACTCCCAGAAAATATTTAATTTTCATGATATGGAAGGAAAAAAAAGACCTACTGAGCTGACGCCATTCCCAATTTTAGGGGCTACCCTGATTACTTCAAAACTCTCCTAGATCTAAACCTCATCCGCAAGAACGGGCTTCTAATCGCAGATAATGTTCTTAAGCGAGGGCTCGTAGCAGACGACAGTGATAACAATCCTTCAAGTGGGGACAAGGATGAAGTTTGGAGGGCATCAAAGCTGAGGGAGTTTAATAGTCTCGCTGCGACCGACCCAAGAGTCGAGACTCTCATTTTACCGGTGTTTGATGGGCTCACTTTGTCAAGGGTTCTTTAGAAGATTAAATGGCAACTTACGGGGCAGAAAAATATGTTGTAATCAAGGCAGAGGCCTAGATGCAAGTACTTGGTTGCACCTATGCGTTCTCGGCCTTGCAGCACGGCTGGTTGTACATGTAGTACTTACTAGTTTATGGTTGCTGTACTTTATTTATCCAGAAATAGCCATGTATGGCCGCACATTGGCACGAGGAGATCACTCGATGAAGGGGTATACGGTAGTACCCGCATATCGAAAAAATTTTATATATCATAAAAATCTGCAGGATCTAGAAATGCACGATACATCATGTAATGCAATGCGGCGGGCCCGCGGGCGGAACCTTACTGTGTGCTGCCCCTTGCTGTTGGGTGATCATGATGCGCTACGCTACGACCCGTTAGGATCAGCGCAGGTGGTATCAAGGACGCAAATCGGATTCTTGTGTAAGATACGGGATTTCTTCAGTCTAAATTTCTTCCGCGAGCCGGCCCAGGAGTTAACAATTAAACTAGGTGGTTGGTGACAAGGTGTAACTTTCACCATCGATGCATCAATTGACATCATGTCTGTCGGCTGCCGGAGACACTTACTGGCGTACAGACTATACGTGTATACAACCCTGACCAGAATACATGTATACAGTGCGTATGGCATGAGAATATTGTAGTTTACGTACTTATTAGGCTTTGAATTCTACTCTCTAATTGATTAACTTAATCCCCAAGTTAATGGTAATTTGCTAGTCATCTAGCTCAAGCCCCGAAGATCAGCTTCACAGGGTTTCCTTCTTTGGCCAGTCGCAATTGGCTCGAACGTTTTCTTACTCTGAACCTTTAGCCTTCAGAGCCAATATTAACGTAACTATGCCTCAGCGTTCTCTCCGAATAGCCTGCGTGGCGGAAAGCAGAGAGAAGTATCAAGCGAGAGGCTACACTTTCGAACAATGCTGCGAATTAACCGCTGAAGATACAATGTTACATGTAATGTCTGCTCTAAAAAGTCTAGGGCACACGGTCGAGCTAGTAGGGGATATTAAAGATCTTGTCCAGCGTTTGGCGATAACCGACGAGAATGACGAGCGCTCCCCGAGCAAATGGGACCTCGTTTATAGTGACAGCGAAGGGTTTATTGGAAGTGCTAGAGAAGCGCAGATTCCGGGATTACTGGAGGCGTATGGTATTCCTTTTACTTGCGCTAGTGCTGCGACTTTCGCGGTTTGTTTGGATAAAGGACTGACGAAAGTGAGTTGAATTTAATTGTTCGTGGGTCCTGTATGCAGCCTTGTGGGTACCAAAGAATTAACCGAAGCTTCTTGCATAGGTGAAGTTGGAATTGTTCGGGATACCGACGGCCCCGTTTGCCATTATTCAGAATGACGGGGTTGGGACCGCAAGCGAACAAGCACTGCGCGCGATCAAAGAATCCAGGCACGGGGAGAAACTACTTGATTCATTCCCTCTTTTCGCAAAGCCGGTCGCTGAAGGTACTTCAAAGGGGGTTCTCACAAGCAGCAAAATTCACAAAATCGAGGAGTTAGGAAAAAGTATCGACATTCAATTTACGAAATATCCCGACCAAGACATAATACTTGAAACCTTTCTTCGCGGTCGAGAGTTTACCGTGGGTATCATTGGAACCGGGGCGAAAGCTCGAGTTTTGGGTGTTCTTGAAGTATGCTGGCATAACTTACATACAATTGACACCTCGACTTTAGAGGCTGTCACAACGGATCGCCGTGGAATAAATCTTCAACCGAAAGATATGGTTGATTTCTATACCTATGATATCAAACTTGGTCACGGTTCACATGGTATCCAATCGGTGCCGGATCCCAAAGATCCGGAAGTAATTAAGGCATGTGAGATTGCTTTGCGGTCGTGGAGACTCCTGAAGTGCCGTGATTTGGGACGAATCGATGTGCGCTCCGATAAATTCGGCCCGGATGCGGAGCCGTGTATTATTGAGGTATACAGCCCTATCTCCTTCACGAGAGAGACTTTGGTATGTACTAATTGGTTCAATACATGTGAGTAGGTTAATCCGTTGGCCGGTCTGATTCCGGGAGCGTCTTCTCTGGTGACGATTGCTCAAAATGCTGGCCTATCGTACCAAGACTTGATCGAAGCCGTTGTTGAGAGCGCGGCCGAACGTATAACAAAACCGGCCCAACGAATTTGAATGAAATAAAAGGAGTCGAAAGTCTCGTATCGTCAGACGACATGCATGATGTTTACTTTTCCAACTTCCAAGGAGGAATTCTTCATTCCCGGCGGTTGCGCCGTCGGAGCAACCCCAACTGGGTTTCGAAACGTTCTTTATTAAAATCGTGGCTAGCTATGATATGGTGAGGTCGGCGCTGCCGAGTCCACGAACGCACAAAAGGAAAGTATCCCGGTATATGAGGCGGCTAGAAGACACTGGACATGTGATTAGTTACCTAATTAAATATTGTAATTAATTACTTGACTTCGAGATTGACTTCTGGGGTTTGCGCTGCCTTATCCCTATGTATACGCAATTGAATGAAAGAGACGTCCCAATGAATTGATATTTGGAGGAAAGGATAGTCAATCCTGGGTTTATAATCTGGGCTACACTAGCATGAAATGTTACCTCAATATGATTTTAAGTAGGGAACGACGATGTTCTCTAAATTCTAATACTTCGTACTATATATCTAAGCATTTATGATACAAGCTGGGTACCCCCAATCGCGCGCAACCCTGAGCAAACAGTGTATATATATGTGTGTCGAAACCTCAACGCCTCCAACTAGTATCATGTCCAAAGCATCTCCCCTTTCCGTAGAATATGTGTGGGTATATGTAAATATATGCAATCCATCGATCATTAAATAAGTAGCTTACAACTTGCTCTCCTTCTTCGTGGGGTTCTCGCTGCTTTCAGCGACTTCATCTTCGCCCTTTAGATCCCGGACTCTGATAAGTCCCTCTTGAAAGCAAGTCACTAGTAAATTTCCTTGGCGATCTAAGATTCTTTGGTGAACCAACCCTCTCTGGTCGCCTGCCCAGGGTGCATCGCTTTCCATAAACATCCATTCGTCTGCTCGGAACGGGGCGTGGAAGTAAATCGTATGGTCGAGGGATACCATCATACCGACGTTAACGGATTTATGAGTACGAATGATTGTGCCGAGAAACCACGAGTCTGAGACGTAAGCTAGAGCTTCAACGTGGGCGCCAGCGCCGGCCGGGGCTGAGATAGTGCCTTTAGCACGAACCCATGAACGGACGCGCTTGGTAGTCGGGTTTGGATCGTTGTCTTTAAAATGGTAATCAGAAAGAGAAAATCCTAAAAAAAAAAAAGAAAGCAAAAGGGAACTTACGGTTGTGAATACCAGCGATCCTTCTCTCGAAAGGATCGATGTCTCTCGTCTTCTTCCACTGTTTGAATCCCTCCTCACTCAATCGGCCCTCTTTCACTAATCTACGGGCGGTCTCTTCACCACCCTCACATTCCTCAGGACCCTTCACCCCTTCCGGAAAAGGTTCCTGAGCTTGCAGGCTATCCTTTCCTTCACTGGGACGTTGAAAACTACAAGTCGTAGTAAATATGCACTTCCCCTTCTGTCTCGCTTGTACTGTCCGAGTTGCGAAGCTACGGCCATCTCGAACAATTTCAACGGTATAGACTACAGGAATGGTCCAATCGCCCGCCAATACGAAGTAGCAGTGCATGCTATGGATCGAGAAATTTTCAGGAACAGTCCGAATGGCAGCAGCAAGAGACTGCGCAATGACCGCGCCGCCGAAAATACCACGGGCATTTGGTGGGCGCCATAACGGACGAGTGTTGGTAAAGACCGTCGGGCCGATATCAGTTAAAGCAGTAAGTTCGAGTGTACTTTCAATCAAACTATGATGTGGAAGTGGCGGGGGTGGTGGTTTAACGGTTTGAGAAGTACTGTCCGGCATGTCGACGTCGTTGTCAAGATCGTTAGGGGCAGCAAAAGAATGGCCGACGGAAAGTAGTTCGCCGGGAGCAGGGGAAAAGTTCATCTGGGGGGGTATGTACTTCTTATATAACAATCGAATCCCACTAGCTAGTAAGTATTATAATATACCGAGTTATGCAGACAATGCGGGGGGTATGATCGGTAATTGATTCGGGTGATTAACTGGTTCGACGCACTGACAAGGAGCGCGAAGGAGCCTTTTAATAATTGTACCACGGGAAACTACACTAGTTAGGCCGAAGCAGCAGCATCTTCTGGGCTTTTAAAGTGTAATTGAAGTTTATGTCTCTGAGAGAAGGCCACCAGCCGACTCCGGGCACGCGCATGTGTAATGCCATGAACTCGCTATGCCTCGGTTAATCGACTTCCTAACCTGGCCAGCCAGATTCGAACGACAACACATATTTTGCAACACTCTCCGTTAAGTATCTGTGTTGCAAACTACAACGGGCCGACTGGTACTGGTTACGAGACTGATATATAATGTATCATCGATTCATGTACGTTATATTATTAATATCCAGTCCGGCTGATTGTCATCCTAAGACTAAAACATAATATCAATGGATTTCTATAAGGAAACTAGCTACATATATTGCACTCGAATGCGAGTCGATTGTATGGTCGTCTCGCAGCACTTGTCCGACGCGATGTCAGACCTAAGATGTCTGCACATCTGGCCTACCAATTCTCACAAGTGCCCGAGCTCCACCTTGAATAGGCCATATGACGATGCTTTCAATACGATGGCCTCTCATTGTGGTCGGATACAATCGAATCATATCAGCAATTGCACCAATCTCCACAGAGCCCAGCAGGAGGTTCCAAGCATGAATACCTTGTGTTTTGCCATAAAATAGTGAAGAGCGGAATAACCTTACATATGAGAAGTCGATTATAGGTAGGGTACTATATCTGAGGTCAACTTTTTTGGGTGACCAAAGCTCTCCCATGTAGGTTAGTATTCGTAATGTCTCCCCCGAAAGTTTTTCGATACTGATGTACTCTAGTGGAGCAAACGCGAATGGCAGGCTAGCCGATCCTGAGCTAGGCTGTATAGGCCGGTAATTCCAGCCTTCGAGAAATGCGGCCGCTAGCGTTCGACGTCTCACGGCCTCGGAATCTGGGGTAATATCCGTGATTGGATCGGGTATTTTACTTAGAGCCATGTGATGGCATCGTTGCGATACCTCCAGCCAGTAGGGAGCATCCCGGGGATCGTTGAATACGACGACAGAATAATCTCTGCAGCTCTCAAGCTTTTTAACATGCTTCCAAATAGTTTCGTCGAGTCCGTTTGTCCATGGGAACCTTAGAGCTCCTGATTTATACTTATTTAGCCCGAATCTGTAGCCCTTATTTATCGTAACCTCCTTGGAATGGAAAATATTTCTATCTAATGATGTCCCCGAGTCTGGAAGCGGGTTTCCTAGCCCGCAGAATCTTTCACAAAAGTTTGCGACATCACCGCCGAGATAAAAATTCTTCATCTGAGAGTTTAGGATGGCTTTCTGATCGGGGTTACTCGGAGTATTTGCATCCGCGACTCCTGAATGTAAGTTGACTAGCAGTACCGGTAGCTCCTCGTTTTTTTCTTCACCTTTAACCAATATCCATACAATCGAAATACCATGTATGGATCTAGGAATATGCTGGATTTTATTCAATTGATTTTGGTATTTAGGATAAATTCTACCAATCGCAGATACCTCCGGTGTCCCGAGAAGTGTCAACCATATCCTAGACCTGCTCGCGATAAAAGAGGTAAGAACTTGACTCTTGGTGTGTTTGTCGAATATCGATAATTCCTTAGGGTTCATTTCATCGCGAAACTCGATAAACCCTTTTTGGTCGATCTCTTCAGCAAAATGAGTTCGTATTTCTGCGATGATTCGCTTTGTTTCCGGGCTGAGTTCTAGGAAGGTTACCGCCCTAATACCTATCCTGTTCAGAAGATTCATATCTTCAATTTTGTGGAATATAAAATTCTCTCTTGAAAACTTCGTCCATGTCGCATAAATGACATCCGTCAAGTCAGCTGACAATTGCTCGGGCAGTTGCGTTTCCTCTGGAAGATCCATGATAACAATGTTGCCAAGTGCTTCTGAGACTGATATATGATAAACTAGTGAGTTGGCTTTATTTTCAACAGAAGCGCTTAGGTATTTGAATTTACTAATCGTATAGGCGTTCAACTTGGCTCCACCACTGTGCTGGAGTTTACTAGCAATTCTTGTAGGCAGATTAAGTGGAGAATCTATTCCCCCCCGTTTGCGGAAGTTGAATCGAGAAAGTAAAGCTATGTCGTTCGTATCGCCATGCTTGTAGATATCCCCAGAATTTAACAAAAAATGGCCAAATTGGCTATTGGCTGTCGCTTGTTGTGTCAGAAGCTCATTCTCACGGCCTGTTTTTATCCCTTCGTAAAGTAATCTTTCCATCACCTGGTCAATTGGCTCGTTTTTATCTGATTGTAGTTGTACTCCAAATCGCACAAACATCAATAACTCTGCCTTGCCCCGGAGCTCATAGCTTGCAAGTTCCAGGGATTGAATCTCGGGATATACAAGAAACTCTGTACGATGTTTCTGTAAATACTCGATTGATTTGCCCTCCAATGTCTTGTCAAGAAAGAAATTCAATATATCTTTAAAGTCGTTCCCGCCATCGTTTGGGATGCTCAAGGTAAGGTCTTTCGTATTACCACCTAGAAGTATTGCTGCGAAGTTTCGTATACTATCGCTCGTCTTCGCGAATGTTACGTCCTTAATCTTTGACCATCCTTCTTGAGCGAACCAGGTAGAGAAGATAATATCGCCTAGGTGTTGCTCTAAATACTGATTCTTTGACAATAGGGGCCTTCCTATAGGTAGGTATGCAGCATTGGGGTTGTCTTCGATAGCATTTAGAGAAATATGCTTTTCTTGGGACGAAATATCGAAGTCATAAGAATATGCTGTACCAGGTCCAGTAAGTTCGTCCGACTGGACCTGTATATAAGAAGGGTTTTGAGATGATTTGTAGGATGTCCGAGCTTCTAAAACGGATCGAGAACGATGATAAGCAATGCCAGAATGAATGACTTGGATTCGGAGCCGCTTGGTATTTAGAACATCTAGTCTCAAAATCGCAGCGTCTTCGGAAATAGTGGCTAAGGCATTGGGTTCTCCGGCCTGATCAATCAAATGCTCCTCCGTGTGCAGCCCAATGATCACCGAGACCCTGAGTGGATGTTCGACACTGTTAACAGCCTGGAACACGATGTCGACGTTGGCAATTTGAGCCCCCCTCATTCCTTTAGGATACTTGACACACAATTCGTTTATTTCCCCAATCTCCTTCGTCCCTAAGATAGCAGGCCAACTCTGCGATGGGTTATCTTCTGATTTCTTCCGCTCTAGATAAAGTCCCTGCGTCAACAATTCTTCGGGGTCTGGGTAAACTGTCTCGTAAGCCTCTCGTAATATCTTGATAGTTTCGGGATTGTGAATATCCCAAATTGTAATGTATTTGAGGTTTGTACTAGGCGTTGACGGCATGTTATAGAAATTGTCCGGATATAACTCGGGCTCGGGGTGATAATGAGAACCAGCAACCCAGCACTGATATATCCAATCAACTAAGTTCGTCTTTTCGATGGCTTCAGGCATCCACCAGTATGCTAAATGTTTGTCTTCCGCCGAAACTGTTGACCAGAAGACGATACGAGCACGGTCGTATCTAAGGCGCTCTTTCAAGTGAACTTTCTTGTAAGATTTCCCGCTTCGAAGAAATACTTCTGCGCTTCGCCATGGATTCTCCAATGCTTTAAGCCATGCTGTAAAAGGGTATTCTTGCCCTCCACTCCAGGAAAGATCCATCTCAACGTCTTTTGGAAGAGGAGGAATCGCTTTATCGGGCTCCTGCATAATTCGTTCTATATCCTTTTCGACTTTACTAGCCTCATTGATGTTTTGTAATCCTCTCTTTACTGAATCCTGAAATGCGGTATTAACTATTTCTTCTTTGGGTCGATTTCTCTCATTTAGCTCGAGGAATATCGCTAATGAAGGCTGAACGGAATTTCCATTGTCGTGAGCTCCGTCGTACCAAATGTGGATAGCAGAAAAACTAGCCTTCGGGAACCACCCAGAATACGTCTTCAACATCTTTGACACAAAAATTACTTGTGGGAGCCCGGAAAGTGCTAACCATGTTGCTTTCCTCGGATCCTCGTTGTGAAGAGATTTTACCTCTTTGTATTGTAAACTGACATAACCCGCCCCTTCTTTGCTTGAGCGAAGCCTTGATATCAACTCGCGCCCGACCTCCAGTGCTTCCTCATCGTAAATGTCTGTGATGCTTATGTATTTTATAGATATTAGATTTGGATCGAAGGATCCTATTGAGAAGTATAGAACATCAGGTATACGCGCTTGTAATCTGTTGTCAGAAGCCGATTCTTGGGCTAGGTTGCCATAATATCCCTCCCACACGATGAGAAAGTGATTTTTTTTTTCAGATAGGAATGTCTTGAGGGCAACTTTCGCTCCATCAGCTACATTCCCATCTTGAATTACATAATATGCATAGGCAGGATAGTATTCTTGGCGAAATGCATCCTGTCCACGGAGTTTTTCTACCACCTGGATGTATTGAGTTGGAAAGTATTTTACCTCATTAGGTCTGTAGAAGTCGACCCAGGTCAGGAGCTGGAGATGCAATCCCTGAATCTCAAGTAAAGTGAGAACCGAGTATTCTCTAAACATTTCAGTTATGCCCCGTGCGATACTTTCTCGGAACCATTTCTGAAACTGTTTTCGCCGTCGGGCTACTTCCTGTTCTAGTATTTCGTGGCCTGGATCTAGAGGGCGCTTCCGTTTACCGGTTACCCGTTTATATAAACTGCGAGGAGCTGAATATGAAGTATTGTTGGCAATTTCATGAATGTTTCTGTCGTCCACCGGCGATGCATTCGATGAATCGTTCACGCTCGGGGAAATGGTTTGGCCTTCTGCAAGAGTTTGAGGTCGAAGAGCGATAGAATAAGAATGAAATATGTGTAGACATAGTGAAAGGTACATCAAAAAAAGGCCTGTCGCTCTTGATACCATGCTTCTGACATTAAATATAAACCTAATCGAGCGTAAAGGGGGATTAAAAGAAGGATTCTGAAGCGTAACGCTTCATGTAATATTGGTATTATCATCTTAAGTACCTAAGTACATGGGAACGAGACCACTAAGTACTATAATCAAAGTTTTCATGAAAGGGTAAGATTGTTGGGTAAGAATAACATGACGCTGCCCAAATATAGAGCTATGAAGTTAGCATTCATGCATTCATGCATAGCTATTTAAATATATATAGTATATCATAATCTTGCCAACGTCGATCTATTAAAGACGACACCGACCGCACTGCGACGGACATTGCCACAGGAATCTCAGCTTCGCCAGCAGCGGTGCCAGTAAATCATATAACTCTGCAGTGCTACATGAATATACTAGTATGTGGCTCAGTACATACATTAATGCATTATACGCTCGAAAGCCCCGTCTGTTGGGTAAGATGGTTACTCTGTTGAGTCTGGGCCGCAACTGTGCACTCAATATGGTAGAATGAAACGCTATTGCAATTTCTAAGGATACAAGTACAAATTCATACAGATGTAGGGAATATAGATCTGATTGTTTGTGAGACGAATAGCTTCTGAATTAATACAACGAATAACAACTAATTAACACAGTCGGCGGTATTATATATATATCCTCAAACTCGAATTCCACCAACATTCAAATCTTGGATTTTTTTTTTTTTGCTATAATCCTGTATTGGATATCCTGAGAGAAGGAGCAGGCTTTCCCCTACGAGTCGAAAACGAATTGTTTTTGCGGATCTGCTAGAATTCGAAATAGACTGTTTCGTTTGGCGCCTGTAGGTTGTAGGATCTACCAAGCAACATCACCAACATAGCTGTGCATAGCTATAATATAAGACATCTGAATCGAAACATATACAACAAGCTAGGTATGACAATCAACCAGATCTGAAGACAATAAATCTGAGCATACCAGCTTAAGAACAGGCTAAGCCTCGACGAATCTGTTAGACATAATGTGCCCCTAAAACAATGACCTAACCTCAAAGGCGTTACAATAGCGAATGGGAGAGATAGTGCGAAATATGTTCAAGGTCTAAGTCTGTCATATACACAAGGGGCAGTAAAGTTGGAGAGGGTTCAAAGGTAAAATAACAAGAAAGTATCTGTCGGCTGAAACGGAACACCAACAAGAAAAGCAAAAGGGAAGAGGACGGTATTATTCTAATAATAAGACATCAGAGAAACATTAAAGAAAAGATGACGAAGAAAGTCCTAAGGAAGGGGCGAGGTAAAACAAGGAAGAGGAAGGAAATTATGCTCGTGCACAACTTCCTTCAGGGCATAGAGCTGTTGCCTTTAGGGCGGAAGCAGAGAGTTTTCATATTAATATTTTTTTTCGTTCCTGTCGTTCGGCGTTCGTCAGCCTGCTGGTGGCCTAACGTCGCCAAATGCCAAGCCTGCCCTCTCGATTCGATCTCTCCGCCTGGTGGTTTCTATAGCCCAACAATAATCTAATCCCAAATGTCATTATATCACATTAACTTTTCCCCCTTCGCGCCTATCTATCTCTTCTTCGTCTTCTGGAACCCCGTTTGAGTGTCGATCAAAATTTAGTGTTTAGAAACACCAAGCTCGATGGCACCGGTGGCGCCCAAGGCCTTCTTAATGTCACCGTAGATGGCGAATTGGAAGGCAGTCAAAGTACCAACCATGAAGAGACGGGCTGGAAGACCGGTGAATGAACCGCGGAAGCCGAGTTCACCGGCGATCTTGATGAGACGGGAAGTGGTGCTCTCACCAGGAAGACCCCTGTTTAGGTTTGTCATATTAGAACTGCGTTTGTCATAGAATAGGTAAAAATTGAAAAAACTTACTTGGTCTTGTTGATCTTGGACAACATGGTGTCGGCTGGCTGGGAGATGACAGCAGCGGCAAAACCGGCACCGAGACCAGAGCTCAAGTTGACAATGGTTTGAGTAGCGCCGCTAGCAGTCGACTTGTCGACAACGCTGTTGTAGATACCTTCGGAGATCTTCTCGTAGACGACGAACTTGGCAACGGTGTATGGAATCCTGTAGAAATTCGCAATTTCGACTTAGTTTCCTAGTTAATTCTCATGTCCGCCCAAAAGGTGACTTACTGCTTGAACAGGATGGGTCCGAAACCACTATAGAAAGCGCCAATACCCTCTTGCGACAAAATCTTGGCGAAACCGGAGACAAGACCGCTGGCAAAGGTAGGCTGGGAGACGAGACGGATACGGGTAGCCTCGAGAGGGCAGAGGGCAATGTCGGCAAAGAACTCAGCAAGAGCAGCAGATCCCATATAAACGGCAGCTCTGTTGTTAGTAGCAGTTTCGACACCCTATAATTTTCATCCCACACCGTTAGTAAAACCATAAAATCGACCTTGCCAGCATAGCTACTAGCTATGTAATTGTATTAAGAGGCATTTGCATACAAGGAGGTCAATAGACTGCTTCTTGAAAAATTCGTATCCTCCGAATTTGAAAGCACCCTGAAGGAAGTAACCGATGACGGTGGGTCCGAGACCGGTCAAAAGGGCGCCGGCACCCTCGGCCTGGATAACTTGCTTGAATCCACCGATCATACCCTTGTTGTAGACAGTAGGTTCGAGCTGGATACGGGTTTTGACGCTACACATCTCAGTTAGCAATTGATTCCTTTGAAAATTGAATGCACGGACTTATAGCCGTTATAGCCGTTGTATCCGAGAACAGACAATATCGACTGAAGCCGGGACAACGATATATACACTTACACATCGACTGGAGTAAGAGCACCGTGGGTGACGGCGCAACCAACGGCACCAGCTAATGCGAACCTCGAGTACAGATCGATACCTGCCTTCTGCGGAGGGGCGACAACCGCCTTGACCTCTGCTACTGCTGCCGACATTTTGCTGGAGATGTCTGTTGGAGGTGTAAAGAGTGGAGATTGGTGATGGCAAGTTCTATATTATCGACGACGTCAAGTCTTTCGATAACCCGGTTCGTTGATGGTGGTGATGAGGTGGTGATTATATGGGTCTACGGAGGAAAGGAGGTGAAGGAATAGCAACTGGTCGAGCAAGTAAATTCTTCTTTGAGTGGTGGGCTGCTAAGAAAAAAATTTTGCTTTGTTTTTCCCGCAGTCAACACAAAAGATAGCGACTTCTCAAAATTAGCAACAGGCCTTGCTTGTGACAAGGGTCCGGGCAGCTAGATGGAATGAGGCAAAGACTTCGGATCAAATTTTCTCATTAGGCCTGGCAAAGACATTTTTTTACATCTGGGAGTTGCCGATTCGAGGCTGAGTGAAATATTGAGGCCGATAGGGGACATCGGGAAGAAACGGCAGGGTTAGCCATCTTATGGTTCATGCTTCAGCGGTAATCTCGGGATCGTGCCTATCAAGGCTTATAACACTTACAACTTCCTCCTGTTTAATTTGAATTCCTCTCTCCGGCACTGAATTCCATATGTGATAGTCTCGGAGTAGTTCATATATCGGTCGAGACCTGCATTTCAAGACTAATACCTCTGCTCGAGTTCCTGCGTCGTCGATAGACACAGACATCCGAGGCCAGAATACAAATACACTGCATCCGGCATCCCACTCTGCAATAACTACTGGCGCAACCGATGGCCGTTATATCGACACCTGCCGAGGGCCCTCTGTCGTCATTCTAACCAATCTAAGCTGCTGTCGAAGAAACGTGCCATCTGATTGGTGCGGGCCGACCGCTAAAATCCGATTAGATCCGGGAATAAAACCCCAACAACATCAACACGATGCAATGAGGGATTCAATTTGGGTCTGAGACTTAATTCAATACTGCATTATCGAGAGGGAAGATGTAGTTAATAGAGATCCATAGATCTAGGCCAGTGGTGATCCTTTCGAGTTTTGTTTATGAATGATATGCTGGATCTGGGGCCTATTCAGGTATTTGGAGACTGCTAGATTGCTTGGCCTAGGACTATTACCCATGTTTGGTAAGGAAGTAGCTTGCATAGTCGAGATATCTCGATCTCGTCAGGTTTTTTGATCGGTGTCTAATGAATTTTATGTCGCGGACGATCTTCGAAAGCTTTTAAACTTTGCTCGTACGAGTGCCTACAAGAGGATTCCTATCAGAAGTAGAAGTGGTGATAATTTTAGTGCCTTATTTCCTTTATGATGAGAGCTATTGCTTAAAGCTAAAAGAAAGTAGGATGCAGGCTTCATAAGGGGAATAAGTCGAGGGGAAAGTTGCCGTGTAACTAATGGCTACTAGAAAACTAAAATGAAAGGCTAAACCAGGCAAGAGTTGACAAAGGAGCGAAGTAGTGAAAGAAATAACCGTCATCATGCCAGAGTTTAGGTTAAAAAGTAGTCAGTGTGGAGAGTCGTCGCAAGGTCGAAGGTGCTTGGAGTCGCAAAGCAGGAACTGGGGTTCTATGACGAAAATCCATTATCCGCCAGGTAGTCATTCGTCGCAACAACATTAACGCCAAATCAAGAGTAGAATCCGTAATGCTAGAGATTGTCAAATTGTCCCTATGGTCTGTCAACTATCGTAATGGCAGATAGTTGGCCGGATGACTTACGGTTTATTCTTCCTCGGACTCAGTTTCATCGGGGTCAATCTCTGATTCGGTTTCATCTGTATCGACTTCTGACTCGGTTTCGTCTGGATCTTCTTTGGTCTGAATTTTGTCTGGATGCACTTCAGACTCGGTTTCGTCGGGGTCAACATCAGATCCATTTTCGTCGGCGTCTGCTTCTTCAATGGCTCCGACCTTCGCTTTTCGTAGCTTTTCGCTTTCGGTCTCAAGCTGTTTCTTTTGGGCTTCCGCTTGAGTTTCCTTTTCCTTATTAAGATCGTGGAGCTTTTTAAGACGTTCGTTTTCTAATCTTAGGTGTTCATCTCGAGCCCTTGCGAACTCTCGGGTCAGTCCCTTCGAACGGGGTTTGCGGCCGCCAATGATTTCGGCATTTATTTTCTTCCAGAGAGACTTATTCATATCGCCAGGATGCCCAGTGTTCCAGAGTCTTGCTCCAAATCCGGGAGGGGAGGTAGCTGCGAGTCTTCGAAGGTAGGTCTCACGTGCCTTGAGGCCTGCACGACGACGCTTGCGTGAAACCATGGCTGCAAAGGTACGTTGAACGAGATACCTAAAACAATAAAGAAGCAGAAAAAGGTTTTAATGTGAGAGGGAAGATATAAGTCAGGGGATTGGGGTGAGAACGGCGAAAGAATGACTTTCGGTGGTCGATGATTGGGGTTACTTGTCAGGGTTGGTGGTTGTTGAAAGTTAGAAAGATAAGAGCAAGGCCTCATGCGCATGACAGTATTCCACTTGTCGTCCACTCAGCAACTACAAAGGACTTCCCAATACAACTAACCAGCTTCTTGACCAAACCAGACCAACCAGATCATTTCAATCTGGTTCAGCAACTATTCATTGAACAGACCTACTCGCGACAGTCACGGATCTCATTCTTCACATAGGACGTCAACTACTGGTTCGTATACTCCCTTATTCGAAGTACTTTCAAAACTAACATACCAGAACAATTTATATAGACAGTAATTCCTCCTCTGAATACTCAACCTGGTTCAAAATTTCGACCCGGTTGATATTAAACTTCAAACTACAACTCCGATACGATGCGGTATTTAATATTTGAACCCTGAGTCGTCGAACTATCACGTCGAGGGATCACGATGGGAGCTCCCAGTGAAGGCAATGAACTTTGGCGATATCGTCAGACTTTGAAGAATAGCCACGACCATATAGTATCTTGTATCCATATGATAGTTTCAGCACCTTCCCCATCCTGAAACATGGTATCCGTGTTGATAATGTTGTAATTCGCTCACCAACGCTATAGCTATAACGTGGATGCAAATCCCTACCTTTAAGCTTCGGTACTAGCTACGGATACTTACCTAATCTGGCCGTTGGCTCAAATTGGTTGGATGGAATACTCTAGGACTAGACGCAAGAGCGGGTTTAAGGTGATACGGTTGGTAGCTTAAGCGTCTCTCATTGCCTCTACAGGCACGTTACGCGGAGGCTCATGATCATGATAGTATATGGTAGTATCCAGAGAACCGGCCTTGCTCTTGCTATATTTTCTTTTCAGTCCTCCAAGATATAAGACTTACTAAAAGTGAATAATCTAGAGCTAAAGGGTTTTAAGCAAGCTCAAGACAAGCATTGAGTCAACAATACAAGGTTATACCGGTTTTGTCCCTAGTCAGCGTTTATAGGTGTGTATTATCTAGCTATATCTAAAACTCTTTAACATTCCTTACGTACTAGCATATATTTTGTATTGTGGGCGTATCATGTGTGAGCTCGTTCCTCAGACAGATCGATCGTTCCTAGCACACCTACGGGATTATCATGCAGAAGGTACTTTAATATAGAACTTTTTGAAATATTGGAGTTATTCAGTCACATAGAATGGCCAGGGGGCGCCATGGTCGTAGCCATACCCCCAAGCCACGTCATCTGCCACTTTAACTTCTCAAGCATCTTCAGCCCTACTCTCCTTTTCTTATGATCTTCCACTTCCTCTATCAATATTTCCTTGATTGCTTCGAAGTAACGATCGGATGTCTGCTGGTTGAGTATATCCACTGTAGCGCCTTTCATCCCCATCAATATCTCAACTGCCTCCTTCTCTGCATCTGTCATCCCCGCATATCCATTATCTGCAACTTCCCCTTCCTCTTCAATCTCGGTTCTACTAATAGGAGCCTCCTCTTGGTGATCCCCCTCTTGATCTTGATCTTGACCAGGTACTACGCTCGTAGCAGCGTCTCCTTCAACTTCTTGTCCACAAGAGTACTGGTCTTCTCCTATCAACGTTCCCATGTTTGCAATTAGCACATATTCCTAAATCCCCGCTCCCCACAAGCTCGACAAACAAAGACCGAGGTATCAAACGTAAGAACAAGAGAAGTTGTACCATCTGTTTCCGTAACAGACAAAGCCCTGAAGCTGGAGGGGGTTACAACACCACCCTCTATAGGCTCATCTTGAGGAGTTTCTTCAGCTACGTGAGAAGGTTCGCTAATTGTAGGCTCTTCCTTCACCACCGTTTTCTCTCCTTTGACTACTCGAACGTCATTTCGTTCGCAGGGCTGCTTTCGCCTCTCACAGGCTCGGCAGGGTTCGTTTTCAGTTTGCCTGTCGCAGCCGATATGTTTGTGGTAGCACGACTTGCATGCCGGAGTCTTCCTTGGCTCGGCCATGATTTTCGGTTTTTTTGGTTTCTGGTTCTGGAGGCCCACGGAAGGGCTTTTTCTCTTCCTTTTAGGGGTCGTCATATCCTTGTTTACCATCTTTTTGTCCTGAAGCAGAAGCAACTTAGAATGTAGGGCAAAAGGCGATGGAGGGTTCCGGTCCGGAGACTTAGTGGTGGTAATGGTGGTGCAAACTAGGGATGAGGAAGGAAGGCCGTGAGTATCGTTCGATGAACAAGGAGGTGGAGGGACGTCGTGAGAACGTTTTTCTTCGGAGCAGGTATGCTCTATGGTAGAAATATTGCTGTTGTCATCTGGTGGATGAAGTGTGGCCGGGCCTTCTGGACGTGTGGAGCTTCCAGGCGTGCCGAGTTCTGGTATAGATGATATTTTGGTGGATTCTACTGGAATCATGATGTTTTCGTCTCCACCACTCATGCCATCTTCTATAATCTTCTTCTCTGTATTTTTGTCTTCGTCCGGCTTGTTCTCATTCTCTGGCCATGGGGTGCCTTCTCGAGACGGAATATCAACAGAGACAAACTTTTCTAGCATCGTGCTAGTTTCTGGGTGGATGGTATCATGGGTGGTACCTGTATGAGATTCCTTCTCATAAGATTTTGGTCCCAGTTTACTTTCCATATTGACAGGTTGCATTCTGTTAGGCCGTGGCAAGTTTTTATAAGGCAGGAAATCTTCAAGCAGACTTGCTCCAATGAATCTCAGACACGCGCGATCAAGTCCTGATGTGAATCTATGAAAACTGTATCTTGGTAATATTATACGAACCCGAGCGATATGATTAAATCAAAGGTAAATGTAAGGTATGAATCCATAGCCCAGAAATATTAACAGATAGGGACAGATCCGTTCTTATATACCCGCTTCTTGTTATCAATTCATTGAGTTTTACGCTATAAATTTATATAAAGACGGTACATACACCTCTGGAAGAGCTGCAACATACTTTAAAACCAATATCAAAATCTGATACCATTGTTAAAGTAAGAAAGCGTAGATCTTTGAAAGCTGAATGAAGTCATATATAATGAATTGCCATCTGAAATCACCTTGTATAGTTTTGAAACCAATCTAAGATCTAGTGATATTTAGCTCGAGGATGTTGCCTTAGAAATCTCAAGATAATAACTTCGAATTCACCTACTAACATTGCTAAATACGTAAATCCACTCTTTGATATGCATCAGTTCCATGATCAAATTTCCAGTTATTGTCAGACGGACAATGATCATCGTTTATTTGTCGATTTCACATTCTTGAATACATAAACTTATAGAAAGATCATGAAACTTTGGAGTTTCCCAGTTTTCTTTTATGAAGACGTACGTATGCATGCCCATGAGGAAAGTAATATCGAAGGCTATATGTTTTAATTGAGAGATCTTAATTTCCATATGCATGTGCCTAGAATGCTAGGCTTCTATCCTGATGTACTAGATATATATCTTACATGTACATACACAATTTAATACCACCAAAGAAAAATTGATAAACAAGAAGAATGTAGGAAGTATATTCCGAAGACAGGAAACACAAAAATAGAAATTACAAGAAGTATATTATCCATCTTTTAAGGGTATATAGGTACTAAGAAGTATCGGAAGTCTGTCCCACTCATCGAATAGTGGTAAGTCTTCCTCGACTTAAGAATTTGTTAAATTATACGAAATCAAAACAAGACGCCTTCTTCGAACTAAGCTGCGAGAGGGGTATATCCAAAAGAAAAAGAGAGAAAGGAAAAACAATGAATTTGGAAAAAGATTTCCGACAAGCAAGCAAGAATGGTAACTAGTACTGTAGCCAAGAGACGAGAAAGAGTAACCTGAGCCAGCCACAAGTGCCAACTTTGCAAGATCTCAGACCAACAGTTGACCCAAAACAAAAGTTTGCTAGACTTCAAATCCCTAGAATGGTGACATGGTTCCAACTTTCTAGTAATCTGTGCATGTAGCTGTACAGATTCAACAAAGCTGTTTCGTCTGGTTTCAGATTTCCTTTCGCCTCACCATGCGCCGCGCCGCTCACGAGACTCGCTACAACCCGGCGCTCAGCCTCTCCCAAACGAAAACCATGAACCTGGTCCTCGTCGAGTTCGTTGTCTTCCTCTCTTTTGCGCAGCAGAAGATTCGTTAGGTATTTCACACCTAGCTGTCGGACCTGAACTTGTTGGATTCATCATAGCTCTTGTTCGAAAATCTTGTACCGAAATATTTCTGGAGGAGGCTGGGTGAGGATTGTCGTAGCTGGCCCGTGCCATTCTACTATCTGCAGTTCCAACGCTGCTGAAACTAGGATGGCGGCTCCGGCTTCCCATAGTAGTTTCGGAAGGAGAGTCTGGGGGTGTAGGCGGTGCCGTCACATTGGCGTATAACCCATATTGGTGTTGTGGGTTTGGCCTTGAAAAGTTATGCGATGAGCCACGGTAAGTACTCTCAGTTGGAGAGTATTGTTCGGAATAGTTAGATTCAGTAGGAGAACGAATTGACCTAAAGAAATTCCGAACGCTACTTGTTGGGGGACTAATTGGAGCAGGTGCATGGACCTCGTGAGAATATATGACTGGGATCTCCTGCGGTTTTGTATCAATCAACCAGTCAAGCGGCGATTGTTGGATGAGATTGATAGCTATCATCAAAGATCGCTGTCCAGCAAGATAATCAATATCCTCTAGCTTTATAGATGTCTTTCCGTTTGCGAGTCCAGAGTAGTCATCTGCTCGGACAAGACTTCGCAAAACGTATGAAGGGCCAGTGAACATTGAGGACGGTTTTGTCCGAGTTGCCGAAGAAGTTTCTATCCCTATATATAGACGCTTGGTTAATAGGAACTCATGGAACAAGAGATGCATGACGGATTAAAAACCTACATCGATACGATAGACGGGTGTCTCTGCTACTGTCTAGTCGCAAATTGACGAGCACACGTTTATTCGGTACGTCTTTTTTCAGGAAGAGAATTCCGGATCCCATGAAGGATTCGTTGATTCTAATCTCTTTTACACTCCTAATAATAGATATCAGTACATAAACTTCAATGATTTATCTGGGCTGTATTTATAAATTTACCATTTTCCAGAAAATTCCAATTTATGGCCATCGATTTTTTCTTTGGCCGGAAGGACAGGTGTAGGTGGAATCCCGGGGTCTCGAGATATAGTTCCAACTATCGGAATAGAAGTTGAATCTGTATCCAGAGTTCTTGTAGAAGCTGAAGAGAAGGCTCTCCTGTACGTGGGCCGAGAACTCGACGATCTCGTAGTACTTGTTGTACGAGAGGAGACTGGTGCCGGGGATCGCGCTGCACGTATAAGTTGCTGCCGCGAACGACCTTCTATGGGGCTGTCGTCAAGCATTCCGGGTGCAAGTTCGGTGTATTCTGGCGGCGGCGAAGGCAAACCATAGCCAAATCCAGCAGAACGCCCGTTTGGCACATCAATATGTAAATAGTTTGCTGCTTCAGGAAGAGGGGGTGGAGAAGAACTAGGCAAAGGCAACCGTGAAGTTGAGGCGGATCTAACTCTCCAGTTATCTCGCGAATTCGATTGATAAGGATTTGATCCTCCTCTAGAGTCCCGTAAATCTGCTGCTGACGGCCCTCCTCGTGACACCGATGCCGCTACGGAGCGGCTCCTCGATTGTGAGGAATCTGCATGTCTTCGACCACGATGTTCAGCAGCTTGACTTGCTGTAGAGCTTGATCGTTTTCTCCCTTTCAGAGGCACTTTTGGTGGAACTTTCGGTCTCTGTGAGTATTTCGAATTCATTGTTTCTGATGTGTCTGCGGGAATCATTGAAAGTCTATTTCGGCGCTCTACAAGGGTTTGTAGCATTTCGTTTGTCTTGGTGACCATTGCTTCGATATTTGCTCCTCTTTGACTTTATGCGGGGAAATTGTGATTAGCCGCCATCACCGAACTGATGATAATATGGGTTCTTTCACGGTGAATACAAGACTTACTCTGCTAATGTTGCCGTCAACAAATTTAGCATAGCCGTGTAACCAACTAATCCGCTTCGATAGCTTGTAATTTCAGACTCGTTTAGGGTCCAGCTCATCTTCTTCCAAATCCCCGTAACTCCTGGCTTTCTCTTCCCTGTGGTTTCACAGGCGTCGCTCAATTTCGATAGTTGAATGAGCGTTTCTCTCGTAGATGTAATCACGGTTTCGAGGCAAACCAACTGCTCTTGCGTATATCCAGATGCTGTGGGATTAAATCTTTGCTGTAGGGTACTAAGTGTAGCGTTCAACGATACCATCTCATTGCAAACCTGGGTTATCTGATCCGGTACATTTTTCAGCGTCACCGTTAGACGAGTGAGGTCGATTGTTAATCGGGTCGCAAGATTTGTAACGGCCGCAATAACGGAGAAAAGAGTAACTGGTTCAATCATCGTGGCCTTTTATTCCTCCTCCTATCGTATTCGATTGGCGTCTGTCGAAAGATTTTGATTCTTTTGCGCTCGTGGAATTTTACGGCTCGGGACAGTGGAATGTAAGGAGAAGCCGTTCTACCAGCCGTGGAATGATGGCAGGAAAAAATTATGAGTTGAAAGTCGATGGGTCCCGCTGAGAAGAAATACTACCCCGACGGATTCATCGATTACCAAGGACTCTTAAATACCAGATGAGACGTCAAAAAGACGAAATCGAGACGCTTTCGTTGATAGCCAGGTGGAAGGAATGAAGATGGGTTCAAATGGCACCAGCCTTCCTTTTCTATACCGGAAGACGGACTGATAAACTTCATATCCAACCGATGCAATGTAATGAAGACGAAACGGGCAGTGCGGTTGCATAGTGGCTATCCTTGCCCCGTTTCTTCAGACCCCGCAACGAATCTCCTGCAGTCGATCGAAGCTTGTACCTGTTTCTCGCCTTCAATTCCGAAAGTTCCTTTGTATTTCGCAACATTCCAGTTGACGTTGGGGCGAAACACATCGAACAGACTGGGCGTGAGCCGTTCGCAGCAAGCTTGCATATCAAGCCGACTAGGTAGCCCCTAGGGAACTAGGTTTGACAACCAATCGATAGTCTTTTTCAACTATCTTGCATAGGTGGGGCCCGCACTTTGGCGAATTATCGATAAAGAAAGTAACAAGGACATTATGCATCTTCCTGGGAGGCTTCAAAGTTCCGAACCAGGTTTCTTTCTTTAGAAAACGGCCGACTGTTAGGCTAGCTAGAGTCAATACAGGTACTAAAACAATATACCAATGTGATAGAACTCACAGGGAAATCTTGACTCAAGTTGAACCGCAACATTTCGGTAGTGGAACGGCGCACTTTCACAGTGGAACAGTTTTCGGAAAGAGGATTTGCGGAACAGGCAGATATGTCGACAGGTATGCCCAGACTAGTCTGTGAAACGCGCGTCGACGTTTGGGCCGTTACATTCATAGACTCGCGCCAAGGATCCGAAGGCATGTTGTTTGGCGCATGCTGTTGGATTTCGAGAACAACGCGATTCTTCTTTGCAGCTTGCAGCGATGCCGGCAACGTTAACGCTCAAAGTGGAAATATTCCAGTTCGGGAAGGGTGTTCATTAATTGACGTCAAAGGCAGCGAATCAACCCAGCTTTCGCTTTTCGGTAGAGGGTTAGTTATCATGTGCCTGTTAAGCCCGAAATGTTACATCTACTCCGCTCATGGTGCACAAGGAATGTACCAGTGTTCCATTTGTCTGCAGGAGACCGCATTCATTATTGAAGCACAGGTACAGAGCCTAATGACAGAATTAAAAAGCCCCTAGTCCCAAAATGACTGTTATTGGGTAAGTCTTACGTTGCGGTTAACAATCCTACCGCGAACAAAGAAAAACTACTTGCAATACTCTATTCCTCAAGCAACAAGATAGAAAGAATGCAGCGGAAAGAAGGCAAGACCGATACCATATTATGCACTGGGCTCCAACATACCTCTACAAAAGACAGTCTCACTTGATCCTCTCTGCCCATTTGCTATCAACGGGCACTTTATCCATCCCTGCACCTTTGCTCTTTCTCAATGGCACGGTCACCAATGAAGCCAACTTCGCTACAACCTCCGTTCCCGCTAGCACTTTCTCGTGCTCCCCCATATCTGACTCAAGGAGCTCAGTTCCAGTGTTGGGATTTGTCCAGACCCATTTCTCAGCAGGCCCAGTCGCTGTTTGCACAATTTTTTTGTCACATGACCATCCAAATAACGCACGGCTGCACCATTCACCGTTGCTTGCAACCATGCGTCCTCGAACACTTGGGTGAATCTCCTCGTTGGTGACACTTCTGACCCCGCGCTGACCAAAAACCCCTGCTCCAAACGTCATAGCACGCTTTAGAGGCGATTTAGGTGGGTCTCCGAAGTAGCCACCAGGCGTCCTGACTTTGCTCGTTGTGACTTTCATGACGCCGACGAACGAGTTGGGGATTGCACCGGAAGCCCAGTCGCTGCTACTGGACACTTCTCTGAGAGACTTGACGTAGTTAAGGTCAAATCCAAGAAAGGGACTGAATTGCTCAATCATCCAAACAAGAGTGAGATCTGATAATTCTTGATCTTTATAGCCTCCACCAATATTCGTATGAACTACAAGAGGAACATTAGCACCGCGGTTTATAGAGTTCGGGTACTCTAGTCTCTAGAGCCCCCGATTCCGAAAGCTTTCAATTTTGCATACCTCCTGGAAACCACACCTGCTTCAGGTTAGGTACTATATCTGTATGCCTCTCTGTCAGGGTGGGCAATCGCCATAAGGTTGGCGTGAATGGCATTCTGTGTTCATCAAGGGCGAGGGCATGGAAAGCGTTTTCAGTGACTAAAACCGCCATTCCATGTTCCGTTAGTATATCTAAGAATAGTTCTCAGGTGATAAACCTACAAGCCGTCAAATCCGTGTCGTGGAACTTATATTTGTCGTTGCATTTGCATTTCTCAATGATAGGGCTTGTCGGTATCCCAAGTGCCCCGACAGTGTCCTAGGAAGGATCGACCACAATCAATATATAAATTCATATGATCGTGATCATAAGATGTCCCACAAGACTAGGATGTTCCATAGCCGAGGGTATACATACCCAGCACCCGATTGTTTTGATGGAAACACCTTTGATCCTTTCCCACCCTTGCTTGTCAATCCAGGCATCGTCTCTCAGTTTAAAGTTAATGTAATCTTCATATATCTTGCCAAAGTTTTCCATTCCTCGTCTCGTGAGCACCCCAATTCTTCCCATGAGTCCAGCGATAGATCTGGCAGTAAATGCACCCCGAGAGAACCCAACGATGTGAATTTCATCTCCAACATGGTAATTATTGCTGATGAATACAAATGCTTCTCGGACATGCTCTGAGAGGCCAAGTCCAGTACCTCCTGTAAATAATTAAAAAAGCTCATTGTCAGATAATTTGTATTAAGCACTTCGGAAAAAAAGACGATTACCTGCTATAAGCCTTCCAAGCTTAGATGCATACGCGCTGCCAACTCCACTCTGATAGTAAATTATTTGAGCTACTCCACTATCGCTCACGCTTTTTAAGGCTCGAGCGAAGCGGGTGACGTTGGTTGGAAATCCTGCATCACCGGCATCTGAGTCCTGCCATGTTCCATCACAGCATATAACGATTCGTTTCCCTTTATGGCCATCTGGCTGTGGGTTGGTATTCGTTGAGTTATCCGCATCAGGAACGTCGAAAGTCACCGATTTAGATGGTTTGATGGTCCCGGATCCGATGTCTTTTATATCACCACCCCTTACAGCATCTGCGACGGAGTCTAGAATTCCAGAGACAGCGTCCGCAACTGCTGGCGGAAGCGAAGCAACCGTATCAAGTGTATCCGCGACAGTAGAAGTGATAGGTGCTAATAATGCTGACTGTGGAAGACCAACTGCGTCTAAAAGCTGGTCACTGGACCTCAGAGTGTCTGATATTGTACCTAATGTACTTTTGACAGTTTCTGCTAACTCGGGCGGTAACGCGGACACCTTATCGAGAGTTTCTGATATGACACTAACCAGAGGATTTGGTAAACCACTGGCACCAGACAGTGTTTTAACATCGGCAGCACTCACGCCCGAGGTCAATGCAGTAGTGATGGTCTCCAGTGTCTCGGAAACCGTTTGTGCCAATGGTAACGGAAGAATTGTGGCAGGCAGTTTGGTAGCATCTGTAACCAAATCGTTTATGTGAAGCGCGCTCGTAATTGCAGAGATAGCATCGTTGACCTGATCTGGCAATGGGAGTGGCAAGCCTTCAGGGCCTTTGTGATCTGTTGGAATCAAATCCCCAGACTTCAACGCATTCGCCACTGTTCCCACAGCTTCCGAGAGCGACTCCGGAGAGAGGCCCAGCAGACCCTTATCAGCACCCGCCCCAGGGACTATATCGGATACTATTGGTAAAGGTGGAATGCTTGTTAAAAAACCTGCGCCTCCTTTTAAGGGGTCAGGAATCAGATTGCCAGATTTCAAGGCATTGGTAACGGTGGAAAGTGCGCCAGATACAACATTTGGAATAAGATCTGGAAGTCCCTCAGAGCCCCCTGTCTTAGGAATCAAGCTGTTCGTCGAGAGAGCACCGGTTATAGTTGATAACGCGGTGGAGACAGCCTCTGAAGCTGGTACTGGCAGTGCGCCTGCACCTAGAAGCTTTGTAACGTCATCTAACGGACTTCCTGTCTTTAAAACATTGGTAACAGCCGCTAGTTTTTCGGGAATAGCAGCTGGTTTTGATAGTGTGGACAACAAGCCGCCCGGGTTAAGCAGCCCGGACAAGAGTCCCTTATTAGAAATAGCCTCCACATCCTCTGGTGGGGCATTAGGTGTCGCTGGGTTAGCGATTTTGAGAATTCCTGTGAGCTCGAATACCGGTTGGTCGGACCTAAGCGCATTGCTCAATAACCCTAGCTGCGCAGAAACAACTTGTGGCTGAACGAGTGATGCCGATACGGTGGTCGCTGTTGGTGGAAGTTTAACCGCATGCGTAATTATTAAAGGATTCAGAAGGCTCATCGCATTTGATGTTTCGCCGATGCTTGTAGGAGGAAAAGGTGGATGGTCTTCCCTATTTGGATTTGTTGTAAATTTCGGTACTCCCGGCATACGAAATCGTGATGCAGGTTTCGAAGTCTCTAAACCGCCCTGTCATAGAATACTTATTAAAGAAATGTGTGGGTTATTAGAAGGAAATAGTTGGCCATCAAAAGTTGATAGTCAATGAAAGGTAAATGGGCCAATCGGGTCCAAACGTTCGTATTCGACATATATGAGTCGTCAGAATAAAAGCTTTGATGCCTCGAGGCCATTAATGATTTGGATTTTGAGAATAATATGTGATATACCAAAATTTTATATGTAGACTTATAGTGCTTACAGATATACACATGATGGACGTGCCTTTGGCTAACTTAGTTAACAGGATCGACCATCTGCGTCATAAGTGTAAACAAATATTATTAATATTACTTAAAAGATAGCTATAGGATATTAGTAGAAGTATCGGCGAGGATTCGCAACGAATTAAAACTAGAAATCTGCCAAACGTTTCCTCAGATTTGAGATTTAAATAAAATATGTGCTCTCTAAACCAGATTAAATGAAGGAGTTGGACTTGGTCCTGGTACAATAGTGGGCGATTGCTGAATGATATCAAGATCGAAACTCTTTGGAAATAGGTATACAAAGGTGCAATATAAACTATTACTTAAGTATGGCCTGGCCCTCGTCTTGAAACTAGACTATACTTAAGTATAATGTAACTTTAAATTTAAAAATCAGCTGTATGTCTAACTTAAAAGAAAACAGTAGGCGGATGGGAAATTCTAAAAAAATCTGTCTACCTTTCCAGAGAGTTATAATTCGTGGGATGCTTGCCACATAAGATTAATTGCTGTAACAGAGACGCATTTATCTAATATCACAAACAGAATATTCGACAGTGTACGTCAACTGAAACATAACATCGAGCTCACAGTACGGTATATTAAGTCCCGAGATTGAGCGTAGTTCTGCATTCTTAGCTGAAGTCGAGGCTACTGAATGCTGCATTCCATCAGTTCGAGTGCCAACGCATAAAATGCAACATAAATAAACCACAATTCATCAGCCACAATGGTTCCCAGACACAGCCACAATGCTGACTTTCGCGGCAGATGTTTTGAGCCTCCAAGGCAGATATCGTAATTTCAATACAGGATTGAGAAGGATAGGACCCTGATTTTGTGTACCCGATATCCCAAATGTCATTTTTTATATTCCCCTGACTTGTGGTGTTACGATCGTACCAACAATATCAAGTCAGCCAAATTTCGATATTTTCGCAATCCCAAAACTGGTTCCTTTGATCAATATCAGAAGAAACTTAATTTCCGGATTGGTGCGACATCAGCCCAGATCCCCAAGTTTTCGCATTCATTCGAGGCTTTGGCTGATCATGCCTCTCTCAAAGAGACTTTCTAGGTCTGGCTACATACAACCAATGATCTACGGATAGATCTATTTACATAAAGTGGACAAACCCCCAACAATTGCAACTTGAAGAAGTCAAGAAATTGCAGTATCGACAATAATACAAGATCTCAACAAACTTCTATGCGATAAAGACACAAATATCTAGAGTCTATTTTATAAATTTCTGTTCTAACACTGCGGATAAATCTGCCTATTGACCACATAACGAAGATGAAGCCACAACTCAAAATATTTCTATATCTCGCTTTGTTAGTTGTTACAGCCCAAGCGGATCCTTTAAAGCATGCTTTAAAATCTCGCCGTACCTACCAAGCCCTCTATTCTCGAGATGCGGACGAATTAGTATCGGTCAATGTTACTAACTGCGTCTGCGGTTACTATATTCCCGAAACAAAACAAACATTCACTCACCATATCACTCTAAACCCTTCAGCGCTCAACAGCTCTGATTTAACAACTGCCCTTTATAAGCAAGGCTGGATCGTAAGCGATCGCGATCAAACATCGACTCCAAAGAATATAAAGTATACGCCGTCGAATTTAAAATACAATTCCAATACCAAGGCTCTCGAACTCACCGTCTCAGGTGGCTCATCTAGCCGTGGCAGTATACCAAGTGCTGAGATCAGCACAATAATGGACAAAATACTCTACGGGTCATTTCGATTCGACGTTAGAGTTAGCTCTGTTGCAGGCGCTTGCAGCGGAATGTTTTTCTATAAGGACGATAACCACGAAATCGACATTGAAATCCTCACGAGCCATATACACAATACTACGACACAGCCAGATGGTGTCCCGAAACCTGGTGTCCAACTTACGGTACAACCTCTAACGAAGACCCAAGTCTTGAGTAACTATAGAGTCGTGCCTTTTGATGGTAGATTCGACCCCACCAAAGGCTACCACGAATACCGGTTCGATTGGCTAAAGTCCGGTGTAAAATACATTATTGATGGAAGCGCCTACGGAACCTATACAAGGTTTATTCCAAAAACTGCTGGACAGGTACTTATCAATAACTGGAGTAACGGGAATCCCTGTAAGTTCGCCTACAGCCGCGACTCCATGTATTTTTTCTCCTACATAACAGCCGTGTTTCTAATCAATGTCATTATATTAAACTTATAGATTGGCCGGCCGGTCCACCTTTACAGAACAGTATCCTGTCTGTCAGAAGTGTTGATATATATTTTAATACCACAGATACTAAAGAAACTGCAAATTGGAATGCAGCTTGTAAGAAAGCTTCTTCCAAAAAGATCTGCAATGTTCCTAAATCAAAATCAGGATAGTTTGGGAGCTTTGTACTCTTTGAAATTAATCTTGTCCAAATGATCTAGTAGCTAGCTCCTATCTGCTATGCAAATACCCTTGCAGCTGTCGGCAGCTGTTAGGGACAGGCGACTGTTTGACTAGAGCCGAAATAATCCCTGCTAGACTTTCTCTATGTACACATAGCTCCTCGATATCACAGTAGAATGAATTAATTATCAGAAGAACAGATTTCATTTGACATCGAAAACCTCTCTTAGCATGTGAAGCTGATCAGCTAGTAGCTATAACTTGCTGCCTTAGCTAACCAGATTGGTTTATGTTGGAACGTTGACATCAATCATATTCGGTGCCATGTGAATGGGAATATGGCATAAAATAGCCTGACTTGCCCCAAACTCCCCTCGAGTCATAGGTCTTTTTTTTCTTGAGGTAATTCCAGCGTTCAAACTCGATTGATTACGGATTCGAAGTCCAACTTCCAACTTATCCCAACCCTGCAATGCAATGCCAAACTACCGGCCTGCATGCCGCTTCATGGATGGCAGCTTGAGTTTCACTGGACAGCGAAACACCTGGATATGCGTTGCTTGATCAACGGACAAATATAATTCCAGTGTCTCCCTATTAACTCCGTTATAGAACTCAATACGCAAATTCCGATCCAAATGGGGTACTAGTTTGTCGGCATGCCATGTTTTATGGTAAGGAGAGCTCGATAGTTTGTGCAGAGCATAAGTAAACCCTGAACGGGACATGAAACACCCTTAATAATTTATTTCTTATGATTTAATTTATAGGTAGCCTCAATTGTTCGTAGGTGGCTTTTCGCAGCATCTAAGATGAATAAAAATAGTTGAAAAATAGGTTCATTATAGAACAGAAAACAACTTTGCCGCCTGGAAACGCTTCGAAGCCGAAGCTTGAATATAACTTTATTTATTAAGTCTAAGTTTTAGAACTTATTATGTAAGTCACTTGCACAGCCTAGGTAATAATTGCAAAGAGTTGCGCTGTGCCACGATCTAGACCATCTTGAAGTTCTTGAAGTTTCGAGAATTGTTATACATGATCAGAGTTCTGTAGGGCTTTGCCGTTTAAACATGAAGTTTCCATAGTTTCGTGCATGCATTTGTTGGTATCTTCGTGGTTATGACTCCATGGCCAGACGTCTCATTGTAATACGTAAGGTACGTATCCACACTTTAGTATCTTCGGTTAAAACGTTAAGTTATGGCCATATGCGTACATGGGCACCTCGATTCAAGGCGATGGACACCCTAGTCATATATTCACAGCGCAACATATAATATAACACTAAAAGTCCTCGTAGGTTGGAACGTTGGGTCATGACATGTCTACACCAACGGAAAAGTAAGTTAGACGTCTCATTAAGGAATATATTTGAATTATCACACGGAAGACTGTTGAATTGTTGTGTTTGCGGCGCCCGGGCACTTGTTGGTCTGTATATTGATTGATTTAAAAAACGCTTACTAGTAATACCAGCACAAGACTATACATACTAGTACTCGATTTCATTTATGTATGATGGGACGTCTGTAACCTTCTAGATTGTCGACACAATGATCGTGGCTGTCAAGTTCTAACATTCTAACGAGCTAACTTACATGACGATATATACAACATTTCAATTCAATGCACAAGCTTGGGAATCTAAGACGCCGGTACCTCTTAGGACCATATTATATTATATCGGGTTCCGGCGTGTGAGTATTTGACGCCCATGTGTCCTCGATCTAAATTTCTGGAATCATCCTCGAGTTCCAGCTCCTCATATATATATTGTATAGCATCTCATCTTATATCCCATATCTATCTAATAATACATATGAGACCCGAATATTTATTGATAGACGCAAACATTTCAAGGATAAATCATTTATTAATTTTCTCGCGAAAGAATGCAGATATCACGTGTGTATTTTATAACATGCCTCAATTTCACATTATGGGCCCAAGTCCTTAGCCTAGTTACAGCAATACCCCTAGAGGAAACAGGTGCCAAAAATTCAACGGCAGATATACAAAGTTTAGAGAAGCCCGGCAATGACACCCACCTCGCGGTACCTAAAGCAGTTATAAACCTCGATAATACAAACCAAACAGCCCCAATCAGGGAGAGCGCCGGCTCTAAGAAACCCCCACGAGCAGATTTTGATGGCAGCCCTTATATAGAAACGGCTGAGGTTGATTGTCAATCTCCCCGTGACATCATAGAGCACTGGGGTGGGCGGAGTACCAGCGAGTTAAACCCAGATCTTTTTTTCCCTGAAGATCTAACTTGGAATTTTGGAACTTTAAGCTCCCCTCCCAGATTCTTATTCGCCATTTCCACAATAATAACCCGGAGACAAGATGCTTGTTATCATTGTCAATGCTTTGATTTCGATAATGCTCATACACTATGGCGACCTGGAGCAATTTTTTCAACTTCAATCCTGGCCGGTGGTCCCTGTATGTTTCAAGAAACTGCTAATGCATGTTTCTTTATTTTCCGTAAGTCAAGTTGGGCCCATGTTGATAACGATTTCAGATATTTCTCGTTTTATCGAGAAAAGATGAAAATTTGAGATCCATCAAGACTTCAAGAAGCGCTAACTTTCACTAGTCTGTAAATGTATCAACGTTGTCCGGGAGAAAGATGCAACTGAGATAGCAAACAGAGATCCCTTTGCTACCCTCAACCAAGGCTATCCAGGAGAACAAATAGCGCCATTATTTGATAATAGCTTGGACCCAAACGCAAAGGAAATGCGCGATATCGAAGCCGAGCTCGGTACAAACGATATCGACAACCTTTTCAACTCTATGACGACGGTACAGGAAATGAAAAGTGGTTTTAGGCATTCTCGAAATAAAATGCTTGTCCCAGACACAATAGAGCCATACTATCTCGAAGGACCAGATGAACCGCCGGTTCGGCGTCATCGTCTGTCGACACACGAGATAGGAGAGTTAGGAGGGCGAATTTCACCATCTGGCTTCAAAATAAAACGCACTTCAAATTCTGTCGACGACTTGCATATACTATCTGCTCCATTGCTTCCTACCGAATCTAAGGAGGTGAAAAAATCTGGGACAACTTCAGCACCTACAGCAAGCGCCGCTCCCCTTACAAACACAGACGCTTCACCAATATATCCTATAGACGACGGTAGTTCTACGCCCAAGGGTCTTGATTCCGATTGAGACGATACCTTTGACCCCCTCTACCCTCACACCATAGAAATCAAGATTTCTGTATCAGATATTCGTTTTTGCCCATGGCAGGCCCATAAATATTTAGTATTGTATTCAGTTCAGTCAAAGAGTTTAGACGACTGAAAATTTTGAGTAATTAAGAGTTTTAGTTCCGGCAGCGTGCTGTTTTTCCATATCCTTCACGTTTAATTAATTGATTATCCCGTCTCACCGAGTCAACAATTTTTCGTTATCCGTTCTCTCCTATTATATTTAGGGTGTATGCATGGGATTTTGTTAAATTTCAGTTACCAATGTATCATTAAGGGCTAAATTACGATGCGATATCATGGTATCAAGCTTGCGCTTGCTAGTCGTATATATTTTGTTTTTTTCAGCGATTAAACCTTAATAGTTGTCTCCTGCGCAGCCTACCCCGAAGGGGTTGCCCTAATTGGCCAATGGTAGATGGCCATACATGTCAATATCGTCTGTTTTTCTAACAAGAAGCTTCTTCGCTTGCTTATTGAAGGCCTGGTTAGACTTTTCAAGGAGCCCCGCCTGCCGGCCTATGTATAAATATATAATATTCATCTGTTGCAGTTGCGTACGTTTACTGATATATGAAAGAAACGTTTCTCATAAGATTCGAGCACGAAACCTCGACAGATCGGACAAAAACTCCGGGGTTGTAGAGATCAAATAATTCATAAGGCGATATATTGTGACCAATCTGATAATATCAATTAATCAATCAAAATGATCATATGAAAACAGGATCTTTTAAACGTTTTGTAGACAAAAAAAGGTTTTCTAGCAACAACGGAAAGTACCCGCATCGATATATATCGAAATTGACCGATTCGAAATGGCAAATGACATGTTATTAATACCGCGCCCAATAAGAACTCCCACATGACTAGTTATCAATTGGTCAAGGTGCTACCTGAATGACATAT